>JAQPPZ010016888.1:7500000-8750000 GCA_028583015.1 Wollemia nobilis | reverse complement strand
GCGCGGGCGTCCTCGGTGGGGTTTGAACTCCCGACGGAGGCTTTCCTTCGCGCCCCCTCTCCAGTCGGGCTAGCTAGCCCGACGGATATTTGAAGGGGGCCTGCCTTCTATTGAAGGCTTTCCCGCCTCCGCGGGAAAACTTTTGAATGTGGGACTTTTAGTCCCACATTCAGGAGGCGGCGTTTGCCTCACCTGAATAAAAGGTGAGGCGCGCCCCTCGTTAAGTGACTGCCTTTGGGCAGTCGCTTAGTGGCGTCAACTTTTGCTGTGGCCACGTGTCGCAGCAAGGTCCGGGTGGCGCGTGGCCTGTCCGCCACGTGTCCACGTCAGTCCAGTCAGGTCCACGTCAGTCCAGTCCAGGTGGTGCCACGTGTCAGTCCAGGTCATCGCCACGTGTCAGTTTACCTGATATGCCCAAGTCAGCCACCTCGGGCTCCGTGCCAGATCTAGGGTCTGTCAGGTCACTTCAGTCCAACGTCGGTCTGACCTCGAGAAATGTGCCCGAGTCAGAACCAGTCCAGATTGACCTCGGGATCCGTGCCCACGTCCAGTCAGATCCAGCATCTGTCGAGTGTCCTTCGGCTTCGGGAGATGCGACTGAGTCCCTTGGTTGCCCAGTCAGGTCCAATCGACCTCGGGAAGCGTGCCCGAGTCACAGGTCTAGACGAGTTTCAAAAATCATGCCCAGTAAAAAAATACCTTCCTCCTGCTCTGATACCATGTAGAAAATAGCGAACAATTACCATTAAACAAGCATTGTTTAAATAATACAATGAGCGCTTAGAATAGTTTCGGAGGTTACGGAACTACCAAGGCGCTTAATAGTAGTGGTTGTAACTATGTTAACAACCATACTAATAATGTAATAAACATAGTTACGCTAACATATTTGGCCCAATAATGACCCGATCCTCTGGATTATCCCATGACAATGGTGTTCTGCATCTTCGGCCATACAAAGCCTCAAAAGGAGCCATATTTAAAGAAGCATGGTATCCATTGTTGTAGGCAAATTCTACTAAAGGTAAGAAGTCTTCCCATCAAGACTTTTAATCCATGCAATACATTCGAAGCATATCTTCTAGGACTTGATTGACTCTTTTAGTCTGTCTATCTATCTCCGGATGATAAGAAAAACTTATATTTAGTGTAGTGCCAATTGCACGATGGAGGGCTTACCAAAAATTAGATGTGAACCTAGAATCTCGATCAAAGATGATCACTTCAGGAAATCCATGTAACCTGAAGATCTCTTTGGTGAATCTATTGGCTACTACTACCACATCATCCTTGGTGCTTCCTAGTATGAAATGTGCTACCTTGGTCAATTTGTCTACCACAACAAGTATCACATCATGTTGGTACCTAGTCTTAGGTAACCCAACTATGAAATCCATTGATATCACTTGCCACTTTTGCATGGGCACATCATGTGGATACAAATTTCCTATTGGGTGTTTATGCTCTACCTTCACTTTCTGGCATTCCAGACATCGGGCAATAAATTCAGTGACATCCTTCTTCATACCAGACCAATAGAAAGTTTTCTTCATGTTTTCTCTCATCTTGGCCCCTTCGAGGATGAGCGAAGTATGGAGATCGATGAGCTTCCCTCATGATCGCCCTTCTTAGATTACTAGTTTCGGGGATGACTACCCGATCCTTGAAACACAAAATTCCATCCTTGAGACTATAATATTTAGCTATCTTAGGATCTTGTGCCATCTTGGCTTGGATTTCAATACAAATTTGATCCTAAAATTGAGCTTGTTTTACTTGATCCATAAGATCTATATGACTTCGAGTTAGTGCAGTAATGTGTCTTCTCTTGCTCAAAGCATCGATGACCTTGTTTTCTTTACCCTTGATATACTCTATGCCAAAATCATATTTGGCCAAGAACTCAATCCACCTTCTCTGCCTTGCATTTAGCAAGGGTTGAGTAAAAATATACTTTAAACTCTAGTGATCAGTTCTCAACTCAAAGGGTTTACCCACAAGGTAGTGCCACCAGATCTTCAAGGCATGTACCACTATAGCTAGTTCTAGGTCATGTGTAGCATAATTAGCCTCATGTTTCTTGAGCTTTCTTGATTCATATGCTACTACCACTTTATCTTGCGATAATACACCTCCCAATCCTTCCAAAGAGGCATCTATGCACACTAAAAAATCACCTTGGGGGTCTAGGATTTTTAGTATAGGAGCGAAAGTGAGCTTTTGTTTAAGCAACTAGAAGGTGGCTTCACATTTTTCTGTCCATATGAATACCTTTCCTTTCCTTTGAATATTTTTTATTGGGAAGGCTATCTTAGAATAGTCCTTCACAAATCTTCGATAATACCCTACCAATCCCATGAAGCTCCTCACTTCTGTTACATTAGTGGGAGGTGGCCAATTCAAAATGGCCTCAATTTTTTGAGGATCTACCACAATCCCATTTGTGGAGATTATATGTCCCAAGTAATGTACTTGTGGCACATAAAAATCACATTTGGAGATATTCCCGTAGAGTTGATTTTTCTTCAATAACCCTAGCACGATTTTCAAGTGTCTATCATGCTCTTATTTACTACGGGAATAGATTAGAATATCATCTAAAAATACCAATACAAACCGGTCCAACTGGTTTCTAAACACATTGTTCATCAGATTCATGAAAGCAGTTGGTGCATTGGTCAACCCAAATGGTAGGACAGTGAACTCATAGTGTCCATACCGGGTTTTAAAAGCAATTTTGTGAGTATCCTCATCTCGGATCCTCAACTGATGATATCCTGATTTCAAATCAATCTTGGAGAAGATGGTGGCATCCTTAAGTTGATCGAATAGATCTTCTATCCTTGGCAAAGGATATCTATTCTTGATGGTGGCTTTGTTCAACATCATATAGTCTATACAAAGCCTTAGCGAACCATCTTTCTTCTTCACAAACAGTACCGGTGCACCCCATGGAGATACACTTGGTTTGATTAACCCTTTGTCAAGCAATTCTTGAAGTTGCACCTTCAATTCTTGCATCTCTATAGGGTTCATCCTATAAGGAGCCCTATGGATGGGTTCTGTGCCTAGTACTAGATCAATGGTGAAGTCAAATTCATGCTTGGGAGGCATTCCAGGAAGTTCTGAGGTAAATACTTCCCTATATTCTTGCAGAATTGGGAATATTTGAAATGCTTCCTCCTCATTGTCATCTTCTACTTCTTTCAATTTGACCACATAGACCATTCCTCCTTTCCTTATGGCCTTCTTTAGTTGCATTGCGAACAATAGCATAGGCTCAAAGGATCCTTGTTCACTAACCATTTTTACCCTTTCCTCCTTATCATTAGTGAACTCAATCCATCGATCTTGGAAATTGATCAAAGCTTTGTGAGATTTTAACCAATCCATGCCCAAGATGATATCAAAGGCATGTAGTGGTGCTACATATAGGTGCCAAATGGTAGAGCTAGTGGGTAGGGAAATTTTAGCTATGGGGAAACATTGATCCATAGAGTAGGTCTATCCTAACCCATACTCCACTTTCCACCCTTGTGCCAAATATCCAGGTCTCTCTGGCATGTCCCTTATTATGCTACTAGAAATAAAGCTATCTGTAGCTCCACTATCTATCAATATTTTAACATATCTACCAAATATTTTACCATTTATGAGTAAAGGAGTTGCTTGTCCTTCCAGGTTTTGGTTCCTAATGGTTGCATAGATCTTGTGGTCCTTCCCATTTACCTTTTTGCTAGACTCTGCATGAAGGGGACAATTCCTTGCATAATGTGGACCACCATAATGATAGCATCCTAATTTATGATTTTGACCTATTCCTTGAACTAGCTTATCCTTCTCATTGGTAGGAGGTGGTCCTGCCTATTTCAGAGGTTGAGGTCTTTCAGCATTATTGTTGTTCTTATTCTTCTGTTGGAACTTCTTCTTAAAGTGCCTTGGTTTCTCATTGTTCTTCTTTGTAAACTTGGGATTTTCTCTTCCTTTTTATTTGGTTCAGGCTCCCACTTCCTCTTTTGTTGGTGATGATGTTCCTTCTTTGACCCATTTGAGGAGTTGCCAAATTTCTTACTAGGGTGTAGATTGTATTCTGCTTGGCAAGCCAGCTCGTAAGTTGTCTCCAAATCACCAGGTTTATGCATATTTACTAAATTTTTGATATGATATTCAGCTCCCGAGAGGAACTTATGCACTTTCATCTTATTATCCTTCTCAAAATATGGGACATATTTGAGCAATTTCAAGAATTGCCTATAATATCCTTCTATGGATTGGGTCCCTTGGTGGAGTTGAATGAACTCATCAAGTTTCTTCATATAAAATTGTTCCATGAGGAACCTTTTTCTGAAGGCTTTCACGAAGTCCTCCCATTTGAAGTGAATCACCTTGATCTTTTGTTCCTTACAATAGGTCTCCCACCATTCCAGACTTGTTTCTATCATAATTCCTATGGTCCAGACCGTCTTGGTTGTTGAGGAATAGTTTCTCATGGAGAAGTAGACCTCCAACTCATTTAACCAAGATTCTATCGAATCTCCCCCTTCTTTTTCATAGAATTTTCTAACCTTGACATGCTTCAAGTCCCTTTCTAGTTCTCCATTAATGCGGACTTTAGCCACACGATCCACTTCATCTATGTCTATTGCTTGTTCTACCATAGGGTTTGTTGGCTCAGTATTCCTATTCTCAGGTTTTTGTATCTCAGCCCTAATGGTATCCAAAAAATTGCTTTGTTGAGCCATTTTCTCTCTATACATAGTCATTTCCCCTTGCATTGTTTGCACAATAACCATGAGATTCTCTACTCTGTTTGAATTTTTTGAACTATCCCCTATGGGTCTGTCCTCAACACTGTTAGTGCTAATTGGTTTCTCCTTTCGAGAAACCCTCTGCCTTCCACTTCTCAATTTAGGTGCCATGTTTTCTTGAATTTAAGAGTGGTGTTAGTTTTATAATTACACATTTATTTCTACTATATGTAAATTTTAAATACCACATGCATTTTGCAAAAAGGTATCTCAATGTATAAATAGTATGCAACACTTTAATATAGTTGACTACCATTTGGTGGTCATGTAATGGTGTTTCAACCATGGTAAAGGTTCAGTTTGCTACTATTAGTGGGATATGTTTCATCATATCCTAGCTAAGTTTCATATGACTTCCATATCCGGCTAAAAGGCCATGTTGTAACATCAAATAAATTAAAAGAAAAATATTTTGATATTTTCTTCTAATGTGAAGATCCTACTAAGATAATTTCTTATTATTAGGATCTATAGATAACTCTTGTTGATTTGCAATACAGTGTCTATGCAAGGAAGAGGTTTAGCTTGGAGCTATGAATGTCAAGTACAATTTCTCAAAAGAGTCTCAGGTACACCGCTTAAGACCCACTATTGTGGAGGGTTCACTTAACTCTTCCAAGCCGATTCACCAGTGGTTCGGTCTTGGGAGAAAGGACTTACCCATTGGTAACCTCCAAGCAATTTTTCTTTCCTTACCAAACATGCATCTATTCAGAGTTCTTCTAAAATTTTCATGGAAGCTTTGTGCCTAATCAACCTAGGCTCTGATACCAACTATAACATCCCTATTCCAGGACCAACCAACCTTAGGGAGATTTTTTTTTTTTAGTCTTTATCATTATCACTAGTTCATGAGTGAATTAAAAGTATCTTCATGTGGTTCTCTTATAGATGAGTTTCCAAGTAAGTTCAAGGTTGCACTTCACAGGAATCCAACATGGTCAGTGTCTATCCTATGGATAGGAGTGGCCAACCCCTATAATGACCTGCAGGTAAGGTTTCTTTACCTTGCAATTGGGAATTCTCCTATCTCAAATAGGAATGCCCTTTTTCCCTACTAGTTTAAATCAAACATTAAACTAGCTTCTATGTTAGGTCTCTTTCAACCCGTACATTAGGCGTATACCTTGAGGATTAGTTGGTTCTTCCTTAAGGATAGAACAACAATCATTGCAATGCTTAACTCTCCCATATCAACCATAGGAAGCTAAGGGGGTTATCACACAAACCCACATAGACTTGTGAATGTCTACCATTTAATCCTTACTTGATTTAACCAACTATAATCTCCATGAAATGAGATAACTTTCAATGTTCTCCCCTATAATCATTCTCATAGTTATTCACTTAAAGATATATTACTAAGTGTCATGCATGATTTATACATTCTTTCTAGTTTAGGGTTACTCTATGTCATCTAGACACAATCTTTAATTCACATTTAAATATTTTAGCCCTAACATGTGATAACTTCATGCCATGATATAACTTTACATCTTCTTCCATAATTACTTGAAATCAAGTATTACATTATTTACAAATCCTCTTAAAGAGTGATATAATAAAATTACAATTGATCTCAATAAATACATTTTACAATAATGGAGGCCTTTCATTAAAGAGGCCTTGTTACAACATATATACATGATCAATAGAAGTTGAATAGTTCCAATCTTCGCTTGACTCCATTCGAGCCACCAGTACTAGATTGTAGGTGTTTTGGGATCAGGACAACCCATTACATGTATATGAAAATGCATTCTAGGCAAACAATAACATGTAATAATTTTTCAATTGAATGCAACTAAACACAATACATTCATCATAATGTAATTGTCTAAAGCATTCCATCATTCAAAGGAAGGAAATCCCATACTTTCCTAAGACTGAAAATCTCATTTTCATCTCATATCATTTTCCACAAAGATATGCCTTTGAAACAAATATTATTACAATCAACTATTGCTAGTCCTTTTCAAGAGAATGCCATAAATTCATTCATAAATGAGATCCCTTTCATGCATATAACAAATCATACTTTCACAAGTAACTCATATTTCTTTCAACTAGAAATAACATTTAAACAAATCATACTTTCACAAGTAACTCATATTTCTTTCAACTAGAAATAGCATTTAAACAAATCATACTTTCACAAGTAACTCATATTTCTTTCAACCAAAAATAGCATTTAAACAAATCATACTTTCACAAGTAACTCATATTTCTTTCAACCAAAAATAGCATTTAAACAAATCATACTTTCACAAGTAACTCATATTTCTTCCAACTAGAAATAGCATTTAAACAAGTCATACTTTCACAAGTAACTCATATTTCTTTCAACCAAAAATAGCATTTAAACAAGTCATACTTTCACAAGTAACTCATATTTCTTCAAACCAGAAATAGCATTTAAACAGATGGATTCAATTGTAGATCTACAAATCCTTCCAAGGATTTAATCATAATCTACTACGAGATCATAAACCCGATTTGTTCTACAATCCATCATTATGGTCACACTATAGTTCCTTTACAAATATGTTTGCTAATTTATCTTGTAGTCTATAGTTTTCCCACAAATCTAGCTACCAAGTTGTCTCAAGATCTATCAACAAGATCGTACTATAGTTCCACAAGTTTAGCTACAATCTCTCTTGCAATATACCAACAAGATTACTCAAGTTTAGCTACAACTCCTCTCGTAATCTATCACACAAGATTACACTATAGGTTTACAAACTTGGCCCTTAATTTGTTACAGGAAATACACTATAGGTACACAATATTAGCAAATGAGATTTATTAACCAATCTCTCATCAAGGATAAACTATAGTTTATAATAAAGGTATTACATAGTCTATCAATAAGACTATTACCTACTTTATACAAATCTCCCCAAAACTTGTCCAACTATTTTCTTGTGGTTAATAGTTTTATCACAAATATTTATTGTGATTTATCCAACAATAATATTTACCAATTATTACTAAATCTTGTACTTTATATTCTCAACTGCATCATTGACCCATTTCCTTATAACTTTTAAATGGTTAAATTGGTTGGACAAAGAGGAGTTAAGTGTATTCCTTCATCATTGGTATATTATGTCTTACTTCCCAAAGAGGGTTTCATATTATGACAACCACAAATGAACAAACAATCAAATAATCATAGCAACAATCAATCACTCATAGTAAATTATTTTTATATCCCTTTTGTTTTCCAAAAGGGTTTTATATCATGTCAACCACCAATCCATCGGTGGTGGGCGAATAGTCAACTATTCAAAGTGAGTCACAGTCAACTATCCAAATAGACAACTATTCAAAGTAAGCCACATTTAACTATCCAAAGTAAGTTGAACAGTGAATAGATAATTACTACAAGTAAGCCATGCAACCCATCAATTAAAGCAAACTAGGGTTACACCACATGGTCAACCCATCCAAGGCTAAAATTTCTAGCCACCAACCGCTAGCGTCTGACCACAACCCGTGGTCGATCAACAAAGGATGACTTCACCTAAATGAAGGCTTGTTCGTAATATTATTGGGATAATATGGGATAATACACCACATGAGGTCCATAAAAGGGTTTATTTTCATGGTATTATTTAGACCCCAACACATGGTGAGTCCATAAGAAGTAGTTTGAGCAATGTCTCTCATCAATTGCTTCATGGTGGTGAACTAACAACCCACATATCATGATTTCATCCACCACCATGGTGGTTAGGAGGATATGGAGGATTCATTCATTTTATGTTCAGTTCTGGTCATCCGGTGTGTGCCATGAGAGATAAATACATAGGAAGTATTTACCTCCTTTGAACTCCACTTAGTCTTGACCCATCTTATGTAGAGTGTATTTCAAATATTTAAAGAAAATAAAATTGTATGCTCTAGATCCAAGCGACTGTGTCGACTGCGCAGAGGTGTTAGTAGGTGGATCAAACAAGATGACCCATACCCATCATAAATTATAATACTATTTTTTTGAGCTATCCAATCATTCATGTTAGGATGGGGTCGATAGGTCGGGTGTCCTATAAGCTTTTTACCATACATATGCAACCATAGGGTTAAGTATTATGGGAGGTAGATAAATGGGTACCCCCATGGATCAACTAGTTATTAGATGTAAATTTATGCCATATTTCTACATCTGAATGGATGATAGATGTGGGGATACCATCCCTCAACCAAAGTCCATTTCTAGGTACTTTAGGTAGAACTCCATAATGTATGAAGACTGAGATTACAACAAGATTATATCCCACATAGGAAGTGCTAGGGAAAAATTAAGCTATAAGAGTGCTAGAACACTCTATGGTCAATAACCACTTCATGGTGGTCATGAGAGTTTTGTCGATGGGTTTACATTACTAACCTTTGACCTCGATCTGGCTATCGCATACGATTTCCAAGATTAGGTAAATAATTTTGGACCAAACAACATTCTAAATACATAACTTAAATTGATGGTTAGCCCTCATGTGGTCTAGTACCTGGTGTGGATTATGTGATTATTTAGGTATAAATACCATGCTATTATCTAGGCATAAATACCACATGATTATCTAGGCATAAAGACCACACAATTATCTAGGTATAAAAACCATGAAAGGTGTATTTACAATGTATATTTTAATTTTGTAAAAAGGAGCATAAACCATAGAAAAATAGGATGGTTTCTCTGACCTGTAAAGTTTGCAAAGGCTCCTAATGTTTCTCCCTTGTCCTCTAAGTCTACCAGACCTTCCTTCTTGTGTGACCTTATACAAATGCCTAGACCAAATATCTCCAAACTTAAATTTGTTTGGTTTCTGATTCACCAAAGGGTGAAGAGCATAATCCCTAAGCCCAAGTTTACCTATCAATATTTCTTCAGGATTTTTCCTTTCATACCCCTTTTGGTTTCTCAAGGTGGCTTTTTATAGCATTTAGGGAGTGCCTCTTTAAATGGTGAAAGGTAATCTAGGTAATGACCTGTTGGAGAGGTCATGTGGGTAGTCAGACCCACTAAGGGTGGTGATGTATGCAAATTAGTGGCATAGTATTTTTCTATAGCCTTGAGGACATGATGCAAACAAAGGGCAATAATAGTGCTTTTGAAGACTTAGAGTGACTAAAATAATTTTAAATTCTTTCTAGAGCATTGAGGGTACAAATTATTTTCCTCATAGCACTTTAATGGCATTTAGAGCCAAAATACTTCTCCCAAAATATTTTAACACTATATTAGTTTGCAAAGCATACTAATAATTTAATTCACAAGAAAAATCCCTTTTTCTATTAAAATATATGTTATTTCTTTTCTAGGGTGCATTTTCAAAAATATTAAATAAATCACCACAATTTCTAAAACCTTACAAATTTCCAATATTTTCTATACCTTCACAAACTAAGCATTAATTTTATTTTTCTTTGCCAAGCACAAGGGTTGGGTTGAGGTGGGATGTGATACTCTTGTGAGTTAGGGAATCATTATAAAGAGAAGTATGGGATTCTCTTGTATTGATTTTGAATGTTGATTATGGTTTTGAAAGAGAAACTATTATAATGATCTTTGTGGATTAAGAATCAATGGATTATTGTTTGATTTTGGTTTTGAAAGAGAAACTATTACTGATTCTTGAGACTTGTGATAGTTAAGGAATCAATGGATTAATGCATGGTTTTGAAAGAGAAACTGCTAAATTATTTCTAATACTTAAGTTAGTTAAGAAATCATTTTAAAGAGAAGTATGATATTCTCTTACATGAAATTGTTATGTAATGTTTGAAAATATATTATCATAATGAATTCTTGAGATCTTGGGTAGATTAAGGATTCATTATAGAAGATAAGTATGGGATTCTCTTGTATTGATGTTGAATGTTTGATGTTGGTTTGAAAAGAGCAACTATTATAATGATTCTTGAGACTTTTGTGGGTTAAGGGATCATTATAAAAATAAGAAGGATTATCTTCTTATAGCTTGGTTATATTATGTGTATGGTTGTCTGCATAATAGAACATGGCATATTTTGGTTGCATTGTATTTAAAGTTGTTGTAATCCCAAATTAAATCTCTCATGTTGTGGGTGGTTTGACCATCAAAGAAGCTATGAAAACTTGGTCAATAGTGGATCATGGATAGTTGTTTCTTCTTAAAATCTCTTCTAGAGTAATATTTATGTAAATGAGCAAAGACCTGCATTTGCTTGAATTATTTGTAAAAACTTGATTATTGATATAAATAAGGATTATGTTGTTTCCTTTGTGTCGTAAGCCATGAAGTATTTGGTTAAGAAATATTATATCTTTAGATAATTAGGAGTTGCTTTGGTTAAGAAATTGGATTAAATGTTAATATCTTTAGCTCTTTTATGTTAATGATGAAAAATTTCTTCTTTGAAGCCTTTTGATGGGCATTGGAAATAAGTAATATGGTTTAATTCTATCATGGTTTAGGTAGCTTGCTTAATTCTTTATATCAATGCATGCATGTGGCTTTTGGTTAAGAGGAATTATTAGATTATAGCATTTATTTTTATGGTTTTTAATTGAAATGTTATCTATCCTTGGAATGGGTAGAATCTAGTCTTGTAACCATGAAATAAATCCTGGAAGGAGTTGCATGAATGCAATAGCCAAGTAGATGATATTCCTAGAAGAAGTTGCAAGAATACAATAGCTAGGCTCTTATGAACCTAAAAGGAGTTGTGTGAATACAATAGTCAAGGTACTTGTGAGTAGTCACCTTGAATGAGTAGGATCTGGTGTGAGATATTAACCTATTCACAAGATAGCAATGGTGACTCCTTGATCATGTAGGATCCGAAGATCATATTAGTTGTCGATGAAGTGGTAGTAACCTTAGCCCATGGAGGTATGGTAACTAAGCACCAAGGCTCTACATCAAATAACCTATCTAGGAGGAGCTAAAGTTAGGTTAGGGAATTGGAATTCCCTTTAAGTTTTATGAACCTTAAAGGGTAATATTTACACCATGGTCACATGGTCCTATATCGAGGAAGGTATATAAAAGGTGAATAGGATCGCTTATGGTATCCTTCTAAAAATATATATTTTGTAAGGTGAAACCTAGAAGTTATGGGAATTGGCCTCATCTATCCATTGAGTGTCCTCTGCAATGACTTATAACTCAAACGTGGTGAATCATTGTATGCTAAAATAATTATAGTAAGGGTGTCTCCCTTGAGAGCATTTTTTTTGTAAGTGCTCTTCAAAAAAAAAGGGGTTGGTAGTTTTGGGTTGTTACAATCCTAAGAAGGTCTATTCATATTATGTGAAGGAACTGCTAATAAAAATTGTTAGTAAATCAATATGGACCTAGATCCTTGTCTTTCATTAAAAAGTGGATGATTTCTTCTAGTTTCTTAATTTTAACCACTTTATTCAATTCTAGTATATCCTATTTTTAAGAACAATAGGAATATTTTGGAGTATAGCTTGAGCTTATCCATCCCTTGAGACTTGTGGGTGAGATTTTTTAGCTCTTCACCCACTCTTTTCTTTTATCAATATGGTGCTATTTAAAGGGTTTTCCAAGTTTTGAAGCATTAGTGGTCGGGTGAAAGATAGAGGCAACAACAACAGTAATGGGTGGCAACAAGCAGCAAGTGGGTAGAAGGTTGTTCAAGAAAGTAGGGTAGATAATAGAGTGGGTGGATGTTTAGGATCTGAATTTGGACAGTGATATTCTAAATACCTCCCACTCATTGGGTGGATGATTCAACTAGACAGCAAAGGTAGAAATATCTTAAATCCTTACCCACAAGGAAGATGAAAATTCTTGCCCATTGTTGGATGGTACTTGGGAGCACATATTGGGTGAAACTTTAGGAAATATCCACCCTCGTTCATAATGCCTCATTGGGTAGAAAATTATTATTAGATAAGGCAAGTAGAGTGACCGCCCAACATCTAGATTCCCGCCATCATCTAAAAATTCAAATAAAGATATATTAATTACTTTAGCCACCCAGTACCAATCGTTCGTGCATAGAAGTGATTGATTTGAATCATGCTACTCCCAATATGATTAATTCTTGTCATTCATCACCTAACTATAGAATTTTTGGCTGGACGAAAGGGCATATTAGATAACCCAAGTGTTGTAGGTGATTTGGAGAGGAGAGGGCAATCCTCCAAAGGAGGTCCCATGTTCGAATCTCCACCCTACCAAAAAGCTGAATTGGGTACCCAAAATCCAATTGATAATGTTGGTGCGGGTAGGGCTGGGTGTGACCCCCGGGTGACTTTGACGGTGTAGAACCCCCTGTTCATGGTCTCTTAGACCAAGGCGATCCCGTAAGGGGTTTTTCGCTTGAAAAAAAAAGGGCATAGTAGATAAGGATTAAAGACCTAGAAAAAAATTATAGAAGAATCAAGGGCTCAGATTAACATAGAAGCATCTACCCCCTTCTAGAATATCACCACCACCTCGAGGAGAAGATTACTAGCTACATGCCTATCTACTTTAGCATTATTTCCCACTTATTTCCATTAATGCTTACATTTTAAATTCATTGTAATTTTTCTATAAATAGTGGAATGTTGGTCATTCCTAAGGGTGGCTCTTTGGCCATTACAATTCCCATGTAATACTTATCATTGCTATGTGAATACAAGAATACTATTGTTTGGTTTCCAATATTGTTCTTACATTTTGTGTTGAATGTGAATGCTTATTTTTGCTTTGGCTACTTGAGTGATTCTCATTTAATTCTGCTAAATTGGATTTCATGGGGTTTACTCGGTAGTTCTAGAATTCATATTTACAATTGGGTTGGGGGTTTATTTCTATAAAAATCTAATTAGACGAGAGCCCTCTAATTTTGAACCCTAGATTTCATGCACTCTTCCTTCAATCCTAGAATTCACTTTTAGCCCACTACTTCAATCACTAATTGAGATCCTAGTTGGGTGGTTCATTAGGTAGTATGCTTGTGTTTGCATTTGACGGTGTTGAGGATGCATGCATCTTGATACAGTCATAACTCATTCTTGTGATTTTTGACTATGACCTCCATTTTATTTTCTTTCCCTCTTTCATTTTTCTTTTCCTTGTTCATGACGTAGGTAGTTAGGACCCCATAGAGGAACTAAACTTATCTGGAGATCAACTACCTAGCCATCCCCTTTCTAGGTGCCACAGTGGTAGTCGTTCGATGTTGGCATCGGTCCACACCCTTGGTGTCATATCTCTAACCAACAATTTTTGGTGACTCCACTAGGGAACTCATAAAATTTTCATTTTTAGGAGTTCATATTTTGGTGATCCTCTGATCTATCCATATCTTCTCAAATAAGTTATGACTCATCTAATAAAACGAGATCCAAATCCAAAGATCAATGGCCACTTCTATGTGTTCAAATATCCAAACATCTTGAAGGACTCAAGGTTTGGTGAGCAACCTTGATCTCACTAGCAAAGATAGTATGTTCATTCGACAACTCAAACTTTGATGCATGAACTGGTACTTCTAAATAACATCATAAAAATGGCTTAGTCATGTTATCCCTAGTGCAATGGCCCTAATACACTAAACCTCCATGTTGGCATGAAATTCCCAAAAGTTCCTTGAAATCCTTGACAAAATATAATGGCACTATGGAAATTGCTCGAGAGTACCTTGAAAATATTGTTGCACTAGCACCCCTCCATGGCATATCACATGAATACGTCATGACCAGGTGTCTGGTCTTATCTTTAGAAGGGAGGGTTCTATGGTGGTATCGATCGCTTGGTAAAAAAAACCATCTAGTCTTGGGAGGACTTGGTGGGAGCTCTTTTTGATACATTTGATATCTCTATGGATCCCTTTCAACTCTTGATGCATATCTCATTCATCAAGAGTACCCCTTTTGAATCCATCATAGACTTCAATATATAATTCAAAAGGAGCTAGGAGAGGATCCCTCCTGAATACCATTTGTCCCCTACCCAGGCTCACCTATACTATGTTCAAATGTTCAATTCAGATATAGGCCTCCTCCTGTGTCTTTCAAGGGAATAGATATTCCCTCAATTCTTTCAAGAGGCTTTATAGGTTGAGTGACTCCTACTCCAAGTAGAAAATATATCTTTAGGAGACTTCACTTTCCTATTTCTTTTTCCATCTACTATTGTTATCCTTCCAACTGCACAATACTCACCATGGATACCACCTAAAGTTGTGCATGAGCCAGGACTGCAATTGTGTGAAATACAAGGGGTGGATCTCAAGCTTATGCAGAGAAGATGCAAGCACGAATCCTACAATGAATAATTTTATTACTTGTGCCTTCTCCTAGAAGTGAGGACCTGGACCAGATGGGGAATTCTACTTGTAGAAAGGGAATATATTTGCACTCTTTTTTTATCCAAGAGCACACTTAACAAGGGTCAAACCATCTTCAGGAGGGCTTAGCTGATCAAAATATAGGTTTCAAGGAAGTCCCATCCATAAAAGGATCAATAAATATGCCTTGTTTGCAGATGTGTATGAATACGTTAGAGGTGTACATGGTAGGGATTCCATAGTAGGTGGATCCCAAGGAGCGGTGACATTGGAGCTTGTTGATATATGAACTAGTACCTAAGGAGTAATCCCACATGAAAAAAATTATTGCCACATTGATCGTCGAATGCATAAGTACTAGTATGCATGATGATTTACCAAGGTGTGGGTATATCATAGCTTGGAAACATTTTGGGGAATACCATTCAAACTACAAAAGGTAGCTCAATTTCAATACAATATGGTTCAATCATTGTAAATTCATTGGATGATCTCTAGGATAATTCAGTGGTTGCGACATGTCAATCACACCATAATTTTGTGTAAATAGGTCAATGGCTAAATAAAAGTGCACAAGGCACATGGCCAAATGACATCATCATTTACCATGGTGACCCAGGGTGAGAGATGCAAGTAGTTTCTAGAAGGTGCATCAATTTTGAAACACTCCCTCTTGTTTTCCAAGTTCTTCCTTGTGTTGTGTTATTGTGACCCCATACCCAATAAATCAAGGTTTGTAATTTAAGTATCTTTTCACACAATCCTAGAAAAGATATCCACTATATTTTTGAAGGTATTACCCACTCTTCGATAATTTGGTAAGACTAACCTTAAAATATCATCCCTAAAGGGTGAAAGTAGCATGAGCAAATTGAATCTTTATGTTATTCCTTGGAAGAGTAGTAATATTCCTTGGAAGAGTAGTAATGAACAAATTGAATCTTTATGTTATTGTGTTAAAAAGAGGTGTTACATTAGGACTGATAAATGCTTTGGAATTTTTTCTATTTTTGAATCCACCATGGTCCTTGATGAGATATGTTGATAGTAATGTGATCTATGAGGGTGTTCCATGGATCGTCTTCCTTTTTGTTTCTTTTATTTTTGCGCATCCTTTGCTTCTTTCTCTTTCCTTTGTTCCTTGCTACTGCTAACCAATGAGGTTAGTATTTGTCATATTCCTACCTCTACTATTTCATGTGTTTCCCTCTCTCCTCTCTTCCCCTCTTATTTTATTTTCTTGGTTTTTCTTTTTTTTTCATTTGTGTTCCCCTTTCTTTTCTTCCCTTTTGCCTTTCCCCGCTTCATTTTCCATTCACCTATGGTAGTATTCCTCCTTTGTCTTACAGTTTATTTGACTACTTTTATTTTTATACCATCACTATCCCCTCCTCCTTCCTCTCCCTGTTTGTATGTTTTGTATGTTTCAAAAGCATTACATTCTAGGTTCCTTATTTCCCACAAGGGAAAAACCCCTATGAATCATCAAGAGTGTGGGTGAGATTTTGCACATATTCACCCACTCTTTTATTGTATCAATATGATGCTCTTCAAATGGTTCACCAAGTTTTGAAACATTAGTGGTCGAGTGGAAGATAGAGGTAGTAGTAGTGGTAATGTGCAACAACAAGCAATAGGTAGGTGAAAGGTTGTTCGAGAAAGTGGAGCAGATAATAGAATGGGTGGATGTTTAAGGTCTGACTTTAGGTGGTGTTATTCTAAAGACCCATCCACTCATTGGGTGGATGTCTCAACCGACTAGTAAGGATAAAAGTATCTTAAATACCCACCTACAAGGAAGATGAAAACCCTTGCCCATTGTTGGGTTGGACTTTGGAGCATAGATTGGGTGAAAATTTGGGAAATGCCCACCCTCATTCATAATGCCTCCCTAGGTGGAAAACTATTATCCAACAAGGCAAGTAGAGTGACCACTCAACTTCTATATTCCCATCATAATCTAAAAAATAAAATAAGGAGGTATTAATTACTTCAGCCACCCAGTACCAATTGTTCATGCGTAGAAGTGGTTGATTTGAAACATGATACTCCTAAAGTTATTAATTCTTGTCATTCATCACCTAATTGGAGGACCTTCGACTAGATGAAATGACAAAGTAGATAAGGATTAAAGACCTAGGTAAAAATAATAAAATAATCAAGGGCTCAGATCAACATAGAAGCATCTATCCCCTTCTAGAATATCTCCACCATATCGAGGAGAAGAGTACTAGTTGCATGCCTATCTACTTCAATGATATTTCCCTACTCATCTCCATTAATGCTTACATTTAGAATTCCTTGTAATTTTTCAATAAATAATAGATTTTTGGTCATTCCCAAGGGCTTATCTTTGGCCATTACAATTCCCATGTAATACTTATCATTGCTATGTGAATACAATAATACTATTATTTGGTTTCTAATATTGTTCTTACATTTTGTGTTGAATGTGAATGCTTATTTCTGCTTTGGCTACTTGAGTGATTCTCATTTAATTTTGCTAAACTAGATTTCATGGGGTTTACTTTAGGAGACTTCACTTTATTTATACAAAGTATTAGTTCTAGAATTCATATTTATAATTGGGTTGGGGCTTTATTTCTACAAAAATCTAGACAAATAGGAGCACTCTAATTCTAAACCCTAGATTTCATACACCCATCCTCCGATATTGGAATTCACTTTTAGCCCATTGCTGAAGAACACAAGCTTATACTGAGAGGGGGGTGAATAGTATAATACCACTTTTTACTTTTCTTTCCCAATAAATATTATGCAATGTATATATAGCAATATCAACTGTAGTAATAAAATCAATGCATAAATCACCACACACAATAGAGACACCAATTTTATGTGGTTCACCCAATGTGGGCTACTCCACAAAGAAAATTTTTCACTAAAATTTTCTCAATAAATCTCTTGGGAATCCTTTCCCTATTACAATATTTATGGACCTATGTCCAAAGGAAACACCAATACCCTAATCAAGTTTATGGATATCTATCCACAAGAGAACTCCTTTCTCCTAAGCTCTGACAGGTGATCTTCTAGAAGAACTGTTACCCCCACCACTCTGGCTAATGGATCTCTATCAAATGAAGACACATGTTCTCATTGCCTTGGCTAATGGATCTCTATCCACTGGAGAGTGTCATCCTCTATACTTTTTCACCTTAAAATCTCTATCATAAATCTATACTAAACTCAGTCCTTTGGTCTAGCACAAAACTAATCAATCTCTATCTCTGGTCTGGCATAAACCTATCCTCAAATATGCACCAAAATCTATCCTTGAATCTATACTAAACATAGTCCTTTGGTCTAGCACAAATCTATCCTTTGATCTTGCACTAAACATAGTCCTTCAATCTAGCACAAGTTTGTCCTCAATATCTGTCCTCAAGCCTTAACTCAAAGCTTGACTTAATCTCAAATCAACTATGTTGGATCTGCCCCAAACCTTAACTCAAGGTTTGAACAAATAAATAAATCAACTCTGCTCTCAAGTCTTCTCAAAGACTTATCTCAAATCTACCTTGTAAGCTTCCATAAAAACTCACACCAATCTATCCACAAGTCCTCTCTAGAACTTATCAAATATGATCAATAAGTCCTCACTAGAACTTATCCAAATCTACTCTCAATATGTATTGTAAGATTCCACAAAAGCTCACCCAAATTTGTCCATAAGTCTTCTCAAAAACTTGCCTCAAATCTGCTCAACAAGTCCATACTATAATTTGTCCGATCTCATAGAAACATAAAGAGAATTGTTAGAGACTCAATATGCTCTACATTCATCACAATGCTCAATTAATTTCAATCACTCTCTTAGAAACATACAAATAATTTTTAGAGACTCAATATGCTTCACATTCGCCTCAATACTCAATCACTCTCCTAGAAACATATAGAGAATTGTTAGAGACTCAATACGTTTCACATTCATATCAATACTCAATCTCAAATCAATTCAGAATATAGAATAATTTGTTTCACAAATGAACAATCACTTCACACATTCACTTGACTAGGCTCAACTAACTCTACTCAACCAATCACTCAATGAAATGATCCTTGCTTACAAACCCTAGTCCAAGTACATGAATACTCACTCAAATATTTCCAACAATGCTTTATCAACCAATCTCACATAACAATGATACTCATGTTCTTTCCAAACCCTAGTTCAAGTTCTTCACTCAACAACTCACTTCAACAAAAATTCTTATAATACAAACTTCACATAACAATGATACTTATGTTCTTTGCAATCCCTAGTTCAAGTTCTTCACTCAACAACTCACTTGAACAATAATGCTTAAGAAACAAGGTTTTATCAACAACTCTTAATTCTAGAAAACCTTGAAGCATTAATTCAAAACACTCTCAACAATGCTAACCAAACAATCATTTTCACTCCAATTTTCCATTCACAATTTTCAACAATCACTCACTAGGAATAATATGCCCATACCTTTTGTTGGATGTAGAAGTGCCTCTAGAAAACCTATCTCAATCACAATTTTCTTCTTTCCAAATCCAATGGTTAGACACAACAATATTACTTCAACACTTTCCAAAAATATTCCTTGGACATAAAACAATCACAAATCAATTTATTTCTTATTGCTCTCTTTTAAAATAACACTCATCATACCATATATAAATATAATTTCCTTGATACACCTTATAAACTCCAACTTAAAATAATATCCAACACCATGAAAATATAAACCAAACATCTTACAATCTTTTCAAAACATTTGAGTAAACAACATTAAAAATTTAATTTTGCAAAAACCCTTATAAATCCTTTAGCAACCTTAGAACCAATTTAAACTATGCAAAAATTAATTTTAAATGCCCAAACTATATCCCCAAAAAATTTGGCGACCAATATTCAAGCATACCTCTTTCTTCCCCAAAAGGGGATTCGGCAAGATTCCATCCATCGTCTCCTCTAGCCTAAGCGCCTTAGCACTTGGGAGCCCACCATGTGGGATACTAATGCCCACATGAAGGAAGGTAGATCCCCTTCCTCTTATGCCTCCACTCACCATCTATTTCTCACGAAACTTGCACACTCTTCCTTCACTTTGTATGCAACGCAATTCGTAAGGCTCACAATATTTAAGGTTCACAATAATATTCGAAGGCATGGTAAGTTTTGGTAGGGTGGGAGTTCCCCCCTTATATATACGTTTTAATTTCTCCTCACATCGGTGCTTTGTTATTTGAAATCAAATTTTGAATTTTAATTTTGATAACCCACCTTAGGGTTATTTAACCTTAGCTTAAATTAATTTATAATTAATAATTAAATTAATTAATAATTAATTTAAATAACTTTATAAGTTAAGTAAATTAACTAATAAATTAATTTATAATTAATTTCAAACTTCCTTTGCATAGTATTATAAAATAATATAATAATATTATTTATTTGGGCCTTTTCTTGCACTTTGGACCTCATCTGACTTCCTGGAATAGGATCTTGAAACTGAAACCGAAACGGATGTTGCCAACTGAAACCACCACTGACTGGTGTTGAAAGTTTGACATCAATGACCACTCACTCTTGACATCAATAACAACTTATCACTCAAAATATCCAACAATTGCATCAATCACTAAATGATAACCTAGTTGGGTGGTCCATTAGGTATTATGCTTGTGTTCACAATTGGCGGTGTTGAGGTTGCATGCATCTTGTTGCGGTCATAACCCATCCTTGTGAAATTTGGATACAATATCCATTTTAGTTCCTTTCCCTCTTATATTTTTCTTTTCCCTGTTGATGGCATAGGTAACTAGGACCTCCATAGAGGAACTTAACTTCTTCGAAGATTGACTGTCTAGCCATATCCCTTTCGGGTGTCACAGTGGTGGTCATTCAATATTGGCATTGGCTCGTGCCCTCAATGTCAGATCTCCGACCAACAAGACTCTGGTCAAATGTTTCAAAAAAATACCCAAATGTTATCTTTTTTTTTAGTGAAAAACCCCTTGCAGGGCTGCCTTGGTCTGAGAGACCACGACCAGGGGATTCTACACCATCAAATTCACCCGAGAGTTGCACCCAACCCTACCCACACCAACATTATCAATTGGATTTTGGGTACCCAATTCAAATTTTTGGTAGGGTGGAGATTCGAACCTGGGACCTCCCTTGGAGGATTGCCCTCTCCTCTCCAACTCACCTACAACACCTGGATCCAAATGTTATCTCCTTGATATAGTTCTAATGAGTGTAATTGACTCCTTCATGTTCAATTTCCTTAATTATGTTCCTTTGATAGTGTTGCATTGTCTTGAGGTGGAAGTATTTTATATTATTTTCTCCTTTCTACAACCAAGTCATTCTAGATCAAAGACACCAATATGCTTCTTTTGTTTGATGTAATTTCTCTATCTCTTGATATAATTGTCTTTTATGTTCTTCTTGAAGATTCACAGGAGGTTACTCTCCAATTTCATTTTACAACTTCTCCATTTGTAGTGTGAGTTCCTCCTTTTTTGTCATTGTTGATTTTTTCTTTGAAATGCATCTCCTTATGACCTACTTGAGGTTGGAATTTTTTTTTTTTCAAACCATCTATGGGTTGGTTGAGGGAATACTATAATTTCATATTTCTTTTACTAGTGTCCTAAAATCTTCCTGCTCTACCCATACTAAATTATATTTAAAAGGAATCTTCCTTTTACTAAGTTTTATTTCCCCATTATCTAGAATGATAGGTTTGTGATATAATATTGAACTTTGGATGATTTGGCTAGAGATGATGGGATACCTTGATAATATATCCTCATGAAATATAAATCTATCTAGTCTCTCAATAATAAATCAGATACGTACTCTTCTTTTAGTCTAGGTAAATTTGCCTTGTTTAGGAATGATGTCTTGGAGATATACCTCTTCCATAATATGGTCCACTATCTCCTCGGTTGCGTCTCTTATTTTGTTTTCTTCTATTTTATCCTATTGAGCTAAGGTTGCATTCAAATATCCTTTTATTATTATATTATTAGGCCTCTCTAGTTTGATCCATTATTGTAGTTGTCTCCATACCTATTTTTTCTTTTTTGAAGGATTTGGTCCTAGAATTTTACTATGGTTAACTCCAAACCTGTTGTCATAGTAAAGTTAACTACCATCCAATTATTTTGTGTCTCGCTTCTATACGTCAAGGCTTGGGGGTCTCAAGAAATAATGAGTCCTCTAGAATATCCTGATGCATCTGTTACTACCAGTTATGAATGGTACCAGATCTGATTCCATTCCCCTTTGGTAGTACTCTTTGGCATGTTTCATTCTTGAATATGCACTATTGTTGGCTTTTGTTGCTCTATTAAAGATTTTAGGTAGTTCTTCTTCAAGGGACTACCCAATCCCCTTCCATTACAATATATGTACTTCATTTTTTACTTGTCTTTTTTGTTGTAGATAAGTCATCTAAGGTTTTCTAAGTTTTATCCTTTTTTTATTGTTATGTTCTTATTTCTTGATTTGATTTTCTTCCTTTTTCCATAGACCTTGTGGCTGGAGTGCTACTTCCTTTTGCCTCTTCCTTAGACTTTTTTTCTTTTCTATTATCTTTTTTTCAACTATATTACCTCCTAGGATTGTGATTTTCACTTCTTGTGTTTCCACTATTTCCTCTTCTACATTTCCTTCATGTGTTTTTCGTTCCTGATTGGTCTTTTTTCTATAACTTTGTCAAACTTTGATTCTAGGGTTTTTTCCTCTTTAAACTAAGCCTTGTGTTCCTCTTCTAAGGGTGCTTCCTCTTCCTCCATATAGAGAATAACAAACTTATTTTATTTTCGTTTATCTAAGCCCTAAGTATTTTTCTTGTGACTCCTTAAACATCTTGTTTGCTTTCATTTGACTGGTTGAAAATATTTATCATCCTTCCTTTTTTCTTGTTGTACTTTGGTGGGATAATATTTTTAAAATATCAGTGCTTATGATAGTAAATACACTTAAAAGGTATGTGTTCATAATAAAAATGTTGTGTATGGATCTAGTCCATCATTTTAATATTTATACTCTTTGGTAAACCATTTTTTATATTGACTTGCACACACATTCTAGCATAAATAGCATTATTGGTCTTTGTTGGTGCCCACTTCACAAAGGTTCCTATGGTGTTTCCAATAAGCCCTAGAGTGGGCTTGTTCCAAAAATACAATGAAAGAAATGGAAGCCTTACTCATATGGATATCTCCTTTGGTTCTCTCACTTGGGGATAAAAGCTGATAGATAACATCATATATATGGGACTTAACCCTAAGAACCATGGCTCACCATTAAGGATGGAGCTTATTTATTCTGAAGATGAAAATCCTATCACAAAATAGACTCTCCCTACCTATATGATTTCATAGCTAGATATTTGCAAGGCCTATTTGGATTCTATCCATTTTTAAATAGAATATGGGCTTAGCCATATTCCTATGAACTTGTAGACTAGGGATTGAGAAGACAAAATGAGTGTTGGATTTTGAATGAGATCGAGCAGAACCTCTACTATGGTAGCTTCATCTAATTTTGGAATGAAAGTGCTTCTAACTCCATTTTGGGCTAGATTTGAATGTTTAGGAAAGGCCTGTGCCAAGATATCTAGCTTTCCTTCATCATACATAGGTGAATGATAGAAGAACAAAAGGCTCCATTGTTAGGGTTCTTGAACAAAGCAGTTGTATCCATAATTAGGGACTTATTCTTACTCATAAAAATTCCAAAAAATTAGCACCAGAATGTTAAAAATAGTTTGATCTTGTTGTACCAACTAAATCACTATTCCAAAATAGATAGCAGTACAAGTACCAGTACTAGCATTATTAGGTTGTTAGCTTATCTTAGCTATTTATTTTATGGGTTGTTTATTATATTCTAATACATATGATGGATTCATACACTTGGCCTAATGGTATAGGATATTTTTAGCTTTAGATGTAATTCATTAAGGGAATATATACACTCTTTATGGGATTTCTATAGATCCTATCCAACTCATCAGCTCCCATTGAATGGAATTTTTTTTGAAGAAATTATCTCAAGGAGTGGTGACACAGTTGTTTGCACTTAAAGCCTTGACTACTAATGAAATAGTTCAATTGACTAAATTATAGAAAATTATGGATAAACATACATTTTTTTTTATAGAACACCATGGGTTACCACCATGGTGCACCCATGATCATGCTCTTTAGCTCATTTTAAGAAGCTTACCATCCAACATTCATCTCTACAAGTACCCATATGTGCAAAAGACTAAAATTGAAAATATGGTATAGGAGTTGTTAGCATCAAGGATCATTCATCCAAGTTTCATCCCATATTCATCTCCAATATTTTTTATTTTTAAGAAGGATGGAATTTGAAAATTATGCATGGATTTCTATGAACTCAACAATATTACTAATAAAGAAATTCTCCATTCTAGTCATTGATAAGTTGTTGGATGAGCTCCTTGGGGCTACCTTCTTCTCTAAGTTGGATCTATAATCAAGATATCATTATATAAGATTAAGGAAATAATATATTTGAAAGATAGCATTTTAGATTCATGAAGTCCATTATGAATTTCTTGCCATGCCTCTCGATCTTACCAATGCACCTTCAACCTTTCAAAGTCTTATGAATGTAATATTTTAGCACTTTTTGCACATATTAATTTTGGTCTTCTTCAATGATATCCTTATTTATATTCAAATATGTAAGGAACATTTACAACATTTGGACTAGACCACCATATCCTGGCTAATAATCAAATATGTACAAATCGGTCCAAATATTCTTTTGAAATGCAATAAGTGGAGTACCTCGACCACATAGTTTTAGAAAAAGGATTCATTGTGGAATCAAAGAAGATTGTTATCATATAATAATGATCCAAGCCATACACTATCAAATTTATTCAAGTTTTACTAGGCCTCACCAACTACTATAAAAAAAATTTGTGATTATGGAAAATTTTGCATTCCCCTAAAAATAATGTTAAGGAAAAACTCATTCATACAATCAAATACAACTAAACATGTCTTTCTATACCTCATATAAACTATGTTATCAACTCTTATGCTAGTGATGATTGATTTATCTAATCCTTTTATGGTTGAAAGTGGTGCTTCAAGAAGTGGAATTGGTGAAGTGCTTACACAAGAAGGGCAATCACTAGCTTTCACTAGTAAGGCATTATCAAGTAAAAACTAGGGTAAATTAACCTTTGAGAAAAATACGATGGCAATACTATATGATTTCAACCGCTAGAGGCCTTTCCTTATTAGGAGATATTTTTCAGGTTGCCATAGTATAAAGCACTTTCTTGAGAAGCTTGTCTCCATGCCTGAACAACAAAAATGGATCACCAATTTGCTAGGGTATGACTATGAAATAATTTATAGTATGGGAAAGGAAAATGTATTTGTTTTGTATTATAACATCAACATGAGGACTATGGTATGTTTTGTTCCATCTCAACTTTACTTCTTCAAATGATACACTAGCTTAAAGTAGAGGTGACCTAAGATTCTACCTTGAAAGCCTTAATTCAACAACTTGAACATGATCCTAACTCTCAACCAAGATAGAGATGGGATGAGAAACATCTAAGATATCAAGGTCACCTTGTTATTCCTACAAATTTATCACTTTGTCAATCTATATTATAATAAATGCATGCTTCTCTAACTATAGAACATTTCCAGTTCTTAAAGACTTATAAATGGGATAGATACACATTTTCATGGGCAAGGATGAAAAGCTATATTTAAACTGTTATAGGATAATGTGATACTTGTCAACGTAGGAAAGAAAAAAATATATGCACACTAGGCAAACTCTATCCTCTTCTTATTCTAGAGACCATTTGGACATACATATCCATGGATTTATTGAACTCCCCAAGTATAGAGGTGAAAAATTCATTCTTGTGGTGTTGGACCATCTCTCTAAGTATGCTCATTTTTGTCCTCTAGCCCACCCCTACAAGGCTTTAGTAGTTGAACAAATATTACTTGGTTTTATTTTTTCCTTTGTGGCATTCCACAACCTATTATTTTTTGTTGTTATCCCACATTCACTAGGGAACACAACTCAAGATAAGATTAGCATACCATCCCCAAATAGATGGACAAATAAAAAAATTTAACAAGTGTTTAGAAACCTATATTTGTTGCTTTACATTTGAGCAACTAATTTAATGGATCAAATGGCTTCCATTTCCTAAATGGTGGTATAATAATACATATCAAATAGCCACCAAGATGACACCTTATGAACGGGTTTATGGGCACCCTCCTCCTTCACTCCTATCATAAACCCCTAGTAGTTCCAAGGTCCAAGTAATGGATTCCACTCTTAGGGATCATGCACAACTTCTACAATATCTTAAGTATAATATCTTTATGGCATATAATCATATGTGACAAGTGGATGAACATTACTTAAGTACAATTTTAATGTTTGGTACATGGTATTCCTATGCTTGTAGCCATACAAACAATCATCATTGAAACTCTATGGTATTCCAATTAGTTATTTTCTTAAGCACTTATGTTATTTCATTTTTCCATTTCCATTAATTCCTACATTGTTATTGTAGATTATGCTTATTTTTATCTAAAGGTTCTTAACAAGTGGTATCAGAGCACTTTTTGGGGTCATGTTTTATAGCAGTAGCAATAGTTCTTATCCTTACATCTATTTCCATTATGTAAAATTTCCATTCATTTTCCATTAAAATATCATGCAAAAAAAATAATTTTTTTCTTTTATAAATGAACTAGGTTAAAAATCTTGTGTTAGGGGTTTTACAATATCATGGAGAAACTATCATTTTTGGCTAAGCTAAATTACCCATAAATCATCTAGAGAAGTGAGGGTTTCTTAGACTAATATGTAGGCCTTATAAAAAACTCGTAGAGGGCTACAAGATCCCATGTACCCTCAGTTATATAGGGAGATCCCCTAGGAATAGAAGCCTTTTCCATAGGAATATTTTTATCATTTGAATTTTATGATGCATTGATAAGCAATTAGCCTTAGGAAGCTACTATCATAGTATACTCAAAAATAGATAATGCACCTATGGGTATGGTATAACCCTCCATATATAGAGTTCTAAGATATTCAACCAACCACTAATCATGACCAAATATTGTAAATCAAGGATCCCATAAAACTAGACACACATTGGCTTAGAATATCCCTGTTAAACTTGTTTGAGCATACTATAAAGGAGACTAGTCTCATCACAAACTGAGTGTGATAGAATAGAGGATATATATTTGATAGTGAAAGGAATATATTAGAGCAATCAATTTCCAATTATCAAAGTAGTGAGTTTTCAAAGTATTCATTATAATTTGTCAGTTTGATAGTATAAAAAATGTTGTCTTTTGTAGTAGTCCCTAAAAGAAATTTAAAAAATAGCAAAAAAATGTTACTTTTTGGCATTGTTCATTCCAATCATCTTTTTGAGTTGATCATTTTGATATATAACACTCGTACATTTTTGGGGGATCTCAAATTCATAATTTTGTAGTCTATTTTGATCCTCTTTTCGAGCTAAATTTTTATATATATAAAACCCATAACTTTTTTGGAGATCTCAAAGTGTTTAAAAATGGTTAGAGGTACCTGAACTACCCATGAGAGAGAGATTGAATAAAAAAGTGAAACTCTTGATAGATCATGAGAAAAAATTCCATTTGCTAATATCCAAACTAGAAAAATTGGATAGATTAGATTGCATTCATAGTTGTATAGCAGGTCTAGATGCCAAATACATTAGAAATGTCAAAAATAGTCAAGAAGATAGTTCTAAAAGAAGAGCATGAAACACCTTGCCTAATATTATAAATCATAGAATTATTAAGCTAGGTTTTCCCAAATTTGATGGCAAGGACCTAATCAGTTGGTACATAGAGATTGGTCTACCCTAAAGACTCTAGCAGAGCTTCACAATTTTTTATATCTTACAAATTTCTATTAGAGATTTGTATTGGGTGCTTACACAGTACTTAGCCACTACACCGAGTGATGAAAGGATGTGCCAAGTCCAAGTTCCATTAGTAAAATACACAATAGAGAGTATTTGATAGGTTGAGGGACCATATGTGTTTAGCTCCTACACTTTTTCCTTCTAACCTACATATAATATTTGAGGTAATAATTGATGCATCAGAGTACTCATTGGAAGCTATTCTCACATAGCATGGATATACAATTGCCTATCATAGTGAAACATTGAATGAAGTAGTACATAAATACCCTGTATACAATAAATATCTCTATAGCATTGTCCAAGCATGTAAACCATGGAATCATTACATATTGGGAAAGGAAACCATCATCCATATAGATCATAGACCTATGGATTTCATTCAAATGTAAAGTAAGCTAAATAATGAAAGACATCAAAAGTGAGCCACATATCTATAGTAGTTTGATATTATCACTAAGCATAGAAAAGGGAGTTCCAATTCAATAATAGATTGCTTGAGCTAACCTCCAATCATAGCATTCATTGTCATTCTTGATTCTTGTGGGCATGATACTTCTAATTGGTCCATATTGTATGAAGAAATTTTTGATTTTGCAAATACCTACTGAGCTCTTCATGTGGGTAAGAATGTTTATAATTCTTATTTGTAAGGTAATATTCTCTACGACATCTTACATACTTATGTACAAACTAGTAAGCACTCAAATATGATATAGAAATCACAATTAAGAAAATAAGCAAGTCACTTTGGGGTGGATAAAATATTGGTAGTACTTTAAAAGTACTTCTATAGGTCGAATATGAGAAACAATACCAAGAGATACATCAAGTCATTTATCCCATGTGTTATTGCCAAACCAACTGATAAGTAGGGACTATATACACTATTTACAATGCCATCCAAGCCTTGGGAATCTATCTCAATGGATTTCCTCTTATGTTTTCCCACATCTAAGCATGGTAATGATTGTGTTTTTATAGTAGTTTATTATTTTTCAAAATGGCTATTATAATTCTTTATAAGAAATTCATTTCAATCGAGGATATTGATAAGCTTTATTTTAGTCATGTATGTTTCAACTTTGGCTTACCTAAGTATATTATATATTATAAGTATAGTATATTTCTAAGCATTTTTTGGTCCACCCCTTGAAGCATGATGGTCATCAAGTTGACCATGTTCATAGCCTTCAATCCTCAAACTCATGGCCAGTAAAAATTTGTGAATCAGTTAATTATACATATTATTTGAATGTATAATTCTAACCATCCATGTACATGGTATGAGATCCTTCCATACATTCAACTTGGGTATAATCAATCTACCAAACATAATCCATTTTATGTCTATTTAAGGTTTAAACCCTTGGAACCCACTAATGTAGCTCTTCCTATGCAACCCATAAAGTACTCACTTCATGGATAATAAGAAGTAGAAAATGTAGCATGGTTTGCAAAACAAATTCAGCACAATAGGTCCATGGCCTCTTGGAAAATATAATAGAAATATAAGAAACACCATGATCAGCATCGAGTCCAACATCAATTCAAGGTTGGAGATACGGTATGGTTATGTCTTTAGAAATATTAAACCTCTTCACTATGGACCATACACCATCTCCAATAAGGTGGAAGAAAATACCTTTGAATTGACTCTTCCATATTTTCTTGGTTTGCATCCAATCCTTAATGTTAAACTTCTTAGGCCCTATCATCCACCTATGTTGAACACTTTTGTAGTAGCAAAAACAATTGGATATTGAACAACTCAATATAGAAAACTTAGCACCAATGAAGGAGGATAAGATTTTTGAACATTAACCAGAATCACTAGAAGGCAATCCACTTAGATGTACATAGTGGTCAAGGTAGGACAACTTGGTCCAAGGGGAATGGCTCATAAAAATTAGATAGAAATATTTTCCACATTTAATTTCAAAATCAATGTAATGGCGACCACTACTGTTCAAGGGGGAGAATGATATTGTCATGTGACCATTTTGTAACATAGCTTTATGCTTGAAATTCTCAAAAACATTTTTTTAATCCTAACTACACTACTAGGGGTATAACCTTGTTCTAGGGACTCCATTTTTTATCCATTTAAGAAGTGTTGAAAATATTATAGAGAGAAAAATAATTTTCATAGGTAACTCTATTGTAAAAATATTTGTCGACATGTTTATAGAAAAATGATCTAAATACCGTCAAAAATACAAAACAAAATACTTACCAAAAATAGTATTTTTTTATTTTTAGATTTTCATAGCCAAAATACATCTCTAGATATGATGACACGTCAGTAGAATATACAATAAAAAATGGAAAGCCATATGTATATAATTTTTGTTCAATATGCACTTTGTAACTTGTGGAAGGTGAACCACCAAATTTTCATTTGGATGACCATCCATATTCCATATGGTGGAACTCCAACAAACCAATTCTTGTATAAAGAGAGATGCACCCCTGAATATAAAAAGCATTTATATTGGATGGGAAGTTATAGCCTCACATCTCTTCTCAGAGATTGATTGCATTATATTCTATTTTTTGTATGATATAAGTATTATATTATTTTGCTTGTATACTCTTTTGTTCTAGTTTTTTATACTATGTTATTTTTAATTACACTCTTTCATGGTCTTCCTCTTAAAATTTTAAGTTTTGGATTAATAATATCATATCATTCTATATTTTGTGTGTATATCCATAAACATGAGATCAAGATATTAATAGTTTGGATATCAAATATGAGATTCTCTAATTACCTCAATTAACATTCCAAATGGTCTCATGAAAGACATAGAATAGAAAACATAGAGATATTTGACAGAGATATTGAAAGAAGCCTTCATGAAATAAAGGAATGAGATGGACCAATTTGCTCAAATTTTTCAATGAATCCCTATTGTAAGTTCTGCAAGCTCCTCTACATAGTCTCTTAATGCCCTAATACCATTCAATGCTCCCACAACTTTTAATATGTAAGTGAATTTTGATATTAAAGCTCATTTTTATGCCTAGAAAATTGGTTGGATTAGTTTTATTAAAGAAATTCACTGATAGTGATAAAATAACTTTTTTGCTCTTGAAATTTTAATACCTATTTGAAATTGGAGGAAAGCATATTGTCATAGGATTTTATAAGAGAATAAAGATGAAGTAGCATTCATATTGAATAATTTCATGAAGGTCATCAAGAAAAATATTATCCTATGGGACACAATGAATACCAATACATGTAATGGAAACAATTGCATCAAGGTAAAGACTAAGTAGTTGAATATTATATTGATGCTTTCCACTCCATGATAGTAAATCTAGGCATTCAAGATAATAAAATATATTGAATCCTCAAATGTCGCAATGAAATGCAATGGTACATTCAAGAGGACATGGACCTCTTCAAGTTAAAGATATTGGGAGAGGTATATCAACTTTTCAAATTAAAAAAAACATAAAAACAAAAATTAAAAAGGATTAAATAACAAAAATCATGTCCTCTTCAAAAAATAAATTAGAAATACAAGAAATGCCATGACCAACATCAAGTCCCATATCAGTTCATGTTTGGAGATAAGATATGGTTTTGTCTTCAAAAATAGAGGCTTACAGGACCCCATAGGAAGATCAAACCTCTTAACTATGGACCATACATCATAACTAATAAGGTAAAAAAAAGACTTTGAATTGAATCGTCCATATTATGTTTGTTTACATCCAATATTCAATGTTGAATTTCTTAGGCCCTATCATCCACCTATGTTGGACACTTCTATAGTAGTAAAACAATTAGACATTGAAGAGCTCAATACATATATCTTAGCATCAATGGAGGAGGATTGGACTATAAAAATATGGATTAGGACCACTAGAAGTTAGTCCACTCAGATGTACAAAGTGGTCAAGGTAGGACAACTTGGACACCAAGGAAATGGCTCATAAAAAATCTGATAATGAAATAATTCTTGTGGTTGATGATAAAATTTTATGTAATTAGGACCGTTACTTTTCAAGAGGGATGAATGATCTAGGCATGTGAACTTTTTGCAACATGGTTTTATGCTTGAAAATACTCAAAAATCTAATTTTTATCCTAACCAGACTATTAAGGGTATAACTTTGTGCCTTAAAATTCTGCTTTGATCCATTCAAGAAGCATTGGAAAGATTATAGAGAATGAAAAAATTTCAAGCAACTCTATTATAGATAAATTTTTCAACATGTTTATGATAAAACACTTCATAGGTCCTAAAAAATACAAAATAGAATAATTACTAAAACTAGTAATTTTCATAGCCAAAATGCATCTCTATTTATGTTGAAACATCAATAGAAGATAAAATACAAAATAAAAAGTCATATACATGTAATTTTTAATTAATATGCACTTTGAAACTCATGGAAGGTGAATCACCATATTTTCATATGGGTGACCTAACTTATTGAAGGTGAACCACCACTGTTTTATATGGGTGACCTTCCATATTTAATATGGTGTAATTCCAACACACCAATTCTTGTATAAAGAGGAATATATCCTTGATGATAAAAAGCACGAGAATGGATGAAATGTAATAGCCTCACATCTCCTCTTAGATATTGCTTACATTATACACCATTTTCTAAGCAAGAAAATCATTATGTTATTTTGCTTGTATACTCTTGTAGTGAGATTTCACTACATTAGGTAAATCAATGGTGAGGACATCAAAGGCATAGTTTATTATGCTTATTTTATTATTATTAACCATGTGAAACTTCATGCTAGATTGTATGTTTCAGGTTGAGTCGGCTTTGTTTCATTTCGTTAGCCACCATGCTTGCATTGGTTTGGTTGTTACCAATCAAATTATGCTTTTGTTGCTTATTCTATATTTTTTAATATGTTTGTGCTATATAAGTACTCTAAATAAATAACAAAATTTATCAATAATTTCTGATCCATATTAGTGGTATCAGAGCAGTAGATGTTTTTCCTGTGGACACCATGATGTCCTTTGAAGAGTTACAACTCAAACTAACCATTGTTGATCTCCCACGGATTAAAGTTCCCCTACTAGTAGAAGAAATGGTAGCAAAAGAAGAATCTATTGAATAAAAATTCTTCTTACAGAAGAAAAAAACCTTTCGATGGAAGAATTTGTTGTAGAAATTCAAATTACTACAAAGAAAATTGTTGTTGCAGAGGAAATTATTACAGAAGAAATTCTTCCTAGAGAAGAAATTGATAAAAACAATTCTTCCTATTGAAGAAATTGCTGCAAAAATCAATTTTGAAATAGTACCTGGAATCAAACTAGCATCTATAGCATGGAGCCCATTGTCCTTCCTTTGGACCATACTATTGTTAATGCATAATTTGAAGGTCTCTATGAAGAAGACCCCTTTGTTGCTTTTGAAGCAATAAATTTTCTTGAAGAAATTAAAAATGAAAGCTTGTCTATCATAGATCTAGAAAAAGAAGAGTCTAGATCAGGAAAATTTGAGGATTTATTGCCTCCTAAAGCAGATGCTGATGAAGATCCAAAAGAATATTTCACCCTTTTTCCTTCGGATTTTTTTATGTTGTTGGATCTATTTATGTTCATCTTTCTGTTGTTAGGCCCTCAATTTTTTGGAATATCTATAATTGATTTGCATCATAGATAAACCACCTCCTTGAACACCAATGCTACCTCAACTACTCGTGGGTTCCAAGCCTTTTTTCCCACTATATGCATTGAAGACTATTTTGAAAATTATTTTTGTAGATCAACTTATGGGAGGCTAAAATCAGCACAAGGGTTCTTTTTCCCCTACATGCATGGGATGGATGCACGTCCTCCATGTGCATATATGGAGTATGTTGCTCGTGCATCCAAGAGATGTGCATCCACACACATCCTGGGAGCACGCTACCCACACATCCAAGGAGCATGCTCCTTGCATGGGAAAGTTGTGCCTACATGGATGTGCATCCAAAGGGTGCACTCCCTATGCACCATGGGAAGTGCAACAAAGAGACCCACTTCCTGCACACCCAATGAGAGACCTTGTGTATGCCCTACACATGAGTGTGCATACTCCATGCATGCATGCTCACACTAGGTATGCATGGCCTATGCACCATGCATACTAGGGCATGCACAATCAGCTCTAACCGTGCACGCCCCTATTTTATATACATAAACCAAAAATAAAAATTTATATGATTTATTTTTAAAACTAATTAATTAATTATATCCATTTAATTAAACTAATTAATTAAAATCAAATTAATTAATTAATTTAATTATTTTTGCACATTATAATTAATTATTATTTTTGTGAAGGTCCAAGGTTCAAATCTCGATCCTCGTCGAACTGAACACTTGTCCCTTTCCTAGTGCTTTAGGTGGCATAAAAGGTTTAAAATTATTGTGGCATGGTGTTTTTAGAGGTAAACTATACGAAGAACTATGTGGCGGTTTTTAGGGTGAACATCGCAGAATACTGTGGCAACCATAAAAGCTGGACAGCCTACTTATATTCATGGTGGTTATCGATTCCACCATGCAAATTCAAAAAATAAATTATTATTATATTTAATAATTATTTATTTAAACTTTGTATTAAGATGCTTTTGAAGAACACAAGCTTATACTGAGAGGGGGGTGAACAATATAAGATAAAACTTTTTACTTTTCAATCCAAATGATAACAACAATAATATCAAGGTAGTAAATAATGCACAAATCATCACACACATGAGAGACATGGATTTAATGTGGTTCACCCAATGTGGGCTACGTCCACGGAGAAAATATTTCTTATAAATTTTCTCAACAAATCTCTTGGGAACCAAATCCCTATTACAATGTTTATGGACCTCTGTCCAAAGGAGACACCAATCCCCTATGCTCAAGTTCATGGACCTCTATCCATAGGAGAACTCTATCCCCACTGCTTTGGTTTGTGGACCTCTATCCACATGATAACTCTATCCCCTTTGCTCTGGTTAGCTCCAAAGCCTACTCTCAACTCTGCTCAAATTTGATCAAATCTACTCACAACTCTGATCAAATCTTCTCAACTGCCTATACTGATCTATCTCACACCTGCTCACAAGTCTACCTCAAACCTGCTCACAAATCCTGCTTAGAACTGCTCACAAGCCTTCTCAAAAAGACCTACTCAAAATAGCTCACAATCCTGCTCTAATATGCTCATTGTCTCTGCTCAACTCTGCTCTAACACATGCTCAAAACTACTCATAACACATGCTCAAAATTGCTCATAACACATGCTCAAAAATTCTCATAACACATGCTCAAAACTGCTCATAACACTTGCTTTGATAAAAATACTTCAGACATATTCTACCTAGATTTCTTGTTCAAGAACACATAGAAAATGATATGCAATATAATTTCACAATATGTTCTTTCCAATATCACTCAAGCCCAATGCACAAATTGCTTCACAAAACTACCCTATAACCTTTGCAAATTTATCTTAATATCAATCAAATCTAGTGCATAAATTTGCTTCACAAAACTGGTTTCTTAACACTTGCTCATCCACATTCAATGTCACTCAAACCAATGCTCAAAAGCTTCACAAATTCATTCAAACAATGAAGCACAATTTGTTCACAAACCCTAGCACATGTGTTTCCAATCTCATTCAACAATGAAGCACAATTTGTTCACAAACCCTAACACAAATATTTCCAACAATGCATATATATAATCCTTATTTCTCCACCTTATGATTCAGAAATATTTTCTCAACCAAACACCTTAAAGAAGGAATAATATCACCATACCTCTTAACTTGCTTTGATGAAGATGTGCCCTCAAAAACCTATCTCAAAAGAATTCCCTTTTCAAAGTGCCACTTCAAAACTGGTTAGTAGATTTCTCTTTCAAACCATCAACATTAAATTTCTTCTCAAAAATATGTGCACAATGAAATCTGAAAATGATGCTCAATGACTCTCCTTTTGTTCTCAAAATATAGGGCATTAACAATTATCAAAACCCCTCAAACTTTCTTTTCACCATACAAAAAATTACAACCAAAAATCAAACCACAATAACACCTTATAACTCCTACTTGTAAAAGGCACAAATAATTTTCAATATCAATAATGTACCTTATAATCATCCAAAACCCTAAGTGCAGAATACAATTTTAATTTCACTTTCATACACCTTATACCTCCTATTCTCACATGCAAAAATATCTCCTTTGTATTTCCTCTTTATACTATTTGCAAAATAAAAACTTTATAAAACACACCCTTATGACTTATATTTTTCAAACTAAAATATTTTAAAACATACCCTTATAACTCCTAGTTTGCAAGATAACAAATATTTTAACACATCCTTATGACTCCCTATATGCAAAAAGGAACAAACCTTTAACACAACCTTATGACTCCCTAATCAACGCATACCATAGGAAATTTAATTAAAAAATTTATGCCCTTACCAATGCAGCCACCATGAATCGAACTTGCCACCTCTTGCTTGCCCACGCCCTAGCGCAAGCTAGGCTATCGCATGAGCTAGCCGCCCACACAAAACTTTAAGCCCGCAAAATACTCCTTATTGCTTCGATGAACTTCTTCCTTGATCAAAATGCTAACAAAATTGGAGCCATCGTGAATCGACCCCCTGACCTCTTATCTGCCAGTGCCTTAGCTTTGGCTAAGCTACCGCCTGAGCTAGCCACCTGCTTAGAACAACGAAGGCACATCCTTCGATTTATTTCCTTGCTTCTACCCCGAAATGAATGCGCATGCTATCTTGCTCCTCTGCTCCCTTTACGAAATGTGAATGGATCGATTGCACTCAACGTTCAACCTTAGCCTTAATGAGGTATTTTTCCCTTCATTAAATATGCACTTCGATTATATATTTCAAACATCGATGGTGTAAAATTTGATTTTTCAATGGCACCTTTTAAACCTTAACCTTAGTTATATTATAATATTTTAAAAAATATTATAATAATAACTTTTAAACTTTTGCCTCTAATTCTGAAATTTAAATCTTTTGAAAGCAAGTAAGACCTTGTCCTTTTCTTGCAAATATAACCATGGAGAATGACCTTGTCCTTTTCTTGCAAATATAACCATGGAGAATGCTTTTGCCTTGACAACTTTTGTACCTTTGACACTGCCTCATGTATCCTTTGAAGATATTTACCTTGCACTTTAATATTTCAACCTTGAAGATAATTCTCAACCTTTTCACCTTTGACATCAATGACAACCAATATACTTAATATTTCCAACAATATCCCCCTTTGTCATTGATGGCAACCCTTCTTAAAATATTTCCTTTTACTACCATTGGATTCCAAATCTGCTCCCCTGAGAAGCTACTCCCCTCTGATTTCTCTCCCCCTTACTGAAACTCTCCCCCTTTGACATCAATGGCAAAGGGCTCCTTTGGGGCTAAAAATAAGACTCTTAGCTCAGCCCCCTCACCACCTCCTCTCCTTGAGGTGATCAATTTTGGGGTGGGAGTAAGACTACTCCCAAATTTCCTCTAAGATACTCAAAAGTTTCCTTTGGAAGTGGCTTAGTAAATATGTCCGCAATTTGTTCCTTTGTAGTAACATATTCCAATTTGACTTGTTGATCCATCACCTGTTCTCTCAAAAAATGATATTTTATTGGAATGTGCTTGGTCCTTGAATGCATCACTGGATTCTTTGAAATGTTTATGGCACTTGTATTATCACATAGTATGGAGATGGGATGATCATGCTCTATTTTAAAATATTTTAAAGTTTACTTCATCCATAACACTTGTGTACAACAAGCAACTGTTGCAATGTACTCTACCTCTACCATGGATAAGGATATCGATGCTTATTTCTTGCTTAGCCAAGAGACTAAACAATCTCCAAGAAAGAATGCTCCTCCACTTGTGCTCTTCCTATCATCAATACTGCCTACCCAATCTGCATCTGTATATGTTGTGAGAGTGAAGTTGTTACTTCTGGGATACCAAAGTCCAAATTCCATAGTTCCTTTTAAATACCTAAGGATTCTCTTTACTTCCAGTACATGTGTTTCCTTTGGTGTTGCTTGAAATCTTGCCACTAGTCCCACTACCTGCATTATATCTGGTCTTGTAGCTGTGACATATAGTAAACTTCCAATCATAGATCTATACAATGTCTGATTTGCCTCGGGAGATTCATCATATTTACTCAACTTGCATCCTATAACCATGGGGGTACTCACTGGTTTGCAATCCTCCAGTCTAAATTTTTTCAACATTTCTTTTATATACTTGGTTTGTGAGAGAAATATACCTTTTTCTAATTGTGAAATCTGCAATCCAAGGAAGAAGGACAACTCACCAAGCATTGACATTTCAAATTCATTTTGCATACACTTTGCAAATTTTTGACACATCTTATCATTACTGCCTCCAAAAATGATATCATCCACATAGACCACCACAATCAACAAGTCATTTCCTTCATTTTTGATGTATAAATTATTGTCAGCTATTCCTTTTTTGAAACCCTATTCTTGAAGATACTTATCCAACCTTGAATACCAAGCCCTAGGGGCTTGCTTTAGTCCATAAAGAGCCTTCTTTAATTTACATACATAATCTGGCTTATCAGTCAGGTTGAACCCCTCAGGTTGCTCAATGTAGACCTCTTCTTCTAAGAAACCATTGAGAAAAGTTGATTTTACATCCATTTGATATACTTTGAAGTTTTTGAAACTTGAGAATGCTAAAAATATTCTTATGGCCTCAAGTCATGCAACAGGAGCAAATGTTTCATCAAAATCAATCCCTTCAACTTGTGCATAGCCTTTGCATACTAGTCTTGCTTTGTTTCTGACTACCTGACCATCTTCATTTAACTTATTTTTGTAAACCCATTTAGTGCCAATTATATTCTTGTCTTTTGGTCATGGGACAAGTTCCCAAGTCTCACTTTTTTCTATTTGATCCAACTCTTCATCCATTGCCTTGACCCAATATTTATCTTCTCTTGCCTCATTGAAATCCTTGGGCTCGATTTTAGATAGAAAAGAAAGATTTGCATGTTCACCTGTTCCTATTATCTTCCTCCTTGTTTGTCTTTCATCTGGATTCCCAATAATCAGGTCTCTTGGATGATTCTTTTGCACATACCTGGATGGTGTCTTAGGTGGTGTTCTTTGTGTTTCATCTTCTTCTGATTCTTCACCTACTTCTTCTTGGCAACTCTCTTCTTCTTGATATACAATTTCTTGAGTTGGTTCTCTTGACCCTATTTGTTCATCAACTGTTACATTTGTACTTTCCATAATTGTATGTGTCCTTTTATTATAGCATTTATAGGCTTTTCTCTTAGTGGAATAGCCAAGGAAGATACCCTCATCGCACCTTGAATCAAACTTGCCCAAATATTTTCTCTTCTTGTCTAATGTAGCATTTGCTTCCAAAAACTCTAAAATACTTTACAGTAGCTGGTCTTCCCTTCCAAAGCTCATATGGGGTTTTGTGATGATTTACTCTTACTTGAGCTCTATTTATGATATAGATAGTTGTATGAACTGCCTCTCTCCAAAAACCATTTGAAATCTTAGACTCACTTAGCATAGCTCTGGTCATATTCTCAATAGTTCTATTTTTTCTTTCAACTACTCCATTTTGTTGTGGAGTCCTTGTTGCTGAGTATTCTCTTTTGATTCCATGTTGTTCATAGAATTCTATGAATTCACCTAAAGTGAATTCTCCTCCTCTATCTGATCTTAGACACTTGATCTTTTTACCTATTTTATTTTCTACTAAGACCTTGAATGCCTGGAACTTCTCAAAAGCTTCTGACTTTTCTTTTAAGAATGCCACCCAAGTCATTCTGGAGAAATCATCTATAAATAGCATGAAGTAACTTTCACCTTGTAAACTCTTTGTCCTTGTAGGACCACATAAATCAGTGTGAACTAGTTTCAATGGTTTGGATGAAGAAAATTATTTTGACTTGAAACTTGTTCTTGTTTGCTTACCATGCTGACATTGTGCACAAATTATGCTTTGGGGTCTTTTTATCCTAGGTAAATCTTTGACTGCTTATTTGTTGCTTATTTTCACTATGTTGTCAAATTTTAGATGACCCATTCTTCTATGCCATAACCAACTCTCATCCTCTTGTGATAAAAAATATTTTTCTCCTTTAATTTCACTCAACATGTAGAGATTGTTTGTAGTTCTACTGGCATCTGCAATAAGCTTTCCTGTCTTGGATTTTTTGATCTCACATCTATTTGGGTGAAAGGTGATTGTGTGCCCCTGATCACAAAGTTGACTTACACTTAGTAAATTGTGCTTCAATCCCTTAACATACAATACATTTTCTATCTTTGATTTTCCATTATCTAAACTCAAAGTCCCTTTTCCAACAATTTTCACTGACTAGTCTTCCATTCCAAAGCTCATATGGGATTTTGTGATGATTTACTCTTACTTGAACTCTATTCATGATATAAACAGTTGTATGAACTGCCTCTCTCCAAAAACCATTTGAAATCTTAGACTCACTTAGCATAGCTCTGGTCATATTCTCAATAGTTCTATTTTTTCTTTAAATTACTCCATTTTATTGTGGATTCCTTGTTGCTGAGTATTCTCTTTTGATTCCATTTTGTTCATATAATTCTATGAATTCACCTATAGTGAATTATCCTCCTCTATCTAATCTTAGACACTTGATATTTTTACCTATTTTATTTTCTACTAAGACCTTGAATACCTGGAACTTCTAAGATTTACTCTTACTTGATATAGACCAAGAAACTGTAGATCAAAAAACACTAAGCCTCATAAACCAAGGTTCCAATGGGTGAACCTTAACTTTTTAATCAACTAGAATGAAATCAAGTGGTCAAAAATGTGGCTTTCAATCTAAAGATCTAGGTTCAAATCTTTCTTGGGGATATATGCATAATTATCGGTGGTAACACCACTATATTTTTTTCTTTAAATCCTTCATTAGTGATTTCAACCCTAATTTAAACCTCATAAATTTTGAGATACCTTTGGATAGATATCACAAACATACCATAATTGATGTAATCTACCTATTGCAAGAAATATGAACTTCAATTCCATATATGTCTCAATTAGTTTTATTACATTTAATGCACAAAATTCCTTGATGATTTTATTATACTTGACCTCCTCACATGGCATAAGTGTGCCAAAAAAAATAGTACAATACAATCTTCCAAAGAAATAAAATGTATTGTATGTTAAGGGATTGAAGCACAATTTACTAAGTGTAAGTCTACTCTGAAATACTTTACAATAGCTAGTCTTCCCTTCCAAAGCTCATATGGGATTTTGTGATGATTTACTCTTACTTGAGCTCTATTCATGATATAGATAGTTGTATGAACTGCCTCTCTACAAAAACCATTTGAAATATTAGACTCACTTAGCATATCTCTAGTCATATTCTCAATAGTTCTATTTTTTCTTTAAACTACTCCATTTTGTTGTGGATTCCTTGTTGTTGAGTATTCTCTTTTGATTCCATGTTGTTCATAGAATTCTATGAATTCACCTATAGTGAATTATCCTCCTCTATCTGATCTTAGACACTTGATATTTTTACCTATTTCATTTTCTACTAAGACCTTGAATACCTGGAACTTCTCAAAAGCTTCTAACTTTTCTTTTAAGAATGCCACCCAAGTCATTATGGAGAAATTATATATAAATAGCATGAAGTAACTTTCACCTTGTAAACTCTTTTTCCTTGTAGGACCACATAAGACAGTGTGAACTAGTCTCAATGGTTCGAATGAAGAAAATTCTTTTGACTTGAAACTTGTTTTTGTTTGCTTACCATGCTGATATTGTGCACAAATTATGCTTTGGGGTATTTTTATCCTCGGTAAATCTTTGATTGCTTATTTTTTGCTTATTTTCACTATGTTTTAAAATTTTAGATGACCCATTCTTCTATGCCATAACCAACTCTCATCCTCTTGTGATAATAACTATTTTTCTCCTTTAATTTCACTCAACATGTAGATATTGTGTGTAGTTTTACTGGCATTTGCAATAAGCTTTCTTGTCTTCAATTTTTTTGATCTCACATCTATTTGGGTGAAAGGTGATTGTGTACCCCTGAATTTGATTTACACGTAGTAAATTGTGCTTCAATCCCTTAACATACAATACATTTTATATCTTTGATTTTCCATTATCTAAACTCAAAGTCCCTTTTCCAACAATTTTCATTGACTAGTCTTCCCTTACAAAGCTCATATGGAATTTTGTGATGATTTACTCTTACTTGAGCTCTATTCATGATATAGACAGTTGTATGAACTGCCTCTCTCCAAAAACCATTTGAAATATTAGACTCACTTAGCATAGCTCTGGTCATATTCTCAATAGTTCTATTTTTTCTTTAAATTACTCCATTTTGTTGTGGATTCCTTGTTGCTGAGTATTCTCTTTTGATTCCATGTTGTTCATATAATTCTATGAATTCACCTATAGTGAATTATCCTCCTCTATCTAATCTTAGACACTTGATATTTTTACCTATTTTATTTTCTACTAAGACCTTGAATACCTGGAACTTCTAAGATTTACTCTTACTTGATATAGACCAAGAAACTGTAGATCAAAAAACACTAAGCCTCGTAAACCAAGGTTCCAATGGGTGAACCTTAACTTTTTAATAAAGTAGCATGAAGTCAAGTGGTCAAAAATGTGGCTTTCAATCTAAAGATCTAGGTTCAAATATTGCTTTGGGATATATGCATAATTATCGGTGGTAACACCACTATATTTTTTTCTTTAAATCCTTCATTAGTGATTTCAACCCTAATTTAAACCTCATAAATTTTGAGATACCTTTGGATAGATATCACAAACATACCATAATTGATGTAATCTACCTATTGCAAGAAATATGAACTTCAATTCCATATATGTCTCAATTAGTTTTATTACATTTAATGCACAAAATTCCTTGATGCTTTTATTATACTTGACCTCCTCACATGGCATAAGTGTGCCAAAAAAATAGTACAATACAATCTTCCAAAGAAATAAAATGTATTGTATGTTAAGGGATTGAAGCACAATTTACTAAGTGTAAGTCAACTTTGAAATACTTTACAATAGCTAGTCTTCCCTTCCAAAGCTCATATGGGATTTTGTGATGATTTACTCTTACTTGAGCTCTATTCATGATATAGATAGTTGTATGAACTGCCTCTCTACAAAAACCATTTAAAATATTAGACTCACTTAGCATAGCTCTAGTCATATTCTCAATAGTTCTATTTTTTCTTTAAACTACTCCATTTTGTTGTGGATTCCTTGTTGCTGAGTATTCTCTTTTGATTCCATGTTGTTCATATAATTCTATGAATTCACCTGAAGTGAATTATCCTCCTCTATCTGATCTTAGACACTTGATATTTTTACCTATTTCATTTTCTACTAAGACCTTGAATACCTGGAACTTCTCAAAAGCTTCTAACTTTTCTTTTAAGAATGCCACCCAAGTCATTATGGAGAAATTATCTATAAATAGCATGAAGTAACTTTCACCTTGTAAACTCTTTGTCCTTGTAGGACCACATAAAACAGTGTGAACTAGTCTCAATGGTTTGAATGAAGAAAATTCTTTTGACTTGAAACTTGTTTTTGTTTTCTTACCATGCTGATATTGTGCACAAATTATGCTTTGGGGTCTTTTTATCCTCAGTACATCTTTGACTACTTATTTTTTGCTTATTTTCACTATGTTGTCAAATTTCAAATGACCCATTCTTCTATGCCATAACCAACTCTCATCCTCTTGTGATAAAAACTATTTTTCTCCTTTAATTTCACTCAACATGTAGAGATTGTGTGTAGTTCTACTAGCATCTGTAATAAGCTTTCTTGTCTTCAATTTTTGATCTCACATCTATTTGGGTGAAAGGTGATTGTGTACCCCTGATCACAAAGTTGACTTACACTTAGTAAATTGTGCTTCAATCCCTTAACATACAATACATTTTATATCTTTGATTTTCCATTATCTAAACTCAAAGTCCTTTTTCCAACAATTTTTACTGAAGCATTATCACCAAATTTTATTGATCCTCCATTTATTTCTTTAATTGAAATAAATTTACTTTTGTCACCTATCATATGACTTGAACAACCACTATCAGGATACCACTAGTTTCCCTTATCTTGTACATGAAGAGTTATTTTTACCAATATTGACTTCTCCTTTTCTTGTTCCTATTTTCTTTTCCAAACTTTTAAGGTTGTATTCTTTTGAACCTTCTAATCCTCCTTCTTTTTACTTGATTCAAGAAACACTATTTTACACCATTTTTCCTTGTGCCCAAAATTATTACATTTGTAACAGATGATATTGTTATCCATGAGAGGTGCAAATGAATTGAAATTTCTATCAACATTATTTCTCACACAAACCATGCAATTTATATCTTTATGACTATATGTGTTACATGAAAAAAAATAACCATGGAAGAAATTTTGTAACTTGTTAGATTTCCTTGAATGATATGGTCGCATGATTCTTCCTTTGTTGTTTCTGTAATTGATTTTCTTTCCATGACGTTTGTTTGTTTTCTTCCTCCTTGATACTGTTGCCTTTCAATATATCAGCATAGGTCATGGGATCTTCTTTATTTAATATCTTTGTTCCTTTAGAGCTTGACTCCTCTTTCTGTTTTCCTAACCTTATATTTTGTTGTAACTTATCCTTAGACTTTTCAACTCCCTTTCTTAGAGAGACAATTTCAAGTTCCAATATTTCACATTCTAACTCTTTTACCTTTAACTATTCAGCCATATCTTTTTCAATTTTCTTTGCCTCTTCAACCTTCACCTTTAATTCTATGAGATTTTGTAGAAGCTTTGTCTTTGTTTCCTCATCCTCTTGAATTTGAGCCTTCAAACTTGAATTCTTCTCTCTAAATATTTCCAAATTTCCAAGAGTAGTAATAAGTTCCTCTTTCATGTCAACCATGGATTCTTCTCCATTTTCTATGGTCATGTGTGTTCTTATAGGATCTTCGTTCAAACTGTTAGGATTTTCACAAAAGAATCTGCTCTGATACCAATTGAAGAACACAAGCTTATACTGAGAGAGGGAGTGAACAGTATAAGATAAAACTTTTTACTTTTCAATCTAAATGATAACAACAATAATATTAAGGGAATAAATAATGCACAAATCATCACATACATGAGAGACATGTATTTAACATGGTTCACCAAATGTGGGCTACATCCATGGAGAAAATATTTCTTATAAATTTTCTCAACAAATCTCTTGGGAACCAAATCCCTATTACAATTTTTATGGACCTCTATCCAAAGTAGACACCAATCCCCTATGCTCAAGTTCATGGACCTCTATCTATAGGATAACTCTATCCCCACTGCTCTAGTTTGTGGACCTCTATATATAGGAGAACTCTATCCCCTTTTCTCTAATTAGCTCTAAATCCTACTCTCAACTCTGCTCAACTCTGATCAAATCTACTCATAACTCTGATCAAATCTGCTCAATTGCTTGTACTAATATATCTCACACCTGCTCACAATTCTACCTCAAACCTACTTACAAATTCTACTTAGAACTGCTCACAAGGCTTCTCAAAAAGACCTACTCAAAATAGCTCACAATCCTTCTCTAATATGCTCACTGTATCTTCTCAACTCTACTCTAACACATTCTCAAAACTGCTCATAACACATGCTCAAAACTGCTCATAACACATGCTCAATATTACTCATAACACATGTTCAAAACCGCTCATAACATATGCTCATAACACATGCTCAACACTGCTCATAACACTTAATTTAATAAAAGTACTTCAAATATATTCTACCTATATTTCTTGTTCAATAACACAAAAAATATGCAATATAATTTCACAATATGTTCTTTCCAATATCACTCAAACCCAATGCACAAACTGCCCTATAACCTTTGCAAATTTATCTTAATATCAATCAAAGCTAATGCATAAAATTACTTCATAAAATTGGTTTCTTAACACTTACTCATCCACATTCAATGTCACTCAAACCAATGCTCAAAAATTTCATAAATTCATTCGAACAATGAAGCACAATTTATTCATAAACCCTAGCACATGTGTTTCCAATCTCATTCAACAATGAATATATATAATTCTTATTTTCCCACCTTATGATTCAGAAATATTTGATCAAGAAAACACCTTAAAGAAATAATAATATCACCATACCTCTTAACTTGCTTTGATGAAGATGTGCCCTCAAAAACTTGTCTCAAAATAATTCCCTTTTCAAAGTGCCACTTCAAAACTAGTTAGTATATTTCTCTTTCAAACCATCAACATTAAATTTCTTCTCAAAAATATGTGCACAATAAAATCTGAAAATGATGCTCAATGACTCTCCTTTTATTCTCAAGAGATAGGGCATTAAAAATTATCAAAAACCCCTCAAACTTTCTTTTCACCATACAAAAAAATTACAACCAAAAATCAAACCACAATAACACCTTAGAACTCCTACTTGTAAAAGGCACAAATAATTTTTAATATCAATAATGTACCTTATAGTGATCCAAAACACTAAGTGCAAAATACAATTTTAATTTCACTTTCATACACCTTATACCTCCTATTCTCACATGAAAAAATATCTCCTCTGTATTTCTCTTTATACTATTTGTAAAATAAAAACTTTATAAAACACACCCTTATGACTTATATTTTTCAGACTAAAAGATTTTAAAACATACCCTTATAACTCCTAGTTTGCAAGATAACAAATATTTTAACACATCCTTATGAATCCCTATATGCAAAATGGAACAAACCTTTAACACAGCGTTATGACTCCCTAATCAATGCATACCATAGGAAATTTAATTAAAAAAATTATGCCCTTACCAATGCAACCACCGCGAATCAAACCTACCACCTCTAGTTTGCTCGTGCCCTAGCACAAGCTAGGCTACCACATGAGCTAGCCACCCACACAAAAATTTAAGCCCACAAAATACTCCTTATTGCTTCGATGAACTTCTTCCTTGATCAAAATGCTAATAAAATTGGAGCCATCATGAATTGACCCCTTGACCTCTTATCTGCCAGTGCCTTAGCTTCGGCTAAGCTACCGCCTGAGCTAGCCACCTGCTTAGAACAATGAAGGCATGTCCTTTGATTTATTTCCTTGCTTCTACCCCAAAATGAATGTGTGTGCTATCTTGCTCCTCTGCTCCCTTTACGAAATGCAAATGGATCGATTGTGCTCAATGTTCAACCTAAACTTTTATGAGGTATTTTTCCCTTCATTAAATATGCATTTCGATTATATATTTCAAACATCAGGGCATAAAATTGAATTTTTCAATGGCGCATTTTAAACCTTAACCTTAGTTATATTATAATATTTTAAAAAATATTATAATAATAACTTTTAAACTTTTGCCTCTAATTCTGAAATTTAAATCTTTTGAAAGCAAGTAAGACCTTGTCCTTTTCTTTCAAATATAACCATGGAGAATGACCTTATCCTTTTCTTTCAAATATAACCATGGATAATGCTTTTGCCTTGACAAATTTTGTACCTTTGACACTACCTCATGTATCCTTTGAATATATTTACTTTACACTTTAATATTTCAACCTTGAAGATAATTCTCAACCTTTTCACCTTTGACATCAATGACAACACAACATGCTCAATATTTCCAAAAACTTTGAGTTCTATTTTTGAACTTTATTTTATCTTAATCCATTAGTATGCTTTTGTAAACAAATTGTCCTTGTAAAATTGTGATATAGAGTGCAAGATCGATGGTACCCGACACTCCAAGTTTTCTCCTACTTTCTTGTAAAAGCATTGGAGTCCAGTGCTTATATAGTGGGGAGGAATTATGAGGACATTGAAGGTATAATTTATTATGCTTATTTTATTATTATTAACCATGTGAAACTTTTCACTGTATTGTATGTTATAGGTTGAGTTGGATTTGTTACATTTAGTTAGCCACTATGCTTGTATTGGGTTGATTGTTACCAACCAGGTTATGCTTCCATTAAATATTCTATATTTTGTAATATGTTTGTTTTAAATAAGCACTTTAAATAAATAATAACGTCGATCAATACATTTTTATCCATATTATAGTCTGAAGGAGAAATTTTGAGCAAAAAATCCATCTAGAGCTAAGTAAGATGAGAGGACTTGAATCTCCTTAAATCTATCAAGTATCTGATGCTAATAGATTACCAAATATGCTCAAGAAAAATCCTTTGTAAAACTTTTCTAGCAAATATAAAACTCCCTATGCCATGAGGTTATGTCAATATTGAAGGGTAGCATGCCAAATATTTTTAGCATTGACATCATCATGGGCTTTCAAAACTTTTGCTATAGTACAAAGCTTATAGGCAATAAGGTCAACTTAGGCCATAAAAGGTTTCGGCATGATTAGAAGCATACAAGGAGTACAAAAGCAATCCAAAAATAATGAATGGTAGTACTAGCATCTTAGACCAAAATTCATCAACATGAAGAGCACTCAATAGCCAAGAGAAGAGCGGTTAGGCCATGTGGAAGTTACCAAAATAGGAAAGTGATATCTACATCAACCTAGCATAATGGACAATCCTGGAAACCATAACCACATGATAGAAGACATGAAATATTTTGAATGATGCTAGCTCATACCCAATCATGCAAAGGCATTTTTGTTAATTATTGTATAGAGTAGTTAGCTTTATTTTAGCTTATCAAAAATATAAATAGGGAAAACACCTCATTGTAAAGTGTCAAATATTTTAGTGTTTTTCTATGGTAATTTGTATGTTTGTGCTACACTAGAATGCAATCAAGAGTTGTTTGACTTATCCTAATTAATGTTTACATATCTCTTTATGTAATATTTACACTTTTTGGTGTTGCTTTTTTGCTTCGATTATAGTATTTCTGTCAGGTATAATGTTGTTCGATATTCCTCTGGTCTATTTGTTAGGCCTATACTATTTGACGTTTTTTGTTCATTTCCTTGTGATGTTGAATGTTGCAAAATCTAAGGATGATGTATTTTCTACATAGCATTAATTGTATAGTTTGTTAGGCTTTGCTTGTACCAGGTGGTCTATGCTCATGCAACTTAAAGCAATGTTGTTAGTTGAGCCTCGACCACATTTAATTCAACCCTTCTAGCCCTTTTCCTTCTCATACCTTTTCCTTTTCTCTTTCTTATCCTTTTAGTAGTAACTTCACAAGGAATTGGCCTTCTTCAAAGGTTGGCTTAGAAGCAATTCTAAGTCATTCAATCTTGACTCTGATCTAGGGCATAAATTCATACCTAGGAATATTAGAGCATCAAGTTTTTAGCATGCCTAGTGGGACCGAATTTATCCAAATTATCTCACACTTAGAAGATTTTATGTATATATCAAATAGGATAATCATCAATGGGATGCAAGCACAATAATTACCTAATTAGAAGTTATAACAACCATGTGCATGATATTATTTAGCACACCTACATCTTTGGATGATCAATATTATGGTGAATATCTTGGTATCACAAAGTGGATAAAAATTATTTCACCTTTCGACTCCACTATTAAAAGAACCTGATACCAATGACCCCATTGAAGGACATAACCATATAATCACATGATTACAAAATTAGAGGCCAATAAGCTTAAATAACCCCTCTAATTTGTTGAGCTCTCCTTCCTCAAAATATCTCATAAAGGTAAATTACTTTCATCCATCCATACTACTTCCATATAGAGCCCCACTTCTTTGAATGTTATATCTTCACAACCATAAGCTAGATCCCTTTCTAGAATCATGGTTGGATGTGTATACCCTAATTGAAATATTGTCAAACCCATTAATCTTCTAGATCTTTATGACATTCATTATTTTATACTAAAATATTTACCATATTTTATGATGGTAGTGAAAAATATGACTAAGAACACTGCCAAGATATAGTCATTTTAGCTATTGTTCATAATATTTTCCATGAAGATATAATGGTTAGGTTGCTAGGTTTATCCTTTACAGGAAAATTATTGGGTTGGTAACGTTGTTTAGAATATGGTAGTATTAATTCTTGGGATGAGCTAACTAAACCTTTTATGCTAGAATTCAATGATCTGGAGGACAATTTTTTACTTCTCAAACATTTTACTTCCATACAAAGGTATTTTCAAGAGAACATCATGGATTTCAACATCCATTTTAGCAAAACCTAGAGAAGAATTCCTCACCAAATCTTACATATACTACCTTAGATCCTTTATTTTAAACTTAACCTATAGACTTAGCAGCCCAATGACATGATAACCCCTCATATATTTCAAATTACTATTGTAGCAAAAAATACAATCATCTCATTTGGCAAGCTACCTTTGAAAGTTGTGATGTTGTATTTCCTAGAGATCCCTCAACAAGGCTAACAAGCCTCACGTCTAGCTCTATCAACTTCTTCATTGGCTACTTTATCGACACCTAAGTCATATCCTTAACACACTATTTCAACTATATCAGTACCAATCTTACTCGCTTTGAAACCTAAAGAATCAACAAAAATGCAAGAGTTGAAATCTATGGTCTAAAACCTAACAACTAAGCTCGCTATGTTGAGCAAAATATGTTGAAAGGTGATTTGAATGATATCAACAAAGAAGTTACCCCTCTATCTCAAAATATCAAGGAGCTTCAACTAACAATGATACCATAAATCAAGTTTCTATTATCAAAGATCAAGAGGAGGAGACATCCACTGCCCAAGAGGAGTATTGGTGCTTAGCTTGCAATGATCCTTACAATGGTGATAGTTTCTTGGTCTATCAGCTCCAATATTAGTTGGCTATATTCCTAAAAGTAGAAAGGCAATCAAAATGTCTTGTCTATATGCTAACTAATCTAGAACTAATTTCTCATCACTAAAGAGCCTTCGAGTTTTGATCTTGTCTACATATTAACTAGATCCAGGAAAATACCTCTTCTATTAGATCCTTAAAAAACTAATGGTTTGAAAGTCAACTCTCAACCACAAAAGGAGTAGAAAAGGGAGTAACCCAAGGAGAAAACCAAGCTGAAAGCACCAAAATCCAACCAATAAAAATCCATAGAGCAAGCCTTGAGGAAGTTGTAGTATCCTTCATTTACCAAAAGTCAAAGGGAAGAAGCCATGTAGCAATATCAAAGGAGGTTCGAAGAGCCAGTATGGAAGGAAGGAAGTATGCTAAAACCCTTTGGATATGATATTTTTGAAGAGCTAAAGAAGACTCCATAAATATTTAGAATGTATGATGCTTTTCTAATTTTGAGATAAATTGATTTGCTCAGGGCTAACCTAAAAAATGCATTTCCAACAATATCTAGATGTCTAGATCTGAATCTAGCTTAAGACCAACAAATACCTAAAATGTGTAAGATTAGCCTTTGCCTTTTTATATGTCCTTATGTATAGAAGGATGGATTGTCAAAGATTGCATGTGGATTCTAAATTTACCACAATAGTCATGCCTAAGGTTGTTTGTGATAAAATATGAATGAAAAATAGTTAGAGTAGTTTTGATGTATTATGACTAGATGAAATATCAATCCAAATGGTGGGAGTAGTAGAGAATATTCTAATTGTACTACACAAGGTATTATATGTCTCAATAATCTAGGAGGTAATAGTGGTGGATCTTATATCACTATTTGGATTGTGCTTATCAAGGGAATTTACAATAGATTTGGGAGGATATCTATCTATAGACTACACTCATATGATAATTCCCTACAAGGGAAGAAAAATTTGGATCTATGAGAAGAAGCCCAACTCTTATCACATAGATAAACTTGAAGATAAAATTTCTAATTTGGTTGAAAATGATCCCAAATGTCCCCAAGTGATCATAGAAGAGCAATTAAAATACCTAGAGGGGCTTATAGAAGAGTCATTGATGGAAGATGAGTTTTGCATGCTTTATTTCAATGCAATAATACATGTAGAACTAGGAACGCATTTCTTACCAAATATAACCAACCATCAACTCCCAACTATAACAAGTCACATGTTCCAAAAAATAGATATATGGGAGCAACAAACGCTTGGCTCAATTTGGTTCGAACAATACAAATTTTTATGAATTAGTTATATGTGAAATTTATAGTGTGTAAACATGTGTCATAACCATGTATCATATTATAAATAAGTAGTGTTTAAATAAAGCAATTAAAATCTAAGTTTCATATAACTATTGGCTAAAACAAGCAGTGATATGAAAGGGGAAAACACTCACATGAAACAAATTATTGGGAAAGCACACTAGGCGATTCACATGCATGTTTAAAGGACGAATGTACAAATAGAAGGTTTGAAAATCAACAAAATAACTAAGGAAGAGCATTCCCTAGATTACAACCAACCATTTAGAAGTCATCAAATTGATGAAGAGACAACAACCGTGACTAAACATGAGGTAAAAAAATGGATAATCATACCTTTGTTGATTTAACTACACAGGAAAAATCATTCCCCATTTGCTTTCCAAAGATGAATGGATGAAAATAAGGATTGCATAGAGGATCAACTTTGATGACTTTTAAAGTCAAATAATTCTATATAACAAGAGTCCCCTTTTCAGCATTTCAAGTTCAAGCTTCTCTTCAAGCAAAAAATTTGTCTGCCACCCCCTTAAGCACAAAAATTTCTTGGATTTTCTTCTATAGAATCTATTCCCAATATACAAGGCTATTGTTTCTAGGTTTATATCTTGTAAGCAAAATCCTCCTATGAGCTGCTAAACTATAGTGAGATTTCACTACATTAGGCAAATCCAACTTGAAGAAGGAATTTTGAGCAGAATTGCCATCTAGAGTTGAGTAATATGAGATAACTTGAAGCTCCTTCAATATATCAAGTATCTAATGCTAATAGAATACCAAATATATTGAGAAGAAAAATACTTTGTAAAAAGTTGCTAGCAAATCTAAATTCCCTACACCATGAGGCTATGTTTTTACGTTGGACTAGAAAATGATGACCTATAGCCTTTCTAGTGGTATCTAAGGTAAATCTTGCTATTAATAAGAGCCCTAAAGCCTTTCTAGTTATAGTTAATAGAACTCTACCTTTGGAAAGACCTCTTCTCATATAGCGGTCATGAACTTGCACATCATCCAGAAAGGTAGGTTTGGAAACCAAACTATACTCCACTTATGATTAGGTTTATAGTCAATAATTCCTAGTGTAATTACCATATCAACAAAGGACCCTAGTAAATTAAACCCAATAATAATGGAGGAAGAAAATATAACCTAAGGTGAATAGACAAGGGATTGAAATCATCCACAAGAGCTTACAATATATGGAAACACAAGAATATTTGGTGTTTCAAGTTGTCAAAATTTTACAAATCATATAGCCTTGGAAGTTCATATAAATGTCACCCTAGTAATGGCAAGAAGGAAAATAAAAGCTTTTTGTACTATACAATTTCTTAAATCTTTCATTTAGAACCAAAAGGAGGAATTTTGGGTAATCAATCTACTTAAAAATTCTTATACACTAAAACTAGGGGCTTTTGTCTAGAATAATTTTAGCATTCTTCAAAACTAGACCTATAAAGGAAGCAAGTTGGATTATAGAATGATATATGTAGTGTGCTTTGTAATCACTGGTAAAAATAAGAGAGTGCAAAGCATTCAATATTGAAGGGTAGCATGCTAAAAATTTCAAGCATTGACATTAGCATGGGCTTTCAATACTATTGGTATAATACTAATATTATAGGCAATAAAGTTAGATTAGGCTATACAAGGTTTTGATATGACTAGAAGCATACAAGGGGTACAAAAACAACCTAAAAATAATGAACAATAGTAACCACATCCTAGACCAAAAGACATCACCTTGACGAAAGAGGGGTTAGGCTATGTCGTAGTTGCCAAAACAAAAAAGTGATAACCATAATCACCTAACAAAAGATATAGAAGATTTTTAGTAGTTCCAGCTCATCCCCAATCATGCAGAGCCATTTTTTCTCATTATTGTATAAAGTAGTTAACTTTATTTTAGCTTAGCAAAAACTATAAATAGGAGAATAGCCCTCATTGTAAAGCATTAGATGTTTTAGTGTTTGCCCATGGCAATTTGTATGCTTATGCTACATTGGAATGCAATGAAGAACTATTTGACTTATCTCAAGTAATATTTATAGATCTCTTTACATAATATTTACACTTCCAACATTGATTGTTTGCTTTGATTAAAGTCATTCTATTAGGTTTAATGTTGTTTGGTATTTCTCTAGTCTATTTGTTAGGCTTAAATTGTTTGGCTTTCTTTGGTTCAAGCACTTGTTAAGTTGAATTTTGTAACATCTAAGAATAATGTATTCTTTGCATTACGTTAATTGTATAGTATGTTAGGCTTTTCTTGTACAATGTAGCCTATGCTCATACAACTTAAAGCAATGATGTTATCTAAGCCCACTAAGGGTGAATGCATGAGTGACCTTAGGCTTACATGAGTATGCATATAGCCTTACATAGAATGCTTATAGGCTTACATAGAAAGTTACCTATAGGATTACATCAAGATGCCCAAAGGCTTACATAGCACTATCCCATAGGCTTATATGAAGAAACAAGTAAGATTACATCAAAATGCTTGAAGGCTTATAGCACTTTCCCATAGGTTTACATCAAGAGAACCCATAGTACACTACACAATTGGTCTTGGTCTAAAAATGTCAGATTGAAAATATTTTAACAATCTTTGCATTCTTGAGTGCATATTCACAAGCTTGGACTCTCATGCATATGTACTTGCACAGACAAATTTTTAGGATCAAAATCTATTTTTTTTTCAAATTTGGTCTAACAAACTAGAATGAATCACTAGTAGACTTAGGCAAATCAATTACAAAATTGAACTTCAAATTTTTTTGATAAGTAGGGGACCAAGTGAATTTCTTAGAACAAAATTCTTAAATTTTAGGGCAAAATAACTTTCCTTGGAGGAGTTAGGAATATTTTTTATCTTTCCAAGCATATCCCTTCTTAGAATCTAAGTGAACTGCTAATTGAATTCAACTTCAAGAAATTTTACTATTTCGAAGCGAATCAATAGCTAGAGTAAACTTTGGCAATTTTTCTCCAAAATTTCCCATAGATTCATTTGCAAAAAAACCACATGATCATAAAAAGTATACTTGGTCTTATAGATCCATTTGCAAACAATAATACTCTTCCTTGTTGGAAGATAAATAAGATCCCATATCGAATTCATCATCAATGGATCATACTCGACAAGCATAGCATCCTCCAACTTCAGATAATCCTTGTCTCAAGAATAAGTGAGGGGGTCTCCAAAATCACCAACCCTTGAGATTAAGGCCTTAGATGGGACCTTACAATGACACCATTGAAAGAGAACATGCTAGGCATCCTTAAGGAGATTTTGGACCCACATGGACATTAGACAAACCATGGAAGACTATGGCACATCTTGTGGAGAAGCAACATCAGAAGATTGATCTAAAGCATCCAATCCAAATTCACCATCCATCTCAACATCGAATACTATTACATAAGCATTGGGGGACAAAGCTCATCTATTCTAGGATTTAAATTTGTAGGTGTTGGAGAAGAATCCAAAGGAATAAGAATCAAATTAGGAGGTTATGCTTAAGTATCTTCACTAGAAGGTGAATAAATAAATTAAAAAACTAGAATTATGTCAATAAAAATCTTTAGCGTGGTAGCAAGAACCACTGGAGAAGTTGTGAAATAAGAGTTTTTGGAATAAATAATATGGATAAGGCTTAAAGTAGTCAGAAGTACCTCATCAAAAATCACCTCCAAAAAAATTATTTTGACTTTAGGGATTATACAAGTGATAAGCCTTGGAGATGTTGGAATACCCAACAAAAATGCAATGATGACTCTTTGATACCACCTTCTTCAATGAATCTTTAGGAATATTGACCCCATGGACTAGATCCAAAGATATGGAAGCAATACATTAGGCTTACCGCCTATCAATCCTTATGAGGAATCATACCCAAAACAACTTGAGTTAGTTTGATTAATGACATATATTCTACAAGTCATCGCTTCATCCTAAACTTAGGCTCCATTCACTTGGTATGCAATATTCATCTAGCCATCTCCATAATTACCTTGTTCTTCATCTCAACTACCCCATTTTGTTTAGGGGTAGTAAAAATCTCTTAAAAAATAAATGGCATAAGAGTCCAAAGTTCAAAAAAGGCATGACTTACATACTCACCTCCATTTGTCTACAAACACTTGATTTTTATCTTGAACTAGTTCTCCTTAAGCACATTGAAATCCTTGAACTTCTCAAAGGCTTCATATTTGGTATGAATGGTGTACTAGGAATTCCTAGAGAAATCATACATAAAGGTGAGAAAATACTTATTCTTAGAAAGGGATGGTACCCCCATGGGTCCACAAATATCACTGTGAATCAAATCCAAGGTTTGTGTAGCACGCCTAGTGGTCCCTTTTGGGAAGGACTCTAAATGATGCTTTCCAAGGATGAACCTCTCACAAACACCTAATAGGAGGAGAGATAGGAGGAATACCAATAGCCAATTGATATTGACTCATGTACCTTAAGGATCCATAAACAAGATGCCCAAGTCTACAATGTCATCACTTCTAACATCATGTACTTGTGTTGCCATACCCATAAAGTATTTCTTCTTGGAGGGGGAAGAAAAAGAAGATGGTCAATCACCAAGCTTATAAATTTTATTAGACTTATCATAATATACTAAGGTAACTGTTTTGATGCCAAAATTAATATCCTCACCCATCGATCTGGACAAATCTCAACTTTCTTATTCGTATAAGTGATGCAATAAATTAAAAGAAGATTGGGACCCATACTAGGAATATGAAATACTTCATCAAATGAATATGAATTAATTGTTACCTCCAAAAATCCAACTAATTCTCAAGACAAATCATCCTCTATATGTACACTCTCCAAAATTTTGTGTTGCAGTCATGCAATAGATGTCAATGCTTAGTCATGTGTCAAGTTGCCTCTAAATTCACAATCCACTCTTCAAAAGAGGTGGATGTCCAATATACCAAATGAACAACTACATGTGCATGTGAAATTTCACCATCATGAGTGTCCTTACCATGAGCATTAAAAAGAGCAACATCAACACCCCCTTTTGGATGCCTCTTAAAGTTTCTTAATCTAAAACAAAAATCTACCTTGAGTCCTTCATTCTTAAAAAAGTGTAAATAAACATTTTGAAGTGTTTCTTAGTCTTCTTCTCTCCTTAATTTAACTTATTATCAACTTTTGGTTTAACCACTTTTTTGCATGAGCCTAATAGTGAGAGAACTAACTTTACATCTCTATCTACAGGCCACATGGTGAAGAAGGTATTTGAACACATTAGCAAGAGGAGAAATGGTCATAGGAAACTATACTCGAAACATGTCAAACACAATGGCAATCATCTCATAAGTTTCAAAAGCATTGACACAATATTGAAAATATCATTAACATCATTTCCATTGGTACCTCCTTTGGCAATGCAGATGTCTTCTCCTACTTCTTGAACTGATTAATGTACTCATCCATGGTCTCAAAATTCTCCATGTTCAAAGTAGCAAGTTTTGCCTCCAATCTATTGATCTATGTGGAGTTAATGAAATCACACATCTTGGAACTTCTTAAAAAACTTCTTTGGATCCAATGTGTTGCTAATGTGGATGTCATAAATCTCGTCAACATGAAGGGCAATCACACCATGCACTTCCTCCTTGTCCTTGTACAATTGCTTTTTTATTAGAATTAGTGGCTAGAGGTTCCTCATTCACATATTTGAGGAGTCCCTTTGAAGCAAAGCTTCAAGAGTCAACACAATCACATGTCTTGGAACTACTTTAAAAGCTTATTTGGATTTAAGGTGTTGTTGATGCGGATGCCATAGACCTTGTCAACAGGAAGGACAATCACACCATGAGATTCCTTCTTGTTCGTGTACAATATTTTGTTTTCACCAAAATTAGTGGGTAGAGGTTTCTCATTCACATATTTGAGGAGTCCCTTTGAAGCAAAGCTTCCTTCTTGATATTCTAGGTGGCATACTTAGATTAATTGAATAAGGGCATATACTGATCCATGGAATCCATTCCAAGATAGTCTCTTATGTGTAGTTGTGACTAGAAATTATACCACCAATGCAAAGAACTCAAAAAACCCTATGGTTTGAAAAGAAGGGGCTCAAAATCCTTTTGTATGCAAAAGTTACAACCCTATAAACCTGGCCTAAAAAAATACAAAATGACACCAAAACCTTTCAAAAAATAAAAATTTTAAGTATCTTAAATAAACAAGGAGATGTCATGTGTCATTGATTGGACAAGTGTGGGGGTGTTATTTGTGCATATATTGGTCTGCCAACTTGGTAGTGCTTCAACAAACCATCTACCATGAAGTGTTATGAAATCATGCAAGGGGATGCCATTGGGATTATGATTGTATAGACCACTACACAAAGTATCAACAAACTAGAAATTGCCATGTGTCATATTTAGGAAACGAGAAAGTACATTTGTTTGTCATGTTTTTTGTTGATTATGCAAAGGTAGGTAGAGGGGAAATTGTGAGGTTTCAACATGTGATTGGTCGATTTTCCTTTTAAAGGCAAAATTTATCCTCCATATCATTGATTTTGTCACATCAGCCATGTGTGAAATGTCACCAAGAATTAGCCAGCTCTTCACAAAATGATGGGCAAGAGCATCAAACCTTGGATCTCTTAGAGCCCAATTCTTGGTGCATCCTCCACTATGACACCACCAAGCTAGGCATGCACACTAAACCATTTCTTCCAACGATGCTCCCAACACCTTCGCACCAAAATGCCATGTTGGGGATCAAACCCACGACCTCTAGGGAGAAGCACCCTCAAACATGGTCGACTAGCCATAAAGGCATGTCACCTTATGTGTTCCAAGACATATAACTAGCCCTTAAGATGTCTCACATGCCTCAAAATAGTTGTCACACCCTTGTATAGATTTGATCTTGGGTGTATGCACCATGTGTTCCTTAGCCAAGAAATGGACAACCAATATACCACAACTTCCTACAAACCATAAACAAATATGGACTCTTCAAAAAATTGTGTTGTTTCCTGCCCTTCAATAGAATATTTGAAGGAATATTCCTTTTTCAAATTCAAATTTTCTAGAAAATAGACGAAAAGTAAAAACAATTGATGCCCAAAAGAGAGTACCTAGAGGCAAAATGGAAAAAAAGTGTTGAACTAAGACCCTAATTGAAATTTTACAAAGAATAAAAAATGTTAATGGTTCATTCATATCATCTATGATTTGCCCTACCCTTTTTTCTAGAATGCAACAATTCAAACCATCCTCTCTTGCTAATGTAAAAAATAATAACTTTGTCAAGCAGCCTAGAGGTCTTTGCCATGCACAAAAGTTTGCTATTGACTTCTTTGATGGGGGCTACCAAAAATTGTTCAACATTTTTTCTCCTTCAACAATCATGCAAATTGTTGTCATAGATATTGCATCAATATAAGAAATTTAAAGTAGATTTTTCAAAAAAATCTATAAAAGACAAGGGTTTTAAACAACCTTGAAAATTTCAATGTAACAACTAGGGCATCCAATTGGTCAAGAAAATCAAATCCAATTGAATGTCAAGAGAGGAAAAAAGGAACTCGTCAATGAATGTTTCCCCTAGGGCAATAAATCTATTACAATGCAAAGAGATCCTCGCAACCCAAGCTCACTTAGGGTTTTGAAGCATAACCCCAAAAGAAGGCTTCCATGAAGAATTATTTTTGAAACTATCATATAAGTTACTAAAAAAACTTGCGATCCAGTAATGACCTTTCACACCAGTTGGATTTCACAATACTTCCTAAAAATGAATGAAATCAACAAATTACAAAAAACAATAACAACTCACATAAGGAACACAATGCAATATGAATGTTGTTTGTAGACACTAAAATATTTCACTTAAGGAAAGAATAGCACTCTCACAGATAAGAAAATGGTTGATCTCAAGGGGTATAAATAACCGATTATATGTGACATTTAGGTAAGGTTAAAGATACGACCTTAAGGTTTATTAATAAAATATTTTAGTAAAACCACCTACACAAGGTGTCCAAAGGCCTAAAGGTCTATTAAATAAATATAATACAAAAGTTGGCCATGGCCTCAAGTGAAGCTTAATATCATATATTCTAACAATAGATTGATTGTATATTGGTGTGCATTTAAGCATCGATTAGTGCTTATAATGAATGCATTAATGTTTGCATTTATCCTAGATACAAATATGATGATTGTCCATGAAAGTGCTTTGGCCAAAGCTATGATTATATTCATCTATGTGCAGTAGTGTTAAGTTGCATGTCTTATATGATACATGTAGATGGATTAACACTCACACAATGTACTCTCTATGACTTGGTGTTACACATCTACACCTTCGATGGAAGGTTGAAACTCCCATAGACAAATCTGAGATGGGAAACTTTTTGGTTCTTTGGCTAGGCAAATAAAAGCCTCAACGATACTCTCCATCTCTTAACGACAATAGCAACAATTATGATTTGGGACACTATATATGTGGAAATTGAAGACAATTTATAGATGCAACTAAATCATTGAATTAAGATATTGAAGCATGTATGTGCGCTTTGAAATAAGTGTCCTTGTCTTTTTATGGATGAATAGAATGGACTCTGATTAATGAAATAGATACTTATTCCCAAATGTTCTAACTATGATGTTATGTTAATAGCAAAAAAATATTTTTTTTTCTAGTCTTAAACTCATCCATGAGTGCAAGTATTGTATGCCATAAATGAAAGTTTTTTGTGAAATAATAGTTGTATCCTGATTTTCTACTGCAAGTCTTACATAACACAATTAAATATGATACTTATTAAGGGCATTTGCTATCCTTTGAATTTAAAATATATACAATAAGCAAAGCACTTAAATTATCTAGTTAGTGTAGTGACATACTATGAACAAAATAAGAAAGAATAAAAGGGAACTAGCTTGAATAAATGAAATACCTTATGTGATTTACATGAACAACTTGTTTGATCAAATGGTATTAACTCGACTAGTTATATTCCTCAACTTTTAAGGAGACCAAATTTTGAATCTTGCTTAGTGATACATGCATAATTGTTAAACTATTATAATACCACTATGCGATCATGATGGGGCTAGTGTCAATCCCATATAATCATTTATAAAAAAGAATGAGCAACTTGTTTGAACTTTGAATTGAAAAACCAAAAGCGGATAACACAAATTTTGGCATAAAGGACTCTTTACCAAAATTACACACATGCTAGCCTAGTATAAACATTGAAGGGTGTATGAATACATATTGACGTATAAATAAGAGTTGATGGGTGAATAATTGCATGTTAATTTATGCATGGGTGTTATAAGTCAACTGTATAGGTGAATGTAATTAAGCTAGGATATTGATTGAGTTAACATTATAGATGAAAATGCTATTGATATTCATTGAAATTTAGATATATATTCCATGCTATATATAGAAACCCTAAAATTTGGGTTATTACACATTACCTTCGAATTTGTTTGTAAAATAAATGAGCAACTTTAAGAGACTTCATTTATTATAAGGGTGCATGATGATAAGCAAACAAATCCTCAATTGGAGGAGAGGGATCTACTTTGGAAGGAGAGTAGGTATGAGGAAGAGACCGCCCTTGGATAGGAGACAATTTTTGCATAGATAAAACAATAGCTTTTGCAGTAAGAGCTGAGAAAGTGGAAGGAGACAGTACAAACAAAGACAAAGGGGGCCAAGGATGAGTCTAATAAGGACCAAACTCTCATATTAGAATGATTGAGTTGCTCGCTTTGAGATAGTCTCTTGAGATGTAGCTAATGCACGTGTTGTGGGAACTTGTGACCTACTAATTAACATGATAGGCTACATGTGTGGGTATTTTTTGGCCAAATTACTAAGGCAATGGTGTATATGGGCAATGTGTGTGGCAAGAGAGAAAGCAAAAGTTTATCAGTGGTCTTGCAGTAATATGAAGTGCATCTATCTCAAGAGGTTTATTACCAACTAAGCATGGGAGACCAAGGAGGATTCACATAGGTCTTTGCTTGGTCTACTATAGCTACCATTGAGGAATCATGTCTTATATCAACATCCACTGCGTTTATATAAAAAACAAACAAGCCCAAAGTAACTTGCTCTTGCCATTGTAAAGAGGTATACCATTATCGATGATCTTGAGGTGCCATATAGGAAACTCAAAATCGTACCTAATTTGGTTGTTGACTACCAACACCCAAGCATTGAGTGCATTGTCCAAATAGTTGTTGGTGTTTGTTGATTAGGATTTCAACATAGACCATCACTTTGCATGTTTATTAGTTTGTTGAACATCATGTTAATTTTTAATTGTCTTATATTAGGCCTTTTTTGTTACATTAGTTGCCCTATTATGAGCATATAGAAGCCTCTAAAAGGGATCATTGGCAATGAAATACTAGGCTTGATTTGGTCCACATTAGTGGTATAAAAGAAATAGGCATGGTTTCTAAAAGCTTAGGAAATTAAAGCTTTTATTGGTGGTAGGAATGATAAGGATTCAACATAGACTGCCACTTCGTTTTTTTTACTTAGCATGTTTGTTAGTTTGTTAAGCATTGTATCGACTCAACTTAATTAAATTGACCAGCTTATTAGTTTGTTTGTAATTGCCCTACATTGGGCCTTTATTGTTATGACTGTGCCTACTCTATTCTAGGCATCTATGAGCCTTTAAAAGGATTATTTGGCAATGGAATACCTTGCTGGACTTTTCCCACATCATGGCCAATATGGAGGGATCTTGGGCTAAGAAGCTTAAAGAGTTGACTTCTAGGGGATAGAGTTGAAGTAGATTTGACACTATAGAGGACTAAGACAAAGTCCTTATGCCAATGAGACTAGAAGCACATCATAGATCACAATCAAGATATATTGAATAAGGATCAAAGGATCATTTGTTGTGGAGGTGGCATTATGTGTGAGAGAGGTAAAGGTGTGCGAAAGACCCAAATAGATCACTACTCTTGACCATGAGGCTTGAGATAAGGATCAAGAATTAAAATAATATGGTTGACAATGGGCAAAGCACATGGACTTTGATAAGAAGATACAACATAAGTTTCGCACAACACATGTAGATATTCAGTAATTCAAGGTTGTTCTTACCATGTAGATAGTACCAATGCAAGTGTCTTCTAAGGTGGGACAACTTGCCTTCCATGTTCTAGTGATGCAGACAAGGGCGTTGATCGATTTAGAGAGAAGCATAGATGTAGATGGCAAATCTGATATGAAGCCAACTCAAGTGCCACCTCAACAATGAGTCCTTGAGCATATATCTATGCCATGTATGAACATTTTGATTGTATATAGTCTACAGTTATGATATTTGATTTATGTAAGTTGTTGCATGCAAGTGCACAACACCTTGTAAAAGTAAGGGATAAATATTTTGTTTGTATATATGGGTACAAGCAAGTAGTTAGACTATTACCAACTACCTTCCACTTATCCCTTTCTATGTATCCATCCCTTGTTTCTGTTGTGGGTATTGTTTGTAGTGTATCACTAGTAGTAAATCATTTGGAGCATAACATACAGTTTGGAAATTGTACTGTTATGATTGTACTAGTTGTTACAAACATTGCACAATATTTCTTTGGTAATGCATTTTACTTTGTGCAATCATTATTTTGTATACATAAGGATTGCTATTGTTAATGTTAGCATTTGCATTTGAGTATTTCTTCATGCATTTTGCTTCCTTGTGTGCAAAATACTAAACATGTTGTGCTACAAAGAGCTCTATTGTAGAAAGTTTTAATATTGCTCCTATAAACCTTATGAATTTTATTCTTGTTAAGGCACACCATCCTAAGTTGATTGCAAGGACCTTATATATTGCAAGTCGTCATGGAAGATAATGTTTTAAAAATTTAAAGAACTCATGACACAAAGCATAATAAAATGGGTCTCATAGTGAAGCTCATCAAGATTTATAATACTAAAAGATAAGAAGAGCTTATACAAACAAGAGTGGAGCATACCTTGGGAAACAAAGTAACTCTCATAGAAAACAACATAATATTTTATTCCTATTCCCTTGTTAGGTGCAACTTCACTTTGAGTGGTAAAGTGGAAGAGCAAAATGATTTATTACTTGTTAAAGACATCTCTAACAAAGATACTATCTATATTATGATTTTGCCTCTACTGCTTATATATGCAACATTTGGTAATGCTTGCATGGTTGTTGGTTTGGAGTTGAAAGTTCAACAAATAGACATCAAGAGTGTTTTTAAGGTACTTACACAAGAATATATATGCAACGTCATAGTTACTTATATACTATGACCAATTTCATTGAAGCTTTTTGGTGTATAGCCTGATAAGCTCGATGACACTCTCATGCAAAGAATGTCTTTTACACCATGTCTTGATTCCTGTATTACTCTTTGTTAAGAATATGGTTCTCCTTGCTCACTTTTCAAGGGTTAATGTACTTGTTTTATTTTGCAACCTTGGACAACTCATGGTAAATCTTAGTAGGATAATGGTTATGATCTTTAAAATCTTAAAAAATGGCCTCTTTCAATTTCAATTTCCGTGCATGGCCAAGTTTGTTGAGATCACATCTTAAACATATTCAGGGTGATAGTTACCAAGTCCATCCCTTAACCTCAAAGCCCACCTCTTAGTTATGGCTTTAGAAAGGACATGCTTCTTTTTCTACCTTACAATGCCAAAGTCTTCAAATATATTTTATAGGATATTCTCTTGAACATACCACTCTTTGATTGTATCATTAAACCCACTATTTTATAGATCCAAGGTTTGGGGTTCATGTTTAGGCATCCAATGAGAGGGTTTAGACTATATTGCTTCATCATATGATCCACTATAAGTGAAAATTCTATAAGGCAGCATATGTGCTGAGTTTGCAACATGCCTACTTCATCTTTAGAGAATATTTAAACTCACATTCTATCTCCATTGACTAAGGTGCATGGGGCAGCATGCAACAAGCCAAGATATACACCCATACATATCCTTTTGATTTGCAATGATAGTTGCTTTTATAAGTTGCCCTCATTTGAAGAAAGTTCAACACTAGGAGACTAGCTTTCTTCTACAATCTATTTGGAATCCTATAGATCAACTCCCTCCACCTTTGAATTTTTATACTGATTAAATGTTGAGCCTTACAATGGTGAGAAAGGGGATGATTCGTAAACCCATCAATAAGACATCTATCACTAATTCACTTATACTACTTGGACAACATACCTTTTGTCCCTTTGATGTCCTTTTATGTTGAGCATTTCATGCAAATAGTTAGTAATGCCATTGCTTGCCCCAATCACATCCAATGTCACTGGCTCCTTACAAATGTGAATAAAGGCAGACCACCATATTTCTAAGGGATATAGAACTCATATCCTTTGATTCTTATAGGAGATGAAGGATACAAAGGGAAGACATAGGAGCACTTAATATTCAAGTATCTTGTGTACTATGAGATTAGAGGGAGTTGCTATTGTTGTATAAAGAATATGGGAGGCCACTCCCTACCCTCTTTTGTTATATCAAAGATAGGTGTTTGGTTTTATACCTTTGAGAAGCTTTCCTCCTCACAAAATCAAGTCGTTAAGGGCTCCTCATGATGACAAGAAATTGCTAGGCTGATTACTTTGTTCTATCCTCTTCCAACAACAAGAATCACTAAACACCTGCCTACTGATAGTCACCTTTATAAATAGTGTGAGAGCGGTGAGATACTCCCGTACTAAACAACTACTAAGGGAATTTCTTCATATCTATGACGAGGCAAACTAATTCTTCTACATTGCTCATGTGCATAGCTTAGAGGTCCAAAAGGACATGCATTTTCAGATTCCTCCGTGTCTAGAGGACTTTTGCCATTTGGATTGTAGAAGAGTATTTAGGGGACACCCTCCTAGGATCTAATCTAGCTCTTTTGACCTAAAACATTTTCCCTCAAACTTTACCAAGATTGCATTGGCTCGTTCATAGTGGTTGCTGATGATACCTTACATACAAAAATGGATTAGTTCCATCCATTGTCTCTTAACACCATCATTCCATCTCCTTGATGATGGATCTCCTCTGGCTTTTTCAGGTCAATTGTAGCCTTTTGTACTATTTTTAATGTAATTGCATCACATGATACCATATATTACAAAGCATTGACAAGACAAACCCAATCCAGGTTGGATTAATAATATTTTGTATTATTGATTTTGAAGCACTGGTTTTCGCTCCCCCCATGCTATTGTAATGTATTGTTTGAGTCCACTTAATTGACTTTGATCACTTGCAGACGTTAGCATAATTTCTTCCTTTCATCAGATTCAATATTTGGTCTGCCAGTGTCCATCTTGTTTGGCAGAAAACTAACCAGCCAGTGAAAGTAGATCACCAGTAGTTTCTACCACTTGCTAGCAACAACAGTAGGCTTGCTTTGTGCATGGACCGTGACAATGCAGTTAACATATTATGTTTCTGGGTAACATGCTGATATGGTTTTCAGACTGGATAGTTCTCTATGGTCATGATTCATTTCTATTTTTTTTCCCAGGATCTGGGCCCTCTGTTCTGCTCAGAATGATTTGAGGGGGGAAAAGAAACAACTAACAGCAATTAGATATTTATGACGTCTAGAAGTCTGTTACCAGCTATGCCTAAAGCAATCATTCCATCTGAAAGTTTTGTTACGGAAGTATTCAGGCAACAGAATTATTTCATAGTATGCCAAAATTATACTGTGTCCATATGTTGATCAGTTTGTTCTAAAGCTATGGATGACGGTTTAACAATAATCTTCCAAAATGTATTTACATTGCAGTTGGAGTTGCCATTCCTGTAAAATAATTAATCCATTCATATACAGAAATATGGCTAAATATTTGAATTACAGCTTACTATAACTAGCAACTAAATGCTTGACACAAAATAAGCCTAAGCTATGAAATTTTTAAATAATATTGATGCATATCAATTCCATTGATCATCATAAAACACAAGAGGGAATGAAAAGAAAGCATAAAAGTAAGCCGAAGAGAGGAAAGGAAAGAAATCTTATTAATGCCTACTAGTGACCAAAGTAGGTGAATGGGACTCAAATGTCACACCTTGTTACAATAGTATCAGAGAAGCTGGAGATTATAAGCAAAAGTGACTGTTTGGGGAGGTGAAAATATCAGAGCACACTACTGAACTAAAGATTCATCCAAAAAGAATTCTTTTGAACTCCATCATCTCCAGCAAGTTCCACGTCAGAAAGTAATCTTCATAAAGTCCAAAAGATATCTAAACTAAGGAACTGAAAATATGTCATCCTCAAGAACCAATAGACTTTGGTGCTACCAAATAACTCCACTCTGACAGTTTTTTTTAACTACATTTTAAGAAAATGATGGAGCAGCCCTGTGATGGCTGATTTTGGCTGCAAGGAAGATTATATTTTTCATAGATTTGTTTCCCAGTTATTAAAATTTAAATTCTCTGAATAACTAGTTTGAGTCTTCTACTACCACTATAAATAAAGAAAGCTCTGCTATTGTTCATTGATTTCTTTTCTTCTTAATGTATGCATATTTATTCTTTCAAAGAAGACCTCGTCTGGATTCCTTTTCATATATATTTCTTTGTCCACAGAGCATGTAATATTGCAAAATTGTTTACATGGCTCATATCAACTATCAGGCTTCCTTTTTGACAATATCTTCATAACCTGTATGCATAGTAAAATCAAATGGTCACTATCATCATCACCCATTGGGAACCCTTAAAATGTGCTTTTAAAGGAATTCTCTATGAGAAACGCCAGAATATGAATACATATATATATATATATATATATATATATATATATATATATATATATATAAGATAGATAGATAGATAGATAAAAGAAGAATATTTAACAAACTATTTTGAAAATAAGCATACCAAAAGCATGAATACTGGTTATGTCTTGGCCTGTTGTTTCAAAGACTTCAGTGCCTACTAGTGTAACACCTGATGCAGTAATCACAAATGGAAATGCTAAAGCAGGAGACACTGGGGATTTAGCAATCTTTATAAACCTCTGACCTGAATTTCAGCACCAGAAAAGGACAATGGAAGTTCAAACATACAAGCATTACGTAAATCAAGATGCTTGAAAATCTATTAAAAACTTCACATCAAAGCCCAGTAATTAGAGAGTGTAAATCTGCATTTGAGATATGTATGAGAGGAATGAACAAAACTCCACCATTACACATGTTAAACTGTTGAGAGAAACAATGATTCATCTTCTCAAGAATTAGTTTATGTAACAATGGCATAAAACATTAAAGTGCTGCTCTTTGAAATCTTTAAGGGATGCTTAAAACATAATTTTGCTCAATGACATTTATGGTGTTCTAACCTGCGTAAGATTCAAGAATGAGGCGGACATTCACAGCATGAGCCCACTTTGTTCCTAAAGCTGCTGTTATGTGTGACTCAAAGTTTTTGGACTCTAAAGAATGATCACTCTTCTTCCTTGCTGCTAGTTCATCCAAAGGGTAAAACCATGTAAAAATGAAGTGTCCCACAAGTTAATTATAATGAAGCAATAAACATTGTACCTTCAAATGAGTAAATTAAACTTCTATCGTCTTGCATGCTTTGCAATCTCACTTGGTTAGTTACCACGACAGGCATCCTTGAAAACTCAGCCAGAGATCTGAAAATAGTTGGGGAAAAAACACAACAAAGATATTGAAATGTAGGAAGAAGGAAAAAAAGTCTCTTCAAAAATTACTCTCTAAGCCACAAGATTCCACCTAGATGGCACCAAAATGAAAACCCAAAGGTGTGATGTTCAAAATGGAATGGAAATAACTAAAGATCTCAACAATTACAATTATTATGGTACTTAAATTCCTTGTTTTTGCAAGAGAAATATTCTCTTAACATGTGTAACTTACTTTAGAAAGGATGCTTGCCGACCTATTGTATCATGTTTGAGAGTTGTTTGTTCCTGTCCCTGTTCACTGCAGTTTTTCTGCTTTAGTCATGTGCAAATATTTTCCATCACAAAATTTTAAAAAATACAACAAAATGATATTGTACTTTTCTAACTCTATACACTTAAGAGTTATGTCATGTCCTTAATATATCCATAACCACAAGATAATCGCAAAATTCAGATTGTTACAGCATATGCATAAATACCAAATACTCTCTTGAAGAAACTGTGGGCCCCAAGGACATGTCTATTGTGGTACAGATAAGTCAGTTTAAGTTGAACATCCCAGGAATTAGCTTTTAGGAAAATTTTGGCATTCAAATTCTATATACATGCTCTACTACAAAGTCCATTTTTGACAATCACTCCTTTATCCAGTTATTCACTCATTCTTCCTCAGCTTAAATACTTCATCACAAACATTGATATTGGATTAGTTTGTCTAACGAATCAGAAAGAGAAACAACTGCAACAAGGAAAGAAACTCTGCTCATAAGGACTGACAAACATTTTTGACAAGGATATTTATAACTAAGGAGAACTCCAAAGCAAAATAATATTTTGTGCAGACTTGATAAATTTCTAATTCCATGAGTTGGAGAGGGGAATAACCATGCTTATGAAATGTTAAAAGATGTGGTTATTCTTTGATAGGAGATTGCAGGAAATGGCATAAGAAATGGATGAAAACCAAAATTGTAAACTTTAATTTGATTAAATGGCAAATTCCTTTTCATGGAAGTAGACTTCCTCCTCAAATGTCAAAATTTGAATCATATAATGATAAATGCATCTGCATATTCATTAAAGTCACACTTGAAGGCATAACCTGATATTGATGAATACATTGCGTTGTCAGCATGAAGAATATTAATGGCCAAGTACAGAACAGTAAACTTATGACATCAAACCAGATCTGGAAATGAACACTTTGTGAACACTGTAGCTGATTCTTGAGGATATTTGCAAAATGTTCATCCCAAGAAGGCATACAGAATGAGAAATATTATCTTTAGTCCCTCTTTTAATTTATTATATGCATTCATGTTTATATTATCATCCGTTAATATCTCACATAATCATGTTTTCTAGTAGACACTGTTATGTTGAAACATTAAAAGTCAATATTCATCAGTGTTGAAAAATTGTGATCAACAATTTATCAGCAAGGCCTAAAAAAAAATAGGTTCCAATTGATTGGGAAAAATGGCAAATTTTGAAAGATATTTAAAAAACAGAATTCATTACAATTTTGTAAATGATATCTAAATTTTCCGGATTTTTTTCCAATATATTATGATCTTTTCCTTTTGAACTCTTCTGCTGATTTTACTCTTTTATTTTTATTTTTATTTTATTTTCCATTTTCCCTGTTTTTTTACCATTTTTTAAATAAAAATTGGCATAGTTAAAAAAAAACCTCAATTCTTGTGATTTTCCCCCAATTATTATAACAATGATTGTTATGTTTTGAATTATTTAAAAAACAATGGGTAATAAAGCAACACAAAAAGACACCTTGAGAACAAGATTATCTAACATGTGTGTCCCAAATGTGGTGGAGGATGACACATTTTCAAACCTGTTCACCATATAATAATACTAGGCACAATTCCACATACTTACAAGATAACCTAGAACACAAAATTTTAAATCAAGATAGTCAAGCAAAACTTGAAGAATTTATCTTAAAGCTAAGAGTGCAAAGAGAATTTATCTGAAAGGTTGGAGAATTTGTGTGCTTTAATACCAAATGATTCCAGCACACAAAGAGCACGTAGAGCATGAAAAAAAGGAGAGAAGGAAATTATATTAATGTCCATGAATGATCAATGTAAGTCAATGGGACTCCAGATTTACTATTTGGTTACAATAGCATGGGGGACCAAAATGGTGCTCCAAATTCCAAGTACAAAAATTTACGAAGTGTTACAATAGAAATGAAAAGTAAAACTATACTATAAGTATGGTACAACAGAGCTCAAATGGCTATGGAAGATATACCGTCGACAAAGAAAAGAGCGTGAGAAAAGTCATTATCAGTAATACAAGTTCAGACGTGAGGAGCTGTCAACCTCTATTGTGAATAAGCCAATTCAATTCCTGATGATGTCAGAAAGGGAATATGGTTTGGGCTAGAAGGATCGTATTAGGCCCTAGAAGAATGTCTCTTTTATCCTTTCCTAACACCCAAAGCTGAAGATTTCTAGATGCAAAAAAAGAATCATGTAACATGTGCCTGTTGACAATCCCAGATATGGCAACAAATGATGCTAAGGAATAGGTCCCCCTTATTGTCTGGTAGTTGTTCCAAGAGGAAGGCACAATCTCATGGATCTAACATGTCCAATGCAAGTGACCATATCATTAGGTTGACCTTTAATGCCCTATTGCATGCTAAAATGCAACACTCACGTTTAAGGGCTGTTTTTTATCAAAGCCCATAGTTTTGTATATGGGGCTAGTTTGTATTTCAGCCCCGATTTTTGTATGTAGGGATATTCTTTTGTAAGCCCATGGTTTTTATAGCTGGTTAAGTTCAATGTATCTAGGCCTGATATGGCAGCTTCAGGAACAAGAAACCCTTGCTAAATATAAAGGTTTTTACCCCTTTCTAATCATCTCTTATTTTCTAATATATCAAAAGATGTCAAGTATCTCTCAGTTGAGGATATCCTCCACTTTTAGGTTTACAATGCATCTCATCTTTATTGATCTTGTGACAGTGTTCCATTTGCATCCAAGAACACTATGTGCCCCCACTATAAAAGAGGATGGAAGGAGGTAATCATTTTAGTATATTGTTGGGACTATGAGGTTCCCTTTAGGGCTTGACCTTTGAGGGTGATGATCTCATGAAGATATAGAGGCAAGCACCTCAGGTCAAGGTAACAGTAAAAGGTTGAAAGCAACTTTCCTATGCCCTTGTGCAAACAATAATTTCTCCCTTTTATGTCATATTGCATGGGGTACTTGACGATAAAATTCTCCTCTATCTTTACCTCCTACATGGAGCAAAAATGGAGTAACTTATCTCCTCTAAGAATATAGTCAAGCTTGATCTGTAGTTGATGGGAGCTTGCATCTGCTAGAGAGAAATCTTGAGGCCATGGGACCACTAACACCAACTATGATCAGGGCATGTAATGGTGTCATCTATGATCTACATTAAGTGCTCAACATAGAAGAGAGAACCAAGTAGTCCAAGTATATTGCTGACACATCCTCCTTTACTGATTTATAAATCACCTACAAAAATCCCAATAGATTGGGGGAAAGTAAGCTAGTCTTTGGACACTAGCCTCTCCCCTTCCCTAGGGGATTCACAAATGCAACTTTCTCTGCAAAACAATGGATTAGGTTTGGATATCTCTCCCAAATCGGCACACAATCTCCCCATGCACTTTAGTTGATGAAGATGGAAGATGCTATTCAGGCAAAGTGTACGGGTTGCAAACTCAGCCTCTAAGATGCTGCTAGGAACAATTCACTTACAAGGGATTATGCATGGAAGCATAATAGTAGAAACCTGCCCAATCAAAATATTATAGTATAGGTTTTGATATTCCACATCATGTACAAAGAATAAGAATAAATACACAACAATATTAACAGGAATCACAAAACTAGTGAAAGTATGTCATTATACCTGCACCTGAGTACATCAAGAATCCAGCCTCATACAATGTGACAACAATGCTCTGCACAACATTCGCTCAGACAGTATTGTACAGACAATGATGACACTAGTTTCTTCTATGACAATATGATCATACCCAAAAAAGGTGACATGAACTGATTATGTACAAGAAAGGGCTATTGAGAAACGGTTGGCAACCAACCAAAAACCTATTACCCAAAACCCAGATAGATACATTAAGATTCAAGTACCCCATAAACTAGGGTGACATACGTTATTACAAACGTACAGGTTGTCATGCACACATGTTGACAACATGTAACATACACATATGACAAGACACTACATACATTGTAAATAACAAAATGCTTATACGACACACTTCTATGGTGGCACTTGTGCTAAAACTAGGCACAAGAATGTGTGCCAGTGTGCTCATCAATTAGAGGTGACAAACAAACTAGCAATGGTCACCTCTAATTGATGAGCACACTGGCACACATTCGTGTACTTCTCTTGCATGTGCTTGCCAAAGTGATTGTCGCAAATCCAATTCTTCTTAGCTTCAACCAACTTTTGCTTCATCTCATCCAATTGTTGGGTGAGCTGTTGAGATGTGTTCATTGGTTGTTGATTTGCCTTGTTCAAGTGTCAATCGCTCTCTCTCAATTGTCGATCACATTGTTGCCATTGAGACTCTGAAGCAATAAGACATTACACTTACTCCTCGTTCTTGTGACAAAAATAGTCTATCTTTACCTAGCACCTAGTTGCCACCAACTCGACTCTCTCCTCGAAGAGTCAAACTCCTCTTGAATACATTGCGCAAGACAATTCTTGAAGGTAGCTAACTCATTTAATTTCTTACAATAATTGTGTTGTACCTAAAGGCTAGCTATGAATTGCTGACTATTATACAAGGTAGTTGAGCTAATTTAAGGGAAGCTCCAACGCCTTGTAAAAAGGTATAGCTCCACATTGAAAAATATACCTATTCAACTACTACGTGGGATGGTGTAAGATACATCGTCTAAGGCTGGCAGCACAAGTCCACAGTATGGAATGGCAAGGATGGGATGTCCATAATACATTGCAATTAAACCCTTCATGCTCATTGATCACCCAAACTCTCCAAGTGAGCTTGTAGTCTTGTGCCAAGTGGTCAATTATACAATTCGTTGAATTCATTGGTCAACCAAAAAGCCCACAATCACCACTTGTCTATGGGACTTGCAAAATGTCATGTTATGCACTGGTGATCACCTCTACTAGCTAGTCAAAGAATCTAGCTATACACTCCCTCTCAACACTATGTAACACATCTCGATCAACAAATGCAAGTATTACTATAGAAGCCGGTTCTAGACAGCCAAAGCCTTAGTGTAAATAGTAGAAGTAAGAAGTGTTAAGGCACATGAAATATAATGAAATGAAATGAAAATTAATGTTAATAGAAATGTAATTTTGTTAGACATCAAAGGAAGGTAACGTCTTCATTAATATTTTGTAATAGAGTCTAAAAGTGTATAAAGTTGTTTAATGAACGAAAGGGGAGACGATATTTTGGTGATATTTCAAGGAAGTCGTTGTTGGCAACAACGGGGACAAGATGTTAAATAAGCCCCATTCATTTGTTAAGGATACGGTAGATCATGAGAAAGAAAGAGCATATGCATGTATTGTGTATACTAGAGCATCCTGTAAAGAGAATGTTACAAAGATTGTATGGTGAAACCCTGTAACGCCATACATAGGATTGATACAATAATGATTCATCTTTTGGCATGATCTTTGTGTGATCTTTGTGTGATCCTTGTATGTTGTGATTTCTACTAGTAGACTGATGGTATGCATATTGAGTTTTGTGTGTAGGTATAAGAGTTGCAGTCGGAACAAATACGCAAAGGTTGTAGTCCAGAACATGATACGAGACTTGTCGTACAAGAGGATTACGTGAAGTGTCGTTCCATGGAGTAAGCATGACCGTTCTAGTGGATTGCTCTTTGTCGTTTCAGTGAACGCCGTTCTAGTGAAGTTGTTGATTGTCGTTCTAGTGCTTGCCATGCAAGCACATTGTTGTTCAAGTGAAGAACGGACTGCCGTACAAGTCATTTTACTGGTGTCGTACAAGTCAAGAGTTGTTCAGGCTTGAAAGATGTTCACGGTTACATTGGCAATGACTGCATTCCTTGTTGGCTTCTAGGATCTATCATTCAATTGTTCCTCCAACTATTGAAATACTCATCGCTATGCTACATTTGGCATTGTTGTTGTTTGAAGTTCAAACCTAGCACACGTGAAGATTGGAGAGGTGGATGACAGATTCCTTGTTGCAAGGACGTAGGAGATGAAACCATGGGAGAGATCAAGAGCAACTTGTGAGAAGAAGTCAAAGAATTGCCAATCGAGGATTGTAGTCAAGGAGAACAAACTTTGAGCAATTAGAGGTGGAACGAGTGTGGAACCCTCAAGAAAGAAACTCTAGTGATGAGAACTAAAGGTGGCACACATTATTAATAATGGAGGAAGAGGTGTGAAGTGAGTTGCAACAAGCAAACGAAGTAAGGACTGAGGAAGATGTTTGCACAAGACAAGACGCCAACATGGAAATGATGATTGGATGGTATCGTTGGTACAAGAGCAAGGGAGTTTGGCAAGAGGTGCAAAGGACGGGATTCCAGTATAAAGGCAACCACAGGAGAGTGCTTGAGCACATAGACCAAAACCAACATACATATACTTGCGAAGGAGGTCACAGAGTGAAAGTGCATCAAAAATTGGTCGAAGATTGTTTGCTACTGAGGAAGCACCTAGAGTCAAAGAAGTGCCAAGAGTAGAAACACCAAGGGAAGAACCGCCAAGAGAGCCATCACTGAGCGGGGAAGAATCAAAAGACGAAAATTGACCCACAATGGCAAATATTGCTATTATGGCAGGCAAACAAAAATGTCCACCTTTTTGGGTGATGGAAAGGAAGACCTAGAACATCACATTGAAACATGTACTACCTTATGGTGTGCTAATGGGTTGGATGATCCAAACGCATGGTTGAGATTGTTTCCAATGATGTTGCGAGGAATCACAATTGATTGGCATCTGAAGTGAGATAGGACAAACACCTTCACAACTTGTTCAAATTTAGTGGACAAATTCAAGAAGCAATTCAAGTTGTTGTGAGATGATACAAATATTACAAGAGAAATATATTCCATTAAGCAAAACAAGGATGAGAAATAAAGTTCTATAATAGACGACCCAAGGAACTCATTGATAAAATGGAGGTGCAACCAATAAATGGGTTGCAGGTTCCTTAATGGATTGCTCCCACACTACAAGAAAAATATGAAGGTAGTATTGCCTACCACATTTGAATAATCATATGAAAGAGAGGAACTTAGAAAGTGAAGCAAAGCAAACAACAACAAGATTGAGTCACTTCAAAAGTGATGACTCGGATAGTGACAAAGAAGACTTGCACATAGCAATCCAACCAATGATAAAGGACTTTGAAAGAATGATCAAAGAAGTGAAGAGCAATAAGAAGGAAAAGAAAGAAATATGGTGCTAAAACTGTAAATCGGAAGGGCACATGAATGCATATTGCAATATTTGTGAAGCATTGGGGCATGCAGTAGGAGAATGTCCATTTAATCTAAAGACTATGAGGCACCAAACAATGACAAGACAAAAGGAAGAGAAAGAATAACCTAGTACTTCTAAGAATGTACGAGGGGCGACAAGTGGAGGTTATAGGAACAATCGCCATAGTGGAAGACAATCCCAACAAGGTAATTGACAACAAGGAGGACAAAGTTGATTACAGTACGACTTGGATAGTAGACCGATTATTCAATGCAGAAGATGCTAGGAGTGGGGATATTTCGCTAGAAATTGTCAAAACCCACCAACAAGAGGAATGAATGGAAACAACAACACGAACGTGTGTAGGTGGTGTGGACCATGCAATCACAAGGAAGTTAATTGCCTGAAAAAAAGCAAGTTCTAGTGGAACACAGAATGTTAATCTTATGCATTGAGGAAATTGTAACGAACCAATAGGACAAGGACAAACATGTGCTTGCAGTGATGAGAGCTCAGGAGAAGAAAACATAGCAATATCCAAACCCTGCTAAGGAGAAGGAAAAGTGCTAGGCAACACATGAGTTGATTGAGGAAGAAATGCAAAAGACCATACAAGAGAGACTCCTTTAGGAGAAGAAATTAAAGAAGCCAATTACTATAAAAGAAGTTCCAAAAAAATTCATCAATAAAACTGTTGGCAGCACAAGTGTTGAACATGATAGTGAAATTAAAGGTGTCCAGTTTACTTGGTGCAAAGCCTGAGCTATAGGCAAAGGTAGGAGAGATCGTACGAACGAAGAAGGTTGTGGAGCCAAGATGCCAGGAGATGGCTGCGATTAAGAAAGACCAATTCATTGACCCAACAGTATTGATGATTGAAGTAGGAAAGAAACCAACATTAATTCACATGGAATTATTAAATCATAAGTTGACACAAGTAATTGTGGATGGAGGGTCTAGTGTGACCGTTATGCCAAAAAGACCTGGAAGGATATTGGAGCACCATTTTTGTGGTCTCCTAACTTTTTGTTTAGATGGTGCAAATCAATATGGTATAAAGATGAAGGACGTACTAACAAATCAAAAGGTGAAAATTGTCGATCAAGATTTTATCATGGATTTCGAGGTGATCGCAATGTAGAAACTAGCTTATGATGCATTGCTAGGACATGGATGGTTGAGAATGGCGAGAGTGAACCACAATTGGGAATAGGAACGTCTCACATTTAAGAAGGGACAAGAGAAGTACATGATAAACGTCAAGAATCAATTCGTTCATCAAGATATTGCAACATCAGATGAAGACAGTGGATATAAGACTAACGAAGGTGTGTTGAAACTTCAAAGTTGTAGAGAGGACGATGAGGACTTTGATAATGGGTTTCTCCATTAGCAAATGGAGGACTATGAGATGTTTCTTCCACATTGTTTTTGTACCCATGCGCAAGAAGAAACCCATGATAATAAGAAAAATAATGTGTAGGAGGTCGACGAGTCCAATCAAAACAAGAAATCTGCATCAAATAAGAAGAAAAAGTGGTGGACATTTCCCAAGAATTTTGTAGAGTACACTATTAGAGATGCAATAATTGATAAGAAACCAACCCATCTGAATGATGTACTCAAGACAACAAATGAACCTGACATCATCCAGTATGAAGGCCCAAAGATGGTGCAGGTGAACCTTGAGGAATAAGGGCAAGAGAAGTTCATTCATTGCATAGATGAATGGGACCCAATGTCGCTAGAAATAATCATAACCATGCTTGATCATCTTCTACTCTATTTGCTCACCATATAGTGGTACAGGTTCCTATATGGTGTTTTGGGTCTTATTTTCCGTCACCCAGAAATGGTGGGCATTTCTGCTTGCCCGCAGCTGCTGCAAGTTGTTGCATCGTCGCCATAGGTGGCTACTATTCTTCGTCACTTGGCGCTTCTTCACCTTGCGCACAATTGCCAGCAAATAGTCTTCAACCAATCTCAGCACTTCACAACCTCTTTCATGAATATCTGTGTATTGGCTTTGGTCTACTCACCCAAGCACTCTCTCGCGGTTGCTCAAGTGCCTGACTCCCATCCTCTGCACCTCTTAGCAAACTTGTCTGCTCTTGCTCCAAGGTTACCTGCCAATCGTTGTTCCCACAAGCTCTCTCCACTTTGGCGCTTCCACTTGCACGAACATTCTCCACGGTATTTGCCTCGTTTGCTCGCATACCTTCTTCAACGTCCTTCATTGTTAACATCAGTTTCTGTTATCTCTCGTGTGTTTTGCTTGGATTTTCCTCTTCTCATGGGCTCCACACACGTTCAACTATAGGCTCCTCAAGCTTGGTCTCTGTTGCCATTTTTCAAGGGATGCATAATTTTATTTCTTTTCTGAAAAATCAGTTATCTCCCAGATTCGTCCCTAAATCGCAGTAGCTGGGCGGCAATCAGAAGTGAATCTTCCGGTTTAGGGCGCTTCAGAGCAAATCTGGAAGGGTTTCAAAAATTGATGTTTGTTTGTTTGTTTTTTTGTCTAAGTGTAAAATTCTCCCCAAAGCGCTGCAGTTTGGAGCGATTTGGGGTATTTTTTCCAGCATTGAGCGCTTTGGAGCTCATTTCGAGCAGTAAGAAGAGAAGGGTGGAAGGAGGCCCAAAAATATTCTAAGTGTAATTTCGCCCCAAAGCGCTCCAGTTTGGAGCGCTCCAGGGCATATTTTTCAATCTTGAGCGCTCCAGGGTAGATTTCCCTCCCAGAGCGCTATGGGGCAATTTTTGGCCAGGCTGCAGGAATAAAAAGGAGAGTATTTTGTCTAAGTACCAAAAAGTGCCCTATGTCGCCGAAGTTTGGAGCGCTTCCGAGCAAATTTTGGTTTTTGGTGCGCTTTAGGGCAATTTTGCCGCTGCCTAAGAGGAAGCAAGAAAGCCTGAAATATTCTAAGTGTAAAAAAGGAACCCCAGAGCGCTCCAATTTGGAGCGCTCCAGGGTAAAAATCCTGAGGTCGAGCGCTTTAGGGTTATTTTCGGACACTTAGTAAAAAAGGGAAAAAAGGTGCAATTTTGGTAAAGGAACAAAAAGCGCCCTAGAGCGCTGTTGTTGGGCAGCGCTAGAGGGCAAATCACTCTCCCTGGAGCGCTTCAGGGCATCTTTTCCTTGTCCAGTTTTGGGGCAGCCAGCCAGCTCCAAGGGGGTTGCAGCAGTGTTTCGTTTTTTCAGCATTTTTGATGTTTTCCCTGCCCGTTTTTGCCGGCTAAGCAGCTGACGTCTCCGGAGGTCAAAGTCAAGTTTTTCGGACAAGGGCTCATCCAAGTACAGCCAAGGCCATACTTCAGCAGCGAAGTGGGTGACCATTGAAGACGAACAGTAGCAAGCATTTGAGGCAAAGTACCGCTACACCCACTGTGTTGATGAGCCGTCTCCTCCCAGCTACCCAAACTGTCAGAGGCCATACCGGAATCAAGGAAAAGCATACTACGGATGAAGATACGGCCGACAAGGATGCAGCTTTTGCAGACTTGGGTATCTGTGCCTACATTTTAATCTGGGGGAAAATTCTGCTATAAATAGCAGCTCATTCTATTGTAAAAGGGGGGGAACATATTGCTAAAGAAAGTTGTTGTAGCTAAGATCGTTTGCTTCAATACAATCCATACTTTGGCTCCAATTGTGTCTCTTTCTTTTATGCTGCCTTATTCGTGTCATTTCTGCATTTACTCATTTATATTTCTGATTGCTTTCATTCTAAACTCTAGATCACAGCATTGGCAATTATCTGAGCCTGGAATGCATGTTTAAGGATACATAGGGAAGAATTTTATAGCTGGTTTCTGTTACATGTATTGTTTTGATTGTTGTTGGTTTAGTTGCTAGTTAGTGACTATGCTGCTTGTTCTTTCCCAAACGCTGAATACCACCGTTTCTATCCCTTATCCCTTTTATTTCTTTCCAGCTCCCTTGTCTTAAAACTGAAAAGTTACATAGGAAGCCGGCCTTCTCCGGAGATTGACACGGAAGGCATTCCTTCATTCCTGCCTTTCAAGCTGTTGGGCGAATCGAGGGCGCAACGACAACAAATCCTTTCCTCACGGCAGATTTGTAACCAACAGTCTCTCATGACTGAAGTGCTTGGTTGATAGTATTTTGCTCAACAACTCGTTGTTGAGTGATCCTCGTGCTTCTTCTCACAAGAACTTGGCTATCTTAGCAATCTCATCTTCCATATCCTCACAGTAGTGAATTTTTCATTCACCTCTTCCCACTTCATGCATGTTAATCCTTCCTCATTTGGATCCAATTCGGAATTGTTAACGAACAAGCTGACCCAAGCTGACAGATTAAGGGTCAGTCAAGACTACAATCAATGCAGTTCTCTTCATCTATCTGCACTTAGAACGGCATCAACATAGAATTGGTATGGCAATCATACATCAACTAGTACGACATTCACTTGGAACGGTAGTTCCACTAGATCAGCATAAACTGGAATGACAATTCTGCCAGATTGACACACTTTGGAACAACAAGTGTTGGCAAAGCAGGATCAGGTCTTATTGGTACTACAAGTGCTTCACATCATTGGAATGACACTCGCACTTGGAATGGCTACAGTCACCACTTGGAACGACATACTCATCACCACTTGGAACGACATTCGTGGCAGTTCCACTCATATCGTGTTTTGGACTGCAACTCCAACGTTCCACGTTTAGTTTGCAACTATGATCCCTGCACATATAGAATCCAACATACACTACAACTACCAATGACAAACAATTTGCATACAAATTACACTCAACCTGGATAAAATGAGTCATTTAAATTACTTATGTTACAAAATTACAAAATACCGCACAATGCACACAATATGCATACATGCTTTACTTGTCTGCACATACGCTTTGCCAATACTCGCTCCAGTCAGGATCAGGTCTTATTGGTACTACAAGTGCTTCACATCATTGGAATGACACTCGCACTTGGAATGGCTACAGTCACCACTTGGAACGACATTCGTGGCAGTTCCACTCATATCGTGTTTTGGACTGCATCTCCAATGTTCCACGTTTAGTTTGCAACTATGATACCTGCACATATAGAATCCAACATACACTACAACTACCAATGACAAACAATTTGCATACAAATTACACTCAACATGGATAAAATGAGTCATTTAAATTACTTATGGTACAAAATTACAAAATACCGCACAATGCACACAATATGCATACATGCTTTACTTGTCTACAGATACGCCTTGCCAATACTCACTCCAGTCTCTCCCTAGACACAACATATGCTCTAGATACATAGACGAATACTAGGCTCCTAGATGAATAATCTCGAATAAAGGAGGGGGATATATTCAAACTTGTGGCCTGGACGTTGCCAACAATGGCTTCCCAAGACAGTGAACCGCCCAACGATCTCCATATTCAGATGTTCTAACATTAGCCTTAATGCATTATAGTCTATTTGCAATTTATCAAATCAATGGTCAAATTGCATTACATTGCCATTTCGTCTTCATTTCATTTCATATGAATTTGACTCTCATTTACATTGAATTTTATTTACAATTATTTGCACTTAGTGCATTTTACACTACTTTTTCTTCTTTGGTCCAAAACTAGTGCCTACAACAAAAGTAACCGTTGAGGTGGGAGACAACTATAACAAGGCAATCAACTGCAAGGAGGATATAGTCGATTGCAATATGATGTAGATGGAAGATTGATCATTTAGTGTCGAAGATGCCAAGAGTGAGGGCACTTCGCACGTAATTGTCAATATCAACCAATGAAAGATAACTCTGGGAATAATAATACTTTGATGTGTCGTTGGTATGGACCAGAGTCACAAGGAGGCAAACTGCCCAAAGAAGGCGAGCTTGATCAACTCGTAGAATGTCAATTTTATTGACATTGAAGAGCCTCCAATAAACCAACAATAGGAGAAAAATGTGCTTGTAGTCACAAGGGGTCAAGCGAAGAAAGCAAACCAATTCCCCAACCCTGTCGTGGAGAAGAGACAGCAGGAAACACATGATCTAACTGAAGAATAAATGAGGAAAACTAGGCAAGAGCGACTCCTCGAAGAGAAGCCAGAAGAAAAGTCAACCTAGGAGCTAGTAACGCAAGTACTAAATACGACAGTGGAGGTCAAAGTGTCGAGTTTACTTAGCGCCTTACCGGAGCTATATGTGATGGTAGGAGAAATAATGCAACCAAGGAGAGTGATGGAGCTGCAAAGCCAATAGGAAGCAACTAAGAAGAGAAGGGATCAATTCATTGATCCAACCGTATTGATGATTGATGTTGGCAAAAAGCCAGCATTAATTCATATCGAGTTGCTAGATCATAAGTTGATGCATGTGATCGTTGACAAGGGGTCAAGTGTCAATGTCTTGCTTGAGAAGGCATGGAAGGAGATTGGAGCACCATTTTTGTGGTCTCCAAATTTCTAGCTGTATGGTGTAGATCAGTATAGAATCGAGATGAAAGGAGTCTTAACAACTCAAAAGGTAAAAATTGTTGATCAAGAATTTGTCATGGATTTCATTGTGATAACCATGCAAAAACCAGCATATGATGCATTGTTGGGGAGAGGATGGTTGTGCATGGCAAAGGTCAATCACAACTAGGATAAGGATTAACTTACATTCAAGAAAGGGCACCATAATTATATGATTGACTTAAAGAATCAATCCATAAGCGAAGATCTCGTCGCGTCCAATGAGTCGAGCAATTAATCTTTGGATGAAGACAATGGATATGAACCAAACGAAGGAGTGTTGCATCTAGAAGAATTTATGGGAGATGAGGGGAGATTGGATAGTGGACTTCTCCATTGGCAGATGGAGGATTATGAGATGTTTCTGCCAACCTATCTCTTTATTCAGGCAAATGCGAATGAAGATAACCCTTACAAACATGCAGAAGAAGGAAGAGAAGAGAGTGGTCTAAGATTGAGGCAATTATTTGGGAATATGGAAGAGCAGCCGGTGATAGAGCAAGAGGAGTTGGAACCTCTTACCACAGAGAGAAGATGCGTACGGGTGCATGCACAATTCCCAAACACAGAAGAAGAAAGGCAACTTAGATCACTTACAGATGTTGATGTGTACGAATGGAATTCATTTCTAGAGAACAACCAGAGCATGAACCTCGGATTGACGACAACAAGCATGAGGACATGAGCCCGTTAGCACAAGTTGGTGTGCAAACACATGTTTTACGAAGAGTATGAAGAGTTGCACAGGCGCAATGCGAAGATGAGGGCACAAATTGCTCAGAAGATTAAAAGGACCATCCTAAATTTTGACGTAATAGAAGCAAGGAGGCAAGAAGTGTTAAACGAAATAGAGTAACGATCCTCGTACTCCTCCTTATGGGAATCCGACTACATCCATGACCTTGTCTTCCACGTCCTTGTGGTAGTGAATTTGTCATTCACCTCCTTCCACTTCACGCATGTTGATTCTTTGTCAACTAGAGCCAATTCCAATTTGATAACAACAACGATGCCAATTGTAGCACAGTGGTGAGTATTGTGAGAATGGAAGACAAGATGACGGATTAGAGGCCAAACAAGACAATAGTCACTGCAATTCTACTCATCTTGCACTGGAACAACATCACACTTGACTTGTACGACAATATGAGTAGAATGACACTAGAACGACACTTCCACTAGAATGGCAATGTGTTGGAATGGCAAGAGCTTGAACGACAGGATCAACTCTACTAGAACGGCAAGTGCTCCACACCAGTGGAGCGACAACTTGCATTGGAATTGCCACAGTCCATCTACAGGAATGATGCGCTCAACACCACTAGAACAACAACCTCAATAATTCCGCTCATATGGTGTTTTGGACTGCAACTCCCTTATTTTACGTTCTGACTAAAACAATGATACCTACAAACAAAATCCAACTCACAACTACCAACTACCACTGGCAATCATACTTGTACATTGATCATACACATGGATAGAAGATGAGTCATTTGCATTACTCAATAGTACAACATTATAGTCTTGTATAATGCATACACAGTCTATCCTGACACATGCTCTACGTTTGCACATACCATGATTAGATCTAAATACACGGTCTTGAATGAAGGAGAAGGGGGTCTCTTTATGCTTGTGTCCTAGTCCTTGCCAACAACGGCTTCTAGGACAACACACCGCCCAACCGTCTCCCCATTCAGACATTCACATAGCACCCTTAATGCATACTATAGTCTATTGCAATTTATCAAACTCATGATTAAATTGCATTACGTTGACATTTCATCTACATTTGTATTTGCATTTCATATGCTTTGACTCACATTTACATTTACATTTCATTACAATTTATTTACACTTAGTTCCTTTTGCACTTATTCCTACCATGTTCACTACTTGTGAGTTCTAGATCAGTGCCTACAAAAACAACTCAGATATTGTGGAGGGTTACTTTTGAAGCATCAACATCTCAGGAAGGAGATGGAAGGCGGAGATGGAAGGCACTAGCGGATGGATACAACTAGAATGTCCTCCACAAGCTGCAGTGATTTGACTAGTAGCTCACATGCAACAATTTCAACACAAGTATTGGTAGTTCGAGTTCACCACTTACAAGGTGATCCAAAAGAAATGCGTCAAGACCACAACCAGTTCTTGAGCTAGAAAATGATAATCAAAAGACTCACTCCACATAAGGAAGGCAAACAAGAAGGCTAGTAGATGAGATGCCAATTCAACTGTCAAGGAAGTAGAAGGTTTGAGTAATTTGCAAGGACTACTAGACAACGTCACATTTGTACCAAAAATAGGCAATGTAGGCAATTTGGGAAGGTCGTTAGGTCTTCTCAGTTGTCTAAGATTGCCCAGCCAAGGGAGGAGTTTGGTTGGCCTCTCTCTTGGTAGTTCGTGGGTAAGGATCTTCTCTTCGGCTACCCCTAGGCCATGTGATCAACGGGAATGCCCACAAGGACCTTTATTCATGTACAAAACAACCAGATACAACGTAACCAATAGGTTGGCCTGTCAGGACCGCCTCTTGGTTCACATTCAAACCGAATATGCCACAATAGATGGCCAAGGAATCAATGAAGAGTGCAAACGGACCTCGAACAACTTGTAGGAAGGAATAGGCAGTCCCAAGTTAGGGAGGCCCCGCTGTAGTGTTCCACCCCCAAATCTGGATAAAAAAAAAATTTACTGTGGTTTTGGTTTGTCTTTGCAAAAACTATGGATTAATTTGAACATGCAATAATACCCAAATGAAAGAAGCCAATAACAGCAGCATGCAATGATACCCAGATGGATTTAACACTGAATAATCGATTTTTATGCAACACCCATAATCAAAAATAGCTTATTAATTCATATCAGCAAATTAACAACAATGTTTAGAAATTCCAGATGGATAAATGTCTTCAGAATATCATTATAAACATACCAATTTGCTATTATCTCAAACCGATGGACTATAAACCTCTGAATCTTTGATTGAATCACATAAGCGTGAATCTTGAGTGAATTCACCAACCAAGAACTGGGTTTTCGTCCAGCTCCCTTCTCCAATACTGAGGGTTTCCGTCCTCAGAACTTCAACAATTTGCACACTGTCGATCCCTGAAATGGAACCGATCTTCCCTTCGGGGTTTCGTCCGTCGGGTTATCGATTGGGGTTTGCGTCCCTTTCGATGAAGAAATATCAGCCGTCGGCCTTAATCTCCAAGAGAAGAAATAACATAAACCAAAATGTCTAAAATGAGACCAAGTCACTGAATAAATAGGCTCCTCCTTGGCAAACTCTTTTTTTCACGCTCAATGTGGGATAAACATATTTCTTCCCCTTTAATTATAATATAAAGTTTTAACTTTATAAAATGAATTTAATAATTCACTTAATAAAGCCAAGCTTTGCGCTTTAAAAACTCTGCCTTATGAAACTCCGAATGACCAACTGAAACCTGTTCCGGATACCCATTTCGTTGTAGAACAACATCCCCCTTGTCCGCTCGGCAAGAAACCCTAAAACCCGACACTGCTAAAAATAGCAATTCCAACATCCTAGCTCCGTTTGACCCCGAACGACCACCAAAACTGAGCTCTAAGAATCCAAAAGTTGTCTCAAATATCTCCAAAGGCTCTCATCCATATGACATAGCCTACGGGAACCCGTGTATAGGCTAGTCTCTATGTGCTCCCACTAGCTGATTAGAAGGGAACATTACAGTCCGTCCTTCCCAAATATTGCTTGTCCTCAAGCAATATGATCTGTATGCCAGGATCCCAAATAAATCTGAAGAATGTCTCATGATGAAGACATTGCCCTGAACTGTCATCCCAAAAACTGAAAACATTGTCAAGCTCTGTCACCAAACTGATATCACTGAAGATGGCAACACTAACAAACTCTGTCATCAATCCGATACAACCGGCCCCGGTAACTCTATCGAGCTCTGCCACTCTATAAACAATCCATCCCTCAGAGGAATTCCTGGATCCCATAGCCAAATAGGGATTTTGTCATTCCCGAAATTTGATAATTTCTGTTGTGCCACTCTGACTACAACTGAATTATTCTGCAGCTCAACGGAGAACCCATTCTGGACTGACAAACGAGGAACCCAACAAGAAACTGATTCTACAACTATAGGGAAGAGCACCTCATGCCAAGGTGATACATATAACTCCTTATACCAACCCTTCTTCCCATTCATATATGACATGGTCAAATCATCAACATGTGGACTGAAAGAAAAACTATGAGCATACCTCACTATACAGTCCATCTGAACTTCACCAACTGGTTCCATGGAAGGGTCTATACAATCACCTGTGCTACAACTCTCAACATTCTGCACACAGAAGTCAGGAGATGTTTCGCCAATCATAACACAAGGAAATGAACCTGCATCAGCATCATACTCGGGCTGCTCCTTCTGAGTGGTTGTAACAGTTGACCAATTTTCTTCTTTGTGAACAAAACTTAACTCAAGGTTAAGTTTGTTAATTATCTTCTCCTTTTTGGTGAGTTCTTGGTACATCTTTTCTGCAGTTTGGATAGCCAAATCCCTATCAGATAACAATTGCAAGTAATCAGATTTTATTTTCTCCAAAGCATGCTTGATAGTTTCTACCTTAATAGTTTGCACGCTTTCAACAGAGGAGCCATCAATCAACCCTATCTGCCTATCTTTGAGCTGAGCTGTCCACAGAAGATATTCAACAAAGTTGTGTGTGCTATCCAAATGGGTTAATGTTTGGACAATCTTCTCTTCTGTAACCTGCAACTTATCCTTCCAACTTTGCATTGTATCAAGTTCTGGATTGTGATCAGCAGCACACAATAAAGTTTCTGATTTACCATCTTTGGCATAATGATCAGAATCAGCATTCCTTTTGACACTACACTCTCCAACTTCGTGCACTGAAGTTAGGACTGACTCATGCTCAACCCAAGAATTATCAACTGCATGCACATCCTCACCAGCTGCTGATTTAACAATGTCAAAATCAGCATGCTCTATGATCTCACCACTATCACGAAATTCATTATGCCCCTCACCAAAATTAGATCCACAAGATGAATTAACTTCATCTTCATCAATTTTGCCCTCCTGTACTTCCACACAAGTTTCTTGAAGAGGTGGCATGTTTATATTTTGAATTTCAGCAGTCTGAATGTTCAGGTCAGCACCCTGATCAAAAGGAAATTTGTCTCTATCAATCTTCTCATTTACTTCATCAGCATAACTCTCCAACTCATCAGGAAAGCCACCATCCAACCACTTGCTGGTCTGTTTTGTTTCTAACTTTAACCAGGAGACATCTTCATCGACATCGATCTCCTCATCAAATTTGGAGTCTTCACCATGAAAAAAAACATCATGCAACAATGAACTGTTGCCAGGAAAAATGCAAGGCTCATCATACCTTATGTCCAAGGTCTCACAGACCTCACTGGATTGCTCTGGAAGCAATTCCACAACTGCTGTCCTGTCATTACCCTCGGTACTATAGTTGTCCTGGGACTTGTGGGTTATGGGCCCACATATATGTCCAAGTGACCACTCTTCTTGGCAAGTGAAGCAACGTTGTTCTCTTCTCAACTGATTCTTGCTTTTGAGAGGTAGTCCTGGCATCTGTAAGTCACTCGGTCTCTTTTCCTTCTCCTGTTCCTCCTGTACCAAGAGAGGTTTCAGCTTCTTCTCACACTGCTTGGAAACATTGTCAACTAATTTACGTGCAGCTGAAGAGGTAATCTGTCCTTGCCTCAAAACAGCCATCAACTTGGGCAAGATGGGCTGGGTAAAGTCATCACTTTCCTCAATGATGCGTACCATGATGGTTTGCATGTAAGAGGATATTATGTCTTCATGATCTTCACTGATAGAAGCCATAAAATGTCGAAACATCTGGAGACTAAGATCAGCACAATCTAAATCAAGCAAAAAGACATATATTCTAATTTTTGCCATCACTTCCAAAATTCTAACCTTCTTACCATAGGATCGGTCCCTGATGTTATTCAAACCATGAAAACTGTCAACCATCATCTGTAATCCCTCCTTCATGATGTCGTCATTGTAGGGTGCTTCCGGAGCTGTAATCCTTATGATCTCACCGAGACAAGAGGTGACTGCAAGTCTCACGTCCCTGTCTGCATGTCTCATAATCCAATGCTGGCCTAATGCAACTATAGGTACTTTCGCTGCCCAATTCAAAACCTCACGATCAGATTGATCTAGTTCAACTAGACATGTATCCATTTCCTTTAGACTGTCAAGAAGAACATCTTTTGACAATTTTTGGGACTCAAGTTGTTTCCCCAAAGCATAGAGCTTACAACTTACATCCATTCTTTTACTGAAATGTTCTGCAGATTGAATCTGTTTTCTGTTATTGGATGTGTGATGCTCAACCTTAGCCTTAGAGGGAACCATAGGTGCTGACTTAGGCGACATAGCAGCTGTAATCTGATTGAGAGTTCGTTGCAACTCTCGCTGACCCTGCCAAAACTCACGCTGAAACCTAGCCCAATCACTGAGTGGCTCCATCTTAACACTGAACTAACCCACTCTCAGCTGCAACTCAACATACCAGATAAAGAACCCTGTAGTATCCCCCTATGAATAAATTGCCTATTTTGCAAGCTCCCTTTTATTGATGCTACTGGACAATACAGAGGGTCTGATATAACAATCAGAAAATGCTTCAAATAATGCCCAAGAGGCTACTGCACATCCAACTTATATGGATTGATGATTTTACAATGAAGTGGTTGTGTGCTAGGTATTGGAAATCTCTGTTTTTATTTCATTCATGGCCAACTCTAAAGAGTCGCGATGATGAATTAATCTTCCGACAAATTTAATTGATTGGCAGCTACAAATTGCTCCTTTACTGACAACGCCTGAGAAAAGAGAAAGGAGTTGTTGAACAATTAGGAGCCCGTGCTTTCTGGAAATTGTTGAACGTTATATTTGGCCAAACCTGCTGAGATAATATCTTCTCACAACAATCGATTCTCTTGAAGTATGAATTATTAATAATCCGCGACATATACTAAACCTTCAGTCGGGATTCCTCAGCAAAACCCTATCGTCTGCTAATCTTCTATACTCCGCAAATTTCAAGCAATATAATTTCAGACAAAGAATTATTTCCACCAAATCAAACCTGAGAATTTTGTCTTCGATAGAAGACTTCACAAAATTCGCAATGAAACCCTGAACAGGCTGGCAGGAAAAACCAGCTCTGATACCACTGTAGTGTTCCACCCCCAAATCTGGATAAATTTTTTGTGGTTTTGGTTTGTCTTTGCAAAAACTATGGATTAATTTGAACATGCAATAATACCCAAATGAAAGAAGCCAATAACAGCAACATGCAATGATACCCAGATGGATTTAACACTGAATAATCGATTTTTATGCAGCACCCATTATCAAAAATAGCTTATTAATTCATATCAGCAAATTAACAACAATGTTTAGAAATTCCAGATGGATAAATGTCTTCAGAATATCATTATAAACATACCAATTTGCTATTATCTCAAACTGATGGACTATAAACCTCTGAATCTTTGATTGAATCACATAAGCGTGAATCTTGAGTGAATTCACCAGCCAAGAACTGGGTTTTCGTCCAGCTCCCTTCTCCAATACTGAGGGTTTCCGTCCTCAAACTTCAACAATCTGCACACTGTCGATCCCTGAAATGGAACCGATCTGCCCTTCGGGGTTTCGTCCGTCGGGTTATCGATTGGGGTTTGCGTCCCTTTCGATGAAGAAATATCAGCCGTCGGCCTTAATCTCCAAGAGAAGAAATAACATAAACCAAAATGTCTAAAATGAGACCAAGTCACTGAATAAATAGGCTCCTCCTTGGCAAACTCTTTTTGCTCGCTCAATGTGGGATAAACATATTTCTTCCCCTTTAATTATAATATAAAGTTTTAACTTTATAAAATGAATTTAATAATTCACTTAATAAAGCCAAGCTTTGCGCTTTAAAAATTCTGCCTTATGAAACTCCGAATGACCAACTGAAACCTGTTCCGGATACCCATTTCGTTGTAGAACAACATCCCCTTGTCCGCTCGGCAAGAAACCCTAAAACCCGACATTGCTAAAAATAGCAATTCCAACATCCTAGCTCCGTTTGACCCCGAACGACCACCAAAACTGAGCTCTAAGAATCCAAAAGCTGTCTCAAATATCTCCAAAGGCTCTCATCCATATGACATAGCCTACGGGAACCCGTGTATAGGCTAGTCTCTATGTGCTCCCACTAGTTGATTAGAAGGGAACATTACAGGTAGTCCCAAGTTAGGGAGGCCCCGCCTAGAGGGAAGAGATGAAGAAAGGAACGTGCTTGAGGATGGATCATCGTGAAGAAGGCGAAGGCAACGTGGACAAAGACAAGGACAGGATAATAAAGAACCTGACTGGACAAGACAAGTACTAAGACGACCTGCCAATGTTGGAGAAAGATGTAGGATGTTTGGCCATACAGAGCAAGAGGAGGCTTGTACGACACCTTGCCATTAAAGCCCTAGCTATACAAGTGGAGATGGTCGTATGAGTTAGCATTATGACGGTCGTTCAAATGCAACATGGCGTACGAATGACCAGGGATGTACAAATGGGTTTTGTCATACAAGTGGAGAGGATTGTTCAAGTGATTGTCCTACAAATGATGCCACTTGTATGATAGACTGTCGTACAATTGACGAACAAGTAGAAGTAGGTCTTTCCAACGCAAGTGATTAGATGACAGATCAGGTACACGATCATCAACGTTAGGAAGAGAAATCCGACGATAAATTTTGCAATTGAAGTGGCAGTTGTAGTGGTTGTACAAATTGTACGATGCAGTTAGGTTCAAACGACACGTTCCTTTTTTGGAAAAAAAAAATAGAAAAAGACAAAATTACAAAAAGACAAAAAGCGCGGCAATTGCATGCAAGGTGGTGAGGTGGCAGCTAGAGAACAATTATGCATGGGTGGCAACCACCCTGCCAATCTTATAAATAGGGGCACCTAGGGAAGCCTTAGTATCCATTTGCACTGAGCGACCGGATGGGGAGGGAAGACGAAGGTTGAACCGAGGAGCAGCAGTTGGGCGAATGCGGTTTGGTGGAGAAGTGCCTAGAGCATTGCTGATGGAGAAGTTGTACGAAAGTGCGCAAGGTATTGCCAAAGCAGGAGCTATGCTGACACAAAAGTTGTTGGTAGATTGAGGAAAGAAACAACTGTTGCCGGCAAAGAGTTGCAGAGGAAATATGGTACCTTGGAATAAATTCTATGCAAAAGGGTTTTTCTGAAGAGTAATTGTAGGCGTACAGACAGTCATACAACCATATAGTCTGGAGTGAGATTTTTTCAGTTGCAGGTGTTGGAAAGCTGAGGAGTTGCATGCGGACGACATGGAAGTAGAACGACAAAAGTGACAAACTACATAGAAGATGTGCAAGGGAGGTTGTTGTGCAAGTGGTGCAAGAAATTTTTCGGGCAAGTTGTCCCGTGCAAACAACTGGAAACCCTATCTTGAAGCTATGTCGTACAAGTTAGCAACAAACATAAGGTATCATACAAGTACAAGCCTATAGGGTGTTGTTTAGGCGAAAGGAAGCAGACAACTGTCGTACAAGTGCAGTAGACGAATGATAGAAATTTGACAAGAATTTGAAGTTTGAAGGAGAGATTGTAGTCGGAGATGATGCAAAGGAGGGCTAGTATCCACGAAAGGTTGGAGCGCATGGAACAAGAGCCGAGAAGGAATCCATATAACTCAGGAAGGTGAGAAGAAAGCATCAGAAGCAATGTGAGAAGTCTCGTTGAGTGCATCCAAGAAAGAGAGAAGGAACATAGTTGTGATGTGGAATGAGGTAGAAGTAGGCAGCATAGTGGACACTTGTGGGAACAACCTCGAGCTAACACTCCGAAGGAGCAGAGAGTGGAGGCTTCGCCTCAAAAGGGGAAGGAAAGGATGCCAATACCATTGAAGGACATTACATGGCAACAACTAGCGAGAGAATTTTGCCGCAATTGGTGGAAGGCAAGCGCAATAGATCACCCGCTGAGAGCTGCGTTCAAGAATGCAGGCGTAAGTTGCATACTGCAGATCCCAAATTTTGAGGAGTTCTTCAAGAGCTATTTGTTGCAGATGTTGCAAACATACAATCCACAACAAAATGCCAACAAAGTGAAGATTGGTGACAAGTGGGTGCAGGTGGTGTTTTCACCTGGCAATTTCCGAAGAACGTTTGGATTGTCAAATCATGGATTACCGGTCAAAAAGGAGACAATAGATCAAATCTAGTGGAATGAAATAATCCGTGAGGTCACCAATATAACTCCAGAGGAAGTTGTGAAGTTGACAAAGCATGGAAGCCGTGGAATAAGGCAACAACAGTTGAAGACAATGGAATTGCAGTGTGCCATGAACGTAATAATGTCCAAGTTGTCAAGAGAGCAACAATGTTCGAAGATGCCCACTTGGCTCATACCATATGTGCAAGGAATCATGGAGGGTGTTGCATATGACTAGGCATCACATTTTTCACAACGCATTAAGAGTTTCTTGATGCAGTATTCCAAGAACTTTTCGATGGCGTTTCACACTATTGCACTGTTAATGAATGTTGTGGCACAGGAGAAGTTGCAGTTTCCTGGACTGAATCCTCCAAGGGAGATAGCGGAGCAGGAGCCAACGATCTTGAGGTGGATCAATGTGATGCCACTTACAAAGGCAAATACTCCAGTGAGAACGAAGAAAATATTGAAGAGGAAGGACTTGCCAGATGATGAAGCAAGTGAGGATTCAAATGATGATGAACAACAACCGGTACAAGAGAAGAGGCGAAGGAGGTTGATATAGCTGGAGACCCAAGAAGACGCTACGAAGATAGAACAATAGTTTGTGGAAAAGACTGCACAAGAAGAAGGAGGAACTGCGTAGCAGGCACAAAGATTTAGGAGTTGTGGATATGGATAGAGAGGTACAAGATGCAGTGGATGCAGTTCAGGTGGAAGCAATGGGAGAAATGCGAATGGAGTCACCTAATATTTTTGCAGAGTTTGAGCAGCAGATAGATCCATGTGCATCACCTCCGTTGCAAGAGGAGTTACCGTTTGAGATCACATCCACAGCAGAGGAGCTGGCAAGGGAAGAAACAATGCCAGTAGAAGTGATGGAGAAAGGGAAACAGTTGGCAAGGGAAGAGACAGTGCCAACAGAAGTAATGGAGAAAGGAAGGCAACTCACAAGAAAGTGCAAAGTGATAAGGAGAGGAGGTAACAACCAAAGAATGGAACAATTGGCTAATACTATGGAGCAGCCAATAATGGAAGGCAAGGCAGCAAAGAAGACCATCAATCTAAGAGGTGACGGTGAAGGAGACAAAGAGGAGATCCTCACCGAGGAAGAAACTGAGGTCAAAATTCCAGAGGAGACAAGTGAGCATTTCATGATTGAAGTGCCAAATCTCAAACAACCGCCAGACCTAGGAGATCATGTGGAGGAACAAATTGATGTACTCTTTGAAAAGATGACGAAAATTATGGATAGAACAAGATTGGAATTCAGGATGGGTTGCGTTGGACAGTTGAAGAAGTGGCAGTTGATGGTATATGAAGAGATAGATAAATTAATACAGTGGGTTCAAGATGAAGAAAGGACGAAGGAGCTCACTGAAATCCATCAAAAGCAGCCATGGGAAATGGAAGCTGGTAATATACAGAGGATGGTTGGAATAAAAGAATTGCCAACAGGAACGATGACAATATATAGGCAACCAGCCAAAATATATATGGATGAAGCAGACTTGATGCCTTGTCCAAAATATGGAGCAAGTGTGGAGTATAGGAAGATCGCACCTAAGTTGGTGAAGATGTATGCAAGAATTAATTTCTTGGCATACTAGATAGAGTGGTTAGCTACAGGATTGCAAAAGATCCACCAGTCAAAGGAAGCACACGCTAACCAATACGAGGAGATGAAGAAAGCGAAAGAGGAAGTTGAGGCAGAACTGGTTGCTTTAAAGCAAGAGGTTGAGGAGAGGACAAAGACTCAAGAGGAACAAAGTGTACTAATTGCACAGCTGAAATCCGAGTGTTCAATCAGAGAACAGATGGTGGAAGCAAAGAATAAGGAATTGAAGCACAAAGAGCAACTGATTGCAGAAAGAGATGAGCAGCTTGCAGAAGTGGTTGAGAAAGCGAGGAAAGAAGCCGAAGATGCCTTTGCAAAGAGGGAGAAAGAACTCTTGACGAAATTGGCTGAAACTAAACAAAGGGCCAATCATTATGGTATAGGAGCTAGATACCATAATTATGCCAAGAGACTGAAAGATGAGAAAGAGGCATTGAAGCTGCAGATCATGGAGATGGGAGGAGTACCTGTTCCGACACCTCAACAACAGCAGCCAAGTCCCCAAGAACCAAAATAGACATCAAGGAACCAAAGTAAAGGGGAGGGCAGATGTAGGCACTGGTTCTAGAACTCACAAAAAGTAGTGAACATAGTAGGAATAAGTGCAAAATGCACTAAGTGTAAATAAATTGTAATGAAATGTAAATGTAAATGTGAGTCAAATGCATGTGAAATGCAAATGCAAATGTAGATGAAATGTCAATGTAATGCAATTTAATCATGAGTTTGATAAATTGCAATAGACTATAGTATGCATTAAGGGTGCTATGTGAACGTCCAAATGGGGAGACGGTTGGGTGGTGCGTTGTCCTAGGAAGTCGTTGTTGGCAACGGCCAGGACCAAAAGCATAAATAGACCTCCCCTCCTTCATTCAAGACTACTACTATACCAAGGAGAGACTATCTAGGACGTCTTTGCTAGGGTCAAGAGGTAATCGTGGTATGTGCAGACGTAGAGCCTGTGTCAGGATAGACTGTGTATGCATTGTACGAGACTGTATAATGTTGTACTATTGAGTAATGCAAATGACTCGTCTTCTATCCATGTGTGTATGATCTATGTACAAGTATGATTGCCAGTGGTAGTTGGTAGTTGTGTTGGATTTTGTGTGCAAGTATCATTGTTGCAGTCAAAGAGTGGTACAAGGGAGTTGCAGTTCCCTTGTTGCAGTCTAGAACGTTGTACAAGTGGAATTGCTGAGGATGTCATTCTAGTGGTGTTGAGCACGCCATTCTACTAAGTTGATTGTGGTCGCTCCGAAGTTGTCATTCTTGTAGTGTGGAGCACTTGCCCTTCTGCTATAGGTAATCCTGATGTTCTAGCAAATGCCATTTAACACATTGTTGTTCTAGTGCTTCTCGTTCAAGCACTTTGTCGTATGAATCTAGTGTTGATGCCATTCAAGTCCAGAATGAGCTAAATTGTATTGACTGCAGTCTTGTTTGGCCTCTAATCTGTCATCTTGTCGGTCCATTCTTGGAATACTCACCGCCGTGCTACACTCGTCATCACTATCCCTCTCTTCTCCTCAAATTTAGATTTATCTTGTTGATGCCACTCAGTTCCTCTTTTGATGAGAATCACCTATGCATTGCATGGATTCCATGCCTAGACCCAATGGAATATCGTGGGCATACCATCTATGAATATCGCTTATTAACTCTTCAAAACAATAACTCAACTCCATGTCAACGATACTACCACAATGTAGTATGGGGAAGTATCTGTTGTCACACACAACATGATTACACAATGTAGTGAAGTGATAAAGAGTAATATGCTATGAAATGCTACATTGTAATGAAGACAACAATAAATCAGTCACAACCAAGCATGCAAGATAGTGAGTATAAATCAAGCATGTATCATCATCCTCAATTGTTTGCAACACATCAAGATAGCTTGCTCAATCAAGTATGCAACACCATGATACACAATAATGCTCAAGACCAAGGTAATGTACCTAAGGAAGAAGAGGAGGAGGTTGATAGACGACAATTATCATACCCTTCTAAACTACCCACGTACCTATATATACACAAAACACTAAAAGTATCCCTAATATATCACATGCTCGTTATTACATCAAAAATTAAACCAAAACATAACAAACTACACAACTATCTACAATGAAACTCATCCTACTCATGCTAATAGGAAACATGATTGTGCAATATACAATCATGACTCGACTCATAATGTGGACCAACTTGTCCATGTCTACAATATAAAACATTTACTTTAAAGCAATAATGGAAGCATAACTTCTATGGTAAAGTCATTTGAAAGGGTCCAATATCCTAAATTAGATCCTAGATACAAAGAACTCCCAATGTTACCATGATATAATGATTCCAATCTCATACATAAATGTAAAGACAAATATTCATTCACTACAATTCCATCATCTTTGGCTGACTTTGTCAATGATGAAAGATTAATACTTATTTCCATGCAGCCCCAACTTGCTAGGACCACTATATTTGCCATGAAGGCCAATATTGATAAAGGTCACACCCTTACTATCATATTCAATACATAAAATGCATTTATAGATCATAAAAGAATGACTGGGAGCTATATACTTTTGTAAATATAAACAAATAATTTATATATAATGAATGAATAATGGAGCAGCACTGATCCGTGTGAAGGGACGAACAACTTCCCAAACAATGGTCAACCCCTGCAAGATTATCTATTTCAAATAGCTGAGGCAATATTCCAATGAAATCCTAGATATGAACTACTCAATGGTATAACGATTCCACTCTCTTACAAAAATATATATGTGCAAATATCTAATCAATCTAACTCCAACTTCTTTAGGACATTTTCCATAAAAATTGAGTGTTATTAGTATGTAGGCCCAACTCTATGGGATCACTATCTCTACCATCGAGGTGAATACCTTGTTCATGTAGGCCACGCCCTTACAATAGTATTTTGTACATAATATTCTGCTTTAAATAGCTTTCGATATGTTAATCTGTCGAAGCCTTAGTTTATCAATGAATACGTCTCTTCTGTGATTATGGATGATTAAGCAAACAATGGAGTCATGCTACTTTCAATGGATCTCAAAGCTCAAAAAATCACAAAATATGGTTTCCCTTTTCTTTTGGTACCCATCATTTTTCAAAAGTGAGGATTGAAAGGCATAAGCTGAATGCAATTGCTTTAATTCAGAATTCTTAAATCGTTGACAAATAGACTTATCCCAATTAAAGCAAGGTTGTTTGTATGTTAAGCAATCTGTAAATAAATCATACGATCCCAGAAGAATTTGTTGCACCCCAGCTGATTGCTGGCCTGCAACTGTAACAAAATGCTTAAGGGATGACTAATATATATCAGTGGTACAAAAAAATTGGCATATATGCATCTTTAGTTTCCAGACAAATATTGATATTAAAAAAACAGCGATATACCTTGAAACAAGTGCAGCCATACTATCAATAATCAGCAATTTTATATGATGTTGAGAGACTGATGCTTCTATCTGCTGCAAGCTGTCAATAAGAAACTTTCAGTACCATGTTATGTTCTTTAAGAACACGGTAGAGAAAAATGGTCATAATCTGAAAATGTCTCGCATAAAGGTTCGAAGTTAGCAAGAGAAGACCAAATCAATTTGTTAACAAGATATATATGAATTTGCTAAAGAGCAATTCTATGTATAAGCAGAAGGTAATATCAACATTGTAGAATAACCATGAAAAACACAACTATAGAGTAGACAGGACTAAGAGAGTCAGCAAGGATCTTAGTGCTAAAAGATGATCACTATACACCCAATATGTCAATCCAACTTTAATAGACATAAAACTAACTTCCTCCAGTGTGAATGAGACATTGTATGACAACCCAAACAAAGATGGGGTAAGGCATGTCCAAAACATTCACAAGTAAAGGTGAAGGGCATTTCAACTCTTTTAAAGTAGCATGAATCAAGCAGTTAAATGTTGAGCAAAGCTATAATTTCATCCAAGCTAGTAACAAATATGTGATTCATGTGAATAACTCAGGACAGGGAATGTTGGATTCTGTCTCAGTTTTTAAATTAATAAACTCTCACTATAAACTTCTTATGGACAATAGGAAATGTAGCCATTTAGCAAATAATAAGTAAGTTATATTTCAACCCTCTTTGACTATATTATTGGCAACAGAAATGCAAGCATGATTTTATATGTCATGAATGATTGCAGAGAGGATTAGGTTATGTTAACCATTCATGATTAACAGCAATCACAATGGCTGTTGAGCACATCATTATTGGGAAAATAACAGCAAATGCATATGATATGACATTTGGTCCAATTTTACAAAAAAAAAAAATACAATGGATAAACTAACCATAATCAATATGTTTAAGCTGAAATAATCCAAGGCAGTAGCCGATGGGGTTTAAGTGCTGGTAAGAATGTTTGGCTCACAAGGTGCCCACCAGGGTTCAATTCACATAGGTATCATGATAATAGTGTTTACTGTGATACTACCATGCGGTTTGTTGAAATAGTGCAGCAATGGCATCATGATTTAACAGGCATGCGATCCATTTCAATCCCACATAACCAATACATACGTACATACATACATACATACATATATATATATATATATATATATATTGAAATCTAGCAACAGGACCTCAAGCAAGGCATGGTAGCTGCAAAGAGACACTAAATATAGAAATTTATGCAAGTTCTTATATATATATATATATATTGAAATCTAGAAACAGGACCTCAAGCAAGGCATGGTAGCTGCAAAGAGACACTAAATATAGAAATTTATGCAAGTTCTTAGAGAACAAAATAACTTATATTTCATATAATGACAAAGTGAAGTAATTGACTCAAATATTTTATCTTCATTTATCTTTCAAATTTCTCCAATTTAGTTATAAAGTTGGATGGACAAACTAATGGGATTACATTCAAAGTGAAAGCACAATAAAAGGGGCATAGAGAATGAGGTGTCTATATTGTGTTGTGTGTTATTTATATATCATTAAATTTGCAAATGGTTATCATACCTAATTGAAGTCATTAAACCTTATCACCGTCTTAACGACATATAAAGTATATAACAAAATGACAAAATGTCATAGATATAAATATATAACCTAAAATGTAAGCTAAAAATAGATCCCCATGCCTAAATAGACATTATTCACTAATACTCCCCTTTAATTTCCTTAGAGATAACTGCACAAAACATACTGGCAATTTGAAAGGATTTCCTGCTTCATTCAATGCCTTCAAAGAGAGTGAATTGTGGACCTCATTCAAAGTCTTTAAAGAAAATACATCACATTTTCATCATCAACCAAACCCACTAGGCCAAAAACCTTTTGCCAAACTTCAGTAAAAGGTCAGAATAAAAATGCAATTTTGGATGTCCACCAAAAATTCATTTAATGGCATCATAATTCATCACAAAATCATCAAGTCAAAATACAAACTCACCTAGAGCCACCAAGATATTAAAACTCAGGATCCTTAGTTTGTTTATATAGTGAACAGAAAAAAACTAAAGTATTCGTTCAAAACCATAAAAACAAGAAAACTACTTCTGTTCAATTACAATTAGTGCCTTATTTCAAAATAGCTACTAATTCTGGCCTGTCAAGACCCAAAAGTAACCTATAAAGTCCCTTTTACTATTTTGGTCAAACATACATAAACAGGGCAAAGAATATAACTGAAAACTTTTGTTATAAATGTTACATAGCCTTCTCGAACAGAATTTTTCAATTTTCAAAATTAAACAGAAGGAAAGAAAGAAAGAAATTTTCTTGATGTCCAATAATGACCAAAGTAGCTCAATGGGACTCAAATATTGCACTGGGCACAATTTCTTGAAGCCATAAAAAGTGATGCAAAGAATACAAAAATACAAAGTAAAGGAAAAGTACAAGATACAAACCGCGGCTCGGAAAGTGAACAAAACAATACACTTTCAAGTACAAAATGTATGCCAAAATCAGTCTCATGACACCAGCCATGTTTGAGATGACATAGTATTCAACTGCAAACAGTAGTCCCAGACTTCTCTTTACTCACAATTCTGAGATGATAAATACTTGGAAGAAGCTAGGCCTTTGTAAGTAAAGGGAAGGATATCGCATGTTGATGTCCTGATGGCAATAGGAAACAAAAATTGCATGGAAGTATCATTCTTCACTATCAACTCAAGCCCTAGTAACTATTACCCATTCCCATAGTTGGATGTTAATTGGAGCCATGGTGAGGCAGTAGTAATGGCATGACTTCGAATTTCAAAGCAAAGGCAAAAACAGCAGGACAGGGCAATCATCATCCATCATCCATCATCCATGGGTTCATCACAGCAGCAGTTCAGATTTTAAAAGTTTCAATTTGAAGACCTTATCCACGAGGGTAGATCAATTTTAATGTCAATCTAAATTTTCAGTTAGCACATTGATCTATTGATGAACCTTTTTATTAACTAAATTTTAGAGGGGATTTGTTTTTAGCATGTTATGCTTTTGTCTTCCCCCTTCAAACAGAAAAATTGAAGGTCAGAATCCCTTAACAGTGCACCTATAGCATCCACAGGCAGGTAGCAGTCCTTTTAGATCAAGTATCAACCTTGAAGAAAATGACTACAGATTTCCAATATCAATTGGCATAGCTCAAACATCAGAACCGATGACCTGAAGACCTCATCCAAGCAAAGGAGAGTATCATCAATGGTTTACAAAACCAACTTCAGATTCAGGAAGCCACAATTGCCTCTTTCATATCCCCAAGCACCTAACAAAGATGGATTCCTGCATCTCCAAGAAGCATTCTTGAAATTGAAGAGAAAATAATCTGATACTCTCTCTACAGGAACATCTTAGTAATGAAACCACCACATATTAATAGCGAATTAAAAACCAGGTGGGAAACACAAATATTGGGTCCCAATCGTAAAAGGGGAAGGTGGTTTCCCCTGTGGTTAAACTTATTTTACGAGCAAAGTTGTTAAGGAAAGGATATAAAAAGATAAAGAGCTCAATCTTTGTAGAAGCCAGTTCTGATCAGCCGAAGTAGTGTACGTACTAGTAATAACTGTGAAATGTACACACATGTAAATGTAAAGTGCAGCTAATGTGTGTGTTATGCATATGCAAATGGGGAAGTAGTTACAAGTGAGACATCCCAAGTAGCAGTTGTGGGTAACTGCCAACTCAAAAATTAAATAAAACCCCCCATTCATTTATGCAATACCATAGTACGATGACACCAAGGGAGTACGAGAGAGCATCTAGGCTTGTATAGTTTGTGTATCCATTGTTGCATTGTATTGCCAAGGCAGATGTCTTGTAATGTTTATGCCATACAGGCAGAGTAATACAATGATGATTCATCCTTCATCTGTGTGATATATGTGTTCTGTATGGTATTACTGCTGCTAGTAGATTGGTAGGTTGTAGTTGTATCGAGTTTTGTGTGCAGATGTCAAGCAAAGTTTCAACCAAGACCGTTGTACGAGGGGTTGCAGTCTAGAAGCGCCATAAGAGAGTTGTCGTACGAGTGGAGTAGTCAGGAGTGTCGTACAAGTGGATTGCATAGTTGTACAAGTCACTTGCCAAGCTACCATACAAGTAAGCAAGTTAGTTGTCGTACAAGTGGATCACTTGACTGCAATACAAGTACATTGTCAATTGATTGTTGTTCAAGTGGAATAATGAGTCCGTGTGAAATTGCATTGACCGTAGTCTTGCTTGGCCTCTAAATCTGTCATTTTTTTCCTCCACTATTGCGATACTCACCACCGTGCTACATTTGGTGCCATTGTCGCTTGAAGTTCAAACTAGCAACATGTGCTACATTTGGCATCGTTGCCTATTTGAAGTTGGGTTGTGTTGTGCTACATTTGATGTCGTTGCTGCTTAAAGTTCGAACGAGCACGTGTGTGGTGTGGAGAGGTGAATGACAGACTACTTGCTGCGAGGATGTGGGAGATGAGGATGCAGAAGAAGTCGGAATCCTGTGAGGAGTCAAAGAATTGCCCAACAACGTCGTGTTGAGTAAAGTAGAGATCCGAGTATTGACAACCAAGTACTGCAGTCGCGGGCAACAAAACTTGAAGAACCAGAAGTAGAATGTGTGTGGAGTCCTCAAGTGGAGGATAGTCCAAGTGAATCACATGAAAAGTGGTTGATGTTGTTTCTAACAAAATAAGAGGAAGTACAAGGTGAAGCATGAGTAAATGAAGGTGGGACCATGGAGAACATTTGCGCAAGTGGAGGCACCAATGTGGAGAGGGCACGAGGAGACGAGATTGAACAATTGGTAACACCAACACAAGAGCGGAGGAGATTGCCAAGAGGTGCAAGGAAAGGGAGTCAGGCACAAGGGTAACTGCAGGAGATTGCATGGGCAAGGAGACCAGAGCCAATGCTCGTATATTCGTAGAGGAGGTCGCGAAGCGTAGGTGCACTAGAAATCAATCGAAGTTTGTTTGCTAGTGAGGACGTGTGAGGTGAAGAAGTGCCAAGGGAAGAATTACAAAGTGAAGAAAATTAGCCATCGATGGCGAATATGGCCAATATTGCAGCAATAGCAAGCAAGCAAAAGTGCCTACCATTTTTGGATGATGGGAAAGACCCAAAACACCATATTGGTACATGTGTGACAATATGGCAAGCAAATGGAATAGATGATGAAGGATTGTGGTTGAGATTATTTTCGGCAACATTGCAAGGGATTGCAATGGACTGGCATTTGAAGAGAGCAAGAACAAACCCCTTCACAACATGGGAACAATTGACAATTGAATTCATCAAGGAATTCAGGTTACTTCGAGATGATATAGAAATCATCGGAGAAATTTACGCCACAAAACAAAAGGACGAAGATGTTAAATCTTATAATAGAAGACTTAAGGAACTCATTGACAAAATGGAAATCACATCAGCAGAGGAGTTGCAAAGGCAATGGTTCCTAGATGGGTTGTTGCCAAGGTACAAGAAGAAAATGAAGGTAGTATCATCGACTACCTATCAAGAAGCTTTTGATGAAGCAATTAATCTGGAAAGCAAAGCAAAACAAATGACAAGAGGACCGAGTCACTTTAAAGATAAAGATTCAAATAGTGACCGGGATGACTTGCATGGGCAAACTAGGCCATGTGGAAAGACCTAGAGGGGATGGTACATGATGCAAAGAATGAGAAGGAGAAACAAGATATTTGGTGTTCATACTGCAAGGCAGAAGGACACACAAATATCACTTGTTCGAAGAATGTTTTCTATAACATCTGCAAAGTCGTAAGACTTTTGTTAGCTACACCTGATTTTTCCAAACCATTTATAATTGAAAGTGATGCTTTGGGTCATGGCATTAAGGTTGTATTAATGCAAGAAGGGCAACCCTTAGCTTTCACCAGTAAGGCGCTATTAGGCAAAAATTTGGGAAAATCTACTTATGAAAAAGAAATGATGGCCATCCTCCATGTTGTTAATCATTGGCGACCATATCTCATTGGGAGACATTTCTCCATTAAAACAGACCACCAAAGTCTAAAATATTTCCTGGAACAAAAGGTCTCTACTCCAACGCAACAAAAATGGGTTTCCAAATTGTTGGAGTATAACTATGACGTAAGAAAGGAAAGGAGAATATTGTGGAAAATGCCCTCTCCTGTCAGTTTGAGGATCAAGTGACAATGTGTGCCCTTTTGTCCTTACTTCCCCAATGGGTCTCCCGACTTCAAGAAGAGATGACCAAAGACTGGTCTTTACAAAACTTATAAGAACAACTACAAAGGGATCCCAATTCACATGGCGGATACTCTGTAATGAGCTAAAATATAAAAGAAAACACCAAATACACAAATCTTGCAGATAATTGCGAAATTGAAATATTCTTGGAATTTTTATTATTTTTCTTCAAAACCCAAAAATGGAAATACAATGATAATACTTAGATCAACACATGCAAATAATAAATCACACTCCTAAGAGCTGTAGAAGACTAAAAATCACAAATCTGACCAATACTGCTCACAAAATACAATTATAACAGACTATAGATGGGACGTTGAACCTGGGACACCAAAATAACTTGTAGAAATACCTTGAATCTGCTGAAGTGTTGCTAATATTGGGACATGGGCATGAAAGACTACCAAACTACTGGAATTAACCTCCAAACTCTGATATTTTATCCCTGCAATGGGGACGTTTGCTCTCCTTGGCTTCTAATCTGCATTGGAACCTGAAATCTGCCAATATTTATCTTCACTATGCTGAAACAACCCTCCTTAAGTGCATCGTCCACTTTACAAAGGCAATATGGGGATCCAAGATGGAACGTGGGCTTCACAAAGCCACCAGATTGCTGATTCTCTCCTCCAAATGGGTCGATTGCTGCCAGATATCAGTTTTGCTGCTTTAAATCATTGAATTAGTCTCCCTAGAGGGGACATCTCACTCCTTATGGCCTCCTTTTCCAAGATAGATGATAAAACCCTGATGTCAATACCCTCAATGGCTGAATTCTTTAGATGTCTGCCCAATTCTGATTAATTAAGCACAAAAGGTGAACCCTGAGTGGATTCACACCTCAATCAGGGTAGCAAGGATCAGCCTTGTCTACCATATTGGAATTCTCTTCCACAAACCTTGAGCACCCCCCCAAATTTCATAGAAGTTGAGCTAGGGCACACCCCTCTCTCCAATTTTTACAATAACAACAATAACATAATGAGAATATGGGTGTTCCATGTATATATAGACCTCATGTTATAATTCTTCGTTGAGTTGGGCCCACACTTAAGTTACACACACATAATGTATTTTAATAATAATAATAATTTCCTCACACCATATAACAATAATAATAATAATAAAAATAATTATTCTCTCACACCACATAAATCCCCCTTAAGCTAGGACACTCCACACATAATATGATAATATTTACATAAAATATTTACATGACCCTATTTCTCCAAAAAGGGTCATTACAAATCTCCCCCTCTCACATTGCTTGTCCTCAAGCAATGCAGTCCTGGGTGTGAAAGAATTTCAGCCCCCTCCCATGTGGCATCTTCATCTGGTAAAATTTTCCATTTAATCAAGTATTCCTTGATGACCCTGCTTCTCAGCTTTCTTTCTCTTGTTTCAAGTATAGTTTCTGGTTCCAAGACTAACTTCCCCTCATCATCCAAAGGAGGCAATTCAATGGAAGGATTAACATGTTGTCCAATAGCCTTCTTAAGGCATGATACATGGAAAGTATTATGCAACCTGCTATTATGTGGAAGCTCAAGCTCATAAGCCACCTCTCCAACCCTGTGTAATACCTTATATGGACCATAGAATCATGGTTTAAGCTTCTCTGCACCACTCTTCTTCAATGTAGATTGCCTATATGGTTGCAATCTCAAGTAAACCATATCTCCTACCTCAAAAGAGAGTTCTGTACGCTGTTGATCAGCAAACTTTTTCTACCTGTTCTGTGCCATTTGAATGTTTTCCTTCAATGATTTCAGAATTTCTTGATGTTCCTGTATAAACTCTTTTGCTTTAGGTACCCTGCTATCCACAATTAATAAATCAAAAAGTGTAGGAGCATTATACCCATATAGTGCCATAAATGGAGTCATTCTAATTGACATGTGATAAGTGGTATTATAGTAGAACTCCCCTAAATGCAACCACTTAATCCAAGCACTCTGGTACCCTGAAACATAGTTTCTCAAGTACCCTTCCACCCATTTGTTCACTATTTCTGATTGGCCATCTGTCTGTGGGTGATAACTTGTACTTGGGGTTAAAACTGTGCCACATAACTTAAATAATTCTTGCCAAAAATTGCTCATAAATTTGTTGTCCCTGTCACTAACAATAGTTTTTGGCAAGCCATGTAGTCTAAATATTTCTCTGAAAAATAAATCAGCCACCTGAACAGTTGTGTATGATATAGAAATGGCATAAAAATGGGCATATTTTGTCATACGATCTACAACAGTAAAAATACAATCCTTACCATGCACTTTAGGAAGACCGGTAATAAAATCCATAGATATGTTGTCCCACTTCTGATCTGGGATTGGTAATGGTTGAAGTAGACCAACTGGTAAATTGTGCTCCTCTTTATTCATTTGGCAAGTAGTGCACTCCATAACATGAGCAAGAACATCATTTTTCAATCCCTTCCATGAGAATATTTCACGTACTTGTCTATATGTCTTAAAGAATCCAGGGTGGCCTGCCATGGGTGCATCATGCATGGCAGCAATAATCTTCTCCTTAAGTTTAGAATTTGGAGCTATGAAAATTTTGCCTTTATAATAAATCAGCCCTCCTTTAACTTCATACCTGTCGTCACCCAATGTGCCATCTAATATGCTAGATGCCAAAGCATTCTTAGCATATTCAACCATCAATGAAACCTTCAAATCATTAGTGATAACAGAGATAGAATGAAAAGTAGGATTCCTGGACAAAGCATCAACAGCTGTATTTTTCTTTCCCTTTACAAATTCTATGTCAAAATCAAATGCTTGCAGCTTGGTAACCCATTTCTGTTGTCTTTCATTAAGTTCATTTTGCTGCCCCAGAAAGTATTTTAAACTGTTGTGATCAGTTTTGACTACAAACTTACCACAAATGAGGTATTGCTTGAATCTAGATAATGCATGCATAATAGCAAGCATTTCTTTATCATAAGTGTTGTAATTCCTCTCATGTGGTTTGAGCTTCTTGCTCTCAAAGGCAATAGGGCATCCCTTCTGCATAAGGATTGCTCCAATACCTACTCCTGATGCATCACAATTAATAGTAAAAGGAAGAGAAAAATCAGGAAGAGTCAATACTGGACAAGTAGTCATTACCTCCTTTAGTTTCTCAAAAGCTTTTTGAGCCTAGACGTCTGGCAGCCCAAACGTCAAGCCTAGACGTCTAGCAGTCTAGACGTCTAGCCTGCTTGAACCTGCTGCAATCCTGTTTCCTGGCTGCCTGTACTGCATAGTGACTTCACTTCCTAACATTCTCCCACTTGAAGTCAATATTCAGGAATTCTTCTATCAAAGATCTTCATCCAGTGCCAATTGCCCAATGCTGCCCTTGTTACTTTTTCAGCAAGCCCAGAGAAGTTCTGCACCACTCAAACTTCTCTACCTTGACCGGCTTTGTAAGCATATCTGCAGGATTCACTTCAATGTCGATTTTCTGCAACAGGATCCTACCTTCTTCCACCACATTTATGATAAAGTGGTACTTGACATCAATGTGTTTCGTGCGATCATGGAATGTTGGATTCTTCACTAGCTGAATAGCACTCTGGCTATCACAATGCAGCGTAATTTTCTCCTGCATTACCTTGAAGTCACCCAACAATCGCTCTAGCCAAATTGCCTCTTTCTTGGCATGAGTTGCTGCAATGTATTCTGCTTCAGTGGTTGATAAAGCCACAACAGACTGCAACTTAGAAGCCCAACTCACCGCTCCTCCTGCAAGAGTGAAGGTATATCCTGTAGTGGATTTTCTCCCATCTCTATCTCCACCATAATCAGAATCCACAAAACCTGTAACTTGCAAATCTGCCGATCCAAAGTAAATGGCAACATCTGAAGTGGCTCTTAAATATCTGAATATCCACTTCACCGCATTCCAATGCTCCTTACCAGGATTTGCCATGTACCGGCTGACTACTCCCATTGCTTGGGCAATATCCGGTCTGGTGCTCACCATGGCATACATGAGGCTTCCTACTGCTGATGAATACGGTACACGAGACATGCTTGTCTTCTCTGCTTCCGTTCTAGGACATTGGTTGGAAGACAACTTTAAGTGTGGAAGAAGTGGGGTACTAATTGGTTTAGCATTCTGCATATTGAAGCGCTGCAGAATCTTTTCCACATATGACTTTTGACTTAACCGGATCTTTCTTCCTTTTCTGTCCCTGTGTATCTTCATCCCTAAAATTTGGTTTGCTGCTCCTAAATCCTTCATTTCAAATGTCCTAGCCAACTGAGCCTTAAGATCAATGATTTTCTTCATGTTGGGGCCTGCAACCAACATATCATCAACATACAACAGCAAAATAATAAAACTGCCATCGTCAAACCTCTTATAGTATGCACAATGGTCAGCTTCACTCCTGCTGAAACCTTGGCTCTTCATGAAGGTGTCAAATTTCCTGTACCACATCCTTGGCGCCTGTTTCAACCCGTACAGTGATTTCTTTAGTCTGCAAACCAAATGCTCTTTGCCTCTTTCTTCATAGCCCTCGGGCTGATCCATATATATCTCTTCCTCGAGATCACCATGCAAGAAAGCAGTCTTTACATCAAGCTGCTCCAGTTCCAAATTCTGTGCAGCTACAAGTGCAAGTAGAACTCTAATAGTAGTCATCTTCAAAACTGGAGAGAAAATTTCATTAAAGTCAACACCTGACTTCTGCACATAGCCCTTTGCCACCAAGCGAGCTTTATAGCGTTCCAACAGCCCATCGTTGTTCTTCTTCACTTTGTACACCCACTTGTTTCCAACAGTCTTTCTTCCAGGTGGGAGATCCACAAGTTCCCAAGTTTTATTCTTGCGAAGTGCCTCGATTTCCTCCTCCATGGATTTCCTCCACTTTCCTGCATTTTCAGACTCTCTAGCTTCCTGAAATGAACTAGGTTCACCATCATCAGTTAACAAAGCAAAAGAGGACTGATACACATGAGAATACCTTTCCGGACACTTTTGTGGACGTGTAGATCTTCTAACCCAATGATCTGTCGGTTGTGGCTCTTGGTCTTGTGACCGTTGTGGCTGCTCTACTTTTTGTTCTACTTGTTGTTCTACATGCTGATCAAAAACTTCAGCATGTTCATCTTCACTCAATTCTACTTCAACGGGTACAACATTAGGATTTTGCTGTACCTCCTTCCTTTGCATGGATTTTTCATCAACAATTACATCCCGGCTAATAATTACCTTGTGGGCAGTAGGATCCCACGGTCTATACCCCTTCACTATATCTCCATAGCCGAGAAAAACACATTTGCTTGACTTCGGGTCAAGCTTGGACCTTTTTCTTTGGGTACATGGGCAAACGCGTCACAGCCAAAGGTGCGCAAATGAGAGTAATCAACTGGCTTACAACACCAAACCTCCTCCGGAATCTGTCCATCCAATGCAGTTGTAGGTGACCTGTTAATAAGATAAACAGTTGTATTAACAGCCTCCGCCCAGAACTTTTTCTCCAACATGGCTGCGCTAAGCATGCTTCTTGCACGTTCCATGATTGTGCGATTCATCCGCTCAACCACACCATTTTTTGTGGAGTGTATGGTACAGTCTTAGGTGCTTAATACCTTCCTGCATACAAAATTTATCAAATTCCTTGGAGCAATATTCACCCCCATTATCTGACCTGAGACATAAAATTGACTTGCCCAAACTCTTTTCTACCCGTGCTTTGAACTCCTTAAATTTCTGCAAAGCTTCCGACTTCTTCAGAAAATAAACCCACACTCTCCTAGAATAATCATCTATAAAAGTCAGAAAATAGATGGCGCCATTCAAGGACTGAGTGGGGACTAGTCCAAATATATCCGAATGTATAAGTTGCAGAAAATCAGAACTCTTACCAGGACTTGCGATAAACTGAACCCTCTTCTGTTTACCAAAAATACAGTGCTCACATAAGTCTAAATTACAAGACTTAATCCCAGAAAGCATACCTCTGTCATGCAGAATTTTCAGGCCTTTTTCACTCATATGGCCTAGGCGTTGATGCCATAGCATTCTGCATCCTGAACAGAAGTTGTTCTTGCTGCATGGTTTGTCACCGTATCACCGCATAAACGGTATAAGGTCCCATAAGATTCTCCCTTTGCTACTACAAGAGCTCCTCTGGTAATCTTGCAGTAGTTGTTACGAAAGGTGACAGAATACCCTAGCTTATCCATCATTTTGATTGAGAGCAAATTCTTCCTCAAATCGGGCACATGTCGCACATCACATAACATCCTTTCTCTACCATCGTCCAGCTTGATCCTTATATCCCCTCTTCCCACAATTTCTAAAGGATGATCATCACCCAAATAGACCTTTCCACCACAGTATGGCTGATATTTGTCAAACCAGTCTCTGTGGGGAGACATGTGGAAGGATGCACCTGAGTCCAAAACCCAGGTATATAAAACTGATCTGCTATTACTGATACAGAAGGCTTCACATGTTGCCGTCTCTCCTGAATCTGCTGCTGGCCTCGGTTGATGGCTGATTTTGCTTTTCACCATTCTTTAATTGCCAACGATCCTTCTTTGAGTGTCTGGCTTCCCACAATGCCGGCACTTCCCTTTACACTTACGTCCTTTAGACTTAGATCTGGATGTTTTCTACCTTGTTTACTCCCCTCGAACGATCGACCTCTCACGAGATAGGGCTTCATTGGTTGAGGGTTCCAGAGACGTTTTTCGCCTCAACTCTTATGCCAACAAAGCGGCTACCACATCATCAAATTTGAGAGTTCTTGATGATGAATTACTGATGGTCATCACCATATGATCCCAAGTGGTCGGGAGGGAACAAAGTAGGGTGATAGCTCTATCTTCATCCTCCATCTTCACATTAACTGAAACCGGTTCTTGATCAGAGTATTAAACTCATTCAAATGATCTACCACGGATGAACTTTCCTTCATCCTCAAGCTATAAAGCTGCTTTTTCAGAAAAACCTTGTTAGTTGCTGATTTTGTTTCATACAACTTTTCAAGCTTTTGCCAAAGGGCTTCCGCGGTCTTCTCTTCAACTACATTGAACAAGACGGAGTCCGCTAGGCGAGATGGATTGTAGAAACCGCCTTCTGTCAAGCGTTACCCACTCCTCATCTTTCATGTTGCTCGGTTTACTCGCGACCCCTTCCAAGGCTTGAGCTTGGTCATTATGAACCAGCAAATCCTCCACCTTCATCTTCCATAGAGCGAAGTTCCTGCCATCAAATTTCTCAATCTCGAACTTGGTTACACCTTTTGTCATTGTTGCAGCTCCCACTCGCACAAAACCTTAGCTTTGATACCAGATGTTAGGAAAAACTTCAAGATTTATCACCTGCAAGAGGAAGCACAATAACAAAAATATAGAACACGGAAACAGTAACACAAGTGACACAGAGATTTACGTGGAAACCTGCAATGTGCAGGAAAAACCACGGGGCAATGGCAACTTCTCTTTTATTATTTTCAGCAAAATTTACATCCACGTCTTTCAACGTTTTCAACAACCTCTCACATATGCAAGGGATCACATCCCTTTTATAGAGCAGAAGGAAGACTCCAAACTGTTCGTTTCCTCTTCCAACGGAAGCCTCCAAAAGATTGTTCGTTTCCGCTCCCAAGACTGTTCGTCTTCCGCATTCCTGTCGTCTACCTAGACGTCCGCTCCTATGACGTCTACTTGGCTTGACGTCAGGCTGGACGTCTACCAGCTTAGACGTCAGGTTGGACGTCTACCAGCCTAGACGTCTGGCTGCCCAGACGTCAGGCCCAGACGTCTGCCAGCCTAGACGTCTGGCAGCCCAGACGTCTGCCAGCCTATACATCTAGCAGCCCAGACGTCTGCCAGCCTAGACGTCTGGCAACCCAGACGTCTTCCAGTCTAGACGTCTGGCAGCCCAGACATCAGGCCCAGACGTCTAGCAGTCTAGACGTCTGGCCTGCTTGAACCTGCTGCAATCCTATTTCCTGGCTGCCTGTACTGCATAGTGACTTCACTTCCTAACATTATTGTTGCTAGTAGAATGGTAGGTTGTAGTTGTATCAAGTTCTATGTGTAGGTGTGAAGCAGAGTTGCAACCAAGATCGTTGTATGAGGAGTTGTAGTCCAAAAGCGTCGTACGAGAGTTGTCATACGAGTGGAGTAGTCAGGAGTGTCGTACAAGTGGATTGCATAGTTGTCATTCAAGTGACTGTCGTACAAGTCACTTGCTAAGTTGCCATACAAGTGAGCAAGTTAGTTGTCGTTCAAGTGTTGTCGTACAACTCCTTGCCATACAAGCAGTTGGCATACCAGTGAAGACTTCAACCTGCTATAGAAGTGGATCACTTGATTGCCATACAAGTGCATTGTCATTTGATTGTCGTTCAAGTGGAATGATGAGTCAGTGTGAAATTGCATTGACTGCAGTCTTGCTTGGCCTCTAAATCTGTCATTTTGTTCCTCCATCGTTGGGATACTCACCACCTTGCTACAATCTCCAAGTTGAGGCCCTCCACAAGCTGGTCATACTTTTCGGCATGACAGATTGAACTTTGAAGACATCTCCTTCAATAGAGCTTGCACCACCCCAAATTGCATCCTTGCCATCAACTTGAAGTCTATGGAGAAATTCTCATAGGTCTTGAGAGCCCCTCCACACACTGCCCCACCCCCACCCCCAAATAAATAAATCCTCTTTCTACCAACCTCTAACAAGATGTTGATCTCACTTGCCTCCTGGTTGAGTAACTTCAAAAAGCATGTGGTCAAACTGCAACAACCATCAAGGAACACAAACCATTTGTTATTTGAAACTGCATCGTGTAGCATGTGGGAGTATTTCAGTTGCACACAAAGAAATACAAAGCAACACACCATAATATAATTCCATTATATAATTAAATAGACTCCATAGGAAGAACTCACAAATACATGTCAATACATAGCACACAAAATGTATTCTTCAGATTCTAATTATTTGCAATACATCGGTCAAGCATACAATGCATAAACCAAACATCTTCATATCAACTACAACACATAAAACAAACATGCCTCAACCAAGGTAAATGGGTGTATTTATTAAGTATCATGGGAACTATTATGTGATTGGAAATTGCCCAACTACCACCTAACTACCCATACACATCTTTAAATATATCCTAAAACCCATTAAATTATGTTTATTACAAACACATTGTCATGACTACACATGCACAACATTATATGTAATCACAAACTCTAACACGACATGAGTGCCATGAATGAGCATATGAACCTATGAACGTGTAAATTTATGCGCATGTATTGATGACACGTGTAAATAAGTGTTTTCGTATGTATATGTTGTCATGTAGTGTTGTGAGTATATGTGGCAATACACAAAGAAGAAATAGGCAAGAGCGTATTCGGATAAGAGAAAAACAAAGTCGACAGAGCAAAGAGGAAATAAGGAGAGCTATGGCTTGTCATCCTAGAAATTAAGAGAGGTGGATGCCTGTATGGCAGACGATCATACAAACAAAAGTCTAGAGGGCCATACAAATGAACGTCGTATAGATGGAGGCCGTATAGATGGCACAGGTTGTTCAAACGACAAGGATGGTACAACAAATTATTTTCCAACTACCAACTAGGAAGATCGACATACAAATGAAGGTAATTGAACGACAGATCTAACAGAAGGGCAAGGTCGACAGGAAGAAACAAATCCGTCAACTAGAATTGTAATTGAGATAGCCATAGGAGTGGTCATACAAATTATACGACACATTTGACGTTGAACGGTGTAAACACCCTTGTAAATAATTCAAATTCAAAAAAAATTATAAAATTAGAAAAGTGCATGCAAAAAGGTGGTGAACTGACATTCACTTGGCAATTAATGCATGCAGGTGTAATGATTTTTCCCTCCAATACATTATAAATAGGCACACCTATGTTTCATTAAACATCAGACGGAAAGCGAGCCAGTGTGTGCAGGATTGGAGCAGACAAGAGTGCGCAATACTGAGGATGGAAGTGAAGGTGACGGTGCAAAGCAAAGGATTGTGAGAATGCTAAAGCAGGAGAACTAAAGAGTACCCCGAGGTCAAGAAACTGACTACATGGAAGAGTTGCAGGTGTACAAGTAAGGTAGGCGCAAGCATTACAAAATTGTTGCAGGGAATCGCACTTGTTGTAGAGAAGCCATGTGAATGCGAGGATGGAATCAAACAACAGGTTGATGCAAGAAAAGCTTAAAAGGCAAGTAAGGAGGACGTCGCCCAAAGTTCCACCAGTGGGTTGTCGTGCAAAGACTAAAGATATTGTTGTTCAAGAGTTATACGGAACGATGGTGTCGTACAAGTGCAAGCACTGTACAAACAGGGAGTCGTACAACAATGTTGTACAATTGCAAGGTCGTACAGACAGGGAGTTGAAAGACAACACTGTATAAGCACCCATACAAGCAATATTGCAGTCGGAGGCTAAAGTGCTAAAGAGCGAAAGCATGCAGAAGAGACCAAGTATTGTCGATTGTATACACCAAATGAAGCAGGAGAAAGAGCTTCATCGGAATCAAGGCCGCAATCGAGATCTCGTTCATGAGGAGAAGAAAGCAAAAGAGAGGATGGCAATACCGCTACATGAGATGACATGGCAAAAACCAACAAAACTTTTTCGGAACTAGTGGAATGAGACTCATCATAAAATCCATTAAAAATTGCATTCAAAACAACAGGTATACACATCTTACAGATTTTGAATTTTGAAAAAGAGTTTTTCAAGGATCAGTTGCGGCATATACTGACGAGCAACATCATATGAGTCGAGTGGTGATTGGTAATCGCGAGGTGAACATAGTCTTTTCACCAGGTAATTTTAGGAAGACATTTAAGTTGCCAACTTTGGGGATACTGGTGACAAAGGACAATTGATTCGCACCAATGGCACGAAATCATGTGTCGGATCACTAATATCAACCTAGAAGAGACGGCTAAGATGCTGAAACATGGGAGCCACAAGTTGAAGAGCAGCGAACTAAAGAACTTGGAGCTACAATGTGCGATGAATGTGGTTATGTCAAAATTGTCAGGAGAGCAGAGATTGTTAGAGATGCTTGCTTGGCTTATCCCATACATGGAAGGGATAATGGATGGAGTTGCATATGATTGGGTGACATACTTAGCATATCGCATTAGAAATTTTCTGATGCGGTATTCTAAGAACTTCTCAATGGCTTTTCATGCCATTGCCCTAATGATGAATGTTGTGATAGAAGAGAAGATGTGGTTTCTTGGATTGAATCCGCCAAGAGTAATTCTAGAGCATCAGTCGATGGTATGGCGGTGGGCCCTTTTGATGCCACAAACTAAACCTGGCAACTTTTGATCGGCTTAACTTTGTACGGCCTATTTTTGAACAACCTTGCTCTAGATGGTCAGACGTCAAACAATATCTCTCTTCATCATCTATATCATTCACTTCGTCTCCGCATCACTCACTTCCTTGTCTGCATCAACCACTTTTGCAACTTCCTATGTGGCTTCAACAATCTGCTAGATTTTTGCCTCTTCGATTGAAATCAAGTTCACCTCTTCAATTGCAATCAGTTTCATCAAGTTCACCTCCTCTGCTTCCTAATGAGGGTTGTGACTTTTCTCCAACGCTTGAACTCTCTACACATCACTGGTGCATCTCAACTTGTAGCACTTTGACATTCACGTGTGAAGTGTCCCCACAAATGGCATCGCCAACATTGTACAATGGGTCTTCTTCCCTCAATGTCATATTCAATTCGACGTCTTCTAGAGTTCTAGCGGTTGTCACAGATCGCATCACCAATGGCATCCCCCTTTAGTACAATCTCCCTTTGTGTTGCATATTCCTCTAGCAATGATATTGCACTCTCTGAGTCACTCATCCTCAGAGACATTGATCTTCTCTTCAAAGTCACGTCCTTCCTTGACATCACGACCCCAACATTTGGATAATGAACTACTCTCATTTTCAAAATTATCACTCTCACTGTCAAAGTCACTCTCAACATCAGAGTCACTTTCATCTGCATTAACCTGACCTTAACATGTTAATGATGTCTTTGCATCACTTTCCAAGTTCAAGGCTCACTCCAAGGCCTCTTGATATGACATTGGAGGGACCACCTTGATCTTCTTCCAATATGTAGGAAGAAGTCCCTCCACAAACCACCTCTTCTTCAATGCATCTGATGGATCTTCCTCCAAATGGGTAAACAACCCACTCAACCTTTGGTTGTAGCATGGGTGGCGGTATTTCTAGTAGGGGAGGTGGTGACAGATTTAGGAATAGAACACTAAATCCTTCATTATCTCAATTGTACATTTGTTGTTGTCCAATCGTATGATAACTCCAATCGTACGATGTATGATTGTATGTTTTCCCCAACCGTACAATCTCAAAGCGTACAATGCACAATCGTATAGTCTGGCCAAAACGTACAGTTTGGCTTAATTGTACAATATGGGATAATCGTACAATTCAGCAATTAGATTGTTTAGGCAAAATCCTTATACGATTTATCAAATCGTACAGTTTGTACATTTGCCAAGTATTTACTCTAGCCCAATCGTACAACTCCTACAGTTCATCAAATGTATGATTTGTCAATTTGCATCAACATTATGTAATTTCCTCATTTGTGCATAATAGCTCATAGTCTGACAACTATACTTCTGCTATGGTATGGTTGCCAATGTTTTAAGTTAATCAAAACCGTATGATTATCAATCAACAATCTGCATGGCTAACTCAATCGTTCAGTTGAGTTTATTTCCAACTCGCAATGTACAAGGGTTTAATCTTGTTCACTCTTCATAGCACGATTTCTGCAACACCATAGACCATGCTAAACATTCCATTTGGTTACTGCAACCATCCGTACGATTTTTGGTAGCAACCCTATTCTTCCAAAACCTATAATAAATAATTACTCTAACAGGATGTGTACCTGCAACTACTCAATAGACACTGTACAGAATAGCATAAACAATATTATCACCATAGTAGCATCCATTTGTCAACACATGCACACACAATTGTACTCAAAGATGGAATTGTATTGATAATGGCTGCAGAATGCAACACTTACATGCAGTACAAGTTAAACAGGTCCAACGACCATGGTAACAATCCGGTTGCACATGCAATGGAATCTTGCTCTCTACCTTCGCTCTACCAACAATCACAACAAAAGGACTATCTGTTCAAAAATGAAGGGGGGCTATATAATGCCTGTCCAGGCCGTTCCAAGCGGTTCCTGGGACAGCGCATTATTCACAACCGCCACCCCGCAACCATCGTCTAATATTTACCTTTAATTTTCCTAAGGCCTATTTTAATTTTTATTAAACCCAATTTCACTTTCATTTCCCTCATTTTGGCTAATTTCATTTGAGCCTTAATTTGCATTTCGTACTAATTACACATAATTTCATTTACATTTTGCTTTACAAAACTTTGTCAAAAATGCACAAAACTTGTCAAAAATTTGCAATTTATACACACTTTATTTCTTCTTTTTCTGGGAGGCAGATTTACCGCCTACATCTGCCCTCCCCTTTAAATCAGTCGGTGTCCCCGCCAATGCTTGTTGTTTTCCTTTAGCTGGCTGCTCTTGCTGTGTGGCTCGTAGGTCTGCTATTTGGACTTGGAGGATTGCCCTTTCATCCCTCAATCTAGATGCATACTGGCTGAGTTCTACCGCCTTTACCCCATATTTATTTGCTTTTTCTTCTGCTGTAGCTAAGGCCTGTAACAATTGCTTCTCCCGTTCTGAGGTTCCTTTCCGAAGTTTTTCTTTTAACTCAGCCTCGGTTCTTGCTGCAATGGCTAGTTCTTCATTCTTTTCAGCAATCACCTAATCCCGCTGCTCTAGCTCTGTTTGATGAGCCTGCTGTTGCTCTTCTTGAACTTGAAGTATGGTCTTCTGTTCCATAATCTTTTTATTATATCTTTCCATATCCTTTTGCATTTCAGCCATCTTTTGATCCTTGAGTTGCAACTGTCCATCATTCATTTTCAATTGGTCCTCTTGATTCTTCAATTGCTCATCTTTAGCTTTCAGTTGCTCTTCCTGGTTCTTGAGTTGCTCACTATTAATTTTCAGTTGCTCCTTTTGTTGTTTCAACTGATCTGCATACTTTTTCAACAACTCTTCTTTTTCTTGTAACTGTTTTCTTTGTTCTTCCACTTGATCCTTCGTGATTTTCCATTGTTCTTCTTGGACCTTCAATTTGTCTTTGAAAGCTTGTTTCATACTGTTCATTTCAATTTCCGTTTCTTTCTGCCTTGCTTCAACTTCTTTCTTAATCCTTTCAATTTCATCCTCCATAGCAGCCATTTCTCTTCTTGCTGCTTCTGTTTCCCCTTGTTGTGCTTCCTTGGCCTGATGGATGTGCTCCAATCCTAAGGTAATCCATTCTATCCAGTGTGTTAGGAAATTATACTTGCGGAACAAAAATGCCAATTCTGGTGGTGTTCTAGGTATTCAATTTCTATCGTGTCTGCTGGACATTGCTGGCTTTAAATTATGTCCATATATACCCTTGGAGGCACTCTATAATTGGTTTTTATCCCTTCTGGTAGGTCATTTACCCCTAACATACTAGTTACCTCTCCAACAGGTAACTGCCAAGGTTGTTGTGCATAGATTTCAGCCAGTTTTCTTGTTCTTTCTTCATTTAGTACCCATTTCATCACTTTGTCCATCTCATCATAAGCTCTTGCCTTCCAATGTTTTAGCTGCCCTACACAGCCCATCCGAAACTGTAGTCGAGTAGTATCAAACATTTTTGTTACTCGCTCAAAAAATTGGTCTACCCGCTCATCAATTTCTTCTCCTTCTCCATCGGATATCCCAAAAGTGGGTACTTCAATCAAGAAATGTGTTTGCAACCCTTGATTGGTCCCATCCACTTGTTCCTCCTCTTCTACTACCTCCTGGTTGGGAGATCTATCTTTGTTGTCCTCCAGTTGCATATCTTCAATTCCTCCCTGCTGGTTGATGTAGAAATGAAATTTAACATGCTCAAACACAATTCCATTTCAACTTAAATAATTCTACAGATTTGCAGCCATTAGTAATAACAATACACAGAACAATGCACAGAAACAGCAACAGCGGCAACAATAGCAAATGACAAATAAATCAGCAGATTTGTATTAACAATGGCATGTCTGGTTACAGCAATTCATATACAGTCTACAAACCCGATGAGAATACTCTTCATGACTGCATAAAAACCTGACTAAATCATGCCCTACGCAGATTGTAATGTCCCTTTCCTAGCCAGTCAGTGGATCACATGGAGCTAGCCTACTCTTGGGTTCCCATAGGCTATGTCAGGTGTTGGGGAGCCCATTGGAGGGTTTGCAGTCATCTTCAGTCTTCAAAATGCTTTTAGTTGCCAGCTTTTTGGGTCAATCCGAGCCTTGGAGTATGGACTTACTATTTTTAGTAAGTCAGTGGATTAGGGTTTCAGACATATTAGACAGTAAAGTGAGATTCTTTGGCGAAATGGGTGTCCGAATCTACTTCTAGTTTGTGGATTGGAGGGGCAGAGGTTAGAGTTTTTAATGGACGAAGTTTAATTATATTAAATTAAATAAATTTAATTTAATATAATTAAACTTCGTCCATTAAAAACTCTAACCTTTATTTAATTTAATTTAATTAAACTTCGTCCATTAAAAACTCTAACCTCTGCCACTCCAATCTACAAACTAGAAGTAGATTCGGACACCCATTTAAATATTTAATTTAATATAGTTTACTTTAATATTTTTATAAAATGGAGTTATGAGGTTATTAAAAAAGTCACTTATGTTATACTATAATGTTATAAAGTGACTTATTTTCCTAGCAAAAAAAGGGGATGCCACTCATATGAATCTTATAATGCTTTATTATGTAAATAAAGTGAAATTTAAAAAAAAAAAAACATTATTAATTCATATTTTTCCCACCAAGGAGGTCGACCCATTGGAGAAGTTATAAAAGCACATCCAAGGCTTCATTTTGGGCATTCTTAGCTTGTTATTTACTAGAGCAAACATTGTGGACACTTGCAGAGTTTTCTGGCAAGGGTTTTCAGCTTGTTCGGAGACGAAATCCTCCAACAAGGACATCACTTTCGGGATTGGAAGACATCCTCAGAGTGATTTAGAGCATTTCCGTGACAGGAAATGTATTGTGCTTCGATTGCAGGTGATTCTTGAGGGTTTAGAGTAGCAAACATCAGATTAATTGCAGATACATTTTATTGGCATCATTTCAGCAAAGGTCATACCTTTTCAGCCTATTTTCAAAGCATTTCATTGGGATTTGAGCTAGGGTTTGTGAGCATTAATTTGGGTGCCATTCTCCTACAGACCTAACGTGGATTTTGAAGTTGGTTTCAAGGGTTTTCAGGCAGATTTGAGTATCATCTTTGCTGTTGTACTTTTCCGGTACTTGTCCGTACAGTTTTAGCAGTTAATGTGAAAGTTTTGGGCTGAAAAAACACCATTTTGCATGTGGGTATTGACAAAGTTGGAACAGCAACAAATGGGTATGTTTAATTTGATATTTTGAAGACATTTACCCATCTGAGTATTCTAAATAATTGTTGTAAACTTGCAAATTTGAAATTATAAGATTCTTGATTGAGCGTTTCCTCAAAAAAGCTAAATTTTCAGTGTTTATGCTATTAAACCTATTGCATGTTTATGGGTATTGCATAAAATTGATTATTCAATGCTTAAATCATCTGGGTATCATTGCATGTTATAGTTATGGTTTCTACTCACTTGGGTATTAATGCATGTAGCAAATTAAGTCATAGTTTTGCAAGACAAATAGAAACACAAAAAAAAAAAAAAAATTATTATCCAAATTTGGGGTGGAATATTACACACATACGCATCAGCATTCTCTCACACGTACCAATGCTCTTCTATCCATCAAATCCACCAACATCCTCTTGAATGAATGAGGGGAGGGCTTATTTATACAACCAGAAATTAGTTACACCCTCCAACTACCTGACACCTCATCATTTCCCTAAATTACATTTCATATGCATTTATCTTGCATTTACATGACATTTCCCACTATAGGACAAATTAACTTATAACTTATGACTTTACCAACATACATGACTTAACATCACATTATTACATACAATATTACATTGCCACTTTATAACATTATTAAATATATGTACGCACATTTCACCAAACACTTTGCGTACAACTACAAAATAACACAAAATACCAAAGCTGATTCACTAAATGCAGACATATCAATTTGCCTGCCTACAGTTGATTTGTTTTGCAATCATTTCCTGCCGTTCCACTTGTTCTACAGTGATCGCTGGCCGATCTATTTGTTTTGCAGCAATCTCCTGTTCATTTACTGATTGGTTGTGCTACGCATCAATTTGCACTGTGACCCTTCCAATGGATCACATTGCTCTATGTTCTATTCCTATGAACCTGCCACTGAATCATGTAGTTCCTCCTTATCTTCAACCTTCGCATTCTCCTTACCTACTGATTCTTGACTATTGCCACCTCTCATTACAAATTTGAATTGTTGTTGTTTCTTTCCTTGTGGAGCAACCACTACTACATTATTCTGTTCTAAACTTTCCTCCTCAACTCTAGGTGGCGTTCTTACCTCTTTCAACCATTGTTTTGCATCCTCCAATAATTTGAATTCATGTACATCTACCAGAGTAGGTGACCCATGAATTTTCTTTGGTTGGGATTCCTCCGTTGGCAGATTTATTTCCATTAAATCCAGTTCTTCCAATCCTAATCCAACCTCCTCCATTGGCTCTATGGTAAATATTTGTTGTTGTTCAATAAGTGTTGGAAGTTGTTCTTGTGGCATCCTTTTTCCCTGCTCTCGTTGCCTCCTTGTTCATACAAGACTTGTTGCTGGTCCTTCTTCCTCCCTCCTCTGAGGCATTGACTACTTTCGCAGCAATTGTTCAGGGACCACTTCATCTTGTTCTTGCTCCAAATTCAGCTTCCTTCTCCTTTTATGCCTATGGTGTACCTCTTCCACGGAAGCCTCACTTTCTTCAAATATGACTGGTTCCGATTTCCTTCTATTTTTCTTGGTCTTTGACTTCTCTGGAGTAGGCTTCTTTATTGGTAGTGCTTTTGACCATATTAAAATTAAAGGTTGGTCCTTTAGTAAATCCCTTGGAGTTGTCATTCCATGGAAAGGCATGCCAATTCGAGAAACTGCATCTAGCATAACTCCAATTGCATGATATGTCATGGGGAAGTTCGTTGTCCATTGCAATTATCTTTGAATTTTTTGTGCTAAGTACATGCCCGAACCGTACTGCACACCTCGCATTATGCCCTCCACATACTATGCCAACCACATGGGTATTTCGGATGATCGTGCTTCTCCTGATAACCATGCTATCACAATGTTCATGACACTTTGGAGTTCTTTGGTCTTCAGTTGACTTTGCTTAATTCCTCGACCTCTCGGTCCAAAGGACTTGGTTGCCTCTGGGGATTTAAGGATCGTCAAGTCACTAATCAATCGGTGCCACTCAATTTGATCCACATGTGCCTTCTTTGCTATTTGTCCTCCTTGTGGCAATCCAAATGTTCGCTGAAAATTCTCTGATGAGAATTCTACCCTGATATGCTGTCCAAGACGGATAAAAGTACAGTTTGTCTTTGCATCATATGACTACACTATTTGTAATAAATACTCATTGAAGAAATATTTATCAAAAGGAGGTACCTATGCTATAACACTTAATTTGACTGTTAGGAACCTACTATTAAAAATAAGCTCACTCACACAAAATACTGTAAATAAACAGAAATGCATCAAATAACAGAATAACACTATGCAAAAAGTAATTGCAGAATTGAAACAATCTCACAAATAACTCAGAATCATGGGCCTCTTCGAGGGGGCAACCTCCTTCAATATTTCATTCACTTGCAAAAATATACATTCGTACATGGCTTCATAGCTTTTAAAGAAAAGACTTCATGCAACCCTAACCCTAAGCTCAAGAGTTGGCTTACATGCAAAATGCCACTCGAGCTAGAATCTTCTACCAAACATCGGTTACAATCTTGATAATGGTTACATGAAATGGCCCCACTTGTCTAGGTGCCTTACTTGCCACATACATTACAAAATATTACAAAATATCATTATAGATGGGATCCCCACGTTGGAAGTGGGTCATTACATAAGCAAATGAGAATTACAAAATAATGTTAGGATGGGGTCCTAACATGTCCTTCCCCTTCAAAAAGCTTTGTCCTCAAAGTTGGAGATGAGGAAACTGGTGTTGGAGCTAGTGGAGAGACTCCCATGTAGCATCTTCTAGTTGTAGACCACGCCACTGAACAAGGACCTCAGTAATGGCTCGGTTGCGAAGGGTGCAAGTACGACGATCCAACAATTGTTCTGGCTCGAGCAAGATAGAACCTTCTTCATCCAATTTAGGAAGTGCAGATTGAACTTGTACCTGAGTGCCCACAACCTTCTTGAGAGAGGAGACATGAAAAATAGGATGGAGCTTGGATGTAGGTGGGAGGGCCAATTTGTAGGTCGTGGCACCAATCCGCTGTAAAACCTGGTAGGGCCCATAGTATTTGGCAACAAGTTTTTGGCACCTACGAAGCTGGAGGGATGATTGTTTGTATGGTTGTAGGTGAAGGAAAACCATATCACCAACATCAAAACTATGCTCAGAATGATGTTGATCAGCTTGTTGGTGCATCCGATTTTGGGCCGCTTCCAAATTCATCTTCAGTTGATGGAGGACTTCGGCATGTTGGTTGAGTGTAGTGTCGATTGCATGGACCTTAGAACTACTTGGAATGTAGGAGGAGGGCATGCATGGAGGTCTGCCATAAACTGCTTCAAAAGGTGTGACCTTGGTCACCATGTGATAAGAAGTATTATACCACCACTCGGCCAAGGGAAGCCACTTCACCCATTGTGTAGGGTGCTCAGAGGTAAAGCAACGAAGGTAGGTCTCCAAACATTTGTTGACAATCTCAGTCTGGCCATCCGTTTGTGGATGGTAGGATGAACTCATCTTGAGTTGAGTTCCCTGCAACTTAAACAATTCTTGCCAAAAATTACTAGTGAATGTAGGGTCACGATCAGACACAATGGAGGTAGGCATGCCATGAAGGTGAAAGATAGAGTCAAGGAAAATTTGGGCAATGGTGGAGGTCGTGTAAGGATGGGAGAGGGAACAAAAATGAGCATACTTTGAAAGATGATCCACTACCACAAAAATAATTGATTTACCATCGGACTTAGGTAACCCTTCAATAAAGTCCATTGAAATATCTGTCCAAACCTATTCGAGAATCGATAATGGCTAAAGAGTTCCTGGAGAATGCACTGTTTCACCTTTCATCCATTGACAAGTGTCACATGCAACCACAAAATTGTGTATGTCCTTCTTCATACCCTTCCAAGAAAAGTACGCTTTAGCCTTTCATATGTTTTAAGGAACCCTGAATGGCCTGCCATGGGGGAAGCATGCATTTCCTTCATGAGAAGGTCTCGAAGGGAAGATGTGCGAGGAACCACAAGGCATTGATGGTAGCATAAATCTTGTCCATCCCAAGTATAGCCAGGACATGAGGTAGGATCTGTTTGAAGGGAAACAACCATAGTTTGCAAATCTGAATCTTGAAGCACCTCCTCACGGAGAGAATTTATCCATTGAGGAATGGGAGAGGAAATGGCACATAACATATTGTGAGCCTCAAATTGATGAGAGAGGGCATCGACCACAATATTCTCTTTGCCCTTTTTATAGGTAATATCATAATCATAACCCATAAGCTTAGAAACCCACTTCTGTTGTTCAGGGGTAGCAACCCATTGCTCTAAGAAATATTTGAGACTTTGATGATCTGTTTTAATAGAAAAATGATGCCCAATGAGATAAGGTCGCCAATGAGTGACCGCATGCAAAATGGTAAGCATTTCCTTAGCATAAGTGGATTTTCCTAGATTACGACTGGAAAGCGCTTTACTAGTGAAAGCCAAGGGTCATCCTTCCTACATCAATACTACACCAATACCATTTCCTGAAGCATCACTTTCAATTACAAAAGGCTTAGAGAAATCAGGCATTGCTAAGACCGGAGTTGTTGTCATAGCATGCTTCAAATCAAGGAAAGCTTGTTCAGCTAGACCCGACCAAGTAAAGGAATCCTTTTTCAACATGGATGTTAAGGGAGCAACAATTTTTCCATAATTGCAGATAAATTTGCGGTAATAGCTAGTAAGCCCCAAAAATCCATGAAGACCCTTGAGAGTGCGAGGTTTCGACCACTCTTGAACTACCTGAATCTTTCTAGGGTCAACTTTAACACCATCTTTGGAGATGATGTGTCCCAAATATTCCACTTTCATCAACCCAAAAGAACACTTGGACCACTTAGCATAAAGTTGATGTTGTGCCAATAGTTGTAGGGTCTGATCCACATGGACGAGGTGCTCTTCCCAAGAGTGACTATAAACCAAAATGTCATCAAAGAAAACCAGAATGAATTTACGAAGAAATGGATGAAAAATGTTGTTCATGAGACTTTGGAATGTGGAAGGTGCATTGGTCAAGCCAAATGGCATTACCAAGAACTCATAATGGCCCTCATGAGTACGAAATGTGGTTTTGGAAATATCTTCTTCCTTGAGCCGGATCTGATGGTACCCAAAGCGAAGATCTAATTTAGAGAAAAACATAGTCCCATGCAACTCATCCAACAATTCATCCACTACTAGAATAGGAAACTTATCCTTAATGGTGAGCTTATTGAGCTCACAAAAATCAATACATAATCACCATGAACCATCTTTCTTTCTCACTAATAAGATAGGCGAAGAGTATGGGTTGTTACTAGGGTGAATGACTCCAGCTTTTAATAATTCTTACACTAACTTCTCAATCTCTGACTTAAGAGCATGAGGGTATCGATACGACCTAATGTTAGGTGGTACACTACCAGGGACCAATGGAATAGCATGATCATGTGAGCGATGCGGTGGCAATTCGGTTGGTTCAACAAAAATTGCATTGTGCTTTGTCAAAACAAGTTGCAAATCTTCTAGAATTTGATCCACTATTGTAGTAGGTGGTTGGATGGAAAATATTTGTGCAATGACCCCACGAGATGATTTTTTTAACTTCTCCATACGGTTGGAACTGATAATCTGAGGAGGCCCTACTTTTGAACCATGAAGAGTGTATGACTATCCATTTTGTGAAAACTGCATCCATAGTTCTACAAAATTCCATGAGATGGTACCCAAAGTGCCCAACCACTGAGCTCCTAACACAATATCACATCCCCTAATTGAAGGGTAAACATATCTTGTTTGAGCTCATAATCCCCAATTTTCAATTTGACATTACGACATTTACCTTTGCAAGGTAAGGTCCCCCCATTTGCCACCATGACCTCAAAGGAATTGCATGTGTGGATGTAACAATTGGCCTGCTTTGCAATTCGAGGATCAATAAAGTTGTGTGTGCTACCTGAATCAATAAGGATTGTAAGGCATTGGCCCTTGAAGAAACCCACAACTTTCATGGTTTGTGGAGTAGTAATCCCTGCAAGAGCGTGGACCAAAATTTTTGCCTAGGGTTCTTCATGTGTTTCCTCTTCATTTTGAGGTTGTTCTTCGATTGTGTCTTCTTCATCATCACTATGGTCACTATTGGTGGGTTCCTCTACATCTATTAGGAACAACTTCTTTTGGGCACACCTATGCCCCCTAACATATTTTTCATCACAATTATAACACAACCCTTGGGCTCGTCGAGCATCCATTTCCTCGGTGGTCAAGCGTTTTGAAGGGATAGATTTATTTTCTTGATTGCTTGTGAACTTGGGAGGTAAGGAGGGTTTGGTTGGTTGAAATTTAGGCATCCTCCTTTGAGCTACAAATTTAGATTCGGCCAACCGTGTGAGGCTTATGGCCTGCATCATTATCTTTGGATTAAACATCTTAACCTCAGCTTGAAGATCATCCCTTAAGCCATTGATGAAACAACTCATAAAAAACCCTTCATTCAACCCCTTAGTCCTGTTAGCTAATTTTTCAAATTGAGCCTGGTAATCTTGAACTATAGAAGTTTGTCTCAACTTGGTCAATGCTCCTTGGAAATCATCATATGCACTAGGGCCAAAGCGGGTGAGTAGTTGTGATTCAAAATCTTCCCAAGAAGGATCAGTAACTGTTTGTCTAAACCATTGGTACCATTGTAAGGCTTTCGATTCCAGATTGAAAGAAGCCATCTTGACCCAGTAATATTGAGGAACATTGTGGAGTTGGAAGAATTGATCAACATGACATAACCATCCCTCTACATCTTTCCCATTGAATTTTGGAAAATCTAGTTTAGGCATCTTGAAAGTGGTATCACGATCAAGGTTAAGGTGAAAACTATTTGGGTCCTTATGGGGTCCTTTTCCTCGCCCTGACTGTTCAGTATCATGATACTCAAAAGCATGTGGACCGGTTTGAAGCTTAGACTCCACTTCTTGAAGTTGTTCTAAGTCTGATTTGGTGGTAGTGTAGTCACTTCTTAGGTGGGCAATATCTGCCCGTATTGATTTATTGTCATCGATAAGGGTATTAAGTTGTTTGGAGATGAAATCAAATGTGTGTGGCTTGTTCTATCTTTTGGTGTCCACGAGTCCCCTCAACCATTTTGGAGAGATTTGAATGACGACTAGTGACTTACTAAAAATAGAAGTGTGATTTTAGGGGTTACTATTTTTAGTAATAAGTCCAAAAAGTGCTTGGTTAGGTTGAAACACTTATTTTAGGATAGGGACCACTTTGATGGCCACTTGATCTGAGTGCTCAGTGAGGAGATATACTGACTTCTTTGACTTTTTGTGATCTCCTAGTTTGGTGCAAGTCGATGTCGAGGTAATTTCTTCAACTTGGACTTAAAAATTCATAGGTGGGTCCTTGAGGGTCTTTGGTGTAGAATAATGAGCTGCTTCTAGTCCCAAAATTTTGGGTCAAATTGACTGACCATTGGGAAGTTATGGCCTTAACAAGAAAAATAAAAAATTGCCAATTTTGGGAAATTGGTGCAAAATTTGACCAAGAGTTGCCAAGGACAATTCTGTCTGAAATGGAATGTAGAGTTGTCTGGTAAATTTTGGAGTCAATCTGAGCTCTGAGTGAAGAGATATCCTTGTTTGAGTAAAAATTCAATTTTTTTATTGGTTTAAAAGTTGGGTATTGTGTCAATTGTCTCTTTCCTGTATGTTCTAACTACTGACCACTCCTATCACTATCCTGTCTCTGTCCCTGTCACCGTATCTAGATTATTGACATTATTCGATACTGACCCTAGGATTCCCTGTACTTTGTGGTTACTAGCATTGTTTGTTTTGTTTCTATAATTGACAACCCTATTATCGATGATATTATACTATTAATGATATATATGACTTATTATTACCACTGAAATATTTCTATCATAGACACTTGCCAACTTTGTCTAGACTATTTGGTGCATGCAGTTGTTTGTTCTCGTGATAGGGAAGTCTTCTCGTATGCTCACTTTTGTGGGAAAGAAAATTGTAGGTTCAATAGATAGAAGGCTTTGTTTTTGCAGGTTGAAGATTTTTGTTTGGATAGAACCAAGGTGCGCTAGGCAAGGGAGTATGTAATACCCATAGGCCCTCTGTTATACCGTAGTGATGAACAATAGTGCTCGGACCAATATTTTAGGCCACTACCCAAGGAGGATTCCACACATACCCTTGAGCACACTATCTACCTCTCTGATAGTACGGGAGGGTAATCGTTCGGGATGTTGTCCACGGACTATGGATAATACAAGGCCGAAAAGCTTCCTATTGGATAAAATTTTGTTTAAGCCTAGATGGTCTCCCGATACACCCAAAGATGCGTGGGAGCTCAATTCCGTGCATGAGTGTTGTCTGAGGCCTAGGTATTGGAGCCTGATCACCCCTCACTTCACTAGACGCTTTATGGGCTATCTAGCTTAGCCAATAATGATAACTCCTTCATAATATTTTAAAACCCCCAACATAGGGTTTCTAGCCTACTCAACTACTATAAAAAAAGACTATTTTTTGTTTTGGTTTTTGTTTTTTTAAATAAAGGAAAATAGAAATGAAAAACATAAGAAAATTATACCTAACAGGAGAAAATGGATGGGCAAGAATTATCATAGTCGTAGCAGAACTCGGCCCTAGAAAGCGCTCTGATACCACTTGTTAGGAACCTACTATTAAAAATAAGCTCACTCACACAAAATACTATAAAATAAACAGAAATTCATGAAATAACAGAATAACACTATGCAGAAAAGTAATTGCAGAATTGAAACAATCTCACAAATAACTCAGAATCGTAGGCCTCTTCGAGGGGGCAACCTCCTTCAATATTTCATTCACTTGCAAAAAGATACATTCGTACATGGCTTCATAGCTTTTAAAGAAAATACTTCATGCAACCCTAACCCTAAGCTCAAGAGTTGGCTTACATGCAAAATGCCACTCGAGCTAGAATCTTCTACCAAACATCGGTTACAATCTTGATAATGGTTACATGAAATGGCCCCACTTGTCTAGGCGCCTTACTTGCCACATACATTACAAAATATTACAAAATATCATTATAGATGGGATCCCCACGTTGGAAGTGGGTCATTACATAAGCAAATGAGAATTACAAAATAATGTTAGGATGGGGTCCTAACACTGACTTTCTCCAATGTTGCTTTCAAAATATGATTTTTTGGGGTCTCATTCCACCATTTCCAACAAAACTCTCCTACCGGTTGAGTGAAGGTGATATTCTTCAATGCAACCTGTTCACTTTCCCCTTCACTTTGTTGATCATTGTTTTCTTTCGGTGTTGTTTCTTTATGAACTTCACTCTGAATTTCCCTCTGTCGTGCCCTAATGGGTTCCGTCTGCTACTCGTAGAGGGCTGATTCTACTCGCCCATCCTATCACCACGTCCTCGTCACGAGCGATAACCTCGTCCCCTCCAAGGCCGATAACCTTGTCCTTGCTTTGGTTGATAACCTCGTCCTTGCCTTTGTGGGTAATAGTGTGGCTCTTGTTGCGCTGTGAATCTGGGTTCTTCTTGCCTTGGCCAAGATTCCCTCTAATGCAATGGACCTGGTGAACACTCAATTCTCCATCTAGCAATATTTTGTATGTGCTCATGGAAATCCCATCCTTTACTCATACTTCAGTAGCATTCATTTTGCCCAACTGTCACTATATAGTTCCCCTCTTCGAACTGTAAGGTTTTACCCAATTGCAAGAGTACAACATACGATTCTACCCTGCAATCGCACGATTTCAACTTTGCACAACCTTACTATCCTTTTCCTCAATGTACAGTTTTACCCTTGTGCAACCGTACAATTCGTTTCTGCTCAAATCGTACGGTTTGTCCGACACAATCGTACAATCCTTCTCTCCCATTTTGTACAATTTCCTTCTGCACAACCATACAATTTCCTACCACCACGATTGTACAATTATTCTGGTGTAATCGTACGATCAAGCTTAACACTTCTTTCTACAAGCATACGGCGATTTTTCCTTTGTAGGGCAGACTTCCCTCGAGATTTTTTTGCAGCAATTTAACCAACTTCATGCTTGCACTTACAGATTTTTAGTTTTGCTCTTCACAGATCTATACGGCACTTCTCCCCAAACTTTTGCAAACCCTGAGAGGGTCTCAATTAGCAGGTGCCTTTCTTGTGCAAATTCTTCATAGGGGTTCAAAAAATCATTCAGCCTTCTCCTTGCCTGGTGTCTGTCCTTCGTCCTTTATGTTTTTCAAATTTCTACTGCACATGTCCTTGCTTCCCAAGTCCTCTTCCTTCCTTGGGCAAAATTTCTATCCTACAAATTTTTCAGTTGCTAGGGTATTTCCTAAAACTTGTTTCTTCGTTCCTGCAACTAAACTTCGCATGCACTCCTATAACATTCTCCGTCTGGCTTCCCTTGGCGCTTTATCCCTTCTGCTTCGCTCGCCCTTCTGTTTGAAATGTTCTTCGCGCGCTCTTTTATAACTTTTCCCTAAGTTGGTTATAACTCCTTTTTGCCTAGATAACTATCACCCCAATGCTTGCATGTGCTTTTTCTCTGATCACTCTGTTCTTTCTTTGACTTTTTCCATTGTTTCCCTTCCTATTATTCCTCCACCCCCTTCCTCCACTCCCTCGAGTGTCTATTGACTTTGACTATTACTATTCCTCCACTTACATGGACCACTTGCGTCAGGTTCTCCCTGGGTTGTCTTCTCTTCCCGTTGCTACCAATCGTCTGCTTTTTTGGTCCAGGCCATTTGGAGAGCAACGTTGGACTCTTACCCCCACACCATCCGCCCCCCTCCTCGCCCTCGTCCCCCCGATCATTGCCCCATGAACATCTGGTATGACGAGGAATGTAAGTCTGCCCACCGAAAGTTGAAACATGCTATTCAGTACTCTCCCCAGCTCAAAGCCACCTCCCACAGAGATTACAGGCTGCTCATCCGAAAGAAGAAACGTCTCTTCCTCTCTCAGCATAGACTTGATCTTATTCACTCCCTTCAGCAGTCTCCTAAATCCTTTTGGCGCCTTATCCTCCCCCGTGATCGGATTACTCATGGGATCAATCTTTCCTCTTGGACCACTCATGCCTCATCCCTCTATACCATCCCAAATCAGCCTCCTATTACTGTCCCCTCCCCCCCTTCTTCGTGCCACCTCTTTTCTATTGGGCTTGTCAAGAAGGCTATTTGGAAGCTTTGTACGAGCAAAGCAACAGATTTAGATGGGCTACAAGCGGAATTTCTAAAGCATGGCATTGACCCTCTTGTTGGGCCCCTCACTGATCTCTTTAATCTCTCTGTCTGTTCTGGTTTTCCTGACTCCTGGACTCAGCATATCATCCACCCCATCCATAAGGCAGGGGATCCCCATGAACCCAATAATTATAGGACTATCATGATTGGGCATATCTTTGCCAAGCTCTATGCCACAACATTGGATATGCTTCTCTCCCGGAGGTTGGAGGAGGAGGGTCACAGGGCTATTGGCCAAGTTGGTTTTCGACAAGATCACCAGACCACAGATCACATTCTAGTCCTCAGAGCTATTATTGAGGAGGCACGTTCCAAGTCCTCAAAGGTTTATTGTTGCTTTGTAGACTTTAGGAAAGCCTTCAACACGATGCCTCGACATTTACTTCTTGAGAGACTTCGGTCAGTTGGCATCTCTGGGCAGCTTTTGACAGCGGTTTCACGGTTATATGAGACTGTGAAGGGTCGGTTTTGCTCCCCTCAAGGGCTTTCAGCCAGTATTCTTAGCACCATAGGAGTGAAACAGGGGTGCCCCCTTTCACCGACACTTTTTGGGATCTTCATCGACGAGCTTGAGACTTTTATTAGGGAGAACGCCCACGCAGAGGATGGTTGCCTTCTCCACTACGTGCTGATTTCTATTCTCCTCTTTGTTGATGACATTGTTCTTTTGGCCTCCTCCCCTGAGGGGCTTCAACGTCATCTGGACACACTTGCCGCTTTTTGTGACTTGAGACAGCTGACGGTGAATCTTTCTAAGACCAAGGTTATGGTGTTCAATACTACCAAAGAGGCCCTATCTCATCTCCACTTCTTTTTCCAAGGTCGAGAGGTTGAGATCGCCACCTCATATGTGTACTTAGGGGTTCTCTTCACTGGTCCCACTTTTGGTATGAAACCCGCCGCCCAGGCCCGGGTGTGTAAGGGGTATGCAGCTCTGTCTTTGCTAGAGAGGAATTGTTTCAAAGCACATTTTCAAGATATACCTGTGAAGATGAGGATCTTTGACGCCTTGGTCAAGCCAACTATTACTTATGGATCAGTGGTTTGGGGTCCTAGTCTTGGCCCGACTGAGTGGTCACGGGTTGAACAAGTACAGACACTCTTTCTTCGGCGATTCATTCGTTGCAAGGGCACAATCCCCCACTCTATTATTCTGGCAGAGTTTGGGGCCTCTCCTCTCCAGCTTGAGATTATCTTCTTGATTATCGGTTATCTTCACAGGATCTGTACTTTAGGGGATACCCCTGCGGGTTGCAGGCGGTACCCTTACCTCGCTCTTCGCTCCTCGATGGAACTCTCTCCGAGTTCTCGGGGAGGTCGGAGGTGCTGGTATTTTCAGGTCTTTGCCCTCCTGGCCAGCATTCAAATACAGATAGACAGGCTCCCCCCTTATTCCTTGGGTGTTCTCCCCCCTCTCGGCTTAGTAAGGAGAAGGTGCTCCATGAGATCTGGAAGGATGTTAGTCTCCAATACACTAGATGCATGGTCTCTCTTCCCGCCCCTCTTTCCCCCCCCTTGTCTACTCCTCCGCCGCCTTTCTAAAGATTCAAGAGGGCAAAATAGTTCCTCCCCAATACCTTCAGCAACACACAATGCATAGTCTTCGGATCCCGATTGGGCAACTCAGGGTGTGTTCTCACCAACTCCGGATTGAGTCAGATCACCATCTTCCGACGGAGGAGCGGATTTGCTTGTTTTGTTCCTTGGGTGAAGCCGAAACCCTACATCACTTCATTTTTTGTTGTCCCATTTATTACGAGATCCGAGGCAGATTCCATTGCCTTTTCAAGGACAACTCTCGATCTGTTTCTACCTTCTTCAGATATCCGGATCAGCGGTGTCTCGCACTCTTTCTTAGGGAGGTAACTCAGTTTCGTCGACATAAAAGTTCTCCTCCAGATGGATCTCACCCCCCTCAACATCGGCTCATCACAACATACTTCACCAACTCTGACGGACTAGGGGACACCGGACGGAAACGCCCCACATCATCCAGTTCGGACGGGAGCAGGGTCACTAGACAACGCACCCACAGTCTGTTAGGGTCCCGCTCTAGCGATGGACAAAGACATATCATGGACTTCTTCAGCTTTGATACTTCGGCCTCGACTGCTAGGAGAGATTAGTTTTTGGGGGTTCTTGGAGCTTGCCCCTCCTGGGCTGCTCCCTCCCCCCTCCCTCTCTCTCCCTGTTCTTCTTGGCGTGCACTTCACTCTTCTGGACTGCAGCCCTTCCCCCCCCCTCTTCTCTCCCTTCTTTTTTTCCCTTTCTCTTTAGCCCGATTGTCGGGTTTCGTCTTGTTTTTATCTTAGTTATTTTCTTTGTTGGGCTTTTAGCCTGCTAGCTGGCAGTCATTATTGTACTTCTTATAGTCCCTTGGGTCTTTTTTGGCCCACCATGGACATTAATAATATTTCATTTCATTTCATTTCTCTTTTTTTCCCTTTTTTTTTCAACCCTCACGATCGGCGTACAAATCATACGATGACATTAACTTGTACCTATACGATTTCGCCTACTAACTTGTCAGCCGACTATTCTAGGCATTCCTCAACCACGATGGTCATACGGTTTGCGTTAGTTTAACCTGTCATATGATTCCCTATTGTATGGTTTCCCTCATCGCCCATCATACGGTTTCCCATTGTACGATTACCGTCTTCCTCTTGAGTCGTACGGTTGTCCTCTTCTTGCACTGTACAATTCGTAGTTGTACGATTTTCAACCATATGATTTGTTGCTTTTGGGATCGTACGATTTCCTCCTTTGTGAATAGTACAGTCCTAATCGTACGATCACTTCTCTACTCTTGAATGGTTTGTTGGTGGGTTGTACGATTGCCCTGTTCTAAACTTTCACGATGTCTTGTCATAATTCTTGACTTGAACAGGTCCCCACCACACGATCTTCATTCGGGCAACCTTCTATCCCCTCGGACTAAGTCCGCCTCTAAACTTGGTGAACGAGTCCTTCTCTTGACTTCATCACTCACTTGATGAAATCGCACTTGTCTCATTCTGGCTTGCTCTCTTATTCGTTTAGTATGCCTTCCACGGCCTTGCATTCGGCTGCTCCGCATCGGATTCTTGGATGAGTCTCATCAACTTATAGTCCTCTTCCCACTCTTGTCGGTCCTGGTCCCAAGCGATGCATCGGTGGTCGCAACCAACTTCCTCAGTTGGAACGCGATCCCTACGGGGTTGAAAAGGTCCACCCTGAGAGATACGTCCCCTGTGGGCATTCCTTACTAAGTCAGTAGATGATCGTTGCAGTTCATATGCGCCGAATAGGCCATCTAGGGGTAGGGGGTCAATTTCTTCCCCTCAAACCACTAGACAGGGGATCTACCTAACTTCTGCCTTGGTTAAGTTGGCTTAGGCCTCCTCAACAAATTAGTTGCCTCCCCAAAGTACTTGGGTCACCTTATTGTTTCTCTTCCTGTCTACTTAATTCCTCTCTCTCCCAAGTATTGGGAGTTATTTCAACAAATTCTATATTGGCAAAACGCCCTTCACGACTCTGAGTCTCTGGTGACAATTGCCTTAAGGACCTTATTCTGTGATCCGCTCATCACAATCACCCTATCCACCTTTTTTCCTCAAAATGCCTTTGTGGTCCACAAGTTGCCAAGGCTTCCCTATATTGTTCTGAAAAATCAAAGTCAGTGCTTGAGTCATTGCAACTATCTTCTCTTCCCATCCAAGCAATGTCTCCATGATCCTTTAGAGTCTCCTCACCTCCCTTTGTTGCCTTCTTAGTTGTCGACATGTTGCTACATAATTTTCCACCTCAGGACGAACTTGTGGTTCTTGGGTCCTTCGCAAGAAATCTGCACTACTACTGGAACTACTGCTATTTCTAACCACTAAGGGAACTCCATCATCACTTGAATCTATTTCCCAATTTCTTCTTGACACTGCAGCAGCACTCAGACGGACTACAACAGCATTCAAACGGACTGCACAACTACCTCACATATACATGTCTGATACAGCCAACTTTTATTACCACATGCAATGCCAATGTATAACACCCACCTTCGAGACAAACCCTTAATACCATGCCAATCTCTCCTTCCATGCTAATAACACAATTGATTGAGGGAAGGGTCTTATTTATACAACTAAGGAGCAGTTGCATCCTCCAACTTACTAACTACCCGACACCTCGTCATTTTCTTAAATTACATTTGACATGCATTGACTTACATTTACATTTCATTTCATGACTTATCCGTACATAACTAATACTTCTCTTAACATTACACATTATCGCATGACATATTACATCACCACTTTATAACTTTATTAATTATATGTACGCACATTTCATCAAACACTTTGTGTACGAACTACAAAATAACACAAAATGACAATACTTATTCACTAATTACGCAGACATGCCAATTTGCCTACATACATTATGTAATGCGTTATGGGTTATATTTAATGTTTCATTTATACCGGTAGTTAGGTGGTAGTTGGGAAGTTGCCAAGCACCTACCGTTTCCCATGATAATTATATGCATGTCCTTTACCTTCATCAAAGGATGTTCTTGATCAAAGTATGTTCATCTTTTGTGTGGTTTCAGAGGACCATAATGTATTGCGAAGTGTGTTGCATTATATCCCCATAATTGGACCATATCTATACTATATTTGCAATGTCCTTATAACACATGATACATATTCAAAAACAGTTGTGATGTACTTATACACATGACACTATAAGCAAATAGTTCACCCAATTTGGTTTGTAGCTTGCAATTCTATACTTTGTTTGTTGGCTCTGGAGCACTATCTTTTGGCCTTCCCCATGACATTGTAACCAAATGTACTTCTCAAGTCCAATGACCTACCTCAATCAGTTGCAGATGTTAACTCTCTCTCTCTCTCTCTCTCACGCGCGCGTGCACAGGGTGGGGAGTGGGGAGTTGTACCCAAATTGTAAGAAAATGATTGTCAACAAAGATGAAACTAACTCGGCATTTTATATATATATATATATATTAAACTTCACAACAATTAAGGGTTTTATACTAATGAACTTGTCTACTTGATGTTATAGGTAACATGGCTCACTCACTTTGTCTTGGACTTTGTGATTTTGTAATTTCCATTTTGTATTTTGGATTTAGAGCACTTATTTTGGCTTCTGCCTTGCTATTGTAAGCCAATGCACTTCTCAAGACCCCTAGACCTACTTTGGTCACTTGCAAATATTAATATAATTACTTTCTTTCTTTCTCTTGGAAATCAGGGCACAAGTTGGAAGAAAATCATTCTTGACGAGCAAACAGTAAATTAGATCTTTTATTTTGCAACAGGGAAATTTTTTTTCTTAACTACTGTTTTTTACCACACTAGGGTATAAAACATGCATATCAGAAATGCATAAGTGGCTCCAAGTGTAATGTTTGAGTCCCATTGACCAATTTGATCACCAGCAGACATTTAATAAAATTTCTAATTTCTTTCTTTCTGTCTTAACTTGTCCCATTCAGAAACCTCAGATCTTTCAATTTTCTCCGTATGCTGATGACATGAACTTTGATCTTTTAATATGATTTGGAAAGCTTTATAATAAATCAAGCAACTTTGAAAATTTTAATATATTGACTTATCTTGAATATGTATGCTGAATCTCAGTTCTTTCCCAATAATATGGCTCTACCATGTCTTTCCCTTCCCATATACCTTAGGCTATAACAACCCAAAAACCCAGCTCCCTGGGTCTAATAGCGGAACGGAATGTACATTCAAAGTTGAAACACATGAAAAAGAGCCTAGAGAATGACATGTCTTGAGTTTGAATGTCACATTGAATTCATTAACCCTTATAACATCTCATCTATTTAATAAAGTGATTGAAAACCTTGTCTGTTCTCATCTGAAATTAATTTTAAAATAATTAAAAACACTTTGTTTCATGTTTCCACTGTCAATGAAATGCTGCCTACCTTTTAAAGGCAAGATCAATGAGAAGTACCTTTCTGCCAGCTCTGTTACTGATGTCAGCTGCAAGACCAACACTCGAGCAGCAAGCTGTTGATGATTGATACTGTTAAAGACATATAACAGCAATGCCCAACTTGAAAATATGCAGCACACGCTACATGAAGTTTACAGACCTGATTGAACTATAACATGAATGAGATACTGAAAGATTCAACGTACTTCTTGTACCATACTTTCTTTCTGAAAAAATTCTGGAAAGCTGAACTTTGCAATTTCTACCATCCTGTCACAAGTAACTGTGAATTAAGAATTTTTTTATCCAAATAAGTTTGTTACTACTGCTACCAGTTTTTGCACTAAGAAACTATTCTGAAATAAACATTATGCACCTCCCTGAATTAAATTTGTGTTCTGTGTCAATATAGACAACATTTCCATCTAATCCCCCATGAATTTCTGGCATTGCTGCTAACACAGCCAGCATGAGGCATAACTGCAAGGCATACAAACCAAAATTAGATTCTGCAAATGATTCTGATCAATCCTCCCATTATTTTAGCTGAAACTACAAAACCATACAAACATTTTTAAAAGGATTAGAAAGTTTTCTTTTTCTGCCTGTGCATTAGCAGTCAAACTTCAATTGACAACCTGACCACAAAACAATAGAAAAGATTAATATTCCTCTCTTATGAGGAAATTGCAAGCCCAGAAAACTGTAAGGAGAATGAGCACATACATATCTAGGGGGTATCTTCCAAACCCTGTACCTTCAACATTCAGCAGCAACATCGATACTCATTCTTAAGTTGAATGCTATGAAGCCTAGAACATGTGTTTAGACTTCCTTGAATATAATCCACCCATTATTGGGAAACTGTAATTCGCCTTGATTTAAATCCAACTAAACAACTTACAATTGCATCATAACAAAATTGTTCATAAGATAGCCCATGTAAGTCACTCCAAAAGGAAATAGTCTATTTTCAGGCCGGCCAACTTTATTCTATTTATTATTGAATTGATTAACATGCCAGAGATTAAAGTGGCTTCCTTCAATCTCTCTTTTAACTTAATATTTTCCCTTTCAATTGGTTCAAAGACATCCTCCATGACTGTTTTTATTTCCAAATGTAACATAAGTTTGTTGTGGAGCCATAACACCATGTATGGTAAAGGCCTTGTGCATAATTTACAAGCATTCTGTACAAACAGCAATCATATGATTTCACTGAAAAAAAAGAAAAAAAGAAGGAACTCTAAATGATCCGTGCCCCTCGCCCCTTACCCCCACCCCACTCCCCATGATCCATGCCTCATTCTGCCCTTCTGCTGAAAAGAAGCAAAGAACTTGCCCTCAACTCAGAAGATGTAGAAATCGGAATCAGAATAAAAACAATGGAGTGGCCAACATTGAAGAAAACAGATGCAAGCATCAACAAATGATTTATGCAAACCTTGCCCAGCTCAAAGTCATAGTCCTTGAAGATGTCATCCAAATGTTAGTAAGTATTTTTCTCCAAATACATATTAATCAGAAAAATCCAAGGCTATTGATCAGTGATTAAAGATATTAACGAATGGATTTCACAACATTGCAAAAAAAACTCAGATACAGCACCTCACCTGCTCCCAAAGCGATACTCCATGGTAACCTTCAGCAAGGAATTGGAGGGAAAATGAATTTTGGTGGAAGGGTCTTAGGGACATTTCAGTAGAAGTGAGACCATGGAGGCTGAATTTTGACCCATCAAAGGAAGTGTACAGACTTGCGTAGTGTTCAAACTCTCCTCAAGTCTCTGTGTACTAACAAGTCAGCAAGCTGAGTGACCCCAGCCAAGTCACTTTGACCATTGTTAAGTCTCTTCTGTAAAATCTAACTATTTCCACCCTTATTGGCCAAGTTGCTACCAAGCTTTTTCCCCAAGTTTTGCCCCAAGCCCAAGTCCAGGTCAAAAAAACAGGCTTACTGAGTCCAAGACGAGTCTGAATTTTGACACTATGGAACAGAGAGTATTAAATTTAGGTGAAGCTGTATAGAAGCATGCCAGAATGTCTTGAAAATAAGATCTGTCAGTCCCTGGAAGTGGATGGGAACACAGAAAGGCAGATCTTATCAATATATATTTGAATTTGTGTTAGGCCGATGATGAATGGCCCACTTTCAGAATCAATGACACCTACAAGTGACAACAGATACTGGATACAGATGCTGGACTATGAAGAACTGCCATTTAAATCTTCAGTTATCACATAACATTTAAGTAGGCATCACATAACATTTAAGTAGGCAACACCCAGTGAAAAAAATAAAATTGTAGACTATTCAAAAACCACATAAAAGAAGTTTTTAGGCATCATAACAAAGGAATGGAGGCAAAAATCCAGATGCCAGCATGGGAAAAAAGCTTTCCATGGAGAAATCAGAGAAATTTTTTCAACAACCAACAACCAGAGAAAGTTTTCCAACAAGCAAGAACCATGAAATGATAACAAGCCATCTCTAGCAGGAAATGAATGTAAATTTAGAAAGAAAGAAATTTTATTAATGTCCCTGAGTAACAAAGTAAGTTGATGGAACTCAGGAAGTACATTTGGTTACAAGGGCATGAAGAGAGCGAAAAGAGTGCTCCAAAGTTAAAACTTAAAAGTACAATATATTAGAAAATCTAATTCTCTTTAATATGCGATAATATGTGATACAAGTACATTGTACACGGCAAATCCTGTAGGCAGGCAAATTGACATGTCTACGTAATAGGGAATAAATTTTGACATTTTGTGTTATTTTGTATTTCGTATGCAAAGTGTTTGATGAAATGTGCGTATGTATAGTTAATAAAGTTATGATGTAATATTTCACACGATAATATGTAATGTTAAGTATTAGTCATGTATGGACAAGTCATAAGTTGTTAGTTTGTCTTGTAGTTGGAAATAAAATGTAAATGCATGTCAAATGTAATTTAAGAAAATGATGAGGTGTCAGGTAGTTAGAGGATGCAACTACTTTTTAGTTCTATAAATAAAACCCTTCCCTCATTCATTCATGTTGTTACTGGCATTGAATAGTAGTTGGTGTGATTGGCATGGAAGGAAGGGTTGACTGGGCACATTGGTATTGTATGTAAGGAGAATGTCGTATGTGTTCCACTGTACAGGCCACTGTTAATGCAATATCTACTCATTTTCATCCTTCATCTATTGCTATTGTATGTTTCCTGTATGTGTTGATATGGCTTATTGCTGCAGTAGATAGATCTGTTGTTCCTTCCAAATTCTCTATGCAGGGTTGAAGTCGCAGTATGAGAGTTGTCATACAACGGAGTTGTTATACATTCAACTTGCAGTCCAGGAGTGCCGTAAAAGGAGTGTCATATGATAAGTGCTGACATGAGTTGTCGTACAAGTGAAAGTGTTGTGCAAATGATACCATACAAGTCATTGTTTTACAAGTGATTGTTGTCATTGTCATACAGACAAGTGTTGTACTGAATTGTTGTACAAGTGGAGAGATAAGTCTGCATACTGAAGGATAGCAGCCTTGAACAGGACTGACTTTCCTATTCACAGATTTAAGTGTTGAGATTGACTTGATTGCAGTCATTGCTGATCACTAAATCTGTCACATCAAATTGTTCCTCCAAGAGTGGAGTACTCACCACCATGCTATAAATCCAACATGGCACCAGCTCGCTTGCCACCACAGCACAAAGTCGCCAAGCACATGTTTCGTAAACATTTAAGCAATTTGTCCTTGTACATAATTTGGCATAGTTGTTATGTATGTGGTTGCATGTGGATGTGCCACATCTAATAATGTAATAAATACAGTAAGGAAAGCTTTCTTTTTCTTAATGTATGCAAATATTAGGTGGTTGTTGTTAGTTAGATGATTGTCAACCGTCTCAACCAACACTCCTTTTGTATTCATTCACCTCTACTCTCTAAGTTGGTATTGCACATTTTAGATGCTATTGTTGTTTTGGTAATCTAATGTGCATACTGTTTGAGCATTGTATAAGAGTTGCTATGTGTACTTGTATAAGAGTTGCTATGTGTACTTACTGGATTGCCTTTATGGCATACACGTCTAGTAAATTGTTCTAAGTTATTTCCAATTTTTGCAATTATATGTTTTTTACATGCGTTGTGTGGAATACAAAATTGTTGTGCTACATTCGGCATCTTTGTTGTGCAAGTCTAGATTGGGAGAACACAATGAGAAAGACTGAACATGATGAAAATTGAATCAATAGCAACCCACATTGTCTACACAAACATGGATGTGGACAGCAATGAACAAGAGGTGAGCCTAAGCGGAGGTCCAAGTAGATCAGGCAACATGCAATGCAATCGAATTACCAACGTCAATATAGTAGAGACAACATATGTGGGGCCACACGATGATTTTGATGGAGCCAGGAGAGCCCCTTCCATGAACGGAAAGAAGTGTAGAAATGTGAGCCTTCTACAAAGCCCCCTCATGAAGAGAATGTGTCCAAATGCCTCTGCCCATTCATTTTGAATGAAGACATTGATAATCATGAAGACGATATCTCAACTGTTTGGGTGACAAAGGAAGTATTATTGCCGGAAATCCAACGCATGTGGCCTTCTCGAGAGGAGGATATTAGAGTATAATGTTTATTTGTTAGATACTATGAAATTAGATGGCCCATTTATAGGTGTATCTTGATGACTCATCCTATATAGTTAGTGTCAATTGAATCAAGAGATGCGTACAATAAGTTTCCAAGATAAGACAGTTTATCATCTATTTGATTACTAATTAATTCCTTTTAATTGTCTCTTGCACCAACTTTACTTTCTTGTACACACGTTCACTTCTTATTTGTGATTTGTTTAGTACCTATGCTTCACTAAATCCTTGCCATAGAATTAAGTCTGCACAAATATGACCATGCAACTGTGATACATGAAGCTGCCATAGTACAATCTGAGATTTTTGAGAATATGCACTTGATGGACAATTGCTCCTTTTGCTTACCATATCACCCCACAACAGGATGTGAATATGAAATATTGCAACATAGTTTGAGATCATTTTTGTATTTTTAAGGAAAAATCCAAATTAACAATGAATATAGTTTGTATGTATATGGGATTGTCCTATGCTTACCAAAACATCATAACCTACATATACATTACACCCATGAAACATTTGTTATTTTATAACTTGTCAGTCAGAAAACATATAATTCAAAAAAATCTATCTAGTTTCTAACTGAATGGCATACCTGTGTTTTCCCAATTCCTGCTGGACCAACCACCTCTGTCACTGCACCAAAAGGGATGCCTCCACATAAAGCTTGATCTAGACCATTTAAACGTGTTTGAAAATGACCATGTAATGGCTCGTTCATAATATGCTGTGTCATTAGTGAAAGTACCTGGACAAAAGATACGTGAACATTAAGAGCCTTCATCACCATCAACAGAATGAAATAAGTCTTTTATTATTTGTCTTGTCATTAAGTATGCCCAGAAGTGATCTTAGGACTGCAAAGACAGTATTGTGAAAATATCAATAGATCATTTCCCGTGAACTATTATTGACACTAAAGGACAAATGACATGTTAGCCATGCAACACCCCTGCCTATGTTTCTCTTATAACTATTGCAATCACTGAATTCCATGACCAAAGAAATAATTTTATATTGAATACTTACAGTGCGGCAAGGTGGACATGCATGTTTGCTCAGTTGTGTTACTGCTGCAGATACTACATCTAGTGACACATCTAAGAGCTCCATTAATTCTAACTCTGTTCTAGAGAGAGCATCCTGCATCCTTCATATGCTTCATGAGAAAGGAGTTCAATATGGCCTTAATTCTCATGAAAACAAAAAAAAAAATCATGCCACATTATTTGTTTCATATTCATCAATTGAATCGATTGACCAACAGCCAACATTGAATAAAGCAACAAAATTCAACAATTAGCATCTAAGCATTAGAATCCAGAGTCTTAAGAACACAATTTGAAACACCATGCAAAAATTTCCACCCGTACCAGATAACATAAGCAAGAAAAGCTAAGAAATCACATAATGTAATCCATATGTCACAAATGAGCCATGTTAGGGATTTTGTCAAAAAATGATTCATTCTCCTTTTGAGATAATTGCTAAGTTCCATGGGGACGCATCCTACACTTTGGTGACCATCTTGGAAATGCATCCTGACATCCTTAAAATGTGTCCCGCCATCTTGAAAAGCCATCCCATCATCCCCATCCCGAAACTTCGTGGAACATAGGATAAAGGACACGAAGGAGGGACCTGTTTATGCTGAATTTGTTTTGTAGTCTGAAGTACATTCTCATTATTTGGTCAGTTTCCAACTGGTAAATTGAAGACACAGCAATCTTTAGCATGCATATGGTGTATGTGTAGCATGTGGTTATATGTGGCTTATAAATATTCTACAAAAAATTAAAACAAATCTGAGATCGTTGTTTAATAGTTCTAAGTTGCTAATTATATGATGTCAGATATGTGGTGGCGGTCAAATAAGAACTCATCAAATTCAAAGAATTTCATATTTCATTTATTTGTAATTTTCTTTCATTCTCTTTCCTTATTTATTTACTAAAGAAAAAGAAAGAAGAGAAACCTAACTATTGCAAAAGATTTAGATTTCATTGGTCTGTCCCTTTGAGAGAAAAATGGGAATAATGGACAAATGAAACTAGTCTTTCAATATGAGGTTGACTGTGTGTGTGCTAGAAGGGGGAGTTATTAATCAAAGAAAGAAAATAATTTTTACATGTAACTTTTACCTTTTGCTTTTGCTCTTTTATTCAGGGCGAGGTGAGTGAAATTTTGGTTAACCATTGCCAATTGACTGATATTTTACCGTCTTTAAAAAATTAGATTCAGCAATAGAAAAACTTCCCCAAAGGTATTAGCCAAAAATTTTACACTGCATAATTTCTGATTTCTTCTGGCCCTTGTCTGGCATTTCTATGAGGAGGCTGAGCTATAGATTTGGCTAATTAGACATTAGAAATCTTCATAAAGCATTAAGCATAAATGTCTGTTCCATTATGTTAAATCATTGAGACACTTTGACATGAGACACTATAATTTAACTAATTTCTCATTCACCTCTAAAGTTTGACCGTGGATGTCTTTTCTAGGGATGTTGATGTAGAATTCAATATGGTTGATCTCCCCTTGTTATTGTTGACTAACAGTAATGGATTCAATAGTTTCTTAACGTGTTAGGGCCAAGCCATAGGGCATTTAGCTTCCCTGGCGTGTTCTTGCTTCCTATTGGATTGTAAGAAGAAGTACCCCTGACATACACTGCAAGTGCTTCCATCATTGTTGGGCTACCTCAATAGCCCATTGAACCATCAACCTTCCCTCATCTAGTTGACATAAAGAGAAAATTCTCTCCTCCAAACTCAATTGATCTCCAAGCCAGTTCTACACCCCCCACTCTAAAACTCAGATCAAAAAGTCCATCACTACAACAACCTCCTTCTTGTATGTCTACCGGATTAGCATACGACCAATTGTCGAGTTGTAAGTCGTCTCGTATGCTCACAGGACTAATCACAACCTTTCTTCCCAATCGGCTCCTTCAAATCCTTAGTACTTGTGAATTGTGGAGACAAGCACTTTGTGGTTGCCTTTGCTTGTCTATTCACTCTAGGGTAATGCGGACTCAACAAAATATAACAAATCAGGAAGTCTGACATGAACCTTTAATCACCTAGTTTACAAAGTTTCTACACTAAACACTGGGGATTTGTAGAGAAATCCCAACCCTCATGACTATTTGTTCATAAATAGACTTGGTCATACTCATCTTCCACTTTGTCAGATATTATGTCACTGCCACAATAGATGTACTTCTTCGCCTGCTTAGCTTACGGGGTCCAATGAAGTCCAAACTACATCGTTAATCAGTCCTATGATTGAGAAGAATGCAGGGATATGAAATCCCTCTTTAGTGACTTCCATGTCCTTTGACACTTGACACAAGACATCACCCGCTCCCTCACAATGCAGAATAGGTTGGCCATCAAAGTCTAGCTAACAACACCTTTCTTGCCACAATGTCAGACCATGTGTTGTCGTTAGCTAGTCTTTTGGGCACTTACATTATGCATTTTCTCCTTCAATATGCATCAACACAATTTCAAATCAGGCACCATCTTGCAAGAATTGTTCAATAAACTAGAAGGGCCTCACTTGGAGCACAATTTTTCTTCAAGTAGTTAACAACTCTATCAGTAGGGATCTTGTTGACAAATAGTTCTTTATGTGCTTTTATGAAGATGGCAGCACTGCAACGTAAAACAAATGGGCATATAAAATTCATCTAGAACCCCTCCTTCTTCAAGTTCCCCTAAGTGTATTGGGATAGATGGTCAACAATTATTACGTCGTTCTTCATATTGTAGGCGCTAGTTCAGATGTGGTGCCATTTTAAGCGCCACCTTCGATTTGATGTAGTGCGTTGGAATTCAAGTAGGCGCACATGCAATTTTGTTATGTAGTAATTTTGTTATTTTGAGTTGTTTTGTTATACGTACAAGAAAGTGTTTGACAAAATGTACGTATAATTAATAAGTCATGTATTAAGTCATGAAATGAAATGAATGTCAAATGCATGACAAATGAAATTCAAGAAAATGATGAGGTGTCAAATAGGTAATTGTAGGAAGTTGAGGGAGCAACTTACTTCCAAGTTGTATAAATAAGGCCCCTCATCCATTCATTGGGGGCATGCTATGTATGGAGGATATTGTTGTATGCTTTTGTGTGCATCGAAAGATAATTCCACTACATGAAGATATGCCATACATAATTCCACTGTATGAAGATATGCCATACATGTATTCTTGCAAATAATAAGAATACTTCCATTCAGCCATTGTTGTGCAGACTTATGTGAGCATTGTGCATGTACTTGTGAATGACTATCATTGCTATAGTTAACAGTCTAGATTGTTCCCACCTTTGTCTGTTTGTTGTAGATGTACAGACAGGGTCATCTAACTCTAGATTGGGTCGTCTAACTGTGACACTGGGCCCTGTGGATGCAAAACTAGGTCGTCTAATGCTAGACAAGGCCATCTAAGCACTTAACAAGGTTGTCTAATCCGTTACAATGTGCAAGGTCATCAGGCAAGTATTGATTGTGTTGTGTAGGCCATATGACAGAAAGTATAAGACCGTTTGAATATTTTCTAACTGTATGTTGATGCTTTGTGTTGATTTGGAATACCATTGTTTTGCTACATTTGGTGTGGTTGTTGTTTGAAGTTCAAACCAATGACCACATGGACACTGAAGATAAGAGAGGTGGATGACAAATAACCTGACGCGAGGACATGAGAAATATTGAACACGGAAGGATGAGTGAGAATCTAATAAGAAGAAGCTTGAGGATTGCGCAACAGCAAATGCGAGGAGAGTGTGTATGTGCGGAGCACATGGAAGAGTTGTATGTTGGTAGTGAGAAGTTGCATTTCAATGAGGAAGACTTGCATGTTGATGACAAAGTGTTGACGGAGTTTGCTAGCAAAGAGATTCGAGCGCCAAAAGTGGAGCGAGTGTGGAACCCTTAGGAGAGGGGAAGTTCAAACAAAGAATGTGAAGAAAGATGACAAACATTGTTTGTGACGACGAAGGAAGAAGTTATAGGTAGGCAAATTCTACATAATCAATGAATAAGTGTGTTGGAAGTCAAGTACACACACATTAAGAGTTTTGATATAGTTTTGATATATTTGATGTTATAAAGTCATGATGTAATATTATATGTGACAATGTGTAATGTTAAGTGAAGTATTAGTTATGTACCGATACGTCACAAAGTGAACCAAGAAATGAAATGTAAATGTAAGTCAAATGCATGTCAAATGTAATTTAATAAAATGATGAGGTGTCGGGTAGTTAGTAAGTTGGAGGATGCAACTACCTCCTTAGTTGTATAAATAAGACCCTTCCCTCATTCATTCGTGTTGTTGGCATGGAAGGAGAGGTTGGCATGGTATTGAAGGTTGGTATCAAAAGTTAGTGTTGTACATTGGCATTGCACCTGGTAATAGAAATTGGGTGTAATCATACGGTATTTGTGAGATATTTGTGTCGAGTCGTCTGAATGCTATTGCAGACCGTTTAAATTGTTGTGTCGGGTCATCTGAATGCTTTGTTAGGCCGTCTAAATGCTGTGTCTAGTCATATGGTTGTTGTGTCAGGTCGTCTGACCATTGTGTTGAGTTGTTTGAGTGTTGTGCCAACCAGTCTGAGTGTTGTTCCAAGCAGTCTGAATGTTGTTCTTAGCAGTCTAACCATTGTGCCAGATAATCTAAATTGCTACGCTAGGTCGTCTGAGATATGTTGTATGCATAGTGCATGTATTGTAATTGTAAGTTATTCAAATTGTATATTTTGTTCATTTAAGTGGTAATGGAATTGTGTTGCAGTAAGTTGTATTCCATTTCTATAGACGTGCAAGTGGAGGCACAACATGCAAACGAAGATCAGTCTGAGAAGAACATTCGCGAAAGTGGTGAAGGAAGCGCCAACGTGGATTGTGCACAGGACAAGGCGGAGCAATTGGTGACTCCAACACAAGTGCGAGGGAGAGTGCTGAGAGGTGCAATGGACGAGAGTCAAGCACGAAGGCAACTGCAGGAGAGTGTGCTAAAAATACCATAGTTGACACTCATTTATTTGCAAAGGAGATAGTAGAGCATAAGCACACAAGGAAGTGTTGGCAATTTTGCCACATTAAGTCTTTTGATAATTTTTGGCCTAAGTATGGAGCTTTCAAGCGGCAAAGAGCATGCTGAGGTGTTCGGGTTTTCGTGGGCCATAAACGGGGGCGATAAAATGGACAAAATGAGCTCTGGATATTTTATCATTGCAGATCTTCTCGCCAGCTTTCCGACGATATATTATAATAGGCGATCGGGTTAGCGGATCAAAAGTTATGGCCCCGGGAAGCGTAACCAGGAAACCCAGCTTTTTGTGCGAAGTCCGATCGCGCCCGCTTGTGCGAAGTCCGATCGCGCTCGCTTTTGGTGCGAAGTCCGATCGCGCCCGCTTTTGTGCGAAGTCCGACTGCGCCCTTCTTCCTGAGCGCACTTGGAAACAGTCTCGCAGAGAAATTGACTAAGTGTTGGAGCGCAACCCGACTTCGCAGCGAAGTCGGACTGCGCTCCCTTGTCCGTGCGAAGTCCGAACAGCGGTGAGAATCAGCAAGTGCCGGTGCGCAACCCGACTTCGCAGCGAAGTCGGACTGCGCCCTTTGACCGGTGTGCAGTAGGGAAATAGGCCAACCCGATCGCGCTGTTTTTCACCCGTGCTACCCGATTGCGCTCTAATCCCGGGCGAAGTTGGATAGACTGCCTTTCAAGGCAGACACGTGTCAAGCATTATCATCCGACAAGTGTCCAACTTTGGGATCCGAGCCAAGACATGCCGAGCGAAAGGACAAGCATGGGCTGCACTATTTATGCCAACTGCCCCATCAAAGGCTGATGTGAGTTTCCACCTGCCTCAGCTACCCGCATTCCTGCCGATGTAAAGTTCTACCCAACGCGCTGCCACGTATCTGTACAGTCTTCAGGGAGACCATGCTGCGGGTACAGTCCAGCCCGACAGAAGTCAGCATCAGCAGTTCCGCGGCTGCTTTTGTCAGCTAATGTTTGACTGGGACTTTGTGCCCATAAATGTAATCGGGGGTTCTCAAGCTATAAATAGCCACCACGTTTTCATTGTAAAGTGGTGGAAGGGGAATGTCTGTTAGGGAACCATTGTAGCTGTGCTTCTGCCTTTTAATATAATACATACACTTGGTGCTGTCCTATTGTTTTTATTTTGTATGCTACCTCTCTTTGACATTTCTCGCCTCATGTTTTCCCGTATCATTGCTTGTTGTTGTACCGAACTCGGACTCCGGCATTTGGTGATCGTGTATTCCCGGGATGCATAAATTAAAGGATACATAGGGTAAACGTTAGTGGCCGTTTTCTGGTTATGTTTTGTGTTATAGTGTTGTTAGTAGTGGTGATTGATGCGTTGCCGTACTGTTAGTTCCTTGGAGGGAATGTCTGTTAGGGAACCATTGTAGCTGTGCTTCTGGCTCTTAATACAAAACATATACCCGACTCTGTTCTACTGGTTAGTGACAGCATCCATAGTGGTGTGTTATGGTTATATTGGTGTTAGTAGTGGTGATTGATGCGTTGTCGTACTGTTAGTTCCCCCCACCCAACTCCAATCTAATTTGGAATCCCTTTCTGCATTTTTATCTCTTTCCTGCACTCTTATCTTAAAACTCAAAACCCCACAGGAAGCCGGCCTTCTCCGGAGATTGGCACGGAAGGCATTCCTTCCTTCCGGCCCTTCAATGTTGGTCCGCGGGTCTAGGGCGCATTGACACACCAAGTCCTTCCCAGGTGGCGGATTCGTGGCCAACAGTTTTTGGCACGCCCGGTGGGACCCAGGGTCCCACATTTGGAAGATCTCAAGCTCGTCCTCACTCGGGCTGACAGTTTCTTTCTGAATACTCGGTGGGACAAGGAAGTTTCCCACCCCCAAACAGAATCGAAGCACTGGTGCTCGCTTCATTGCTGTTCAAAATCAGAGCACCTGGCGACTCTGCACGTTCATATTCTCTGAGTCCGAAAGACCGGTCCTGACGCCTTCATTCAAACGAGAAGGTGGCGAGCGAGGAACCCGGGAAACCAGCCTGGACTTTACGAAATTAATACCAACGCTCCGAGCGAGCGCGTCAGCCGGGCTGATTACCAAGCTCGCATAGACGAATCCGTGAGGTGAGACGATCGCCTCATATTTTAAGGAGGCCCGAGTTGGTGAATCTTTGGCTTGCCTTCATCCGGCAAAATCACCCGGCGACTCGACCGAGCCAAGATCCGATTTCTTGACGCACGCCCTTTTTTAAGCTAATAGAAGACACCCCCGAGGAATCAAGGTTTGGTGAGCAGCCTTGACCTCACAAGCGGAGAAATGAATGTTCACCTACAGTCTCCACCGTGGTGGTATTGGCTCCAACCATCACCGCAACCGGTACCCGAAGAGGGCTCCCGTCCGACAAATCTCCTTGTCACATTGTTCATCAATTGTACGGGTACCGGCATGAATGATAATCTGCCACGTTGCACCATGTTCGCGACCCGGCAAACTTTGGGAGGCCAGCCGGACTTCAAAGATCATCCGAAGTACAATCAGATCCGGTCCGGACACTGCAGGTTCACCGGATAGGCAACCAAAGCTAGATTTGTGTTGGCGGCATGCCAATAATGCCGCAAAATTTTGTATAAATAAGCCGGCTAGTATTCAAAGTTTTAGTTGTTTTCTTAGTTTAGGTTGTGCAGTGTTTTCTTTTCAGTATTCCAAGAGTGTCGTGGGTGCCAAGGGTTTCAGAAAGAGGTTGCTGCTGGCAGTGAGTATCAAGAGTACGACGAGGGTGACTCTGTTGCCCAATGGATAAAGGCCTGGGTCCTCACATCGAGGCGAGCTCAATGCCCCGCGAGCCGCCAGGAATGTTGGCAATTTTGCCACATTAAGTCTTTTGATAATTTTTGGCCTAAGTATGGAGCTTTCAAGCGGCAAAGAGCATGCTGAGGTGTTCGGGTTTTCGCGGGCCATAAACGGGGGCGATAAAATGGACAAAATGAGCTCTGGATATTTTATCATTGCAGATCTTCTCGCCAACTTTCCGACGATATATTATAATAGGCGATCGGGTTAGCGGATCAAAAGTTATGGCCCCGGGAAGCAGAACCAGGAAACCCAGTTTTTTGTGCGAAGTCCGATTGCGCCGCTTTGTGCGAAGTCCGACTGCGCCCAGCTTTTGTGCGAAGTCCGACTGCGCCCTTCTTCCTGAGCGCACTTGGAAACAGATCGGCAGAGAAATTGACTAAGTGTTGGAGCGCAACCCGACTTCGCAGCGAAGTCGGACTGCGCTCCCTTGTCCGTGCGAAGTCCGAACAGCGGTGAGAATCAGCAAGTGCCGGTGCGCAACCCGACTTCGCAACGAAGTCGGACTGCGCCCTTTGACCGGTGCGCAGTAGGGAAATAGGCCAACCCGACTGCGCTGTTTTTCACCCGTGCTACCCGATTGCGCTCTAATCCCGGGCGAAGTTGGATAGACTGCCTTTCAAGGCAGACACGTGTCAAGCATTATCATCCGACAAGTGTCCAACTTTGGGATCCGAGCCAAGACATGCCGAGCGAAAGGACAAGCATGGGCTGCACTATTTATGCCAACTGCCCCATCAAAGGCTGATGTGAGTTTCCACCTGCCTCAGCTACCCGCATTCCTGCCGATGTAAAGTTCTACCCAACGCGCTGCCACGTATCTGTACAGTCTTCAGGGAGACCATGCTGCGGGTACAGTCCAGCCCGACAGAAGTCAGCATCAGCAGTTCCGCGGCTGCTTTTGTCAGCTAATGTTTGACTGGGACTTTGTGCCCATAAATGTAATCGGGGGGTTCTCAGGCTATAAATAGCCACCACGTTTTCATTGTAAAGTGGTGGAAGGGGAATGTCTGTTAGGGAACCATTGTAGTTGTGCTTCTGCCTTTTAATATAATACATACACTTGGTGCTGTCCTATTGTTTTTATTTTGTATGCTACCTCTCTTTGACATTTCTGCCTCATGTTTTCCTGTATCATTGCTTGTTGTTGTACTGAACTCGGACTCCGGCATTTGGTGATCAGGTATTCCCGGGATGCATAAATTAAAGGATACATAGGGTAAACGTTAGTGGCAGTTTTTTGGTTATGTTTTGTGTTATAGTGTTGTTAGTAGTGGTGATTGATGCGTTGTCGTACTGTTAGTTCCTTGGAGGGAATGTCTGTTAGGGAACCATTGTAGTTGTGCTTCTGGCTCTTAATACAAAACATATACCTGACTCTGTTCTACTGGTTAGTGACAACATCCATAGTGGTGTGTTATGGTTATATTGGTGTTAGTAGTGGTGATTGATGCGTTGTCGTACTGTTAGTTCCCCCCACCCAACTCCAATCTAATTTGGAATCCCTTTCTGCATTTTTATCTCTTTCCCCGCACTCTTATCTTGAACCTCAAAACCCCACAGAAGCCGGCCTTCTCCGGAGATTGGCACGGAAGGCATTCCTTCCTTCCGGCCCTTCAATGTTGGTCTGCGGGTCTAGGGCGCATTGACACACCAAGTCCTTCCCAGGTGGCGGATTCGTGGCCAACAGTTTTTGGCACGCCCGGTGGGACCCAGGGTCCCACATTTGGAAGATCTCAAGCTCGTCCTAACTCGGGCTGACAGTTTCTTTCTTAATACTCGGTGGGACAAGGAAGTTTCCCACCCCCAAACAGAATCGAAGCACTGGTGCTCGCTTCATTACTGTTCAAAATCAAAGCACCTGGCGACTCTGCACGTTCATATTCTCTGAGTCTGAAAGACCAGTCCTGACGCCTTCATTCAAACGAGAAGGTGGCGAGCGAGGAACCCGGGAAACCAGCATGACTTTACGAAATTAATACCAACGCTCCAGGCGAGCGCGTCAGGCTGGCTGATTACCAAGCTCGCATAGACGAATCCGTGAGGCGCCCTTTTTTAAGCTAATAGAAGACACCCCGAAGGAATCAAGGTTTGGTGAGCAGCCTTGACCTCACAAGCGGAGAAATGAATGTTCACCTACAGTCTCCACCGTGGTGGTATTGGCTCCAACCATCACCGCAACCGGTACCCAAAGAGGGCTCCCGTCTGACAAATCTCCTTATCACATTGTTCATCAATTGTACGGGTACCGGCATGAATGACAATCTGCCACGTTGCACCATGTTCGCGACCTGGCAAACTTTGGGAGGCCAGCCGGACTTCAAAGATCATCTGAAGTACAATCAGATCTGGTCCGGACACTGCAGGTTCACCGGATAGGCAACCAAAGCTAGATTTGTGTTGGCGGCATGCCAATAATGCCGCAAAATTTTGTATAAATAAGCCGGCTAGTATTTAAATTTTTAGTTGTTTTCTTAGTTTAGGTTGTGCAGTGTTTTCTTTTCAGTATTCCAAGAGTGCCGTGGGTGCCAAGGGTTTCAGAAAGAGGTTGCTGCTGGCAGTGAGTATCAAGAGTACGACGAGGGTGACTCTGTTGCCCAATGGATAAAGGCCTGGGTCCTCACATCGAGGCGAGCTCAATGCCCCGCGAGCCGCCAGGAATGTTGGCAATTTTGCCACATTAAGTCTTTTGATAATTTTTGGCCTAAGTATGGACAAAAATGGACAAAATGAGCTCTGGATATTTAATCATTGCAGATCTTCTCGCCAGCTTTCCGACGATATATTATAATAGGCGATCGGGTTAGCGGATCAAAAGTTATGGCGCCGGGAAGCAGAACCAAGAAACCCAGTTTTTTGTGCGAAGTCCGACTGCGCCCAGTTTTTGGTGCGAAGTCCGACTGCGCCCCGTTTTTGTGCGAAGTCCGACTGCGCCCTTCTTCCTGAGCGAACTTGGAAACAGTCGCAGAGAAATTGACTAAGTGTTGGAGCGCAACCCGACTTCGCTGCGAAGTCAGACTACACTCCCTTGTCCGTGCGAAGTCCGAACAGCGGTGAGAATCAGCAAGTGCCGGTGCGCAACCCGACTTCGCAGCAAAGTCGGACTGCGCCCTTTGACCGGTGTGCAGTAGGGAAATAGGCCAACCCGAATGCACTGTTTTTCACCTGTGCTACACGATTGCGCTCTAATCCCGGGCGAAGTTGGATAGACTGCCTTTCAAGGCAGACAAGTGTCAAGCATTATCATCCGACAAGTGTCCAACTTTGGGATCCGAGCCAAGACATGCCGAGCGAAAGGACAAGCATGGGCTGCACTATTTATGCCAACTGCCCCATCAAAGGCTGATGTGAGTTTCCACCTGCCTCAACTACCCGCATTCCTGCCGATGTAAAGTTCTACCCAACATGCTGCCATGTATCTGTACAGTCTTCAGGGAGACCATGCTGCGGGTACAGTCCAGCCCGACAGAAGTCAGCATCAGCAGTTCCACGGCTGCTTTTGTCAGCTAATGTTTGACTGGGACTTTGTGCCCATAAATGTAATCGAGGGGTTCTCAGGCTATAAATAGCCACCACGTTTTCATTGTAAAGTGGTGGAAGGGGAATGTCTGTTAGGGAATCATTGTAGCTGTGCTTCTGCCTTTTAATATAATACATACACTTGGTGCTGTCCTATTATTACAACTGTAGTGCTAGAGCAAAGAAATATTATTACAAAATCGGCACCATTTTCATTGATTGCAGGCTTGTTATACAATATGGGAGAAGACCACATCTTGAGAAGGTGTGTAATGGAGGATGAAGTACAACAAACGTTGAAGGAGGCACATGAGGGATTGGCTAGAGGTCACATGGGGCCAAATGCAACAGCAAGGAAAGTGTTAGTAGCAGGACTATGGTGGCCTTCCCTTTATCATGATGCCAAAGAATATGTGAAGGCATGTGATATGTGTCAAAGAACAAGAAAGTCGTTAAAGAGGGATTTCATGCCACTGCACCCTTCTCAACCTCAAGAACTTTTCAAAAGGTGGGGATTGGATTTTGTGGGACCACTTCGAACAAGCTGGAAGGGAAAATGTCGATGCATTGTAGTGGCGACGAAATACTTGAAATGGGCAAAAGCGAGGACTCTACCAGATAACTCTGCAAGAAACACTGCTCGCTTCTTATACAACCAAGTTATTATGAGATTTGGAACTACCCTGCAATTGACAAGTGATAGGGGAGGCCATTTCTTCAACGAAATTATTCAGAATCTGACTACGGAATTCAAGATCTTCCATTCGTTGTCTAGACCATACTATCCCAAGGCAAATGGATAGGCAAAGGCAACAAACAAACCCTTGGTTTCCATCATGTAAAAGACATGCAACGTCGAAGGCGCCGATTGGGAAGAACGATTGCCAACAATCCTATGGGCATACAGGACAAGTTTCAAGCCAACAACGAACCATACACCCTTCCAATTAATGTATGGACAAGAGGTAGTCATGCCAGTTCAATTCTTGGTACCTCATCTGCAGGTAGCAGTGGAGAACCGCTTGAGTGACAATGAGAGCATAGAAGAAAGGCTCACAACACTCATACAACTAGGGGAGAAGAGGGTGATGGCATAATGGGCAACGACGATTGCCCAACAATGATGAAAATTTTGGCACGATAAACATTTATGGAAGATGGACTTGAAAACTGGCGATGTGGTGCTTAAAACTAATGGGAAAAGAGAAATTAAGCTAGGAAAATTGAAGACCTTGTGACTTCGACCCTTCCAGGTGGAGGAAGTATTGGACAATGGGGTTGTCTGATTGAAGAAATTGGATGGTACAATCTACCTTGAAACAATGAATGGTTCTAATTTAAAGGTGTATAAGGCAAAGGCATAGGTAAATGTTATCAACTTAGAATCATCGCAAGGAGAAACTTTTGAAAGGACGACAGAAGTACCACAACCAAGATTGTGATTTTACAAACAAGGAGAGCCCAATAGAATCGTTGATCATAATACTCGAGAAGAGGAACGAACGAACTTGGAGTGGCTATTCAAAACAGAAGGAGAACCTGTAATCGAACAAAGGGAGTTAGAACCTTGACCCAGGGAACGCAAAAGATTCGCAAGCCTCTCCTCTAGGCTCTCCTAGTCATCCTACAATTATGTACCGCCACCCTCAAACTGGGTACCAAGAACTCCACTAGCACTAATGTCTCCTACCCATACATCAACTGGAATGGTGTATGGTTCGTCGTTGACTTAAAAGTTGTCCCGTACGCCCATAGGACAGTTGACAATCGTTCTTCCCGACCGGTTCCTTCCACTCCACACATCTTATATATAATTCAAGATAGGACCTTATTCATTACTTCCACCTACCCATTAGCTCTGGGATAGTATAGACTAGACAAAGAATGAAAGACCTGAATTCCGTGGCCAAGTTTTGAATAATCTCATTGACAACTGCAAAGGAATTAGGAATCTTGTAATCACTTGTTCATATAGGAATCGGGTTGTACTCCTTGCAAAATTATCTGGTAGAGCCCGTGCCTCTACCCACTTTGTCAAATATTCGGTTGCTACTACTATATATCGGCATTTCCTTCCTCTGCTTGTCTTCAATGGTCCAACAAAATCTAGACCCCATCTTTCAAACAATTCTTGCGGTTGTGAAGGATGTAGCGGCATAAAATCCCTCTTCAGCGGCTTCCCTGTTCGTTGGCAGGTATCACATGCTTTCACATACTCCTTAGCATCGTGATATAGAGTAGGCCACCATAGCCCTGCCAACAACACCTTCCTTGTCGTTGCATCTGGCCCCATGTGTCCTCCAACCAGTCCTTCATGTGCTTCTTTCAATGTCGTGTTGACTTCTTCCTCCATCACACATCTCCGCAAGATCCCATTGGGTCCGATTTTGTATAACAAGCCTGCAATCAATTGAAATGGTGTCGATTTCATGATAATGCGACGTCTTTCTATTGCTGTCATCTCCTTTGGCAGCTCTCCTTTCGACAAATATTCCCCAATATACTTGTACCATGTCGGTACTGCATTCACCATGAATAATTGGGCATCGAGGAATTCATCTGGTATACCTCCTCCAACAAGTTCTCTCGAGCGAATCCTTGATAGTTGATCCGCTATTACATGCTTCTTTCCAGGTCTCACCACTACCCAAAACACAAATTCTTGCAACGTGACGAGCCACCTGCTCACTCGCTCGTATATCATCGATTTGTTAATCAAATACAGCAATGCCTAGTGGTCAACATAGAAGGCAAAGGGATTGGCAAGCAGATAATGTCTAAACTTTTGCACTGCATATACCATCCCTAAGGCTTCTCTCTCCATAGTGCTGTAGTTCTTCTCTGCTCTTGATAACAACCGACTTGCAAAATAAATGGGCTGATCAAGCCCAAACTGCCCCTCTTGGGCCAATCCACATCCAATTGCAAAATTTGATGCGTCAACGTGGACGTGAAATTCCTTATCCCAATCTGGGAATACTAGAATGGGCGCACATACCAACATTGCCTTTAGCCCTTCAAAGGCCTTTTGATGTTCCTCCGTCCACTTGAAAGGAACATTCTTGCACGTGAGAGCATCCAATGGGTAGGACACCTACGAATAGTTCCTAATGAACCTTCGATAATATCCGACCGTACCTAAAAAGGTTTTCACCGAACTGACGTCGTATGGCTCTTCCATGCTCACTACGACTCGTATCTTGTTGGGGTCGGTCTTCAATCCTTCCTTACAGACAATGTGTCCCAATAATTTGTCGTAAGGAACCAACAACATGCATTTACTTGGGTTCAATGCCAGACGAGCTCTCCTACATAGGCTCATGCATTCTTCCAATGCCTTCAAGTGCTCGTTTGTCTTTCCGTACAAGGACCAGTCATCTAGGAAAGCTTTAAACTTCCCTGTGGACATTTGATCAAAGATATACAAGATTATCCTTTGAAAAGTGGTTGGTGCATTGCATAAACCAAAAGGCATTCGGTTATATGCATAGATGCCATTCTCCACTACAAAGGTAGTCTTCAACTTGTCTTCCTTGGCGATACTAATTTGATTATACCCCGAGAATCCATCCAAAAATGAATAGATCTCGTGTCCTGCTACTTCCTCCAGTATGGAGTCTGTAAAAGGAATGGGAAAGGGATCCTTTATGGTTACGACATTCAAGCTCTGGAAATCTACACAGATACGGATCCGGCTTGCCTCCTTCAAAGTGATTACTATAGGTGACACCCACTCACTAATTGTCACTTTGAAGATAATGCCTGCATCCAACATCTTCTCAATTTCTGCGTTCACCAGGGCTGCATACTTTGGGTTCATTCTGTATGGTCGTCTTCGTATTGGTTGCGCACCCTGAATTAATGGAATTCGGTGTACGCACAACTCTGGTGGTATCCCTTTCAGATCCTTGTATGTCCATGCAAATACATCCTTGTATTGCAGGAAAATTCTGAAAGTTGCCGCTTTCAGCATTGGGTCCCATTCATCTCCACAGTGAATGATCTTCTCTTCTCCTTCTTCGTCGAGGTTCACCTGCACCATCTTTGGTCCTTCATACTTTATGGTGTCAAGTTCTTTTGTCGCCTTGAGTACATCTATCGGATGGGCTGGTTTCTCATCAATCACCGCATCTCCCACCGTGTACTCCAAAGTTCTTTGGAAATGTCCATTTTTCTTTTTCTTCGTCCTTCTTTGGTGCAGATTTCCTTCTTTGACTACATTCGTCGACCTCTTGCACAATATTCTTCTTTTCCTCATGGCCTTCTTCTGCATGGATGCAAAAACAATGTGGCAAAAACACCTCATAGTCCTCCATCTGCCAATGAAGGAGTCCATTGTCAGAGTCCTCCTCATCCTCTGTACAATCTTGAAGTTCCAACACGCCTCCCTCGTTTGGCTCATATCTGCTATCTTCATTTGATGACGAACTTCCCGATTCATCAGATGTTGCAATGTCTTGGCTCACGGATTGATTCTTGAGGTTTATCATATACTTATGTTGGCCCTTCTTAAATGTGAGGCGTTCCTTCTCCCAATTATGGTTCACTTTTGCCATCCTTAGCCATCCACGTCCTAGCAATGCATCATAAGCTGGTTTTTGCATTGCAATCACTACGAAATCCATGATAAAATCTTGGTCAGCAATCTTCACTTTTTGATTTGTCAATACGCCTTTCATTTCTATGTCGTATTGATCTGCACCATACAAACGAAAGTTTGGAGACCACAAGAATGGTGCTCCAATATCTTTCCAGGTCTTTTTTGGCATTACATTCACGCTAGACCCTCCATCTACGATTACCTGCGTCAACTTATGATCCAACAACTCCATGTGGATCAATGTCGGTTTCTTCCCTGCCTCAATCATCAACACCGTGGGATCAATATATTGATCCTTCTTGATCGCCGCCACCTCCTGACATCTTGGCTCCACCGCCTTCTTTGTGCGTGTGATCTCTCCTACCTTTGCATAAAGCTCAGGTATCGTGCCAAGTAAACTGGACACCTTTACTTCTATTGTTGTGTTCAGTACTTGCGCCGCCAATTGTTCTATTGATGATTGTCTTCCCGGAACCCCTTCTACAATAATCGGTTTCTTCAACATCTTCTCCTGGAGGAGTCTATCTTGTTTGGTCTTTTCCATTTCTTCTTCGATCAAGTCATGTGTTGCCTGCCATCGCTCCTCCTTGGCAGGATTTGGGTATTGCTCGGTCTTCTTCATTTGATTCACTGCAAGCACATGCTTCTCTTTCTCCTGTTGGTTTATCAAAGGTTCTCCAATGTCAATCAGATTGACATTTTGAGTTCCACTAGAACTCACTTTCTTTGGGCAATTCACCTCCTTGTGATTGCCTAGACTGCACCATCTACACGTGCATAGTATTGTTTCTGTTGGTCACGAATCTGCCATGAGGAAAGGATTTGTCGTTATTGCGCCCTAGGACCCGCAAACCAACATTGAAAGGCCGGAAGGAAGGAATGCCTTCCGTGCCAATCTCCGGAGAAGGCCGGCTTCCTTTGGGGTTTTGAGGTTCAAGATAAGAGTGCAGGGAAAGAGATAAAAAGTACAGAAAGAGATCCAAATTAGATTGGAGTTGGGTGGGGGGAACTAACAGTACGGCAACGCATCAATCACCACTACTAACACCAATATAACAATAACACACCACTATGGATGCTGTCACTCGCCAGTAGGACAGAGCCAGGTATATGTTTTGTGTTAAGGGCCAGAAGCACAGCTACAATGGTTCCCTAACAGACATTCCCTCCAAGGAACTAACAGTACGGCAACGCATCAATCACCACTACTAACAACACTATAACACAAAACATAACCAGAAAACTGCCGCTAACGTTTGCCCTATATATCCTCCGATTTATGCACCTTAGGCATACCTGACCACCAAATGCTGAAATGAATCAACAAGCCATGACACAGGAAAACGTAAGGCAGAAATGCAAAGGAGAGGCAGCATACAGAATAAAAACAGTATAACAGCACCAAGTGTATGTATTATATTAACTGGCAGAAGCACAGCTACAATGGTTCCCTAACAGACATTCCCCTTCCACCACTTTACAATGAAAATGTGGTGGGTATTTATAGCATGAGAACCCCCCGATTACATTAATGGGCACAAAGTCCCAATCAAACATTAGCTGACAAAAACAGCCGCGGAACTGACGATGCTGACCTTTGTCTGGCAGGATTGTACTTGCGGCATGGTCTCCCTGAAGGCTGTATAGCTACGTGGCAGCGCGTTAGGTAGAACTTCTCATCGGCGAGGAATGCGGGTAGGCTGAAGCAGGTAGAACCTCCAATCAGCTTTAAAGGCGGCAGCTGGCATAAGTAGTGCATCCCATGCTTGTCCTTGTGCTCGGCACGTCTCGGCTCGGATCCCAAAGTTGGACACTTGTCGGATGATGCTTGCTTGACACGTGTCTGCCTTGAAAGGCAGTTTATCCAACTTCGCCCGGGATCGGAGCGTCTGTCGGGTTGCGCAAGCAAAAAACAGCGCAATTGGGGAGGCCTTTCATGCCTTAGTCAAATTCTGAGTTTGTCTCCCTACTGCGCACCGGTCAAAGGGCGCACTCCGACTTCGCTGCGAAGTCGGGTTGCGCACCGGTGGAAGCTGATTTACACTACCGTACGGACTTCGCCCTGGAAAGGGGGCGCACTCCGACTTCGCTGCGAAGTCGGGTTGCGCCCCAGCACTTAGTCATTTTTCCTGCCAACTGTTACCTAGTGCGCCCGAAAGAAGGGCGCATCTCAGGGCGTTGCGAAGTCGGATTGCGCCTGAACACTTAGAATTTCTGGCTGATTCTGTCACCTTGCGCAGTTTGCATTCTGCTGCGCTCCAAGCGGAGGGCGCACTCCGACTTCGCTGCGAAGTCGGATTGCGCTCCGACACTTAGCCATTTTTCAGGGCAACTGCTTGTCATTTTGAGATTTTGGTGAGGGGCTCAAGAGAAAGAGGGAAGAATGAGAATGTAGGGAAGAGAGAGAAAGGGAGAGAAGAGAAAGGGGAAAGAGAGGAAGAGGGAAAGGGAAGAGCAGCACTCTTACAAAAATTGAAAACATTGCACCCCGTGCAAAATGTGACAACATTCTTGGCGGCTCGCGGGGTGTCGAGCTCGCCTCGGCGCAAAGAATCCATGCCTTCATCCATTGGGTGCAGAGGAACTTACTTCCCCTGCCTTCTGCTGCTCTGGCCGTTCTCCTCGCGGCAACTGTTCTTCAGATCCACTTCCGGCAGTTGCCTCCTCGGATTCGCCTTCCGAATGCTCTCCAGCGTCGGCTTCTGCCTCGCAGATGCGCTTGTATGCGGCCTGGGCTTGGCCCCAGGCTTCTGCTTCGAAGGGTCGGCGGTCAGCAACTTCTTCTAACGCTGCGTGGAATGCAGCGACCGTGTGCAAGTCGATGGTGAGGTATCTCTTTCCCAGCTCCTGGAAGTAGGAGCTGATCTTGCAGCACTTGGACACCATCTTGGTGACTTGACTTTCTTGAATTGGCTCGGTCCAGCTATCGATTTCAGTTGTATCTGCCTCAAAGGACAGCCAATTCTTTTTCACCTGCTCATGGGTGAGAAACTCACCATTCTCAACATAGCTCGGGCACCCTAGTTCAGAGAGAGCGTGAAGGGGAGCCATACAAATGTCTCTTTCATGTTCGAATGCATCCAGCATTCGTCTGGCAACCCTCACCTCTTCTGTTTTCTTAAAATATTTATGCAAGGTTACCCTTGCATCTGCCCATTCTGCAGCGAATGAGGACATGGGGGAGAATTGGAGGCCATCGCGCTCGTGTTCTTGAAGATTTATCGCCAGGTCCAGCCATTGCTTCGCCTGGCGTTCGGCCTCCTCTACCACAGGCTTTCCCTGGGCAGAAACTTCTTGGATCCTGGATGCGAAATCCAGGACCGACATGGCTTTATTCATGTGGGGCTTGCATCCCCGCAGCAGATCAGCCCGCATCTCCTTAACTTTGCTCTTTGAAAAGACCGTCGCTTGAGATGCTTTCTCTGCAGATTGCGACTGCGCCTGTTTCAAAGACTCCTGGAGCTGAGAAATCTGCTCCAGGGCTGCCTGCTTTTCCGTTGCGGCTTCTTGCTGAGAAGCGGCCAGCTGGGCTTTTAATTCATCTATTTCTCGCTGCGCCGATTCCAGCTGCTCAGTGGACCTAGACAGGTCCTCTTCAAGCTGCCTTGCTTTGTCCTGCAACCGGAAAAGCTCTTCCTGTTCCTCCAGATTTTTGACAAGGAGATTATCCGCTTTACGAAGGATTCCATGAATCTCGTATTGCGGGTGGATATCGTCAAAGCTCTTCTCCTTTCTCTGAAGCTCGTAGTCCGCCCTGGTCATTTCCCGGAGAGGCTTCTTCACTTTTGGAGTTATCTTTTCTGTCGTGAGCACTCTCCTCTCGAAATCAAACTTGGTGCGCTTTACCGGGGCGGCTATCTCCTCAGGTCTCCTCCGCTTCAAGTTTTGGAGGAAAGAGATAGGATAGTCTACGGCTCTTGTTTGCCAGAGGCAAATCGTCCGTGTTACGGAGATCGTCCATGAAGTCCGGTTCCCCCAGCCTAGGGTTCTGCTGTGACATCTCTCCTGCGAACAGGGAAGTAGGAAAAACCGGGAGGACTTTGGAAGGAACGGCCGCTTTTGAGGGCGACCGGGGAGCGGAGAGCGGAGCGGTTGATGCTTGGAAGGGTTTCAAGCGGCTGAGGCGATGGATGCAACGGTGAACGCGCGGCTTCAGCACTAACCACGGGTGAAGGGTTTGGGGTTTGACTCAGGGATAGGGAAGCGTTGGGGTCCTGAGCAAACTGGTCGAAAGAATGGTGGCCGCTAGAAGGCTGTGGAGATGGGGAGGAAGATGCGGCCACGGCTTGCTCGGATTGAGCGGGAGATGGAGTCGGAGTAGGGCCAGATGGGATCTGAGGGAGCGGGGCAGCGGACGTACCTGCGGGCTCCGCCTGAGCCGATGCTGGATGAATGTCTGCGGTTCTGGTTCCGGCGGCTGGCTCAGGACTATCCAGAGAAACAACCTCTGGAGCGGTTGGACGCGGCTGCGGCTCTGCGGTCGATCGCTTGCACCGTCGGGCTAGGTCGCCTGACCCTATCAACTCTCTTCCTCTTCTTCTCTTACGGAGCAATGGCTGGTTTGGAAGAAGGAGATGAAGTAGGTGCAGCGGGCGCTGATGTTCCCACGGTAAACTTGTACCGGGGTTTGACTTGCAGAAGGTCTGCCGCGGCCGGTCCGGTCGCTGGCGGTGCTGGCGTCTTTTGTGCCTGAGGAGTCACCTCGGGCGCTGACTTGGCTAACTTTCGCGCCTTTTCGGGCACCACCTTGGAAGCAACAGGCTGCATTGGGTCCACTTGGATATCTGCTGGGCCCGCGCTGGCAGTTGTAAAAGTGTACAACTGTTGGGAGGAAGACCCTCCTTTATAACCCTCGAAGGGACCTCGGGGAACGTAATCTCGGAATGCGAAAGGCCGCCAATTGCCAATGTGCTGGTCATATAGAGCTGAAAAGTCATCATCAACGGCCGATTCCTCTCGATGGATTTATCGTGCTGCGTGCGGCACCTCATCTTCCAGCATTCAACAACTTTTTCTTTTGGCCAGTTAAGGCCTGCTAGCTTGGTGATGAGTTTCTTAAATCCCGGAGAAGTGAACTTGTGGTCCGGGTTTCGCTCGGGGTCATATGCTACCTCCTCGCAGTAAAACTCCTGCCAAGGAGGCCATGCTTCCATCGAGTCAATCTCCCAGTCGAGGTCAACATGGACCACATCGCATCTGTCTTCGATTATATCCGCCCGGGGGCAGATATGTGCAAACTTTCCCCTTATCCCGTGTGGGTCGTACTTCCAGCGCTGCGGCAGCAGAATCAGGCCAATGTCAAAGAGCTCCCGCTCGAGATAGACATGCTGTCCTATCTCTGATATTTCAACGTTCGCCCAGGAAAGAGGATATTGAAAGATATGGCCCTTTTTCTTTCCCTGGCCGAACTCCTCTTCAACATAGTCCATCTGCCGCGCAACCTCCATCCCAAACTGATGATCCGTGCACCAGTAGGGCAGCAGATGAGGCTTGCCCTTGAATCCGTAGATTCTAACCACGATCCCCTGCGTCAGTCTAAAAACGTCCCCGAGCTTGTGATTCGAGCAAATAGTTTGTCATTTCCTGCGGGGGGCGAGGGATCTCACCATCGTTGAAGACTGACATGACCAATCCCCGAAAGTTGAAGTTGAACTTGTAATAAGACCCTTTCCGGTATAGGTCATCCGTCCATTCATAGACGGGTTGTGGCTCTCCCTTCTCATTTACCTTCTTCAGGTTAGGGATCGGCATACGGGAGTGCAAGTGATACAAACAAAGCCAAGCCAAGAAGGAACTGAATCGAAATTCAGTTGACTGCTTTTTCCGTAGCTTCACCAGGCTGGAGTGAATGGCGTATGCAAGCCAGTCCGCCCAGTCGAAGAAGATTGGGCGCTTCCCACTTTTCTGCGCTATTGGTTCATAAGATTCTCCGCATAGGAGACATTCTGCCAGCGCTAGCTAGTACGGCCGTACCAGCTCGTCAAAGTCGCATCCGAGGACCCACGCCAGGATGGTGTATATGTATTTACTTTGAAACCTTTCCAGGGGTATGGGGCCGGTTGGCCATTGTCCAGCTGCGAGCGGGGCGTTCAGCTCTGAGTTGAGGAAATCCCTCATCTTTTTTGTATGCGTAAAGCGCCCCGCTTGCTCGCCAAGATTTATCCTTTTAACAATCGCGCTGGAGTCATATTGCAACCCCGGGGCGAAGGCCGGCTGGACGGTCTCTCTGCGGAGTGCGAACAAGGGTTTTCCACTGCAGTTGCAAATTTGCCGGGTAGCTGGCTTGTAATGTCTGACAATGATGTCGACCAGCTCCGGGCATTGGTGGACAGGAGGGCACAAGAACCGATGAAGGTTCGACTTGTACGCAGCCCCGAAATGGTGAGAGGGCGAAACTTTATCCGCCCAACTTTCCACATTTATCCGCAGACTTAGTAGAGGCTCATGGAAAACGAGCCGTCCTTGTACCCAGACAGGTAATTAACCGGTGGTGGTGGGGCTTGCCCACGTTGTACTTTCTTTGTCCGGGATTTTGACTTTTGATCCCGCGGCGTCTCACTCCTGAAAGCATCTGACTGCGGGAAATCCCCACTTTCGCGCTCCTCGTCTGGATTGTGCTTGCATCGGCAACTTTCCTTTGTCCATTCCTTCGAAAAAGCAATAATTATGACCTCTGGACGTCTGCAGAAGATTTCGCAGTCACAGGAATAATTTGCACGATTTGGCATGTCTGGGCGCACCAGACCTCCTTTTAATGATAATGACAGCGTCATTAATGGTGCGCAGGAGGGGGTAGGTCGGCTGGCTTGTGAAGAAGTTATGTTTTTAGGTGCCTGCGCAGGAGAATGTCTTGAAAGATGCACCCTGGTTACCGTGCCATGCCTCCTTAATTGCGTTTTCCTTGAAGGTTGCGCAATCATTAAGTCTGACTTTGAACGTTGCGCCATGGCTGACGTCACTGCCACAATCCGGGCACACTGCTCAAGGCAAAAGCCTTTTGGTTCGGAAACCCATCTTACACAGCCGTTATGCGCCCTGGGCCCACACTTGGAGTATTAATTTTTTTATTTTTTATAAACCATCCAAGTTGCGCCCAGGACGCAGGGCGCAATCGGACTTCGCCCCAAAATTGGGCGCGGTCCGACTTCGGCTCGCGCAGTCGGACTTCGCCCCAAAATTGGGCGCAGTCCGAACTGACACTTGCTTGTTTTCTTTGCTGCCTTCACTTCCCAGCTGCGCCCCTTGGATGGGCGCAGCTCGAACTTCGCCCGCAAACCGGGCGCAGTCCGAACTTATACCTAGCCCTTCTGCAGCCTTTGCTCTTTTCTTTGGTGAACCACCCGAGCTGCGCCCGAAAAACGGGGCGCATCTCACACTTCGCGCGAAACCTGGGCTCGCCCAAACTTCGCGCGCGAAGTCAGACTTCGCTTTGAAAGTGAGCGCAGTCCGAACAGTTAACTCCCTCTTGGTGCTCTTTCTCCAACTGCGCCCTTTGGGTGGTGCGCAGCCCGACTTCGCTGCGAAGTCGGGTTGCGCACCCGGACTTAGCAGATTTTCACTGTTTTCTTGGGCAGTCTCCTTTTACGAACTTCGCTCTTTTTCAGGGGCGACACCTGACTTCGCCGCGAAGTCAGAGCTTTCTCCTTCTGTCCGACTTGGGCTTACTAAACTGGAAAAACTGAAAGCTGAAAACTGTACATACTGAAATTTAAAAATGCATAAGGGAAATATGTTACAAGGAAGGGCCCGTTAGGACACCTTCAACAGCGATATATTTTCAAATGGAACCCGTTAACGGGAATAGGCAGGAGCTGACCCTCCATATCCCGAAGTATGTAAGCGTTGAGCTGGTTCACCCGGGCAATCTGATAGGGGCCCTCCCAGAGAGCATCGAATTTTCCGTGGTTGCCCGGCTTCGCCTTTAATGAGTCCCACTTCAGCACCAGGTCCCCGATTTCAAAAACTCGGGCAGTGGTGCCTTTCGCAAACCAGCCTTGAGTGGATTCAACATGCTTGGTGAAGGCCTGGTATGCTTTTTCCCTGTCTTCCTCTAACTGCAGGAGTTGGCAGAGTCTGTCATCCACCGGATCTCCGTTGCTTCTCTCTTCGTCCAACATCCAGAGAGCGGGGATTTCAATGTGAGATGGCATGACAGCCTCTTTGCCATAGACGAGCGCATAGGGGGACGTTTTAATGGACGTCTTGAACGAAACTCTGTCCGCCCACGGCGCCCGGTTCGAGAAGTGAATGCCAAGTCCGCTTGTTCCTTTCAATGGTCCTTCTGATGATCTTCAGGAGGTTCTTGTTAGTAGACTCGGCAAGGCCATTCCCCTGCGGGTAGTAATTAGAAGACATTTTGTGATAAATGCCAAGTTTGCCGGTGTACTCCGTGAGTACGGCGCACTGCGAACCCCGGACCATTGTCCGTTACAATTGACTCCGGAACCCCGAAGCGGGTAATCAGGCTTTCAAGGAACCCGATGACCGTTTCTTGGTCCGCGTTTTTGGTTGGGATCGCCTCTGCCCACCGTGTGAAGTAATCGGTGGCTGTAAGAATAAACTTGTGTCCGGCAGAGGAATTAGGCGAAATCACCCCAATGAAGTCTAGACCCCATTGTTGGAACGGAGTCTCGGCTTGAATCGGTTGAAGGGGCAGGGGTGCTTTCTGTTTTTGCCGGCAAACCTCTGGCATTGATCACACTTGGAACAGACCGCATAAGCGTCTGTAAATAGAGTGGGCCAATAGTACCCGGCTCTAATTATTTTCAAGGCCGTAGGCCTTGCGGAATGATGACCTCCAGGCATCCCGGAATGAAAATCTCCGAGGACCCTGGACTGGTCTGATTTCTTGACGCACCGCAACAGGATGCCGTCAATGTTTTTGAAGTAAAGCCCCTCGGGGCGAAGAGTGTACTTGAGTGCACCTAGCCGAAATCTCCTTCGTTGTGAGGCGTTCAGGTGATCTGGACATCTTTTGGTGTAGAAATATCTCACCGGTTCATCTGTCCGGTCACTCCCCCTCCGATAAGGAGTTGGCCGAGTTGATGCTTGTTCTTGTGTCCTCCCACTTACGAGGCGGAGATGCCGGCTACGAGCGCTTCGAGCCAACTCCTGACACAAGGCTCGGCCTCTGATAAGCTTGGTGGGCCGCACTTCGATGTCGAACTCCTGGATTTTTGCAATCCATCCTGCTCTCTTGTGACCCGGCTCTCCTTGTATGATGAAGCTTCGAACGTCCGGGTGAATCACAAAGACAGTCGTTTTGCTCTGGGAGACAAAGTGCCTGAACTTCCGGAGCGATTTCATGACAGCGTGAACCTGCCGCTCTATAAAGTTGTACTTTTCTTCATGCGGCTGAATCACTTGGCTCAGGAACGCTATGGGGCGCTCCTCGCCATCGTCTCCCTTCTGAGTCAGGACTGCGGCGTAACTTTCCGGTTCTCCCACCGCGTACAGGATGAAGTCCTTGGAGTAGTCCGGGTTAATCAACACCGGAGCTTGCGCAATTCGAGCCTTGATTTCCTCGAAGGCTTGCTCTCTCTCATCAGTCCATTCGTAAATTGTATCTTTTTTCAGCAGTTCGGCCATAGGCTTGATCACCTGTGCGAAGTCCGGGATGAACTTCCGCACGAAGTTAATCTGACCGAAGAAGGACTGCAGCCCTTTTTATCAATTGGGGCTGGCAAGCGAAGGAGGGCTTCTGCTCTGTCAGGGTCAATGGCGAGGCCTTTCTCGGAGATGACATGTCCCAACAGACTTACCTTCTTTTACCGCGAAGACAGACTTCTTCGGGTTTATAGAAATGCCGAATTCTCGACACCTCTCAAATATTTGCCGGAGGTGGGAAACATGATCCCCTCTTTGGTGAGAGAAAACGGTCATGTCATCAAGGTAGATGACAATGATCTTATTGAGCGGCTCTCGGAAGGCCGAGGTCCATGGCCCTTTGGAATGTGGCACCGGCATTGGATAAGCCGAAAGGCATGCGGCGATAGGCGAACGTCCCCCATTTGGTGGTGAACGCCGTCTTTATCTTTGGTCCTCATCCACGACCCAAATCTGGTTGTAGCCGGAAAATCCATCTAGAAGTGAGAATCTGCGGGCTCCGACAACGATGTGTAGAATTTGATCAATTTGGGGAAGCGGATAATGGTCCTTGAGGGAGGCTCGATTCGGGTTTACGAAATCGACACGAGAGACGGATGTCGCCATTCTTCTTCCTCACGGGCACCAAATTCGCAACCCGGGATGAATGTTTGATGGGGTAGATGATTTTGGCCTCGAGCATCTTCGGGGAGCTCGGCTTTCATCATGGCCTCGATTTTCGGATTTACGGCCCTCTGCTTCTGCCGGAACGGCTTGGCGCCATCCTCTAGCTCAATGGTATGCTGGATTACATCTCTGTCATACCCCTTCAAATCCTCGTAGCACCAGGCCACGATGTCGGGGAACTCTTGGCACAGTGATCTGATCCGCTCAAGTTCCTCCGAAGTGCAGTCTGTCCCGACCTTGATGGTTTTACCAGGTTCGAGTTCCAAGTCGGCATATCGCTTCGGGTCTACTTTGATCCTATGAGATATAGCTCTGTCATTACGATCAAATAGACTCTCCAATGTAATCAGTCCTTTTGGGACATGATTATTTTTCAATTGTATCAACCCCTCATATTGCTCGTCATCAGGGTCTCTACTCTCGATTGAACATGCTTCATTTACCAAAAATGTGACGATCTCCTCGTCACAATCGAACACCTGCCAGTGGGTGTCCTTATCAGGCACAGAAGGCCTGTAAATAGTGCGAACCGGCTTCGGTTTACGGACAACGTCGTCAGCCGGAACGTACCTGGCTCCAACAGACGCCAGAATGTCAGCGTGTTTGTTTTTCTCACGCGATATCGCCTTGACATTCAACGAGTCAAACGACTCCATCGGGTCCCACACCCGGTTGCGGTACGCCTTGAGATAGTGCTTTTTGGAGGCGCACTTGTTCGTAACCTGGTGACACACCGGCTCTGAATCTCCAAAGATCTGCAGGTGTTTAATCCCCGACCTCTCCGCCTTTCGCAATCCCAAGCATAGGGCTTCGTACTCCGCCGAGTTGTTAGTGCAGCTCCAGGCCAGCCTGTAGGTATAGTCCTTCTGGATCCCGGTTGGAGAAACCAGAAGCACCCCTGCACCGGCGCCATTTTTGCATCGCGCGCCGTCAAAGAAAAGCTTCCACAGCTTCTCAGGTGCAGGTCCCACTTCCTTTTCAGCTGACTTGTCAAGCCTCTCGGGCTGTACAATGGTGTAACAACCCTGCTCTGTCTCAATTACGGCATTGAAATCCCGCAAAGAGAACTCATCTTCGAGCTGTAGCACTTCGAGGGCTTGCTCCGTCAGCTCTACCGTCACCAGTTCTTCCTCAGACAGCTGGACCATGCAGTCCAACTCTTCTCCGGGTATCTTCTCTACTAGGAAGGTGGAAGGCTTCTCATTAAAGATTCTCACTCTTCTTCCTTTGAAGGGCACTTCCATGTGTGAGTAGTCTAGAGGCAGGTACCCGCCCGGCTTCGCGGTGAACTCCCGGGAGAGACACATGCCGAAGTAGGGAGCCGAGGTCAACAACCACGACCTCTTGGATGACCACGATGTCGAGAGCCTTATGCGGCCGAATAGGGATGTCCTTTATGACACCAGCTGTCTTGACAGGGGTGCCGTCTAGTTGCGGCACGCCTTGGCTGCTCCTTGTGTACTCCATCCCGATCTCGTCACGAGACGGCTTTCGGCATAACGGTCGTGGAAGCGCCGAGAGTCCACCATGCGGTTGTGTACTATGTGCCCTTGCATCCGTAAAGACAGAGATAGAAGGGAGGCGGTCTGTTCTTCCCAGTGGCTGAGACTGTCAGAGGTTGAACCAGGACAGCGGGCTGCATCTGCTTGCCGTTCTTCATGTTTTTCAGAGATTCCTGCAGCAGATCCACCTGGCCTGGGAGCAGAAGAGCATCGTACATGCTGATTCTAGCGGGTGTTCTTTTTAACTCGTCTACTATCTCTGTAGCCCGAGGTGCTAGCTCCTTCTGCTTCTTTTGCCGGCTCATACTTCGTCCGGTGCTGCTGGGTGGCCTCAACTCTCTGTCTCTTGGTCAGAGACGGGTACTTCAGCTTCTCCTGGGCTTGTTCTTTGGTTTCAGCTGGAGGCTGAGGTACGGGAGCTTTAGCCGGAACTGGAACTTTTGCTATAGGGGGCTTGGCTGGAATAGGGGCTGCCTTTACCGGAGGAGGCTTGGCTGGAGCTTTGTCTTTGGATGCCTTCTCCTGGGCTGTGTAGGGCCACAGCCGCTTGTACGGTGGCAGCCCGCCAGGCTGCGGTTTTTCTCTTCGGGTGTATACTTTCAGAGGTTTGGCAGCATCTGCAGTTTTCTTTTCTTCCTTGGCGGGCGGCACTAGATTTTCCTCTGGGAGGGCAAAGTTGGCTTCACCGTCCAAGGATCATGTAGAGTTCATCGTCCTCTATGGCGCTGCCGGCCAAAGTCTGGATGTAGTGCTGGTGCAGTGTGCAGTCTTCCTCCGAATGCGGGTCGTTGCACGTAGTGCACCAGTTGACCTGGTCGGAAGGACCAGGTTGGTCTTCTATAGCAGCATTTCTCGGAGGCGGACGCCTCTGCAGTTGTTGTGGAGGCCTGTCTTTTGTTAGCGCCGGGGGCGGATATGGCCTCCTAGGAGCGAGGTCCATCTGGGCCTGCTTCTTCTTCAAAGCGGTCATGTCATTGGACATGGCATGATAACCTGAGGCCAAAGCCCGTACCTCCCGGAGGATTGTGTTACGAATGTTATTGTCGGGAGGCGGCAAGCTGTGCCGGTGGAGGCAATGCGGCTAATGGAGGAGGATTGGAATAAGGTGCGTACTGCGGGGAGCAGGGAGTGCTTGGAAAATGCGGAGCGGGGAGGAGGCGGGTGAGGATAATGCATTTGCGGCGGGCCGTAAGGAGTTACGACCGGCGCCGGATTCCATTGCTGCTGGGGTTGCTGTCCTGATGTGGACGGCGCATCACCAGAAGCTGATGGATATTGGGATCTGGGAAAGTCGGGACGAATGGGTTCCTGCACCCTGGACGGGAGTCTGCCGATGGAAATGATATCCGCTTCAGCTTGCTGGGCAGCCTCGTACAGAGCAGGAAACGAGTCTATCCTGGCAATCTTCAGCAACAGGCATATGTCTGAGTTGAAGGATCTCAGGTAGTAGTGAGCAGCCATGCCGGTGAAGGCCGAAGTTCACGAGGTACCCGTTTCCAGGATCTCGCAAACCTGATGTTAAAGTCAGACACCTCCTCTTGGGGGTGTCTCTGGATACTTTGGAGCTGATGCAGCAAAGAAGTGGGGTCAGCGGACTCGTTGCATCCTTTCACGAGCCTTATGGCGAGCTGGGGCCACCACTGTGATAGATCCCTACGGCGGCGATCTCCACCGGTAGAGAAGCTTTCCCCTTAGGGAAAGGGCCGTGCGAACGGGTCTTCACACTTTCGTCGGTAATGGAGTGCAATGCGGCCGGGGCAAGGATGTCCTGGATGTGCTCGTACGCCGTCTTGCCATAGCCGTCGTATGTAGGGATGGACTTTAAGGCAGCGGGGGGCACAGCTTGCTGTCCGACCAGGGCCAAGGGCCCCGTAGAGTCCACCGCCGGGAAGAGATCATCATCATTCTGCTGTTGGGCAGCCATTTCTTCTTCTTCTCCTCCGTCGGTTGTGTACTCAGTGTCGGTACCTTCCGAGGATGTAGATTCCTCTTCTTCCTCGGCCTCTTCTATTTCGTTCTCAGCTCCTTCGACCTCGGCTTCGGCTTCTTCTTGGATTTCAGCCTCGGCTTCGTCGACACGAGCTTGTGGATCAGCCAGCCTGGCAATTTCGCCTCGAGCGTTGATGTCTAGTTCGTAAAAGGCAGGCGGGTTTCTCGGATCCCTTGCTCGCCACCTTCTCGTTTGCATGAAGGTGCTAGGACCGGTCTTTCGGACTCAGAGGATATGTTCGTGCAGAGTCGCCAGGTGTTCTGATTTTGAACAGCAATGAAGCGAACACCGGTGCTTCGATTCTGTTTGGGGGTGGGAAACTTCCTTGTCCCACCGGGCGTGCCAGAAACTGTTGGTCACGAATCTGCCATGAGGAAAGGATTTGTCGTTATTGCGCCCTAGGACCCGCAAACCAACATTGAAAGGCCGGAAGGAAGGAATGCCTTCCGTGCCAATCTCCGGAGAAGGCCGGCTTCCTTTGGGGTTTTGAGGTTCAAGATAAGAGTGCGGGGAAAGAGATAAAAAGTACAGAAAGAAATCCAAATTAGATTGGAGTTGGGTGGGGGGAACTAACGATGCGGCAACGCATCAATCACCACTACTAACACCAATATAACAATAACACACCACTATGGATGCTGTCACTCGCCAGTAGGACAGAGCCAGGTATATGTTTTGTGTTAAGAGCCAGAAGCACAGCTACAATGGTTCCCTAACAGACATTCCCTCCAAGGAACTAACAGTACGACAACGCATCAATCACCACTACTAACAACACTATAACACAAAACATAACCAGAAAACTGCCGCTAACGTTTGCCCTATATATCCTCCGATTTATGCACCTTAGGCATACCTGACCACCAAATGCTGAAATGAATCAACAAGCCATGACACAGGAAAACGTAAGGCAGAAATGCAAAGGAAAGGCAGCATACAGAATAAAAACAGTATAACAGCACCAAGTGTATGTATTATATTAACTGGCAGAAGCACAGCTACAATGGTTCCCTAACAGACATTCCCCTTCCACCACTTTACAATGAAAATGTGGTGGGTATTTATAGCATGAGAACCCCCCGATTACATTAATGGGCACAAAGTCCCAGTCAAACATTAGCTGACAAAAACAGCCGCGGAGCTGCTGATGCTGACCTTTGTCTGGCAGGACTGTACTTGCAGCATGGTCTCCCTGAAGGTTGTACAGATACGTGGCAGCGCGTTAGGTAGAACTTCTCATCGGCAGGAATGCGGGTAGCTGAAGCAGGTAGAACCTCCAATCAGCTTTAAAGGCGGCAGCTGGCATAAGTAGTGCATCCCATGCTTGTCCTTGTGCTCGGCACGTCTCGGCTCGGATCCCAAAGTTGGACACTTGTCGGATGATCTTGCTTGACACGTGTCTGCCTTGAAAGGCAGTTTATCCAACTTCGCCCAGGATCAGAGCGCTGTCGGGTTGCGCAGGTGAGAAAACGACGCGATTGGGGAGGCCTTTCATGCCTTAGTCAAATTCTGAGTTTGTCTCCCTACTGCGCACCGGTCAAGGGCGCACTCCGACTTCGCTGCGAAGTCGGGTTGCGCACCGGTGGAAGCTGATTTACACTGTCGTACGGACTTCGCCCTGGAAAGGGGGCGCACTCCGACTTCGCTGCGAAGTCGGGTTGCGCCCCAGCACTTAGTCATTTTCCTGCCAGCCTGTTACCTAGTGCGCCCAGAAAGAAGGGCGCACTCCGACTTCGCTGCGAAGTCGGATTGCGCCTTGAACACTTAGAATTTCTGGCTGATTCTGTCACATTGCGCAGTTTGCATTCCTGCTGCGCTCCAACTGGAGGCGCACTCCGACTTCGCTGCGAAGTCGGATTGCGCCCTGACACTTAGCCATTTTTCGGGGCAAGCTGCTTGTCATTTTGAGATTTTGCTGAGGGGCTCAAGAGAAAGAGGGAAGAATGAGAATGTAGGGAAGAGAGAGAAAGGGAGAGAAGAGAAAGGGGAAAGAGAGGAAGAGGGAAAGGGAAGAGCAGCACTCTTACAAAAATTGAAAACATTGCACCCCGTGCAAAATGTGACAACAGTTTCCATTTGCCCCTCTTGCTTGTGGGTTTTGACAATTCTTTGCAAAATGTCCCCTCTCTTGGCATTTTCTATATTGGATGATTGGCTATCTTCTGAGTCATATTGTAATCGACTCTAGACACCTTGTTGATTACCTTGCTAGAACTATCTTCCACCACGACGATTATTTCTATAGCCTCCACTAGTCGCTCCTTGTCCATTATTCGAAGTATTTGGTTTCTCTACATTTTCTTCTTTCTGCATTGTTATCTTTTGATGCCTTGCTCTCCTCAAACTGAATGGACAATCTCCTACTGCATGTCCTAGCACGTCGCATATTACACTATGCATTCTTTGGACAGTTTATATTTGTGTGCCCTTCAGATTTGCAATTTGAGCACCACATTTCTTTCTTTTCCTTCTCATCTTTCACTTCATTAATCATTCGCTTGAAGTCCTTCATTGACTAGATATCTACATGCAAATCTTCTTTGTCACTATCTGAATCATCACTTCTAAAGTTACTTAAATAGGTTGCAGTTTGTTTGGCTTCACTTTCGAAGTTCCTCGCCCTTTCATAAGCTTCCTCATATGTCAAGAACGGTATTATCTTCTTCTTCTTATATTGTGGTAACAATCCATCAATGAACCATCTTTTCAGCAATCCATTCGTCGGTTGCATCTCCATCTTGTCAGTGAGTTGCTTTCATCGTCTATTATATGATTTTATGTCTTCATCCTTATTTTGTTTAGTGGAATAAATTTATGTTATGATTTTTGTATCATCTTGCAACAATCCGAATTCCTTCTTGAATTCATCCACCAAGTCTTCCCATGTTATGAAAGGTTTCATACTTTCTCTCTTTAAGTGCCAATCGATTGCGTTTCCTCACAATGTTGTTGGAAACAATTGTAACCATGCATCTAGGTTATGTACCCCGTTTTCTCTCCATATTGTAGTACATGTCCCTATGTGACATTCAGGATCTTCCTTTCAGTCTCCTGAAAAAGGTGGACACTTCTACTTTCCTACCGTATTTGCAAAGTGCACCATTGGGGGTCGATTTTCCTCTCCTGATTCTCCCCAACTCAATAATTGCTCAGACAACACTTCTTCTCTATGTGCTTCTATTCTCGGCAGTTCTTCACTTGGTGCCTTTGTTCTCGACACTTTTACAACTCTTGATGCTTCTTCTATGTTGTTGCCTTCAAACAGTCTTCGACTAAACTCTAGTGCGCCAGCACTTTGTGACCTCCTTCGTGACTATACATACGTTGGATTTGGCCCACTCGCCCAAGCACTCACGTGTGATTGCTCTAGTGCCTAGCTCCCATCCTTTGCACCCTTTGGCAAACTTCTCCCCGCTTGCTTTAGCATAGAATCCACTCGTCTCCTCGTGCGTCCTCCAAGTTGGTGTCTTGACTTATGCAAACATTTTCTTCAGTTGTTTGTTGCAACTCAATTTGCACTTCGTACTCTGTTGTGTGCCACCATTCGTTCTCGTCACTAGAGCTATCCTCCAGAGGATTCCAAACAACCTCTAGTTCTTCAAGTTTCGTTCTTGACTGCAATCCTCTATTGGCAATTTGTAAACTTCTTCTCATAGGTTGCTCTGGATCTCTTCCACGGTTTGGTCACATACGTTCGTGCAACAAAGAATCTGTCATCCACCTCTTCAATCTTCACGCATGCCAAGTTCGAACTTCAAAACAACGTCAACAAAGAAGCTGACCTATACTTCAATTAGGCAACGACACCAAATGTAGCATAGTGATGGGGTTCCCAACAATGAGATAGAATGACAAGATTTAGGGGCCAACGAGTCTGCAATCAACACTCTGGAACAATGTCACCATCATCATCATCTAATCAGATGGCAATACCTAAGACGACAAGTTAAACTTCAACCTTCAGTTAATATCAGCATCAGTAGGTTTGCATCAACATGACGACATGATAGCATCCACATGACGGAATTACGGCATGATCTCCAAATGGCAATCTATGTGACTACAACTACCCAAACTACAATTGCACTTCAACAAGACGGTAGTTTTGGTAAGACGGTTAACCTCAACAACTGTTATCGGCAATCGTCTGACTACGTCTTCGCCCCTGAATGCAACCTTCAACTATCAAGCGCATTACCTAGTATCTCGCACATTCAACCAAGATCTCACAAGTGCCTTTGTCGAGATCTTGCGAGGATAAAATGCACATGTGATGTGGAAAATCCTTCTAGCAGAAGGAATATCGGCTATTCTTAGTGACGAGAGCAGTGGCATTCATTTTTCTTGTTTACACGCATGAAAAATCCTTTCCAAGGTAGATTTGACTAGAGCAAAAACACTCGAAGACGTACATTCTCCAATAGTGAATGTTTTTTGCCAACGGCTGTGACCCTATCCAAGCGACACATTCATTCCCCGGTGACACTTGGAATTCCAGCAAGAACTTATCCAAGGCATCTTAAGGCCTTGTTGAGTCATTTTCGGCCACATGGAAGGCCTTGCTCATGCAATGATTCTCTTGACAACCAGCTTGCTGCCTTTTTCCGACACTATTCAACCTTGCGAATTGACCGGACCGCATTTGAAATCAAATATAGCAACCACCGCAGTAGCAACTTCTCTGTATGACCATTGGAATCCAAATTCCTTGACTGTTGGCCGAAGTGGCCGTTGGGCAAGCGGAGACATCCTTCAAAAATCGCAAGATGAAAATTTTGTATTTTATAGCCTGAATTATTAAATAGGGGTGAAAATTATCAATTAACTAATGTATTAAATCAATTATTTAATTAATTTAATACTTACCAAGTAGTCTTCTTTTTCAATTAATTAAAATTAATTAATTGAAAATATATCTTTTTGTTGGAGATAAAAGGCAAACTTTGTAATAGCCTAGGAGGCTAAAATTGCTTGTAAACTGCTTGGAATTATTTGTACTCCACTTGTAATTGTTATATAGACACATTTGATTAGTTGCATCTGGCTATCACTTGTTCTGCCATGGCTGCCAATTTGGCTGAGACTACGGCCAAACTAGCCAATGTAGTAAGTGCCTAATGGCATTTTTGCCACATTAGAAATTTTGACGAAATTTTGCCTAAGTGTGAAGTGCACTTCACCAGCGAAATCATCTGGAGCTTTAGATCAGCGAAACGCATGCAGAAGTGTTGGCATTTTCACGGGCCCTAAAAGAGGATGATAAATTGGATGAAATGATCTTTGGATACTTCATTGTTGTAGATCTTTTCGTAAGCTTTCCGACGATATATTACAATAGGCGATCGGGTCAACGGATCAAAAGTTATGGCCCCGAGAAGCTGTAACACCAAGTGCTCCCAACTCAGGCGCACATTTCAGAGTGCGCCCAAGGCCGGGCGCACCTCAAGTCGGGCGCACACAGGCCGTGCACCCAATGTCGGGCGCACTCAGGCCGTGCGCCCAAGGCAAGGCGCGCCTCAGGGAGTGTGCCCTGGCCGGGCGCACAAGACAGAGTGCGACCAGGCCGAGCGCACCTCAAGGAGTACGCCCAGGCCTGGCACACAAGGAGTGTGCCCAAGTCAGGCGCACAGGAGGAAAGGAAGGGTGCCCTGTCTGTTGACTCTTTTGACCTTTGTGCTGGTTTCCCCCCAAAAGCATTCCACATCAGCAATATGAAGGGCATCCTTATCAACCAGGCGCAGCCATTCTGAGAAGCTTCCAGACGGGATATTCCGGGATTTCAAGCATATCTTCCACGGAAGCGGTTCCCGCGAGTGAGGAGGTAGCGCCAGTGAGCCGAGTTAGTCAAGGCATTGAAGGGGTTCAACGGCATTGTTGAGGAGTCACTAGTCCCTGCCATGCCTGGTTAATACTTTGTGACTGTACTCTCTTGTAATCCTTATCTTGGCTTCCACCGCCATATTTTGTTAATCAGCATTTATTGTTCAAGCGGCAGAATTCTCTATATAATCCCGCTCTTTTATTGAAAAATGAATGGATGTTTTCTAGAGGCTAAATGAAAACCAAAATTCTGCTATCAATACAGTTGATGTCTGGCTCTAAACCTGGACTTCTATTTTCATGTGTATGTCTCCTATTGCTTATCTTCTATTATTCCATGCTTTAACTGTAAACTTGAATTCTATTATCTGGATTTAGTTTCTGATAAGGTAGGGACTCTGGAGTAGCCTTGGAGATTATGCATGTTAGGTGTTCTGGTTTAATTTCTATTAGTTATCTGTATTTGAGGGCTATTTGGTTCAGAATGCAATAGAGTTATCGTGCTGTTAGTCCATCACCCCTGTTCTATCTGGCTTGTGGCCATATTTCCCATCCCTTTCAGTCATTTCCCATTTCTTTCCTGTTCCTTTATCTCAAAACCCCCAGTTAGAATAGCAAGGGAACCAGCCCCTCTCTGGAGATTGGCACGGGAGGCATTTCTTCCTCTCGGCCTTTCAATGTTGGCCGGGTCTAAGGCGCACTGAATTACCAAATCCTTACCAAAGGCAGATCTCTGACCAACAGTGCCTTGGCTGATAATGTCAACGATATTAGCATCCAAACTGCTCCCTCTGACATCAAAATCTACAACAATGACCTTCGCTCCAAAACAAAATGCAAGGTCAAGATTTATGATGATCCAAGGGATCATGAGGTCCTAAACAATTGGATTCTTGATATGGATACTTAATTTGCATACAACCAAATTCCTGAAGATAAAAGAGTCCCATTTGCAAAACTGAAACTTTCTGGAGTACCTAAGGTTTTAGTAACTGAACTGCAACACACACAAATACCCTTGACAATTAAGATGAACTAGTAAAGGCATTGAAGGATACCTTTTATCCTTCAAACTATGGCAAAGATCTCATCATCAAATGGCTTCACTTAAGGCAAGGCAACATGAGTGTTCAAGATTATATTTATCAATTTAACAAGTTGAGAATACTAATTGGCGTGCAGGATTCAGCTAATGGACTCATTATCAAATTTAAGAGTGGTTTGCAGGAACCATTATTAGGGAGTTGAAATATACTACCCTCACCACTTTGGATGTAGCTTTCAATTAAGCTCAGCTAGCAGAAGAGAAGCCTGCTGCTCAGTCAAGAGGACCATGACAGTTTGGTTCCATGAGAGCTTCCAGAACTCCAAATCAGTAGCAACAAGTACAGAAGATGAAAAGGCCTTCTTATTCTTTCTCTTCTCTCCTTCCCCTTATAAAATATTTTCTTTTCTTCCTCTTCTTCTTCTTCTAAATATCCAAATAGTTGTACTTTTTTTAAAAAGAAAGGACATGTTGAGTCCCAATGTTATAAGCTCAAAAATATAAAGAAGAAATCATTGATTGTACAGTCTCCAAATGAGGACCCAAAAGATGGTCCCATTGAGACTATAGGGGAAGATAGAGTATACAATGAATTAAAGGGTAGACTAAACAATGTCACCCTAATGAATCACAACTCTTCAATAGGTGATCATGACAACTTGTTCGTCACGAGGGCTCACCTAACTCATGACTATTCAATTGATTGTATAATCAACAACAGCTCACAAAAGAATTTGATTGCAAGGTCCGTTGTTGATAAGTTGAAGCTGCCTATGACCCTAGGGTGACATTGTTTAGTCTACTCTTATTCACTTGGATGGAAAGATAGTGGTACCACTTTCAGCATCACACACACCTACATGGTCTCATTTGCTTTTGGTCCTAAGTTTGTGGACAAAGTAACGTGTGATGTCACTCCCATGGATTGTTGTGGATTACTGCTTGGAAAACCCTATCAGTATGATAGGAAGGCTACTTATGATGCATACAAAAATACTTACACTTTGCAATTAGATAATAAGTCATATCTAATTAAATGCACTCAACAAACCACCAATTTGGTCTTAAGTTGCAGACAAGCACACAAAGCTGTAAATCAAGCACAAGAATTGGCACTCATCTTCATAAGGCCACGGGATGAAGGAAATCAAGCACCACTTCATAAATATTCTAAACTAAGTACTTTAAAAAACCCTTCAGTTTGGAAGGCAAATTCAAGACTTGTTGTCCACAGGGTTTATTAAACCAAGCACACTACATTGGGCCTTTTTGAATGGCTTGTAATGCCCTTTGGTCTTGCTAATGCTCCAGCAACATTCATGAGTTTAATGAATGAGGTGTTTAGAAACATTCTGGACAGATTTGTGATCATTTATTTGGATGACATTCTTGTTTACTCTCCTACTTGGAAGGCCCATCTAGAGCATCTAGAACAAGTTCTTAAAACCCTTCAAGAGAACCAATTATATGCAAACCTTCCAAAATGTTCTTTTGCTCAATCCCCCATTTCCTATCTTGGCTTCATCATCAATGAGCAAGGCATTCAAGTGGATCCTGCCAAGGTTAAAGTCCTCCTCAATTGGCCAACTCCTTCCACCATCACTGAGTTGAGGAGTTTCCCTAGACTTGCAAATTTCTATCACAAGTTCATTCCTGGATATTCCACTATTGCAGCCCCCTTGTATCATTTGACCAAAGCCAAAGTTACGTTTCAATGGACAAAGGATCATGCTCGCTCCTTTGATACATTGAAACACAAACTATGTACAGCACCTGTCCTTGTCCTGCCCAACCTCTCTCAGCCTTTTGAGATAGAAACAGATGTATCACAGTTTGCCCTTGGAGCAGCATTGAAGCAAAATGGCCATCCATTGGCCTACCATTCCGAGAGATTCTCAGCTGCCAAATAGAACTACTCCACCTAAGACAAAGAGTTGTATGCTTTGGTGCAAGCCATTAAGTATTGGAGACATTACCTTCTTGGTAAAGAGACTATTGTACATACTGATCACATGCCCCTTAAGTTTCTTCAATCCCAAAACAAGATTGAGGAAGCTCGCTGTTGGTTACGAATCTGCCATGAGGAAAGGATTTGTTGTTATTGCGCCCAGATTCGCCCACCAGATTGAAAGGCCGGAAGGAAGGAATGCCTTCCGTGCCAATCTCCGGAGAAGGCCGGCTTCCTGTGGGGTTTGTGTTAAGATAAGAGTGCAGGGAAAGAGATAAAAGTGCGGAAAGAGATAAAAGTGCAGAAAGGGATTCCAAATGTGATTGGAGTTGGGTGGGGGGAATAAGCAGCACGGCAACGAATCAATCACCACTACTAACAGCATTCATCTACAAACATACATTGAAACTACAGCTATCAGCGATCCTATGTATCCTCTATCTATGCATTCCAGGAATACTTGGCCACCAAATGCCGGAGTCCAGAGTTCAGTACAACAGCAAGCAATGACACAAGAAACATGAGGCAGAAATGACAAGGAGAGGCAGCATACAAGATAAAAGACAGTAAGCAGAGCCAAGTATATGTTTGTATTTGAGGCAAACGCACAGCTACAATTGTTCCCTAGCAATATATTCCCCTTCCACCCCTTACAATGAAAACGTGGTGGGTATTTATAGCCTAATTTCCCCCCGATTACATTCATGGGCACAAAGTCCCAGACAAGACAGTAGCTGACACGAGCGGCTGAGGAGCTGCTGATGCTGACTTCTGTCTGGCAGGACTGTACTCGCAGCATGGTGTCCCTGAAGACGGTACAGCTACGTGGCAGCGCGTTGGGTCAAATCTTCGGTCAGCAGGAATGCGGGTAGGTGCGGCAGATGGCACTTCACATCGGCTTAAATGGTGACAGATGGCGCCGGTAGTGTAGCCCATGCTTTGTCCTTGCGCGGTCAAGTCTTGGCTCGAATCCCGAAGATGGATACTTGTCGGATGCTGAGGTATGACACGTGTCTGCCTTGAAAGGCAGTTTATCCAACTTCGCTCAGGATTCGGGCGCTATCGGGTTGCGCAGGAAGAGAACAGCGCAGTTGGAAGGTCTTCTTGCCTAACGTTTTCTGAGTTAGCTTTACCCAACTGCGCACCGGTCAGAGGGCGCACTCCGACTTCGCTGCGAAGTCGGGTGTCGCACCGGTGCTTGCTATCTTCTTCCGCTGCTCGGACTGCGCACTGGAAAAGGGGCGCACCCCGACTTCGCTGCGAAGTCGGGTGTCGCCCCAGCACTTAGCTGATTATCTGCTAGACCGCTCCCTAGTGCGCCCAGGAAGAAGGGCGCACCCCGACTTCGCTGCGAAGTCGGGTGTCGCCCCTGACACTTAGTCAAATTTTCGGTTTGTTCCTGCCTGATTGCGCACTTCGGGCTCCCTACTGCGCTCCAACTGAGGGGCGCACTCCGACTTCGCTGCGAAGTCGGGTGTCGCCCCAACACTTAGAATTTTCAGGGAACACCTCTGTTCTGGAAACTTACTGGGGGAAGAAAGGGAAAAGAAGAAGGGGGAATGAAATTGCAAGGAAGAGGGAGAAAGGGAGAAACGAAGAAAGGGGAAATGAGGAGAAGGAAAGGAAAAGAGCAGCTCACATGCAGAAACCAAAAACATGGCACCCCGTGCAAAATGTGGCAACATTCCTGGCGGCTCGCGGGGTGTCGAGCTCGCCTCGACGCAAAGAACCATGCCTTTATCCTTTGGGTGCAGAGGAACTTCCTTCCCCTGCCTTCTGCTGCTCTGGTCGCTTCCCTTGGGGCAACTGTTCTTCTTCAGGTTCACTTTCACCAGTTGCCTCCTCGGTCCCGCCTTCTGAATCTGAGGGTTCTCCACTTTCGGCCTCCCGCTCGCTTATGCGTTCGAACGCAGCCTTAGCTTGATCCCAGACTGCGGCTTGGAAGGGAGTGGGGTCGCTGATTTCTCTGAGTACTGCGTGGAATGCAGCGACCGCGTGCAGGTCAATGGTGTTATATCTTTTTCCCAACTCCTCAAGAGAAGAGTTGATTTTGCAGTACTTTGCCACCATTTGAGCGACCTGCGCTTCTTGAACTGGCTCTGTCCAGCTATCAATTTCAGCTGTATCTGTCTCGAAGGACAGCCAGTTCTTCTTAACCTGCTCAAGGGTGAGGAACTCGCCATCTCTGACATAGCTCGGACACCCGTGCTCGGACAGAATGTGAAAGGGCGCCAGGAGAATGTGTCTTTCATGCTCTAAGGCGTCCAGCGCCTTCCTGGCCGTTCTGATTTTTTCTGTCCTGGCAAAATAAGTGTGCAAGGTTACCCTTGCATCTGCCCACTCTGAGGCAAGTTGTGACATGGGGGCGACTTGGAAGCCTTCGCGCTCTAACTCCTCAAGTTTCATAGCCAGGTCCAGCCATTGCCTCGCCTGGTGTTCGGCTTTCTCTACCACAGGCCTTCCCTGGGCGGATACTTCTTCAATTCTGGATACGAAATCCAGAACTGACAAGGACTTGACAAGGTTGGGCTTGCAACCTTGTAGCAGACTAGCGCGCATCTCCTTTGCTTTGCTCTTTGAAAAGGCCGTCGCTTGTGATGCTTTCTCTGTAAGCTGCGACTGCGCCTGTTTCAGCGAATCTTGCAGTTGTGAAATCTGCTCTAGCGCTGCTCTTTTCTCTTCTGCGGTCTCCTGCTGAGAGGCGGCCAGCTGAGCCTTAAGATCTTCTACTTCTTGCTGTGCTGACCCCAACTGCGCAGTAGCCCTAGCCAAGTCTTCTTCGAGCTGCCTTGTGGTATTCTGCAGCTGGAAAAGCGCCTCCTGGGTCTCGAGATGCTTGACAAGGAGGTTGTCTGTTCTACGACGAATACCGCGGATTTCGTATTCCTCGTTGATGTCATCAAAGTTCTTCTCCTTTGTCTGAAGCTCATAGTCAGCCTCGGTCATGTCACGGAGAGGCTTCTTTACCTTTGGGACCAACTTTTCTGTTGTAAGCACTCTCCGATCTAGGTCAAACTTTGTGCGTTTGACCGGGGCGGCTATCTCTTCGGCCCTTCTGCGCTTAACGCCTTGAAGAAAGGAGGCTGATCCCCCCACGGCTCTTACTGCCAGAGGCTGGTCCTCGGTGATACTCATGAAATCGAGATCCTCCAGCGCCTGGGCTTGCTGCGGCATCTTTCCCGCGAACAGTGAAGTAGGAGGGATACCAGAGGGGGTAGTAAGCTTTGAGGGCGACCGGGTCCTAGGGGTGACAGGAGTTTGGGTGGATGGTGCTGGTAGGGTTTCGGTCGGCTGGGGCGAAGGATGCGGAGATGAGGGAGCAGCTTCAGCGCTGGCTGCGGGTGAAGGCTCTAGGGTTTGACTCAGGGATTGAAAGGCGTTGGGATCCTGAGCAAACTGGTCAAACGAGTGCAGGCCGCTGGATGGCGGGGTAGCTTGTGAGGCGGAAGACACGGCTACGGCTTGCCCTGATGGGGTGGGAGATGGGGCTTTTGCAGGGCTGACGCGGACTTGGGCCAGTGGAACGGAGGACGTACCTGCGGGCTCCGCCTGAGCCGACGCTGGAGGGATGGCTGCAGCCTGGATGTTTGCTTGTGGTTCAGGGCTGTCTAAAGAGACAACCTCCGGCGCTGCCGTTTGCGACTGCTCTGCGGCCGATTGCTGCACTGGCTCCTTAGGTCGCTTGGTCCTTTCGACCTTTTTCTTCTTCTTTTCTCCCGACGCTGAGGTTGGTCCAGAAGAAAGCGGCAATAAAGGGGCGGCAGGTGCTGATGTCCCCACGGTAAACTTGTACCTGGGTCGCGCTGGAAGAATACCTGCCGCACTTGGTCTACTGGCTGGCAGCGCGGACGTCTTTTCTGCTGGAGGGGCCAGCTCAGGAGTTGACCGTTCTGAACTTTGCGCCGCTTCGGGCACTGCCACAGGAGCTACAGGCTGCATCGGGCCCACTTGGCTGCTGGTTGGAGTCGCGCTGGAAGATGCTGGAGTTGACAATGACTGAGAGGTAGCCCTTCTTTTATACCTTATATTTGCGCCTCGGGGAACGCAATTGCGAAATTCAAAGGGCTGCCACGTGTCGACGTGTTCGTCATAAAGTGCCGAAAACTCATCATCAACAGCAAGGTTCCTCCGGCTTGATTTGTCGTGTTGCGTGCGACACCTCATCTTCCAGCATTCGAGGATTTTGTCCTTATGCCAGTTGAGTGGCGCCACCTTAGCGAGGAACTTCTTGAAGCCAGCTGACTCCATTCGATGGTCCGGGTTTCGCTCTGGATCGTAGGTGACCTCCTCACAGTAAAATTCATGCCATGGTGGCCATGATTGCATCAAGTGAATGCGCCAGTGGAGGTCTGCACCTGTCCTGTTTCTTCTTTCTTGCATGATTTCAGCTCTAGGACAGATATGAGTGAACTTTCCCCGGACCCCGATTGGGTCGTACTTCCAGCGTTGCGGTAACATAATCAGGCCCATATCAATCAGCTCCCGCTCAAGATAAACGTGCTGCCCGATTTCGAAGACTTGAATATTGGCCCAGGTCATAGGATATTTAAATATGTGACCTTTCTTTTTTCCCTGGCCAAATTCCTCTTCGACGTAATCCATCTGCCGCGCCACCTCCATCCCGAATTGGTGGTCAGTGCAGAAGTAGGGCAGCAAACATGGCTTTCCCTTGAATCCGTAGATTCGGACAACAATGCCCTGAGTCAGCCTGAAGGTATCCCCGAACTCATTGTTCCACAGATACTTCGTCATAACCGCTGGTGGGCGAGTCGCGCCACGGTTGAACAATCCCATTGCCTGGCCCAGAAATTGAATATTGAAATCATAAAATGAGCCCTTCCGGTACAGGACCTCAGTCCATTCGTACACGGGGAGCGGCTCTCCTTGTTCGCTCACTTTCTTCAGGTTAGGGACGTTCATCCGGTAATGCATGTGATACAGGCATAGCCATGTGAGGAAGGAGCAAAACCGGAAGTCCGTCGACTGCTTCTGCTGCAGTCTCACCAGGCTCGCATGAATCGCGTATGCCAACCAGTCCGCCCAGTCGTAGAAGATAGGGCGCTTCCCACTCTTCTGCGCCGTGGAGTCGTAAAACTCCCCGTGCAGGATACACTCGGCCATCGCCAGCTGGAAAGGCCGCACCACTCTGTCTGAGTCGCAGCCGAGGACCCACGCCAGGATAATATAGATATATCTGTTTTTGAATCGATCCAGCGGTATGGGGCCGGTCGGCCACTGTCCAGCATTTAGCGGAGTCTTCAGCTCTGAGTCCAGAAACTCTCTCATCCGCTTCGTCTGAGAAAATCTGCCGGTCTGCTCTTCTATGTTCACCCTTCTGATAATTGCATCGGGGCTGTACTGAAGCCCTGGAGCGAACGCTGGCTGGATACTCTCTCGGAAAAGAGTGAACAGCACCCTTCCTTTGTTATCGCAGACCTGCCGCGCAGCTGGTTTGTAGTATTCAGCAATCGCTTCAACCAGCTCCGGGCACCAGTGGGTCGGAGGGCACAGGAACCAGTAAAGGTTTGACTTGTACGCAGCTCCGAGGTGGTGGGAAGGCGAAACCTTATCCACCCACTTTGCGATGTTCAGACGCAGCTTCGAGAGACTGATGGAAAAGGAACCATCTTTGTATCCAGACAAGCGGTTGATTGGTGGAGGCGGAGTCTGGCCAACTACGCGCCTCTTCGTTCGGGATTTCGCTTTCTTGCCCTTCTGCGGCGCCGCGCTCTCATGAGCACTCGACTCTGGAGACTCTTCAGCTTCGCGCGGTTCTTCACTCGATTGCGCCTGTACGGGCGCTTTCCCCTTATCCATCCTTGTCGAAACAACAGAGGCAGGAGCTACGGCTTCTGAGCTTGTCAGATTTATTCCTTGCAGTCAGGGAGTCAGCTCGAACAATATGAATTTTCTAGCCGCGCCAGGGTCCTTTTGTAGACAGTGACTGCAACATTAATGGCGCGAGGGAGGGAGTTAGGGCAGTTAACTCTGGGTTGGTGGAGGCGTGATTTTGGCGGCTGCGCATGGGCCTTTTTCTTTTAGAAAAGCGTGCTTTATTAGTCGTTGGCCCAAAACGCACCTTACCCTTTAAATGCATCATCATTGGTAATTGCGCAATCATTTAAAACCTTCCTTGATCGTTGTGCCGCTGCTGACGTCACCGCCACCATTCGGGCACACTTTTCAAAGAAGAATTTTCAAGTCCACAACCCAACTTAGCCTTGTGCCGAACTTCGCCCTGGGCCGAACTTCGCCCGGGGCCCACACTTATGATTTTTCGTGTTTTCTGCGGTGGGCTGTTCGGACTTCGCCCGAAATTCGGGGCGCAGTCGGACTTCGCCCGAAAAACGGGCGCACTTCGAACTTCGCCCGAAAAACGGGCGCACTTGGATAGACTTGGACGCTTTCAGCTTCTTTCACCGGATCACCCAGGGTGCGCCCGAGAATGGGGGCGCACTCGGACTTCGCCCGAAAAACGGGCGCAATCCGACTTCGCCCAGCAACAAGGGCGCAGTCCGACACTTGGCATTTCCTTGTAGTCTGCTACCCAACTGCGCCCTTTGGAGAGGGCGCAGCCCGACTTCGCTGCGAAGTCGGGTTGGGCAGCCAGACTTAGACATTTTAGCTCTTTTTTCAACTGCTCTCTTCCCTACTTCGCACCATTTGATGAGCGCTACCCGACTTCGCTGCGAAGTCGGGGATTTGCCTCAGACCTACTTGGGCTACTTGGAAAATTAAAAACTGAAAACTGAAATATTTACATGCTAAAAAATACAAAAAGGAAAATCTGTACAAAGAAGGGCCCCTTCGGGCGCCTTCAGTGGTGGTACATTTTCAGGTGGAACCCGTTGACGGGAATGGGGAGGGGATGTCCCTCCATGTCCCGGAGCACATATGCGTTGAACTGATTAACCCGGGCAATCTGATAGGGGCCCTCCCAGAGGGCATCGAACTTTCCATGGTTGCCGGGTTTGGCCTTCAACGAGTCCCATTTCAGCACCAGGTCCCCAATTTTGAAAACTCGGGCGGTGGTGCCTTTTGCGAACCAGCCTTGGGTTGCTTCAGCGTGCTTGGTGAAGGCCTGGTACGCTTTCTCTCTGTCTTCCTCCAACTGCAGAAGTTGGCAAAGTCTGTCTTCTACTGGATCCCCGCTGCTTCTTTCCTCATCAAGCATCCAGAGAGCGGGTATTTCAATGTGCGTTGGCAAGACAGCTTCTTTGCCGTACACGAGCGCATAAGGGGACGTTTTGATGGACTTTTTGAATGAAATTTTGTCCGCCCATAGCGCCCGATCCAGGAGTAGGTGCCAAGTCCTCTTGTTTTTCTCTACTGTCCTTCGGATGATCTTCAATAGGTTCTTGTTGGTGGACTCGGCAAGACCGTTCCCCTGCGGGTAGTAGTTGGAAGACATCTTGTGATAGATGCCAAACTTGCTGGTGTACTCCGTGAGTACTGCGCCTGCGAACCCCGGACCATTGTCCGTTACTATCGACTCGGGGACCCCGAAACGGGTAATCAGGCTCTCGAGGAATCTGATGACCGTCTCTTGGTCGGCGTTCTTTGTGGGGATCGCCTCTGCCCACCGCGTGAAGTAGTCGGTGGCGGTTAAGATAAACTTGTGTCCCGCTGCAGAGTTCGGCGAAATCACCCCGATGAAGTCCAGACCCCATTGTTGAAAAGGAGTCTCGGCTTGGATCGGTTGAAGGGGCAGGGGTGCTTTTCTATTTCTGCCAGCAAATCTCTGGCATTGATCACACTTGGTACAGACCACATGGGCGTCTATAAAACAGAGTGGGCCAGTAGTACCCGGCTCTGATGATTTTTAAGGCCGTAGGCCTTGCAGAATGGTGACCCCCAGGCATCCCGGAGTGAAATTCTCCAAGGACCCTAGACTGGTCTGATTTTCTGACGCACCGCAACAGGATGCCGTCAATGTTTTTAAAGTAAAGCCCCTCGGGGCGAAGAGTGTACTTCAGTGCACCTAGCCGAAACCTCCTTCTTTGTGAGGCATTCATGTGGTCTGGACATCTTCCGGTGCAAAAGTATCTCACCAGTTCATCTGTCCAGTCGCACTCCTCGGGTAAGGAGTTGGCTAGGTTGATGCGTGTTGCTGGATCCTCCCACTCGCAGGCGGATATCTCGGCTGCCGCGCTTCGGGCTAGCTCCTGGCACAAGGCTCGGCCTCTGATTAGCTTGGTGGGCCGCACTTCGATGTCGAACTCCTGGATTTTAGCAATCCATCCTGCTCTCTTGTGACCCGGCTCTCCTTGTATGATGAAGCTTCGAACGTCCGGGTGGATCACAAAGACAGTGATCTTGCTCTGGGAGACAAAGTGCCTGAACTTTCGGAGAGATTTCATGACTGCGTGAACCTGCCGCTCTATAAAGTTGTACTTTTCCTCGTGCGGCTGGATCACTTGGCTTAGGAACGCTATGGGGCGCTCCTCGCCATCATCTCCTTTTTGGGTCAGGACTGCGGCGTAACTCTCTGGTTCTCCCACCGCGTACAGGATGAAATCCTTGGAGTAGTCCGGGTTTATCAACACCGGTGCCTGCGCAATTCGAGCTTTGATTTCCTCGAAGGCTTGCCCCCTTTCTTCAGTCCATAGAAATTCTGTATTCTTTTTCAGCAACTCGGCCATAGGCCTGATTACCTGTGCGAAGTCCGGTATGAACTTCCGCACGAAGTTGATTTGGCCGAAGAAGGACTGCAGCCCTTTCTTGTCGATTGGGGCGGGCAAGCGGAGGAGGGCCTCTGCTCTGTCAGGGTCCACGGCTAGGCCTTTTTCGGAGATGACATGCCCCAGCAGTTTTCCTTCTTTCACCGCGAAGACAGATTTCTTCGGGTTTATGGAGATGCCGAATTCACGACACCTTTCGAATATTTGCCGCAGGTGGGGAACATGATCTTCTCGCTTGTGAGAGAAAACAGTCATGTCATCCAAGTAGGGGGGGAGGGGGGGTGTGGGGGGGCCCCCCCCCCCGGGGGCCCCCCCCCTTTTCCTCGGAATGGCTTGGCGCCATCTTCTAGCTCAATGGTATCTCTCGGATTATTTCTCTGTCATACCCCTTCAAGTCCTGGTAGCTCCAGGCTACTATGTCAGGGAACTCTCGACATAATGCTCTGATCTGCTCGAGTTCCTCTGTGGTGCAGTCTGTCCCGACCTTGATTGATTTACCAGGTTCCAGCTCCAGGTCAGCATACTGCTTCGGGTCTACTTTGATCCGGTGAGATATGGCTCTGTCATTCTGATCAAATAGACTCTCTAGAGTAATCAGTCCTTTTGGGACATGATTATTTTTTAACTGTATCAACCCCTCATATTGCTCGTCATCAGGGTCTCTACCTTCGATTGAACAGGCTTCATTTATCAAAAATGTGACGATCTCCTCGTCACAGTCGAACACCTGCCAGTGGGTATCCTTATCAGGCACAGAAGGCCTGTAAATGGTACGAACCGGCTTCGGCTTCTGGACAGTGTCATCAGCCGGAACGTACCTGGCTCCAACAGACGCCAGAATGTCAGCATGCTTGTTTTTCTCGCGTGAAATAGCCTTGACATTCAATGAGTCAAAAGACTCCATCAGATCCCAGACCCGATTTCGGTACGCCTTGAGATAGTGCTTTTTGGAGGCGCACTTGTTCGTAATCTGGTGGCACACCAGCTCTGAGTCTCCGAAGATCTGCAGATGTTTAATCCCTAGCCTCTCCGCTTTTCGCAAACCCAAGCACAGGGCTTCGTACTCCGCCGCATTGTTGGTACAGCTCCAGGCCAGCCTGTAGGTGTAATCCTTCTGGATCCCGGTTGGGGAAACCAAAAGTACTCCAGCACCGGCGCCATTTTTGCATCGTGCGCCGTCAAAGAAAAGCTTCCACAGCTTTTCAGGTGCAGGTCCTACTTCTCTTCTGGCTGACTTGTCAAGCCTCTCAGGCTGAACAATGGTGTAGCAGCCTTGCTCTGTTTCAATCACGGCGTTGAAGTCCCGCAAGGAGAATTCGTCTTCTACTTGCAGTTGTTCGAGAGCTTGCTCCGTCATGTCCACTGTCACCAGTTCTTCCTCCGTCAGCTGAACCATGCAATCCTCAGGCTCTTCTCCGGGTATCTTCTCTACTAAGAAAGTGGAAGGCTTCTCATTGAAGATTTTCAGTCTCCTTCCTTTAAAGGGCACTTCCATGTGCGAGTAGTCCAGAGACAGATACCCTCCCAACTTCGCAGTGAACTCCCTGGAGAGACACATGCCGAAGTAGGGTTCCAAGTCGACGACCACAACCTCTTGGATGACCACGATGTCGAGAGCTTTGTGCAGCCGAATAGGGATGTCTTTAATGACACCGACTGTCTTGACAGGGGTGCCGTCTAGTTGCAACACGCCTTGGCTGCTCCTTGTGTACTCCATCCCGATCTCGTCACAGACGGCTCTCGGCATTACGGTCGTGGAAGCACCAGAATCCACCATGCAGTTGTGCACTATGTGCCCTTGCATCCGTAATGACAGATAGAAGGGAGGTGGTCTGTTCTTCCCGGTGGTCGAGACTGTCAGGGGTTGCACCAGGACAACGGGCTGTATCTGCTTGCCATTCTTCATGATCTTCAGAGATTCTTGCAGCAGATCAACCTGGCCTGGAAGCTGAAGAGCATCATACATGCTGATTCTTGCGGGGGTTCTCTTCAACTCGTCTACTATGCTGTAGCCTGAAGTGCTAGCTCCTTCCGCTTCTTTTGCCGGCTCATACTTCGTCCGGTACTATTGAGTGGCCTCAACTCTCTCTCTTGGTCAGAGACGGATATCTCAGCTTCTCCTGAGCTTGTTCTTTGGTTTCAGCTGGAGGCTGAGCAGCGGGAGCTTTAGCCGGAAGAGTTTTGGCTATGGGAGGCTTCGTCGGAGGAGTCTTCTCTTTGGCTGTGTAGGGCCACAACCTCTTGTAGGGTGGTAACTCCTCAGGTTGCGCCTTCTCTCTTCTGGCGTACACCTTTAAGGGTTTGGCAGCAGCTTCAGCAGACTTTTTGCTTTCCTTGGCAGGAGGCGGCATGGGAACTTCCTCTGAAACGGCGAAATTGCTTTCGTCGCCCAGGATCATGTAGAGTTCTTCGTCCTCTATGGCGCTGCCGGCCAAGGTCTGGAGGTAGTGTTGATGCAGGGTGCAGTCTTCCTCGGCATGCGGGTCATTGCATGTGGTGCACCAGTTGACCTGGTCAGAAGTACCAGGTTCGTCTTCAATGGCAGCATTCCTCGGAGGGGGCCGCCTTTGCAGTTGTTGCTCGGGGGGCCGATCTTTTGTTAATGCCGGGGGCGGGTATGGCCTCCTTGGAGCCAGGTCCATCTGGGCCTGCTTCTTTTTCAGGACAGTCATGTCGTTGGACATGGTGTGATAGCCAGAGGCCAGAGCCCGGACCTCCTGAAGGATTTGATTCTGAATATCATGGTCAGGAGGCGGCGGCAACTGAGCTGGGGGAGGCAATGCAGCCAATGGAGGAGGAGTGGAATATTGTGCATGCTGCGGGGGAGCAGGAAGTGCTGGAAAACGCGGAGGACGAGGAGGCGGATAATGAATTTGCGGCGGGCCGTAAGGATTCACGACCGGCGCCGGATTCCATTGCTGCTGGGGTTGCTGTCCTGAAGTGGATGGCTCCGAACCAGAAGCTGATGGATACTGCGATCGGGGAAAATCAGGGTAGATGGGCGGTTGCACTCTGTGCGGAAGCCTGCCGATGGAGATGATGTCCATTTCAGCTTGTTGGGCAGCCTCGTACAGAGCAGGGAACGTGTTGATTCTGGCTACCTTCAGCAGCAGGCAAATGTCTGAGTTGAAAGATCTCAGGTAGTAGTAGGCGGCCTGACCTGCTGACGGTCGGAGTTCGCGAGGCACTCGTTTCCAAGACCTTGCAAACCTGATGTTGAAGTCTGACACCTCCTCTTGGGGGTGTCTCTGAATACTTTGGAACTGATGCAGCAAAGAAGAGGGATCAGCAGACTCGTTGCATCCTTTCACGAGCCTGCCGGCTAATTGTCGCCACCCCGTGATGGATCCCTCTGGCAGTGATCTCCACCGAGAGAGAAGCTTTCCCCTTAGGGAAAGGGCTAGCAGACGGGTCTTCACACTTTCGTCAGTAATGGAGTGTAGCGCAGCCAGGGCAAGAATGTCCTGGATGTGTTCGTACGCCGTCTTGCCGTAGCCGTCGTATGTAGGGATAGACTTTAAGGCAGCAAGGGGCACAACTTGTTGTCCGACTAGGGCCAAGGGCCCCGTAGAATCCACCGCCGGGAAGAGGTCATCATCATCCAGATGATCAGCCATGTCTGCTTCTGACCCGGTAGTGTACTCGGTATCGGAACTGTCCGAAGATGTGGATTCTTCTTCGGCCTCAACTTGTTCAATTTCAGCCTCGGCTTCTTGGATTTCAGCCTCGGCCTCTTCTTGGATTTCTTCTTCGCGAGCTTGGTAATCAGCCAACCTGACGCGCTCGCCTGGAGCGTCAATGTCAAGTTCGTAAAAGTCAGGCGGGTTCTCCGGGTTCCTTGCTCGCCACCTTCTCGTTTGCATGAAGGCGTTAGGACCGGTCTTCACGGACTCAGAGAGTGTTCAGATATTTGCAGAGTCGCCAGGTGCTCTGATTTTGAACAGCAATGAAGCGAGCACTAGTACTTCGATTCTGTTTGGGGGTGGGAAACTACCATGTCCCACCGGCTAAGGCCAAGAAACTGGTGGCACAGGTGGGTTTATCAGATTGGAATAGTACTCGTCCCACCGGGCGTGCCAGAGAAACTGTTGGTTACGAATCTGCCATGAGGAAAGGATTTGTTGTTATTGCGCCCAGATTCGCCCACCGATTGAAAGGCCGGAAGGAAGGAATGCCTTCCGTGCCAATCTCCGGAGAAGGCCGGCTTCCTGTGGGGTTTGTGTTAAGATAAGAGTGCAGGAAAGAGATAAAAGTGCGGAAAGAGATAAAAGTGCAGAAAGGGATTCCAAATGTGATTGGAGTTGGGTGGGGGGAATAAGCAGCACGACAACGAATCAATCACCACTACTAACAACATTCATCTACAAACATACATTGAAACTACAGCTATCAGCGATCCTATGTATCCTCTATCTATGCATTCCAGGAATACTTGGCCACCAAATGCTGGAGTCCAGAGTTCAGTACAACAGCAAGCAATGACACAAGAAACATGAGGCAGAAATGACAAGGAGAGGCAGCATACAAGATAAAAGACAGTAAGCAGAGCCAAGTATATGTTTGTATTTGAGGCAAACGCACAACTACAATTGTTCCCTAGCAATATATTCCCCTTCCACCACCTTACAATGAAAACGTGGTGGGTATTTATAGCCTAATTTCCCCCGATTACATTCATGGGCACAAAGTCCCAGACAAGACAGTAGCTGACACGAGCGGCTGAGGAGCCGCCGATGCCGACTTCGTCGCGGCAGATCGTACTCGCGAAGCATGGTGTCCCTGAAGGCGGTATAGCTATGTGGCAACGCGTTGGGTCAAATCTTCGGTCAACATGAATGCGGGTAGGTGCGGCAGATGGCACTTCACATCGGCTTAAATGGTGACAGATGGCGCCGGTAGTGTAGCCCATGCTTTGTCCTTGCGCGGTCAAGTCTTGGCTCGAATCCCGAAGATGGATACTTGTCGGATGCTGAGGTATGACACGTGTCTGCCTTGAAAGGCAGTTTATCCAACTTCGCTCAGGATTCGGGCGCTATCGGGTTGCGCAGGAAGAGAACAGCGCAGTTGGAAGGCCTTCTTGCCTAAGCGTTTTCTGAGTTGGCTTTACCCAACTGCGCACCGGTCAGAGGGCGCACTCCGACTTCGCTGCGAAGTCGGGTGTCGCACCGGTGCTTGCTATCTTCTTCCGCTGCTCGGACTGCGCATTGGAAAAGGGGCGCACCCTGACTTCACCGTGAAGTCGGGTGTCGCCCCACACTTAGCTGATTATCTGCTAGACCGCTCCCTAGTGCGCCCAGGAAGAAGGGCGCACCCCGACTTCGCTGCGAAGTCGGGTGTCGCCCCTGACACTTAGTCAAATTTTCGGTTTGTTCCTGCCTGATTGCGCACTTCGGGCTCCCTACTGCGCTCCAACTGAGGGGCGCACTCCGACTTCGCTGCGAAGTCGGGTGTCGCCCCAACACTTAGAATTTTCAGGGAACACCTCTGTTGCTGAAACTTACTGGGGGAAGAAAGGGAAAAGAAGAAGGGGGAATGAAATTGCAAGGAAGAGGGAGAAAGGGAGAAACGGAGAAAGGGGAAATGAGGAGAAGGAAAGGAAAAGAGCAGCTCACTTGCAGAAACCAAAAACATGGCACCCCGTGCAAAATGTGGCAACACTCGCCACATGAAGTGGACAGCCTATTTGCAGCAGTTTCATTTGTTGATCAAGTACAAGAAAGGCATTAGCAACATGGTAGCAGATTGTTTAAGTTGCTTGTAGACAGGCAAGTTGATATGTCTATTTTTAGTAAATAAGTTTTGTCATTGTAGTGATATTTTGTAGTTGTGCGCAAATTGTTAAATGAAATGTGCATACATATATTTAACTAATGTTATAAAGTTATAAAGTCATAATTTAATATTATATGTGATAAAGTGAAATATTAGCATGTACGGCAAAGTCATAAAGTGACTTAGGTCCAAGGGTTTGGTCGGTTGGTAAAGCACCTCGTTTGGCATGTGTAACCCTGGTTCAAATCTCAGGGCCTTGTAGTATCGAAGGGCATGTCGCACCAGCGCCACCAGCTACATTAAAAAGTTTACTCGACGCAAATGCAGGTTATAGTGGCAATAAGGAGAAGGATTCAAACCCACGAAGAGGCAATGAAAAATGTAACGAGTTACTGATTCCTCTAGTATACGCAAAAAAAAAAATCATAAAGTGACTTATGAAATGAAATGTAAATGTAAGCTTAAGCTAATGCAAGTCAAATGTAATTTGGGAGAATGATGAGGTGTCAAGTAGTTAGAGGGTGCAAATGATTTCTAGTTGTATAGATATGACCCTTGCCTCATTCATTTGGACGTAAGGTTGATGAAGGTATGTCGATGGTCGTGGAATTGGCCGATGCATATGCTTGTATTGGAAGTGGTGGTGGCTGGTTGTTGTTGGCTGCAAATGGTTGATTGCACCAAAAGGAGAATGCATTGTTGTCACTAATTGTATCTGTATAATGTTGTATGTGCAAAAAACCCTGGAATGCTATTGCCGCACAAATGGAAAATTATCTGAGATGTATTTAAGTAGAAATGGAATTGAGTTTCAATACATTAAAAAACATTTCTACATTGCCCTCCAGCAGCTCAAGCTTTGACAGTTGTGACTACTTACCACATTGGTTTCCAGACTTTGCTTGCACAATATGCTCTTGATCCAGATTTTGGGAAATTTTACCAACACCTTTTGCATCCGTCCTCTTCCAACGTAAGTCCTTTTCAGGATTTCCATATGAAGAATGGTTTGTTGTAGAAGTTGGATAAACTTTGTGTGCCACAAGAACATCGGTTGTCTTTTTTCAAAAAGGCCCACTCTACACTCTATGGTCGACATTTTGAGAAACACAAGATTCTTCACTATTTGCAGCAGTTTTTCTACTAGCCTCAAATGCAGTGTGATGTCCTGCACTTCTTGAGACAATGTGTTGTTTGTTGTTGCTCAAATCCAGCTAATAGGAAATTGGGCCTCAATGTTCCCTTGCCCATTCCTTCTCGTCCTTGGGAAAGCATTTTTATGGACTTGGTGAGTGGTTTTCCACTGACAGTTCGGCAGCATGATTGTGTTTTTGTGATTGTGGACCAATTCAATAAGATGGCTAAGTTCATTTTGTGCTGAAAGACTAGTTCTACACCTAACTTAGCACAACTCTTCTTTGATACAATATGGCGCTCCTTTGGTCTCCCTACCAGCATTCTATCTATCCACGCTTTGTGGGTCACTTTTGGCGCTCCTTGTGTAAGATTTTAGGAGTCTCTCTTAACTTCTCCACTACCTTTCATCCGCAATTAGATGAGCAGACCAAAGTGGTTAATCGCCCTCTTGTACATATGTTGAGGATCTATCACCACACTTCTCTAGCTAAGTAGGATTTGAGCCTCACACACATGGACCATGCCTACAATAGAGCAGTCCACACTTCCACATGACACTCTCCTTTTGAGGTTTGTCTTAGGTTTCAGCCTTTGGCTCCATAAGAGTTGTCTCTATCTTTACCCTCTCCGGCTACCATACACATTCAGAAGGAGCAAGATAAGGCAAACTCTTTCATACAACACTTGCAAAGTCTTCAGTCAAAGGTGGTCCAGATTTTGTAGAAGACTCAGCAGCAGCAAAAGCGAGCAATGGATTGACATCGTATTCCTCCCTTTTCAGGTTGTAGACAGAGTTTGGCTCTATTTGGATAAACAAAATTTTTCAGAGAAGGCACATAGTAATATCAAACCACTCCGCTATGGGCCTTGCACCATCCTCCAACAGGTGTCTGCAAATGCCTTTCGCCTTGATCTTCCGGCTCATCTTGGCATTCATGATGTTGTCAATATGGATCTTCTAAAGCCATATCATGATACTACTCTACAGACCGATCTTGTCATCAGCCATCTACAAATGTGGTACCTGATTTTCAGCTTCCGCTTGATTCCGACTGAGTATTTGACACAAAGACTCGTCAAACTCGACAGGGTTCTTCCATTTCCTACCTTGTTGCCCGTAAAGGTCAGCTTGCACACCAAGCTCGTTGCATATCACACCATCAGATGTCCCGCAATTTTCCTTCTCTCTTGAAAGCATTGGAGTCCAATGCTTCTATGGTGGGGAGGAATGATGAGGAACACATATGATGTAATAGTTTTCTTAGGCTTAGGGATTAATAATTTTTATTATTTTCTATGTATTACGCGAAGTTTCTCACAGCTCACGTTAGATAGAGTTTGTTAGCTTTGGTTAGTCTGTTAGCTTCTAAAGTTGTTAGCTTGTTAAGTTGTTATTGTCTCTAGCACTAGTTGATTGTTGGTTGCTATCCAGATTTAGCGGCAGCTCATTGTACGCAGCTTGATGGTTGTACTTGTATGAATCTACTTGATGCTTATTAAAGCATCCACTCTAATGCAATTTGCAGCTTCAGTTCCACATCAAAACTTATCCATATTGAACACCAATATCATTCTTTCCAGTAAATATAGGCAGCTCAATGACCTCAAACCAAAAAAATTCCAAAGTAGCTAGGGTTTTGATAAACTAGGGTTTCTTAAAATAATTTTTTTTTTTTTTCTCCTCTATTCCTTGCTATAATCAAATAATTTTGCGTATTTTCTTCAAAACAAATTAAGCTGCAACTGATTCGCTTACCTTGGCTGATGGATATCTACAATTTCATTTTTTTACGGATTGAAAAGTCGTCATTGCCCCTTGTTCCGAACGGCTGACTTCACAGGATCATATCTCCTTCAATACTGCTCAAATTCCTTCAAATGACCACTTATTTAAAAGCTCCTCAAATTCCGCATAAAATGGTCCAAGAATCGTCTTAAATCAGATAAACTTCACAGAGATATGGCTCTTGAAAGATGAGACATTTTTTTGGAAAGCAATTGCCCTAATTTTGCAATCCACAAAAACACAACCCCCACTTTGATAGAATCGTTGCTCTGATACCACTTGTTACAAAATGTATTCTCATTGACAAAAATCATTCACCTATATGCAAGAATATCAAATCATTCATCCACAAATAATTATCAACAATAACAATCCACACAAAAGACAAAGATAGATAATACCCTTAGAGTAGAGTAACACCAATAATACTCATTAAGAAAAACTCCACAAGATCTCCCAAGATGAGAGCACCACTTAGAGAGGACAAGGTCTCATGCCACTTCGTGGTCAAAGACAATTACAAGTAATAGTTCATATGAAATGATGATGATTATAATGACAATATCCCTTCTTTATATACCCATATTCTAATTCTACTTTGGGGAGCCAACTACTAAACCCTCATCCCAACTCATTATTATAATATAATAATATAATCAACCTTGGGTTATGTGTGGCCCATGCCAACTATCCATAATACCCTTATACAATATAATATCATATCCCCATACACCTATTCCTAGGTACCATATCATAAAGTTGTGATGTAATATTGTATGTGACAACGTGTAATGTTAAGTGAATTATTAATTATTAATGGATAAGTCATTAGTCATGAAGTGAGTCATGAAATGAAATGTAAATGTAAGTCAATGTATGTTAAATGTAATTTAAGAAAATGATGAGGTGTTGGGTAGTTTATAAGTTGGAGGATGCAACTACCTCCTTAGTTGTATAAATAAGACCCTTCCCTCATTCATTCATGTTGTTGGCATGGAAGGAAAGGTTGGTATGGTACATGGGTATCAAGGTTGGCATGGTATTGAAGTGTTGTATCAAGTTATCTAAACTATTGTGTTAGGTTGTCTGAATTGTTGTGTCGAGCCATCTACATGTTGTGTCGAGTCGTCCGGACTGCTGTTCCAGGTAGTCTGATATATGTTATGTACCCAATGTATGCATTATAATTGTAATTATTCACATTGTATATTATGTTCATTTAAGTGGTAATTGAATTGTGTTCCATTATGTTGTATTCCATTTCTACATTCTAGTGTGTTGCCTATTGGACGTTGGCTCGAGCCTGGTGAGATGGACTCTAGAAGGTTCACAATGACAACAATGGAATGATTACAATGTAGCCAACGAAGCAAGCGAAGATGCAGACTTGTTTGTTGATGTTGACGAAGGGCCGATGCATGAAGCAGACATGCAAGTGGATGCACAACCAAACATGCCAGCAAACACGCACGAAGGAGTGCACAAGGGTTTGTGTGCACAGAGTTGCATGACGACGGAGAGTTGCATGTTGGCGTCGGAGAGTTGCATGTCAACAACTGAGAGTTACCTGCCGGTGGTAGAAAGTTGCATATCGACGATGGTAAATTACATGATGATGACAGAAAGTTACCTACTAGCAGTAGAGAATCATGCAATAACAAGTTACGCAGTGGTGAGGAATTGCATGGCGACGAAGAATGTATGGCATTGGAGCAATTGCAAGTTGATGTGTCCGATGGTGAGCGAGATGGGAGTCCGACATCAGTGCAAATACAAGATGGCATGTCTGACAGTGTGCAAGACGAGAGTCCAACACTAGAGCAACTACAAGTTGGTGTGCTCGATGTTGAGCGGGACGGGAGTCCGACATTGGAGCAACTACAAGTTGGCATGGTTCATGGTGCGCAGGATGGAAGTCCAGCACGAGAGCAATTGTGATGGGGTGTGCCTAATGATGTGCGTGAAGGAGAAATTCATGTACAACCATTGCCAATGTCAAGTCAACCTATGACAACAAAGACCAATTTTGGCATATCATGTAAGTGTCCAATGTTTCATGGAGGAGAAATAGAAGACCCAGTCAAGCATTGGAAAATCTGCCTCATGATGTGGAAAGCGAATGGGCAGAATAATGATGCAGATTGGAAGAGGTTATTCCTTGCAACATTTCATGGAAATGCAATGGACCGGTACATGAGATTACTAGAGGGCAAGTACCAAACGTAGGATGAGTTGCGTGAAGTATTCATAAAGGAATTTACAGCTGTTACATAATGACAATGAGGTCATTGCTGAATTTTTATACAATGCAACAAGGTGAGAAAGAGCATGTTCATTCGTACAACCAGAGGTTGAGTGGGTTGTTTACCCATCTAGAGGAAGATTTATTAGATGCACTAAAGAAGAGGTGGTCCGTAGAGGGACTTCTTCCTACATACCAAAAGAAGATTAGAGTGGTCCCTTCAACATCATATCAAGGGGCCTTGGATCTAGACTTGAACTTGGAAAGTGATGCAAAGACAAGTGTTGGGGTCATGTTAATGCGTACAAGAGTGACCCTAAACATAAAAGCGATTCTGATGTTGAGAGTAACCCTAACAATGACGAGTGATGATTTTGAGAATGAGAGTAGTTCATCGTTCAAGTGTTGGGGTCAAGAAGTCAATGAAGGAAGTGACTCTGAAGAGAAGAACGATGACTCCAAGGATGAGTGTGACTTGGAGAGCGCAAGATCATTGCTATAAGAATATGCAACACAAAAGGAGATTGTACCAAGGGGGGATGCCACTGGTGATGCGGTTTGTGACAACCGCCAAAGAACTAGAAGACACAAAATTGAGTATGATACTGAGGGCAAACCCATTGTACAATGTTGGTGATGCCATTTGTGGGGGCACTTCACACGTGAATGTCAAAGTGTTGCAAGTTGAGATGAACCAGTGATGTATAGAGTTCAAAGTGCCAAAGAAGAGTCACAACCTTAGCCAAGAAGCACAAGGAGGTGAACTTAATAAACCTAATTGCAATTGAGGAGGTGAACTTGATTACAATCGAAGAGGCAGAGATAGAGCAAATAGTTGAAGTTGCACAAGTGATTGATGTAGACGATGAAGTAAGTGATGCAAAGTGAATGGTACAGACAACAAAAAGAGAAATTGTTCGTCATTTGGCCATTTGCTAGGGTCGTCTAGACCCAAGTGTCGATTATCAAAGCTTCGACTATCTAAGCCTAGGCCATCTAAGTTGGGACCCTTGTTGTCTAGCAGGGACAATAGGTCCCCAGGCAACCCTTGCGCCATCTGTCCAAAGGGAAGGGTCATCTAGACCCTCCCTAGGCCGTCGGAGGAAGTCATTTAAGCCTTAGACTACCCCCAAGCCATCAGATGACAACCCCGATCCATCCAAAGATAGATAATGACTATTCGATAGTCATGTAGGGTTGTTTGCAGGCCAAGTTTGGGATCAAGATGATGTCGAGCCATCTAGAGATCATCCAGATTCGTCCAAGAGAATGAAGCGGCACAAAGTCTAAGACTGAGGGATGTCTATAATAGACTAAGGCAAGACTATCCGAAAGCAAGTTGTCTGTAGTCGAACCCTTTGACGCAAAAAAGTAGGTCGTCTAGCCCAAGGCTGTCTAACTCAAGAGGTGGATCGTCCAAGCCAGGAAGCAAGTTGCCTGAGACGAAGGGATGTTTGTCAAAGGCTAAGGCAAGGTCGTCATAAGCCACAAAGAAGTCGCCACAAGCAAGAGAGATGTCATGTTGGTCATGTTGATGATGCGGCTGATTGCAGAAAGTGGAGTGAGCAATTGAAGAACAATGCGTTGCGAGTAGCAATTTGAAGTGAAGTCAGTTGCAAAAAATGTTTGGAAGAGGAGAAAGCGGAAGGAGCATGATAAAAGGTTCCAGTACAATGTTCAATGCTTCTATCCCTAGTATTCAACTCAAGAGGACACCGACAATTCTAGAGGAGGGGATAGATGTAGGCAAGCATATTGACATGTCCACATAATCAATGAATAAGTGCGTTGGAAGTCAAGTAGGAGCATATTAAGTGTTTTGACATAGTTTTATTATATTTGATGTTATAAAGTCATGATGTAATATTGTATGTGACAATGTGTAATGTTAAGTGAAGTATTAGTTATGTACGGATAAGTCATAAAGTGAGTCATGAAATGAAATGTAAATGTAAGTCAAATGTAAATTAATACAATGATGAGGTGTCAAATAGTTAGTATGTTGGAGGATGCAACTACCTTCTTAGTTGTACAAATAAGACCCTTCCCTTATTCATTTGTGTTGTTTGCATGGGAGAAAAGGTTGGTATGGTACGTTGGTATTAAGGTTGGCATGGTATTGTTGGTTACGAATCTGCCATGAGGAAAGGATTTGGTATAATGCGCCCCAGATTCGCCCACCAGATTGAAAGGCCGGAAGGAAGGAATGCCTTCTGTGCCAATCTCCGGAGAAGGCCGGCTTCCTGTGGTTTTTTAGTGTTTTAGCTAAGTATAACAGTAAGCAATGAAATAAGAAACATGAGGCAGAAATGACAAGGAAAGGCAGCATAAAATATGTTGACAGTAAGCAGAGCCAAGTGTGTGTCTTGCATTCAGAAGCAAACGTATAGCTACAATGGTTCCCTAGCAGTATATTCCCCTTCCGCCCTTTTACAATGAACTGATGTGGCTATTTATAGCCCAAGTTTCCCCCCGATTACAATTATGGGCACAAAGTCCCAGACCGGACAATAGCTGACAAAAGTGGCAGAAGGGCTGCTGATGCTGACTCCTGTCGGCGAGGACTGTACTTGTAGCAAGGTCTCCGTGAAAGTTGTACAACTACGTGGCAGCATGTCGGGTGAAACTTCTAGTCAGCAGGAATGCAGGTAGCTGTGGCAGATGGAACTTTACATCAGCTTAAATGGAGGCAGCTGGCGTAGGTAATGCAGTCCATGCTTGTCCTTTATCCTGTCACATCTTGGCTCGAATCCCGAGGCTGGACACTTGTCAAATTCTGATGAGTGACACATGTCTGCCTTGAAAGGCAGTTTGTCCAACTTCGCCCGGGATCAGAGCGCCATCGGGTAGCGCAGGTGGGAAACAGCGCAGTTGGGGAGGCCTCCGTGCCTTAGCTAATTTCTGGGCTTTGTGTGATGAATGTTGCCCAACTGCGCACCGGTCAGAGGGCGCAGCCCGACTTCGCTGCGAAGTCGGGTTGCGCACCGGCACTTGGTTGTTTCGACCGTTGTTCGGACTGCGCACAAAAAGGGGAGCGCACCCCGACTTCGCTGCGAAGTCGGGTTGCGCTCCAGCACTTAGCCAAATTCTGCAATCACTGCTTCCCAAGTGCGCACAGGAAGAAGAGCGCACCCCGACTTCGCTGCGAAGTCGGGTTGCGCTCCCACACTTAGACAAATTCAGCTCCTTTTCAGCCTGCTTTCGCACTTCGCATCCCCTAGTGCGCTCCAACTTGAGGGCGCACCCCGACTTCGCTGCGAAGTCGGGTTGCGCCCTGACACTTAGAATTTTTCAGGGAATACTTGCTCTGTTTTGGGAATTTGACGGGGGAGAGTACAAGGGAAAAGGGAGGAATGAAACTGCAAGAAATGGGAGAAAGGAAAAAATGAAGAAAGGGAAGAAAGAGGAGGGAAGGAAGAGCAGCACACTTACAAATTTTGGAAACATGGCACCCCGTGCAAAATGTGGCAACAGGTATTGAAGTGTTTTATTAAGTTGTCTAAATTGTTGTGTCGCATCGTCTAAACTACTATGTTGGATTGTCTAAACTGTTGTGTCGGGCTACCTTCTTCACCACTTGCACGAACATTCTCCTCGGCCCGAATCTCGTTTACTCGCTACACCTCCATTTGTGCTTTGTCCTTCATTGTTAAAAACGTTTGCCACCTTTCGCATTCTTTGTCTGAACTTCCCTCCTCCCGAGGGTTCCAAACTTGTTCAACTTCAGGCACTTGTATCTCCTCACCAATAAACTTTGTCAATATTCTCTATCTTCATGCAAGTCGTCCTCATGCTCAACATGTCCACATTCTTCCCGTTCTTGCTATTGTGCGATCCTCAAACTCCTTCATGTCGACTACTCTCTTGCTCTTCCACATCCACGTCTCCCATGTCCTCACAGTGAATTTTTTGTCATCCACCTCTCCCATCTCCAAGCTCCACATGGTACTGGTTCGAACATCAAATGGCAACAACGCCAAATGTAGCATGGCGACGGTATCCACACTTGAGGAAAAATTATGAATGGCAATTTAACTGCTTAGCAACTCTCCAAGATGCAGCCTAGATAGCCTGCATCAACTCCACCGCGACGGCCTGCATGACACAAGTCAAACGGCCTAGTCTGAGGTCCAAATGGACTAGCACAACTCCTCAGACGGCTTGGCACTTGCCCAGACGACTCAGCACTTGCATCGAACGGCTTGGCACTAGCCTAGACAGCCCTATACGAACAAATTGTGATGCACAGAATATCATAGAATAGAGTTTGTATTTTACATCTACTACAGTAACAATCAATATAAACATATACAAACAATATACACACAACAATGGCTGAATGATGAATTGATATTAACAAGATATTGTATTACATATGAGCCTGTACGGTCACACAACGTATGGCTTCTGCCATCAACATACTGCTCTCAATATATAAAATATCTAATTATGTGTAAAACTATCATGTGTGTAATGTACTTCTTGACATATACAATGTCTCCAATGTACCTAACATACTCTGCCTAGCATATACAATGTATTGTGTTCCCGCTAAATTGAATGAGGAGGTCTATTTAAACTAAGGGGAAGGTACTTATTGACGACTACCAACCCCGACACTTCATCATCCTCACATTATATTTGTCTTGCATTTCATTTCATTTCCCCTCCTAACTACAAGACAAACTAATTTGTTCACACATGACTACTATTTATCTCATTATTACAGTATTGCATGTAGTATTACAACGTTATCAAATTTATCCAAACTATGTCAAAACTTTAGCAAATGCATACTTGACTTCCATGCATAGATTTATTTCTGACTTTATTTCTTTTGCTGAGGTGGCAAGTCAAAACTAGCACCTACAATTACTCCCACGTCAAACTCTCATTTTGTGCACCATTGAGTGTTCCAACTTGGAGTTGCTCCCATGCCAACCTCTTGTGTCGCACGATTCTAGACACACCAACCCGTAGCTCTCATGTTTTGATCTCCAGTCTCATGCATCCTTGGATGTGCCTCCCTACAACTGCTCATGTGTTGAACTCCTATTTTGCGCACCTATTGAATGCACTAACCAAGGTCAAGCGCATCTAAAAGTATTAATATTTCTTACCAAATCAAGTTTTCTCTATCTTTAGACTTGATATGGATGCAATCAAACTACTTGTATTATTTAGATGCAAAGTATTTACAGGCATAGAAAATGCCAAAAATTACAAGTAGGATAACATTCCAAACAGAAAAGCTTTTGAACAAGTTGTAACTAAAACAAGAGATTAGTTACGTACGATGCTATCTAGAAGATCATCTAAATATGACCTAACAACTATCTATAAGACAACGTGAGTGCTTCACGTTTTTATATAATAAAATAATAATCCTAAGTCCTATGATAATCCTTATCAAGACTTGTCTTCACTTGGTCATTAGTCAACATCAACAAACATCTACATCACTTTCAATTTCTAGTTCCGATCTTCATTCCTAAGGAAGAAGAGGTTTTGTTGGAATACAACATTCATTGACCACACTCTAATCTTCCCATTGTTCTCATCTATCTTTCAAAGCAAGATGCTCATGGCAAAATCCATGTCACCAATTTCAACCCAACTTCATATAGGCAATGATACCAAAACGTGGCTTATGGGAGTATTCCAATTATGAAAACATCTATATAATACAACATATTACAATATAGTTTCATAGTATATAGATAATGAAGCTTGATGGGAAGAACTCATGAATACACGTAAGTACATGGTACATATATATCGTTCATATTCCAATCATCTACAATAGACCATGGTATGGTTAAGTGTACAACATAGATATCAAAGATCTCCATATTGACTACCACACACACGATGAACATGCCTCAACCAAGGTATATGTCATACATATAGGTATCATAGGAATTAGTAGGTGATTGGCAACTACCGTACTTGCTCAACCACCTAACAACTTGTATAGATTAAAAATCAAATATATCCCGTAACCACGACGTACAATTTATTACATCATGTATAATATCGAATATAACTAAATCTGACATATTATACACAACATGCTTTATACAACTCATATGCATTACTCATCATTAATGTTGGTTAGATAGACGTTCATGCTTCATGCATTCATTTATCAACTTGTTTGTGCCAATCAAATTTATTGTACCTAGCAATCCTGTTGCTTGGATTCCTATATCTGCATATCAAATACAGACACCGATATGATACTTCTCAGATACCATATATGAACATATCCCAATACATGGGTATTTTACCCAAACATATCTGGAAATATGCCCCTATTTGGTCCATATCTAATACATCCGGATATGGCCTAGGTACATCTACAATTTTATCCATGACATGGGATTAAAAGAAGAACACACAATTTTTTTAAATATATTTATTTAAATTAAAAAACAATGACAATCCTCTTCTTAATTAATGTATATATCCTATTTAAAAGTTATGAAACATTTTTGTGTTATATATATTTTTTCTTTTAATACAAAAAAAAATATATATATATATATATATATATGCTGTTTATCATGTCATATCCATATTAGGGGATCTTGAAATGTTGGCGTATCCATATCAGATATCGTATCCGTTTCCATGCAACATAGGTGCCAATTCATCCACCTAATTGACAGGTCTCATATCTAAAAGTTGACATCTAGTAAATAGTGGAAGGGCAAATCCTAAGCTCTCGAAAGTCCTAGTGAAATAGCCATCATTAGGAGACCACATCATGGAAGGAACTTAGATATGACAACAAACGTGACAGCATATGATACGCTATACAAAACACACTTTATACAACTTATACATATGAATCATCATTGATGTGTCATATGCAGTTGTTGATGCTTCATGCATTCATGCAACAATTCATTCATGCACCAACTCATCAATGTACCAATTCATCAGTTTAATTGATGTGTCTCATGTCTAAAGGTCAATATCTAGTAACTAGTTGACACGCAAATCCTGAACTCTAAAGGGTCCCAGTGAAAAAGGCATTGTGATGAGACCACATTATGAAATGAACTTGGAGATGTGAATCTGCACCACTTACAATTCCAGCAAGCAACAAAGATATCATTAATGTTGTTGGACCTACAAACACCATTATTTAGACATCCAAAGGCATGTACATTGCTCATAAGAATTAGGTATTTCAGTTCGTATCCAATCTTTGAGTGGTACAAGCAAAGAATGTTTCCCAAATCACAATTGTCAACCTTCATATTGGGATTACTAGCTCTAACCCATTCATAGTCAGTTGTATAAGTTGAGTGGGTGACATTTATGACTTAAAAAGATAATCCTGCTAACATTCTGCTATAATCCTCAACTCAGTCAGTTTGAATTGAATTCCAAGTTCCTGATAGTGGTCTACATCCATGAATTCTTCAAATCTTTCAAAACAGCTATCCATAAAAAGTCTTTATATAACATTAACTATTGATTGATAGCAACGAGCAATAAACTCAAAACTTTGTCACTATTGACATGCAATGCCTTATGATTGTGAACTCTTATTCCATTTTCAGACACAAACTCAAGAGGCAAAAGATTATTGTTTCTACCAAAAAATTTAAATGTCAACCTTCTTATTGCTATTTCATTGTTATTCATGTCGGTTGACTTCCTTTGGCTAACACAACACAATGAAAACACAGAGATATTTCATCATGCACAGTTCTCACAAGTTAGTTGCTCAAAGATGTTAATCATTTTGTTATAATGTTATTACGGTCATTGTTTCTGTCATCAGGCTACTGCCTTCTCTGTATCTAGGTGTTTCCTTTCTTCGTTTATATGTTATTCATTGGAGATTCTTTTAGCATGTGTTTATTTTCCTTTTGTAAACTGTTGTGAAGTTGCAATGACATTTTCAACATTATCACTGATCATTCTCCAATTTAACTGCTTGTTCTAGCATTAGTTTCAGCGTCTGTGAACCTATTCTCCACATGTTCTCCAAGAACCTAGTTACTTTGCCTACCATCCTCGCATGGTTTGGTGGATTTCATTATGCGGTTGAAAAGATTCTTTAACATGCACAATTTCTTACCCATCCCTCTAAGTGGATCCATGCCAGTGACTTTGATTTAGGTATTTTCCCACACAATCGAAATGGATCGAAAAAGGCTTAAATCTGTTTTGGTACAACCTAAGCACATTACAAGGGGCTAATGACCACATTTTCAACAAAGAAACAATATATTATTGGGGAAGGATCACTAATTTGTTTAGACAACAATAATTGTCTCATATAAGTGGCTAATGATTACAGCATGTCAAAAGTTGCAGGTCAATGGTGATATCCATTTCGTGTGTAAACTCATCTGGTATAACGTAATGAAAACTCATTAGCTAGTAGTAAGATATTATTAAGGTTCATACAAAAGTTGCCATTTTTCTTTAGTGACCATGTAATTCCTTTATATATTTGATCTGCATGAATAGCCAAGCATGTGGGTGAAATCTATGGTTGCAGATATAAGTTGTTTTTGCATACCCAAAAAATTTTGATGTGTTGGGAGCTAGCTCCAATGTTTAATCTGCAATATGCAAGCATACAAATATTATCTTCCTATAAGTTGTCAGCAGCAAGGATTGACCATGAGTCCACACTAATGTTTCCCTGATATGAGGATAAGCAAGGCACCTCATAGTATCATAACAACAACCTATATTTCTCATTTCTACCTCATTCTGTGAATCATTGACTAGAGAACGACCTTTTCGATTTGGGAGTTGTCTTGTTTAGGGGTGGTTTGCAACTGTCATATCCACATTTTAGAATAATATTGATTATACTCCCTGGACAAATATACATACAAAAATGTGTATTGCGCATCTGGACTATATTTAGTTCATGCAAATTCTGTGGTGTATATATGAAATGCCTCATTAATATCAGAACTTTACAATTATATGGATTAGGTATATAAAATTCTATTGTCAGATATTAATGACATAACTTTGTCAATAGGTGAAGCACAAACTCCGACAGAGATCTTCACTGAATCCTCCGTCTAAGGTTTGAATGAGCGAGTTCCAATTCTAGCTAAGCTTCTACTGCTTTTCAGTTTTCGGATAAAATAAAACCATATCTTTGGAATCCACTCCACAAAAAGTTAATTGCTACATGCAGATAGCATTAAATCATAGATCTCATATGAAGCCTCAATAATCTTTCTGATGGACTTAAAGCTGTGGGGAATGGATTGCTAATGACAGAAAGCATTTCTAGAAATTTAAACCATATGCAGCAGAAGTTGGGAATAGTTTCCTCTAAGAAATACATTTTTGTAGCATCTATCAAATGTGCACCAACTTCAACAACACTCCAAAAAACAGCTTTGGGAATAACTTGTTTGAAAGTAATAGTATATTTAAAAAGAAATTGGCGAATATTCAGAGAAGGTTCACATTAAATGATACTTGTATTGCTGCACTTCAAACCATCACGTTTCATTGCCAAGGGGGAAGACCACTTGACAAGACCATCTAATAAACTATGGGTAAATCCATCCTTCAAAATGGGTAACCTTCGACTTAACTCGTGGAATTAAACACCTGGTTGGTGTTCTACAAGAGTATACCTATCCAAAAAAATAGATACTTAATAGACAATACCATCAAACAATATTCACTTTCACAGAAGTGCAGTGAAAGTGAAATGAAATAGAAGTAGTAACCTTGGCAGTGAGGATGTTGCGAGCAGCAAAGATGTGGTAAATGGAGGGATCCAACCCCATCGCGCTTATCAGCTTTCCCGCCAATGCCATGCCTCTGAAGAAATTGAAAACAAAAATTCAACTACGTAATGATGGAAATTCTGGACCAAAGTGAACAGAGCTCTACCGCCGTTTATGGGTGGAAGGACCTAATGGTTCGCCTTAGTCCTACCCCAAAGTTTCTAAAATGTATTTTTTTGCCCAATATTGGGGCAAGACTCGGGGCCTAAGATGAAGTCAACGAGACCTGATCTAAGGCAGCCAACCAGTAAGTACTTGTCATTACCAACCAGCCTATCTTTTTTCGAGTGCCCCGATTTGAACCTAGATCTTCCCAAAGATTTTTACGAACCTCTAGGTGGCATGCAAAGCTAGGAAAAGTTAGGTGGTACAACAAAAAAAGTTAATTTTGAAAGTTTTAACTAGAAGAATACCTTATGGGAAAGTTTGGATCTTTTAGTTAAGAATAAAAGAAAGATTTAGTCTATGGAAAACCTTGGCTAAGTAGCAATGTTACACTTATTATAAGTAATTATAAAAGATGAGATGATAAGCATGATATAATGGTTCTTATAAGTATAGGATTACTGTGTGAGTGTTGGTTTTCCAACTAGATTTAATCACAGGTTTAGATATCTACGATTAAATATAAATTAAAACATTAATGCATATAGATCTGTGATTAATATAAATTAATATAACAATGCATAAAATAATAATATTTTAACATAGAAGCTCATGATAATATTGATCAAATATACAAGATTTGTATACAAATTTCATAGTAAATGTTACACTATAAGTGATTATGAAGGATGAGATGATTAAGCATGATATAATAGTTCTTATAAGTATAGGATTACCATGTAAGTGTTGAAGTTCCGATATCCAGGATCAAATATAAATTAAAATCAATGCATACAAATTTCTAATCAATATAACAATGCATAAAATAACAATGTTTCAACATAAAAATCCATAATAATATTGATCAAATATACAAGATCTATATATGATTCTCATTATAGTACATGGAGCTTTGTCTTTATAATATAACTATTGGATATGACTATTTAATACTTGACTATTGCTTTTTTCACATATCTAGGAGATGCAACCTTTCTTATTCCACGAATAAGACAAACCTCTCATGTCTCTAAACATTACATCTTATACTTGACACCTACACATGACTCTTGACTTACTACACACTTGCACACCTAATTATATAACACTTGCACACACTACTATATGACACTTGGACTCATCCTACACATTGACATGTACTTTGGAGAAATATAAAACATGCATCCTAATCTAATAATGCACTCTCTGAGTTATTATAACATCAAAGAATGCAATACTTCCAACACCCCCTCTATTACATTATTTGATAAAATATTTCAAAACATAAAAAATCTAACTATATGGTCTAAATAATACTTTCTACCCATGATGCAAATATCTCTTCATGCTATTTTAATTTTTTCTTTTGACTATTATGATGTGGTGCTTCATACTCCTATCTCAAGCAAAATAATACCATTTTTTCGTCCTTTGTCATTTGTTGCCTCAATTAGAGGCAGACACTTTTCAAAGCAGCACTACAACATTTCACCTTGTAATTTTTACAAAAGTTGTTTACTCTTTCTTGATGGATATTGTTTATCCATCTATACGATAACCACATATTTATATCCAAATTTATGCAAGAATGTCGGTCTCTTCATCTTTTGGTTGTTTTCTTGGTTTTGAAGGTGGATTGTGTGAAGACAAAAATGCAACACCAAATAACAAGATATAAATTGAACTCAAAAGACAATATTGCACAATGAATGATTTTATATTAATGGGGGGAGCCTCAAAACTCCATTGTTACAATAAGGATCTTTGAATCCTTTGATACATATTTTACAATAGCTAGGGTTCTCCAAAACCCTAGCAAACAACGTTGGTGGTGTCTTCAGAATGCATTCTTGCTCCCAATAGAAGTGAGTGGGCTTCTGATTATCCGATGTTGAGCCACTCCAGCTTAAGCAATTGCCCAATGCTAATGTAACACTTCCAGATCTACACACAAGAAAATAGCAAATGAGTTAGTAGCAACTATGAGGGCTCCACAATGTGAGGCCCTCTATAATCAATACAAAACCCTAGCTATATGCTGTAATAACAAAATGTGAATAGATGCTAAAAACACAATAAAATATAATAACAATGACTTTGATTTACCTTGCTTATCTGTCGTTCTCTGATCTGATGTAATTTATTGTAGTGGATTGGTGCGGTGATGCCCTAGCATCACCCGAGGGCTAGGAGGGCTATAGAACTCTAGTGTAAAATACCTGTGGGTGCTCGATGGTTGTAGGAAATACCTGTGGGTGCTCGGGAATGGTGGAAGACACCCAAAGGTGCTTGGCGGTAGAGGGGAAGCACCCAAAGGTGCTCGAGGATGATAGGGAGCACTCGAAGGTATTCGATGACTGAAGGAGAAGATCTACAGAAGCAGATCTGGTTGGGCGAGAGGGGTGATAATGGATGCGGGGGCTATGGCAAGCGAGGATGGAGGGCGTGAGTACTTGGATACTCTAGGGAATACGAATGCAAACTTCAACTCAAGATTTAGGGGTTGAGCCATCAAAATGGCTCCTATTAATAATCCAACCTAGGGCATGCTAGGGTTTCAATGACACTAATCGTGTGGCTGAGATAAAAGCATATCGAAGGGTGGATATTAAATTTAGGGTGTGGCATGGATTGATGTGGATGGATGGATAGGATTAAGTGAAATCGGATGGTTGGGATTAATTCACTTATATAAATATATATTTATTAAATATATATAAAATATTAATATTTAAATATATATAAAATAAATATATATAAATATATATGAATAATGGGTGGAAATGGTGGGAAAACATGGATGGATGACAAGTGGCTAGGTTTTGGTGTCTACAGATGCCCCTTTTTGTACTGCGTTGCGTGAAACACAATGCAGTGCAAAAATACGAGACACCTATTTTGGCTAGGTGCAGAAGCAACTTTCTCTTGGGATGTGAAATGTGAGCTTGAAGATAAAAGAATGAAAGAATTTGAATTTTGCGTAGCTTACCCCCTCAATTGGTGAATGAGTTTGCGGATGAATCTCACGAGCCAATTGAAAAATATGTGCAAATGAATGGTGATATGAATGATGTAAATGTGATACCATTTTTGCCCCAATGGTGTGAAGGGGATTGGTGAAAAATGTGAAATGATGCGTCTATTTTTGCCCCAACAGATGAAGGGTTTTGTGAAAAATGTGATGAAAAATGTGTCTATTTTTGCCCCAACAGATGAAGGGATTTTTGCCAAGTGTAGATGCCATGATCATGTAAGATGTATCCCATTGTGGGAAAGTCAAAACCAAATGTGGTTACCCCAAATTTGGGGTGATTCGATGTTGTTGAAGAATGTGCCTTCTAGCATCATTGATATGCAAAGATGAATATGCAAAGATAAAAATAGTCAACTTTGGAGGGCCAACTAGTGACTGTCAGATAATTCCTATGATCGGAACCAATCACCCTAGTTAAGGCCAATCGCCATGATGACTGTCAAGGAGATGTGAAATGATGAAATGTGATTTTGTCCATGTTTTAAGCCCCATGAACTAGGCCATCAATGACAACTTTTGTGCAAATTGTTCTTGGCAAGGTTTCACTCAAAATGTGAAGTACCAAATGTGATTGTGATTTCGAACAAGAGGATATGGAATGATGAAAATGACCAAGTGTCCTTATGGTAGGTTATTCATCTTACCAAATTGCATGGATGCAAATCGCTGCAATCGCCAAGTATATAGAATAACCCACTAGATACAAGGTTCACTTGAATGTTGTTTGAACTTGGAAAATATGCAAATGATGATATGGAATGATTTTGATGATGTGAAAATGATGTATTAATGATGAGAATGATGATTATGGTCGTTTTGTGAAGATTTGGACCATTTTGGAGTGCTTTTGTAACTTGTTAGGCGAATTTGTAATTTGTGGTCGCAAACGAAATTTATGCATCCAAATTAGTTGGAATCTTCACAAAACCTGTTAATATGATGAAATAGATGTATGGATGCAATATGGAGTGATTTGGTGGGGATAAGCCACTATTTTGTGAAAATTTATCTTTTTGTCAAAATTGATGCCAAATGCCCGTTGGCGCTTTTGGCATGTAGAGATGCCCATCGGTGTTTGGGCATTCTATAAATGCCCTGGTGCACTTCAGTGCACTAGGAAATGCCCATGGGCATCTCAAGGTGCCTAAAGCAGCTATAAATAGTTGGTAGGATGAGAAATGAAGCTCATTTGTGCGTTTGTGAGTTTGAGAAGCTGTGTTTGGGAGAGTGGAGTGAAGTGAGGTGAAGTGACTTGGGCGTGAAAGCTATGGTGGTGGAGGGAGCAGGGTGCGGAGGTCGGAAGCTAGAGTGTGAGATGCTGGAGGTAATTCTCTTTTTGTGTATTGTGAAAAATTTTGTGTTTTTGTTTTTGTAATTGTAAATGACAAGTGTTTTGTGTTGTGCTACAACTTAGGATTTTGGAGGCTCGACATCGGTTCTCACCTTACATTCCTGGGATGAGGAAGGTAGTATCGAATGATGAGTGGGAGTTGTTGGAGGTTGTGGGGCTAGCAGAGGTAGCCCGGGTTGATGTGGTGAGGGTTGATGAGGGGTACCTCTCTGCCTTGGTGGAGAGGTGGGATCTGGATAGGGGGACTTTTTAGCTCCCCATAGGAGAGGTGACCCTGACCTTGGAGGATGTATATCACATCCTCAAGGTGCTAGTGGAGGGGATTCACATCGAGGTTGGACATGATCGAAGTATAGATATGAAGAAGATGTTTGGTGATGGTTGGCAGGGTGTGAGGGTGGAGAGTGGAGGTATACCTTACTTGTCCATGTATGTGGACAAGGATTTGGATGCCCTTCGTGCCTTGGTGATGTTCATGTTGGCCAACATCATGGCCTCAAATAACACTAGGTGCAGGTTCCCTTGGAACTTGATAGGGTTAGTGAGCGATATGCTCACTATGTGGTAGGTGTATGCATGGGCTCCTACCTTATTGGTGCATGTGTACTGGGAGCTCTATGAGGTGAGGAGGTAGGGGAGGAAGGGATTAGGATGCAGCTTGTTGCTGTAGTGTTGGGGATGGGAGCACTTCAGTGTGGCTCGATCGAAGGGCTTACCAGTGGTAGGCTTGGGTAGGGAGGAGCCCTATGCTAGGAGATGGGTAGTGGTCGAGGAGGTACAATTGAGTCGGCTGTGGATGAGCCAGTGGTACCAGGATTTGTGGGTTGGATTGACATCCACCCAAGTGATATGGAGGCCATGGTGGGGTAGTAGGTGGACTAGATATGGAGAGCATCTGTGATGGGTGTGGTAGGCTAGGTGGGTGGTTGGGAGATATCGAAGTGAGGTTGAGTATTTTTAGTTCTCATGAGTACTCCGATAGTTTAGCTTGAGGTAGGGGATTCTAGATGAGCCGATGCTCTATAGGAGGCATCGAGAGGAGATAGGGCTACCATGTGCGGAGCCATGGAGGGTGTATGAGGATGATGAGGAGATAGATCTCCTAGATGTGGATGATGTGGGGACTACTATGGAGTATGATGTATGGTTTGCTGCATAACCACCATGGGCACCGACTCTAGTAGTGGCTAGTGGAGATGGGGATGAGGTTGAGGATGAGGGGACCCATGAGGCCCCCAAGTGGTAGTGGTGCCTTCGATCAGATATTCGAAGGAGGAGGACTAAGGGTGTGGTGAGGCAGGCTCTCAAGAGTGGGGGAGATGGTGGATATGGAGATGATGTGGAGGAGACTCTGGATGGGCCTCTAGATCAGAGCGAGGAGGATTGGGTGAGGTTGGAGTAGTAGGTAGAGAGCGAGATGCAAGGATCATGAGGCTCTAGGTAGAGCTACTAGAGAGGGAGCATCGACATAATGTCGACATAGCACACCTTCGGTCTTGGCATAGGTATATCGAGGCATTGGAGGATAGGTTGATGGAACATCATATTCCACTTCTTGATCCTCCAACCTCATCTGTATCCGAGGTTGCTAGGCATAGCGAGTCTAGGCATAGCTCTAGGTCTAGGGCTCCTTCTAGGTCATAGGGGTCCTCTTGGAGGGTGTAGCTAGTGCTTAGATGCACTTTTTGTATATGAGCCTTGGTGCTCCATTGTATGTAGCCTTTTGGCACTCATTGTACATGTGATATTTATATATATATATATATGGCTTTTACCTTTTGTGTTATATGTTTGTGTGAATGCTTTTTGTGGAATGCATGTTTATATGGATGATGAATGCATATGATATGTTATGGATGATTAATGCAAGGTATGGAATGTAAATGTTCTAATGATCATTCATAGTTTAGATCTTGCTTGGCCATGTTTCTAGCATTGTTGTTTAATCAAGGGCACCAAACTTGGTGGTATATGGGGTGAATGACTCATGAAATGACATGGATGTTGACATGGAAGAAGATATGGATGTTGATATGGAAAAATGATTGTTTTGTAGAGACTCAGACATACTAGTGGTATCAAACAAACTCACTAAAACTGCCTAATCCCTCTAGGACCAAATGTGTGTGCAGTGAATTCATTTACCGAATCAAGAGCATGGTAATGACTCGAGGTAATCAAGAACCAATGTGTGTGCAAGTGAGTTCATTAACTCATCTTGAGTAAATTGGGTAAACCTATTATGGATGAAACCAAGAAGCTAGCTTGTCCTTATGTGCGGTCAGAGGTCTCTTTAAAAGAGATGTGTCACCATGCATGAGCGTACTCCACTACCAATCAAGCGTCTATAGCTCCGGTGGAGGCTAACTCCATAGTCCACGATTTGTGTTTTTGATCTCTTAAGTTTTGGGGATGACTACCTAACCGTCTGACTAGAAATGTAGTATGATCCTTACAACCCAATGATCAGTGGTGTGTGATGTAAAAGATTTAGAGCTTTGGGGAATTGGATTCTCAACCTAAGTGTGATGAGAATTGTACCCTATCCTTACTACTCTATCTTTTGTATTTGGAAGCAACTGTGATAGTGGTGAAAACCACTATTTTTATGGACTATGTTGCATGATGGGACTAGCAAGGATGACCCTTTTCACTTCGAGGTTCAAACCAAGTATGGTGTTATCCCTCTTTGACACAAGATGTTTTTAAGATGTGAAATTGTGTTTGGTTCAAGAATGTTTTGGAGTCAATTCCCAAAACTCAAGATTTTCTTAGTGTATATGTGTGATGGTCCTAAAAGGAACTCGACATGTATTTTGGAGGTTTCTTAAAACACTAGGAGTGGTTGAGTGATCGAAAACACCTAGGAATTTATGGAAATGTGGTTTTGCAAATGATAATTTGACTTGGTGGAATTGTGGATGATGATGTGAAGGTGCCCCTGATTAAGGCAACATGACTTTATTGGACCAATTAAAATCTTGAACTTAATAAATGATCCCTAATATGAAATGTGAAATGTGGATTGAATGAAATGAAATTTGTGCCAATGCAATTTTTGAATGAAATGTGTATGCAAATGAAATGCAATGTTGTGAATGAAATGTATGAAATTTTTTTGTGTATTAGCCATGTATATATATATATATATAATCTCATATGCATATAATGGGACCTCGAATGAGGAGGATATAAAATAGTGGAGAAGCTAGGTATTGCTTAATGTCATCAAAGGTTTTTGACACTCATCTATCCAAGAAAATGGCACCCCTTTTGTAGTAGGTGATTGAATGACCTACATTTGTCATAAAGTTGCATAATGAAATGATGGATCGATTGAATATTTCCTTGTAAACTATGTAATTCCTTTAAGTTAGTTGGGACAACCAAGTTAGGATCAAGATCAGGCATGTCCTTATAGGACCATGCAAATATGTCCTTCTTCCTCTTGAGGAGAGCAATTAATTGCTCTTGTTCATTGTTGATAAGCTTTTGCCAAGCTTGACAATTTGGGGATTGTCTTTGTCTGAACTAAGGTCCACATCGATGGTATCTTCAATGGACATATGGGAACCTTCCTCAAGTTGATGGGGTATAGGGATCAGATGAATGTCATCTAAGATGTCATCAAACTCTTCTGACTTATCCTCATCTATTTCTGCTTGGAAAACCTCGGGATTCGAAGGTGAAGGTGAAGGTGAAGGTAGAGGGGATGGAGGAATGTAGTTGGTTGAAGCCCTTAACAATTCCTCGGACAAGACAAACTTAGAAAAGGATGGAGGTGAGGAAATCCGGTCCATATCAATAAGGCTTATGTCAATTGGAATTGGTTTAGCCGGATCATATGGATTATGGAGTGGGGTGAATAAATCAATAGGATTCATGTTGACTTATGGGCAAAGTGGATAAGGTTGGATGGAATGGATGGAACCTAAGAACCGGTGCTAGGAGCTTGGTAAACCTGGACAATAGCAAGCAACACAAATAAATGCATTTAACTAAATGATATATACATGCAATGCTGAAAAAGAAAACATGTTTTTGTTTGATTTTTGATTTTTTTTTTTTTTTTGTAGTGGTGAAAACCACTATTTTTGTGTTATGTACATATGTTACAAGTTTGGCTTATGAAATGGCTTAATGGAATGGAGGTGGTGGTTCACCGGTAGGGGCGGCTCACTCTTGTGGAAGAAGCAAGCAAAATATGGGCTCATGGATGGGGAACATGTTGAGATAAAACTCATCTTGTTTGGTATGGGGAATAATGGGCTCTGATTCTTCTTCAGATTCATCCAAAATTATCGACATAAGTTTGAATTCTTCATAGATTTCATCATCAGAATCATCGGGATGGAGGGCTTCTTCTCCTGAATTTAGATTAAGCCTTTGGAAGGCTTGTTCAAGAGAAGAGGTGGTGGAAAGTGGGTGGTAACCTAGACCTGAATGGTCATGCACTTCTTGATATGGAACATCAATAGGCTGAGGCACTCCCTGTTCATGCAATCCTAGGCCATGACCTTGCCAATTAACTATGTGAAAATAGCGGGATGGAAATCCTGACATGTTTGGAATGTTGGCAAGTGCTGGTTCTTTGGGTTCCTCTAGGGGAGCTAGATTTGATGAAGAATCAATCCCCCCATATACAAAATTTATGCTATTTGGAGTTGAACCCATGTTATATACTACTCCTATGGATAAATGTGGGTCACGTGGGTGACCAAAATCCTTAGCATTAGGAATGGTGAGCGGTGTGATGGTGATGTCTTGGACCACATATTCACCAATACCGAGATTAGTGAGGTGGACCTCGACTTGGGATGATATGGAAGGACCATGGTTGGATGATGGCTCGAGGAATGGTGAAGATGAAGATGTCTCACAATCCATCAACTCGACTTGTGAAACATTAGGTGATGGTGATGGATTGGATTGGGAAGGTTGTTGAATGGATGATGATGATGTGGATTGACTTTGACCACATGTGCATGTAGTCAATGATGAAGATGATGGAGGATTGGTGATAAGGGGCTCCTCAGGAATGGGAGCTTTTGATGAAGAAATTGGTGGAGTGGTAGATGGATTGGTTGATGGTGATAGGAAAAGGTGGGTGGAAGGAAGCATGGATTCATAAGGATTTGAAATGAAATTGCAATACTTGAACGGTTCGACATCCATTGGTATGCAATGTACTTGTCCCTCATGAACATATTTCAAGCATTGATGTAAAATTGAAGGGACACATCTCATTTCCCTCATCCAAGGTCTTCCAAGGAGTACATTGTATGCCATGGATCCTTCCAAGATGTGAAACATAGTGTGCAACATTTTGACCCCTACTTCAATGGGTAAAACAATAGTGCCAACTATGGAACACAAAGCATCATTGAATGCTTTTAAGGTGAATGATGACTTGGTGATATGAGATGGAGGAAGGTTCAAATGATGAAGGGTAGATGTGGTGATGATATTGATAGAGGAACCGATATCAATTAGCACTCTTTTAAATGGCTTCTTGTCAATTAGAGCCATGATATGCAATGGAGGATCTATTGAGTCCGATGAGATTGGCTTAATCTCAAAGTCATAGAATGTGATGGAAGGCTCCATGCATGTTTGAATGCTCCCTACAAAGTTGTTGAAGGCATTAGAATCTTGAGATTGTAGTTCAATGGATTTGAGAATATCCATTAATGCCTCACGATGTGGGGGAGATTGTTGAATTAACTCATAAATTGACAATTTGGTGGAAGCCATCTTTAGACTTGTGGTTAATCGGCTACTCAATGAGATGATTGGTCGTGGTGGATGATTGATGGGTGGAATTGGAGGATTTGATTGGCTAGGAATGTGGATTGGTGATGAAGGATTAGGGGAAATTTGGATGGGAGGTGATGTGGGAGGTTGTGACACACTTGCTTGAGGTTGTTGCCTTGCATTTTTTTGATTGTTTCTTTGACCTCTAGTGACCACATGGATGGCCCCTACAAACCCTTGGTATTTTTGGACATGATTGACTTGATTAGGAGGAGTTTTGGTGTTAGCCCCTCCTATATTTGGTTGCACCTCCTCATGATGAGGAAGTGGTGTTTGAAAAATACCAAGGTTTTGGTTTTGTTGAGCAAGGGGGTTGTCAAGCTTGATTGCCCCCAAGTCAATAAGGTCTTGCACTATGTCTTTAAATGTATGGAAATTGTTAATATCATACCCATTTTGCCTATGATAAGGACAAAATAAATGTTCTTGATAGTGTTTACTACGTTTAGCGGGATCATCTGGTCTAATTTTGGGTAAAGCAAGTTTGTTTGTGTCATACAACCTTTGAAAAATGGAAGCATATGACTCAGCTAAGGGGGTGTATTGGTGATTTTGTTAGATAGACTATCATCGAGGATGGTTTTCTACAATTGGCACTATGTTTTGCATGGCTTGAGTTATCGAGGGTACCACATGATAAGCAATTTGTTGTGGTGGTTGTTGCACTGATTGTTGTTGAGCCATTACCGATTGGCTCATGACCACTTGATTAACGTGATTGGGCTGATTGGATGGGGTAGCCTATGTTGATTTTGGTTGGCCAGAATAGTTGCTTTTATATTGGCCCTTATTTTGCCATTCCTTTTTCTTAGGCTTAAGTATGCCCTCTTGGATTTTTATTTCCTCAATGACACTAGCCTGTGCTAGAGCTTCTTCAAATGAATGATAAGTCTGTAGTTGAAGCATCCAAGAGATAGGTTTTAAACAACTCTTGGTGAATAATTTGATTAGCTCATCCATTGGTAGGGTGAATGGCAACTTGGTGATGACAACCCTCCAACGGTTTCCAAAATCATAGATAGACTCATCATCATGTTGTCTTAAAGCATAGACATCAGATAATGAGACTTTATTTCTAACATTTAGGATAAAACGCTCAAATAATTGGTCAATCAATTGCTCAAAAGTATAAATACTATGATTGGGTAATTGATTATACCACTCTATGGCATCTCCTCCTAATGTTTGAGGAAATGTTCTGAGCATGAGAGCATTGTCATTTTGAATTCTAAAACATGAGTGTACAAACGTGCTCACATGCTCTTTGGGATCCTCAGTTCCCTTGAATTTTTCAAACTTAGGCATCATGAAATCTATCGGATATGGTGGTGATGGTACCGAAGGATGAATGGGTTGGTTGATCAATTGATGTAAGGTTGGCTTCTGGTTTGTCAAACCAGGAGTATATTGTATCAATTGATCTATCTATTTTTGCATGGCCTTAATTCGAGGGTCTTCTTCAAGGAATGTGGAAGCCCTGAATTACCTGATGATTTTGAGGTGGGGTGGAAAAATATTGTGGGGTGACTAAATGATGATGAGATTGGTGATGATGACTAGGTGAATTTGATGGAAATTGATGAATGGGAGATTGATGATGAAAATATGGAGAATTTTGGAATGGGGTTGATGTATGAGGGTTATGGTTGGGTTGGCCAATGGGAATAGGATGGGTATTGGTATGACTTGGTGGAGGAATAGGGATAGAAACCATAGAAGACTATGGTGTCCATGATGGACCTTGGTTAATGAGGATAGTCTGAGTAGAGTTTGGTAAAGGCTTAGGGTTCACTTGTACTTGTTGTTGAGCATTTTGATGTTGCTTAAGAAATTTTTTCAAGTGTTCCCATGCTTCATTAATCTCTCTATCAGAAGTGGAGGGTATGGAAGCAGATGGTATGGAAGATGTGGTTGGGGGACAAGTTACACTTGGTATGGTAACTTGTGAGGCTAAAACTTGTGAAGCAACATTTACATGTGCTTCATACAAGGGGTTAGTGTATGTGGATGTGTATGAAGTGCTAGGAGCACATGAGGGTTGGGGAATGGACATATGAGAGGAAGGTGCAATTGATGCCTCAAAAAGAGGGTTAGTGTACACCTGGGTAAAGTTGGATGGTGGTTGGGAATAAACAAGTTCCTATTGTAAAGTAGGATCCTATCTAGGTGAGTTGGGGACTGACTCTAAGACATAGTTAGAAGACTTCATAAGAGCTTCTACTCGTGCCATATCTATGTGGGTAATATGGTGATCAATGGTTGGTGAGGTTGACTCTACTTGGGGAATAACCATATGAAAGGTTATGGGTGATAAGGAATGTGAGGGACCTATAGAAAAATCTGCCTGTGTCACATTTAGGGAATCTACCACAGAAGTGGTGGGGAAGGTGGATGAAGGTTCCATTGAATTATCTTGATTTAATGCTTTATTTTATTTTCTTGTTAATACCATAAAGCAAATAAACCAAAATACAGATTATGTAATAAAATGAAACACAAAATTTAAATTTCACAAGAAAAATAAACAATCAATGCTAAGTTTGTTTAACACGTGTGTCTTACCTCATTCATTGATTATCTCCTTTTAATGTGAATTCATTTTCTTAGATTTTGATCTTGTGTGTTTCAAATGTGCTAATCTAAATTAACCAAAGAAAGGTAAAAACTATGGCTAAGCTAGGGCAACGAGATTCTTGTTGGTGATGAAATCCAACAAGTTTGCTCGAGGGTGACCTAAGGTTTCTAAGGGTAGATATTGGTGGATGGAGATGAAAGCCACCATCACCAAATCTCAAGCAATGGTTGGTGATGAAATCCAACCACTACTATTAAATGTGAAGCATGAAGTGTGTGATTCTTTTTAAAATTTTTGATTTTCTATTGTGTACATACAATGTTAGAAAGATAACTACTTTTGATAGTCTAAATCAGAAGCCACTACTCATAATACCAATTTTTCCAAAGGATGTAGAGTACACCACTTAAGACCCACTCTAGACAAGTTAGGGGTTCATCTACTCCTCCGTATGGAATCACCCAAGTACGGGGATACTTTTGGTATATGAATAATGTTCCTACTTAGACCTACAAAAATAGGAATCCCTAACCCTATAATGCAAACTAATTATGCAATTTTTCAATTCACATGAAATCAGAATGCAATATTTTTCAATTTGTGAATACAACAGAAAACCAAAAACTTCAAATAGAAAGTGTGGATGGATGCAAATGACTAATCTGAAACCTAAGATGCAAGCTAGTATGAATGTTTTTCCCAGATTAATTAATGATGTTCTTTTTAGCTTAAAAATCTAAAAAAATGTAAGATTGCCAGAATACGTAAACATAAAAGTTAGGGTTTTAATAGTAGACTTACAAAATAGCCTACGTTTCTGCTCCAACTCTCTGTAAAATACCTCTAGGTATTTTTAAAATGCACCTAGGCATTTTTGGATGGCCCTCGAGCACCATCGGGCGTTCACGCACCTTCTGCAACTTCCTACAAGTCTTTAGAAACCCTAACCAATGAAAAATGCTCGATTCATGCCTCTGAAAATCTTGCAAAATAAGATAGAAAATAAAAAATAAATTAGCAAAGCAAATCATAAAAAGAAACCCTTAGTGGGTCCCACCGTGATCACCATTTGTGAAGACAAAAATGCAACACCAAATAACAAGATATAAATTGAACTCAAAAGATAATATTGCACAATGAATGATTTTATATTAATGGGGGGAGCCTCAAAACTCCATTGTTACAATAAGAATCTTTGAATTCTTTGATATAAATTTTACAATAGCTAGGGTTCTTTGAAACCCTAGCAAACAATGTTGGTGGTGTCTCAAAATGCATCTCTGCTCCCAATAAAAGTGAGTGGGCTTCTAGTTATCCGATGTTGGGCCACTCTAGCTTAAGCAGTTGTCCAATGCTAATGTAATGCTACTAGATCTACACATAATAAAATAGCAAATGAGTTAGTAATAACAATGAGGGCTCCACAATGTGAGACCCTTAGAAATCAAGACTAAACCCTAGCTATGCAATAACAAAATGTGAATAGATTCTAACAACATAATAAAATATAATAAAAATGACTTTGATTTACCTTGCTTATCTATCATTCTCTGATCTGATGTAATCTATTGTAGTGGATTGGTGCGATGATGCCCTAGCATCATTCGAGAGCTAGGAGGACTTTAGAATTCTGGTATAAAATGCCCATGGGTGCTTGGTGATTGTAGGAAATGCCTGTGGGTGCTTGGGAATGGTGGAAGGTACCCAGAGGCGCTTGGTGGTGGAGGAGAAGCACCTGGAGGTGCTCGAGAATGGTAGGAAGTGCTCGAAGGTGTTGAGGTTAAGGAGAGTCTGTAGAAGTAGATCTGGCTAGGCGAGAGAGGCGATGATGGATGCGAGGGCTATGGCAAGCGAGGATGGAAGGTGAGAGTACTTGGATACTCTAGGGAACTTGAGAGGTAAACTTCAACTCAGGATTTAAGGGTTGAGCCATCAAAATGGCTCCTATTAATAATCCAACCTAGGGCATGCTAGGGTTTCAATGACACTAATCGTGTGGCTGAGATAAAAGCATATCGGAGGGTGGATATTAAATCTAGGGTGTGGCATGGATTGATATGGATGGATGGATAGGATTAAGTGAAATCGGATGGCTAGGATTAATTCACTTATATAAATATATATTTATTAAATATATATAAAATATAATATATAAAATATTAATATTTAAATATATATGAATAATGGGTGGAAATGGTGGGAAGACTTGAATGGATGACAAGTGGCTAGGTTTTTGTGTCTACAAGTTGTTCCCTGTGCAACTATAATTTTGAATTAGAAGCCAAGATGCCATGTTCCTTCTTTACAACTTTGCTTCTAGAGATAATATTGTCAACCATGCTATCACATCTCCAAAATCCTTGCAGAGTGTAATAAGGTCATCTATTTCCTTTTGAGAGCATTTTGTTCCAACCTTAATTACTTTTCCTTGCTCCATTTGGACCTCCTTAAATTCCTTTTCATCAACATGTATTTTTTGGCTTTTTACTTGATTGTTGTTATAAAAAATGATGTCTTTAAAAATATGATTATTTTTTAGTTAAATTATGTCCTCCCTGTCAATATGACTTTGCATTTCTTCTTCTTGATTTGTAACACATACAACTTCCTAAGTAAGGAATGTTACTATTTGTTCATCATGATCAAATACCTGCCAGAAGATGTCCTTGTCTAATATTGATGGCCTAAAAACCATCTTGACCTCCTTTTCTATTTCCCTATCTATAACAATAGGGTTGAAATATGCTCCCCTTGAAACTAGCTCATTTTCTCGTATATTTTCATTTATAGGGATGGCTTTTATATTAATAGCATCAAAGCTCTATACCAGATTCTAGACTCTATTTTGGTAAGCTTTGAGGTAATGATGCTTATTGTTGCACTTTTCAGTAACTTGGTTCACTATCAATTCAAAGTCACCATATGTTAAGATGTATTTTATTCTCATTTTCTCTACTTTCACAAACCTAAGCATAATGTTTCATACTCTACAATATTATTTGAATAGCTCTAGGTTAGCCTGTATGAGAACTTTTTAATCCTTTTGGAAGGGGAATGAAGGACTATTCCTGCTTTGGCCCCATTTTTACGTCTTACCCCATCAAATAATAGCTTTGATACTTCCATTTTCTAGAGCCCCTAATTTGTGATAGCTAGAAATTGATCATTGTCTGACTTCATTATGCAATACATTCCCAGTGTAGTTTCATTTATTGCTTTAAAATTACTCAAAGAAAACTCATATTTGCTTGTAATTATCCTATTAATCCTTCAAGGCTTTTTGGATCATCTTCTATCATATTGGTGCTCTCTTCTTGGATTATTTCTATGTGATAAGGGCTTGTATTTTCACATAGATCCTTACCTTCCTTCTCTTGTAAGGGATTAGCATGTGCGTATAATCCAAGGATAGGTACCCTTTGAAATTGGCTATGAATTGATAAGCATAACCCAAAGAGAGGAAGCATATCCACCATTATCACTTCTTAAATTATGGTTATTTTTAGGAACTTATGCATCATCATGGGTATGTCTTTGACTACACCCACTGTTTGACTGGAGTTCCATCCAGTCGAAGCATGTTGAAACTGGTTTGGGTGTATTCCATGCCCATGGCATCGCAAATAGCCTTTGGCATAACTATCGTTACTACTCCAGAGTCTACCATACAATTATAGACTATAAAACCTTCCATTTGCAAGGACATAAAATGAAGGAGGCTTACTATTACCCATTCCAAAGGTTTGTCGATATCGAGCCAAATTCATATCCAGATAGCCAAACCTACTTTTAGAAGTAGTTTTAAGTGCTACTCTGAGTAATGAATTTGTACGAGGATTATTAAAGCATCATACATACTAACATTTGAAGGTTTCCTTTTAAGCTCTTCAACAATGTTGTATTTAACAATTTTCAAGAGCTTTTATTCCTTTCAGATTGGCTCATCTAACTTCTTGTGATATTATTGTGTGGCTTCTTGCCTCTGATTTTTGGTGACAAAGGGGTGCCAAAGCTTTCTCTTGGATTGATCCTTAGACTCTTCTTGGTTAGCTTTTGGTGCTTATGGCTTGGTTTGTTCCTTGGGTAGCTCTTTTCTTTATTACTTTTGAGGTTGAGAAGAAACCTCCAGACCATAAACTCTATGGGGATCCGATATAAGGGTTCTTTTTTCAAATCAAGTCAACATATGAACAATATCAAAACATGGAATATCTTATGCCAAAAGGCCCTAATATGGATCTATAAGCATGCCAACTAACCCTTTTGATTGCATTTCAACCTTTTTGAGCTACAAATAGCTATAGCATTGATGTTGATAAACCTTACATATATTAGTATTATATTGGTCATTGTAGGCCAAACACCAATAGTCCTTCAAGGTTGTAAATACTTGTTATTTTGGATTTTGGTCATAGAAATCTACTTTCCAACTGTATGAGAGGTAGAAGCACCTTGATCTTTTGCAATATAAGGGAATATTCTTTGTTGATATCCATCAAACCTCCTGTTAGCATTCTACTATTCCATTACTATGATCTTATTTGTCAGAGTTTTTAGCTACTGACTTAAGCTGTTGCATCTCCATAGACTTTTTTTATTTTGGAGTGGGTAAATATGGTATGAAAATATCTTGAATAGTACTTTGAGGATATATATTGGATGTAGGTAACATAGGTAGTGTAAGGGTTGCAGTAGTTGGAGGCAAGACTTGATGAGGTTGTTGAGGAATTTTTGAAAATTAATATAATTTTTTGAGGTAAGTTTTCAACAAAGATGAGGGAATTTTATGTTGTTATAGTAGCTAGAGAAAATTGATGAAATATCATATTATTTGATTGTTAGATATAAATACTTAAGCAAAAAATAAAGACACAAAGGTAATAGATGTTGGTCTAAACTTGAGAAGGTATTATACCTTGAGGACTTTCTCTCCAAGTTGAATCAAATTTTGAAATATATGATGTTTTCCTAAGGAAGTTATTGAATGGAGGTAAATTGAGTAAGGAGAGAAAAGGAATCCCCTACATCATTGAATTATAGGATAAAAGATTTAGCAAGTTCAACCCATGTACTAATGCTACCTTCCTCTAATGAACAATACTAGATTAATACCTTACCTCTGAAAGACAAGATCAATAATCTCACCATTATATCCTCATGCATAATATTGTGCATAGTGGCCAAGGTAGCTATGTCTTGATAGTGCTCATATGTGGTTTTCTCACTACCATCAAATGAAGGCAAAGCTTTAAGTGTGGCTTGTGGGATATCATGGAGGTCTTGAAGATTAATGGGTCTAACATTATCCTAACCAATAAATATTTGTCTGACCATGGTTCTAGGTGATATTGGAGGTATGGATTGCATAGGACTTGGAATCTGAAAAAAGAAAGTGTGGATAGGTGAAAGTGACTTACCTTTCTTGGATGTATGGATGGCTAATAGCTCAAAAAACTACATTGGTTATTTCATATTCTTAGCTTATGATCTGATGACTATAATATTATGAAGATTCATCCTTCTAGTTGAGTCATCTACTCTTAGGTTCTTGAATATAGAGTCGTTATGTGAAGAAATATTTATCTGCTTAAGAGATCAATATCTTCACCCTAATCTCGAACATCCAAAGATGTGAGCATGCCAAAATATTTTAAGCACCTAGTGGCTTTGTCTTTTTATCAAAAACGTTGTTATGCTTATGTCCCATCAATGATTCTTTGCTTAGGAGATCAAGATCTTCACCCTAATATTGAACATCCAAAGATGTGAGCATTCCAAAACGTTTTAAGCACCTAGTGGAATTATCTTTTGATCAAACAATTGTTATGCTTATATCCCAACGATGATTCTTTGTGAGACAAACTATACTAGTTTGGTCCCATTGGGTATGCCAAAAACTCTTCATCCTTCAATCTGCCTAGGTATGAAAGATGTGCCCTAAACTAAAGTCAAGATTTGATGATCTAGATATTCTCCTATATCAACCTCTAAAGAAGGTTGTCTCCTTGAAATTTCTTATAAAATAAAATATAAAACAGGGAAATAAGAAAGGGGAAACAAGGATAGAATAGGAGTGATGGTGGCTGAGACTCAAATAACAACAAATACCTTCACCTAGATGAACATAAACTAGTCATTGCAAGCAAAGCCTAACATACATTCTCTCAATTGAAGCTTATACAGTAAGCACAATAGACTCTAAATCTATGACACTCAATATTCTAAGCATTCTAACTGAAATAACTCAAACAATATTTAGCCTAATATAATTTACCTCAACTAAAACATAAACAAAAATCTTAGTCCTACACAAAATGAAACCATAAATCACATTCAATATTCCAAGTGTCTCAACTAAAATAGTCCAAACAACTCTTAACCTAAGTAAAAGATAAACATAAATATTGAATATGCATGACACATATTCTTATACATTTTGAATGGAAGAATTAAAACAACTATTGATTGCTTTTGAGCAACTTAGAAACACTTAGCTTGTAATAAAAAGCAAACTTCTAATATCTGACCCATATAAATGAGGAGCTTTGATCCTTTTATAGTTTTCATTGAACTAAATAAAACTAACTACTGCATACAATTATTGGCCAACATTGATCAGGCATGATCTTAAGCTGAGCTAGCACCTTTGGGCATATTCTTGTTAGACACTAGTTAGTTATGATCGCAAGATTCTCAATTATGATTTATGGATGTTGCTTTCTAATTTTGATAGTTGTTGCATGATCTAATTGTTATTTTATAGATTTTTAGGTGTCCTTCATGCTAATATCCTCTAGTTTAGAATGTTGTTGTTGCATCTATTGCCTTTTGAGCTAATTACTCATGCTTAAATTCCTTGATCCAAACCGTCACTTTTTCTTTTTAGGCTCCCTTTTACGCCTATTGAATTTTATTCATGAGGAATTAGCTTTAATCTTAATCTTCTAGCTAGAATAGTCATGAGAACTCAACAAGGATACTTGATGATCCATAACTATTCTAATCAAAGAAAAATGTATGCATATGGTTATGACCAAAAATAACACCACTAATGTAGATAGCTCAAAAAATTTGTGTGACTTAAAAAAATATATGCTCATATTGCTTTTGTATGCAAAATTTATGGCCCTCATAAGTTTAGACCTAAAGTTACAAAAAACACCTCCAGAACCTTAAAAAAATAGTACCTTCAATGAATGAGAAGTTGCCATTTGTTGCTTACATGAGTGGCTAAGGGTGTGCCAAGCATGTGCTTACTATGCAACATACTAGAAAATCACATAATACCACTTGTCATGATTTTATTTGTTGCACATTCTATGAACCACACTACACCACTTATAACTTTCTATTTTAATTTAAATTTTATACATTGCCAAGTCTACTACTGACTGTGCGAGCTAATTTTTAAGTTTGATGAGTTGGCAAAATGTGATTGGATAGACCTTATTTATACATGTCAAGTGATGTATGGTCTGATACATCATCCCAATCAGAGCTCGCCATATCAACATCTAGATCAGCCCTTTCATAACCTACCACTTATTGCCTTAGGATTTTTGCCATATCAGCAATTGAGTTAGTGCCTTTATCAATCGCCATGTGTCCTACCATATCACTTGTATAAGCTACCATGTATTACCTTAGGATCCATACACCTAATACCAAGTCAACTATATGGAATACCATGTGTTGCATTAGAATTTGTGTACTAGATGCAACTTGTTGAGTGAATATTTTGCCCTGTAACAAAATGATCACGCAACTAGAGTCTCAAACATGAAACTCTTTCTTGCAAAGAAAATTTGTTATTTTTTAATTTCTCCAAGGTTCTTGTTGAACAAACATTCATATGCATATAACCGGTTAAGAATTAACGCAAATAAATGAATGTATACTAGAATAACTTGAACCCTGCAAGTAATTGTTAACAAGGGGCCTTTGTTGATTCAAAGAAAACTTTGTAACCGTAATCTCTTAAATTAATCAACCGCGTAATAATATTTTCTTAGTGTTCTTGAGAATAATGAAATCTACCCTAAAATAAGCTAGTGACCTCTTTTATATTTCGATTTAAAAAGATTTCAAATGAGAAAATGTGTGGTATACACCACTTCATTTTAAGCTCCGTGCCTTTAACATGAGGTTCATTTTAATAGTTAACGGGTTCATTTTATCTTTTATTTAACATTGTTCTACTATTTCTAAGTTAGCTTTTGGTGTTAGTAAAATTAGAAAAATATTTTGGAATGTACCAAAATCCAACATGCAGATTTTTGAGTAAGATTAGAAAAAATATAATATCAGAAACTAAAACAGAAAGATTCTTTATGAGAATCAGCTGGAAAAACTGAAATAGGACATTAATTTGGTTAGCAATCTCCTCCCTGCAAAACCCCAAGTTATGAGATGAAGCTCTAAAACAACTCGACCTAACAGACCTGCAATAAAACACAGTCGAATCAGATCAGATGCAAGACTCTAAGGAAATAAATAATTGCAACATTCTATCATTCACCTATCGTAACCCACATTATGGTGTAAACAAATAGATACAAGAAAGAATAATGCAAGGGAAAAATCTATAGAAATAACAATAGTCTTAGCCTTCAATCTCCTTTTGGTTTCACACACAAAAGTTACTCTTGCCAAATAAAATCCTTTTTATTCCAAAAAAAATAATGCTTTTCTTCTTACAATTTCCAGCCATTGTATCTACCTTCACTTATGCTTTTAAACTTTCTGTTGCGTCTCTCGGCTTCGCTCTGTGACGCTTCATTTCATTTCCCAGATCGCTTTGTTTCATTTTTCTGCTTCTTTGATGTTTTGACCTTTTGCTCGAGCATGAAATGTTTGGTCTTCTCTGCTAACTGTAACTGTCGATCTGAAGCGTTATCATGACCCTCATGCCTTTGTGCCACGTGTTCAGCGCTTTTTTGTATGTTCTGTAACGACCCCATGTAAATCACGACAAAAAAAAATAGCATGTCACGATATCACGACATTTTTATGCGTGCAGCTTCACTCCTCTACTTTCGTTGCGAAAATGAGACATGTCGTGATATCGCGACATTTTCCTGTCGATAGCCTTGTCCGCCTTTATGCACCGCAAAAATAAGACATGTCATGAAATCGTGACATTTTCCTGTCGACAGCCTTGTCCGCCTTTATGCACCTCAAAAATAAGACATGTCGCAAAATCACGACAATTTTTTGTTTTGGGCAATCTCGCTGCAACCTATCGCGAAATCGTGACACTTTTTCGTTCCATACCATTTCGCTGCAACTTGTCACGAAATCACGACGCTTTTCTATTTCGGGCCATCTCGCTGCAACCTGTCGTGAAATCGTGACACTTTTTCGTTTCGTACCATTTCGCTGTAACCTGTTGCAAAATCGTGACGCTTTTCTGTTTTGGGCCATCTCGCTGCAACCTGTCGCGAAATTGTGACACTTTTCTATTTCAGGCCATCTCGCTGCAACCTGTCGCAAAATTGTGACACTTTTTCCATTTCATACCATTTCGTTGCAACCTATCGCGAAATCGTGACGCTTTTATGTTTTGGGCCATCTCGTTGCAACCTGTCGCGAAATCGTGACACTTTTTCGTTTCGGTCTGTCTAGCTGCTTTATGTCGCGAAATCGCGACACCTTTTGTGGCTTGCCCTGTTTGACTGGTTTGACCGTGATTTTGCGACATGTCGCGATATCGCAACAATTTTTCATTTTCGGTCGCGACGGAGTAACATGTCGCGATATCGCGACAACTTTTCATTTTCCACCGCGACGGAGCAACATGTCACGATATCATGACAACTTTTCTCTTTTATGAAATTTTGCCCTTTTCTTTGATTTTTTTAGCATTTGGGTCACTGTTTTCTTCTTTGAAAGCATGCAAAAAGTGGGTCCCCAATTTTGGGGTGTGTTGTGGATCAGCCACAACAAATGGCGACTCTGCTATCAAATGCTCTAGAGCATTTTGGTGAGAACCCAACATGAAATATATAAGCTTAGATACAGACGTCAGCACATAAAAGATAAACAAATACCAACAGATCAGAAGTACATAAAACATCAGAATCATTAGTATTAGCTCGGTGTGTGCTATTTGTTTTCATTCCATATCGCTTGAAATTGATCAACATTCCATTGTCGGTTTTACATGGATGCATATGTGAGATCGTGAATGATTTGTGTAACCTAATAAATATGCTTAGAGATTTTGCTTTTATAAAGGCATAGACCTTCTAGTATCATACACAAACATTCAAGATTATCAAACCCTCTTAGGATCAACCATATGTATAATGAATTGTTTTATTAGATCCCAAAGTTAGTTATGAGTCACTACTATCTTGAACCCATGTGTAAGTGAAAGTGAAATCAGAGCTTTGGAAAATCAGACTCCCAACCTAATCGAGATGGGAGTTTAACCCTATTCTTACTACTCTGATTTCACTTAGAGTTTCATATCATAACTTGGGGTTTTGCAGGGAGGAGATTGCCAACCAAATTAACGTCCTGTTTCAGTTTTTCCAACTGATTCTCATAAAGAATATTTCTGTTTTAGTTTCTGATATTATATTTTTTCTAATCTTACTCGAAAATCTGCATGTTGGATTCTGGTACATTCTAGAATATTTTGCTAATTTTACTAACACCAAAAGCTAACTTAGAAATAGAAGAACAGTGTTAAATAAAAGATAAAATGAACCTGTTAACTATTAAAATGAACCTCATGTTAAAGGCACGGAGCTTAAAATGAAGTGGTGTATACCACACATTTTCTCATTTGAAATCTTTTTTAAATCGAAAGATAAAGAAGGTCACTAGCTTATTTTAGGGTAGATTTCATTATTCTCAAGAACACTAAGAAAATATTCTTATGCGGTTGATTAATTTAAGAGATTACGGTTACAAAGTTTTCTTTGAATCAACAAAGGCCCCTTGTTAACAGTTACTTGCAGGGTTCAAGTTATTCTAGTATACATTCATTTATTTGCGTTAATTCTTAACCGGTTATATGCATATGAATGTTTGTTCAACAAGAACCTTGGAGAAATAAAAAAATAACAAATTTTCTTTGCAAGAAAGAGTTTCATGTCTGAGACTCTAGTTGCGTGATCATTTTGTTACAAGGCAAAATATTCACTCAACATTTTGGCGCTAGAAGGAGGGCCCCCAATTTTGGGGTGTGTTGTGGATCAGCCACAACACAACCTTAGATGTATGGACCACCATATCATTTATAAAGACTACCACAAGGTGTTTGTATAGTCTTTCTATATAATCAACTACTATGCAAAGAGATGTCATTACAAGGTGCCATATCAGCATAGGATGCCACATCATTAGGGTTTGTCATATCATCACATGTACATATGCTAACATCATCACTACATGTTAAAAGGTTTTGGAGTGGGAGGGGTTTGAACTCATGACCTTCCATGCCACAAAGCCTTAGAGGGTTATGGTTAGCCAACCTTCAAAGAATAATTCTTGGAGGGGAAGTTAGAGCATTAAACTTAAATCAAACATGAAGGTTAAATTTCCCCTTTTGGTGCCTTACATTGGCACAAGCCTATGTCATGCTAATGGAGGTGCATGTCCAAACAAGTTTCCATTTTGGAAAATATTTCCTTTTTAAATTTGAAAACTTAAAAAATGGATGAAAATGGCAATTTTTTAAAAATAAAAAAATTAGAGTACCTGGAGGTGAAACTAGAAAAAGTGTTGAACCATAACCCACCCTAAAATTTTACAAAGAATCCAAAAATTATTTTATCCATATTTTATATTTTTCCTACACAACCATTCTATCAAACATAACCAATTTGGATGTTATGTCACACCTATGTAGCAAAAAAGTTGGATAATTTTTGCAACTTTGTCAAGTGGCTCAGAGGTCATTGCTAAGCATGGAAGCCTACCCATGATTTTTCTAGCATTAGAGATTATCTAAATAAATTAAACCTCTTATTTTTTTTCTTTCATGGCAACCAAGTAGTCTACCATCTTATTTATATTGCTATTGTACAAAAAATACCAAAAGAAAAAAATAAATTATTGTTTTGAAAAAATATTTAAAAGATTAATGAAATTTTCAAAGAACCTCAACAAATCCAATCCATCTGGTCAAATATTTAAAAAAAAAGCAATATTGAGTGCTAATGAGAGGAAAGAGGAACCTATCAGTGTATTTCTCCTAGAGAAGTATTGTTGATTCTTGTGAGATCCTCGTAATCTAATTTCACCTAAGGTTTTATTAGAAAACCCTTATTTGGATTATGTTGTTGGCCTTCAAAACATATTTTTAGCTAACTTTAAAAAAATGCCCTCAAGAGAAGCTAGAAGAAAAAACACTTATTAGGGAAAGCAATCGAGTAATGAAGATTCACACCTGCTCTAATACCATGTGAGATCGTATAGTGGTTTCCCTAGACAAATGGATAACCCAACATTGCTTAATAAAATTTACACATGAAAAAAATATAGATTATGATGGGGTAACTATGGGCATCAAATAATTTTCACTAAAAATAAATGAAATAACACTCCAATGGATAGCAAAAAAGGATGGTATGAAGGAGTATTTATACCAAATACATGATGCCTTTAGGTCAAGGTTGTGAGACCGACCCTCAAGAATAAAATATTACAAAAGCACATTTTCAAGGTTTACATGTGCCCAAAGGGTAAATATAACAAATTTAAGTACAAATAGTCAGTCATGGCCTCAAGAGAAGCTTAACCACCTCATATTTTAACATCGCCCTAATGAATTTCCTATAAATTTCTTTTAATTTTTTTGTGATTTACCAATAATCAAAAGGGTTGATTTGTAATGAACAAAGTCTATCAATGCAATATCAAATCTCATTTTATTTATTTACATTGTTATGGTGCATTTTCTTAGTCACATAAATAACGATCATGGTGGGACCCATTTGCCCTTAACGCACTTGACATTCATTGTTTTGCTTAAGTTATAGGACTTGCATCTAGCATAGTATGTCTTGTGTATTTTGCTTAGGGTTCCTCATGATTTCTTGCTTGTTTTTCTTGCTTTATTAACTTTACGTTTTTTGTTTTCATCATAGGTACTTAGGAGCAAAAAGGACACAACCACCTCATTCAAACCATGGATCAATATTGTAAGATTTTTCCACTTGGACTCAGACACAACCGACTAGGGTAGCTACATAGACATAGACAACCACCTAAGGTGGCTACACAGACACAAAAAACCACCTAGGATGGCTACATAGACACAGAAAACCACCTAGAGTGACCACACAAGCACAAACAACTGCACAAGCATAGACACAAAGGCAAATTAGGCTCAATTCCTTTTATTTCTAGCGTAGGATCATACGTTAGTAGCTTATATTCCTTAGTTTTGCATAGAGGCTCATGTCATAGTCCATTTCTTTGTCATTACTTTTTTGAATCACAAATTGCTTCTAGTCAATTCTTGTTTTTTTACAAGTATTCCTCTCATTAGCATAGTTACTTAGTCTTCTTTAGTACCCCCATAAGCTTTTGTTCTTTAGATTAATTGCTCAAGCAAACTTTCTTTAGTTTAGAAGGTCTTCTTCAAAGTCTAAGCCTTCCCTCTTCTTCTTTAGATTCCCAATAGCCTAGCATAGTTGCTTTATAATTTTTGACACAAAGACTCAAGGCTCATTGGCTCAATCATTGTTGTTTCATGACTCATTATATTAAATCAAAGACTCAAGGCTCATTAGTTTAGTTATCATTTGATTTCAAGGCTCATTAGCTTAGTTGTCATTTGCTTTCAAGGCTCAATAAATTAGTTGTTATTGCTTTCATGTTTCATTAGATCAATTTTTTTTTTCATAGCTTGTCAATATAAAAGTTATTATTTTCATTAGATCCTTAGGGTTAGCTTTATATTGCATGGTAAATAGGTATTTTAAGCATAAAAAAAATACAAAGAGAAAATCAAATCAAAACAATCACACACTTGCACTTTACATTCCACAAATATTTTGCAAGGACAACCAACTAGTCATGTTGGATTTCACCACCAACCATCGATTGATCCTTTAGCCACCATAGTTAGATTGCATAATTTCCTAGACTTCATCATTAGGAAGCTGGTTACCCTTGGGACTAGCTCAGGGTAATACGAGGTTAGACACCATTTTGTTCACGGGACTTTATTAATTTCTAGAATTATAGCTGTTGTCTTTATCTGAGCTTGATTGAGGGTGAAGTGAAAGCCTGACTGGGCCAGTAGCAAGACTTAGACAACAACCTCATTTTAGAGGTTCTTTTTGTCCCCTTAAGATACCTGAAGCCAACCCCCATCCTAAAAATCCACATTGGTCATTTGTGTCTCATTCCTCATAAGGGAAGTGGTTATGAACACACCCTTATAGATCTAATTCCATCACCTCTTCATAGTTCCTAGGTTTAGAAAACATAAAACACACAAAAAAAAAAAAAATATATCAAAATTTACAAAACATTACAAAAAAAAAAACATCAAAATAACCATTGTTTGTTTAATTGATTGCTTGACTCTTTGTTTGTATAGATAGTTTTTCTTTAAAAAAAAATCCAACACAAGCACCCTTATCGAGAACCTCCAATATACATCCCATTCCACTCCCTCTAGCCTATGGTATTGACTCAAAGTCAAGCTAAATCCCAAGCCTATCCTCCCATGGACCATTCTAAGTTGGTTCCCAACCCTTTGGAAACTCCTCCAACCAATTTAAGGGATATGTCTCCCATGTTGCCTAATCCCTCTCTCATTATCCATTCTATTCCTTGTCCATCTACCAAGGCCCATTATCAACCATCACATCCTACCCAAGGCCTATTGTCATAGGCCACTCTAATTCAAATCCCTCCTAAGCTATCCCCTTCGTCCTCCTTACATCAATCAACCTCATGTATTCCACATATTTTTCCAACCCCACTTATTCCACCTCTACTTCCAAACCACCTCTTCTACCTTTGCTTCCAACCCCACCTCTTTCACCTCTACTTCCAACCCCACCTCTTCCACCTCTACTTCCAATCTCATCTCTCCCTCCTCTCCTCCTAATTCCATACCCTTTACCTTGTGCCCCTCATATAGCCCAACCTACACATCCTAGCCACTCGCCTTATCCTTGTCCCATATGTGTAGCTCAACCTCTACAACCTTGTTACTAATCACATTATTTACCTCATACCTCTCTCATGGTCCAACCCTAAAGACCTTACCACTCACCCTATCCTCTTCACCAACCTTTGCATTTTCCATTTTCTCATCCCAACCAACTTAACCCTCACCCTCTCACCATATCACTCTCACCTATCTTGCCCACTCCAACTCCATCCCTAGGTGATCTACAACAAATCATGGCCCAACTCATGAACCTCACACTCAAACTAAGTCATCATGAAGCCTCCACATCACCCTTCCAACCTTCCTCCATCCAATATTCCTCCACTCCTTCAATTCAACCCTCCAATCATCCTCAACCTCCTTATCACCCACCTCATCCTTGAACACCCCTATTGAAGCCAATGTCGACAATATTTCAAAAGTTGCAAGACACAAAACTAAGGTATTTACCTAAATTTTTTTTAGCTAACCCTAATTAACCTAAGCCCAAGGGGTATACAAAACATCACTATTGTATTTTCCATCATCAAAAGGGCCATGACATTGAAGATTCTTGATAATTTTGATTTGTAGTACAAGATATTCTCAATCAAGGGGAATTAACCATCTCATTCTCATGATCCTCTTACAATAATTTCACTTGCCTCCCATCTCTTCCTCTTCATCAATTTACCTCTTCTACCCATTTGCATATCACACATAATCACCAACCGACTTCATACACCCAAATCATATTGTGCCACAACTCATCTCATCACTCAAGTCAAATGACATTACCTTATCAATGTTGTCATGAATCTTGATCAATATCCAAAATCCATTTTGGAAATTAACATTTGTCCAAGAAACTTGCCTGAGACCACCATGAACCCAACTCTGTTGTGTCAAAATGTAGACTTTCTCTTCTCAACACACACTTTAATCAAATTCGACTTGCTTCATGTCATGCCTATGCATGTATGGTGTTTATATGCCTATGTTGTGTCGAGGTGGCAAATGTAAGACCACTTATAATCGATTGCAACATCATGAGAATACCTACCATATGGTTGGATCATTTTCCAGCTCTAAAGTACTCATCAAATTATCAATGACAAGGTTCAAAGATATTTATCCCTTCCATCATTGGGCCATCCTACATTGATCATGATTCAAGAAAATCTTACATCTCCTTCTAAAGTGCCACTTTGGTCCTATTGCATCCATCCTTAACCATAATTATCATCCCATCACTCAGTAATTCTACCCTACCTGCTTCTTCCTCCCCATATATTTAATTTCCATTCCATCTCTTTCTCCTGTAGGATCTAGGCTATTATTTTACAATCATGCTTCAAGCGGCTACGTACCCATAGCTGGTTCCTTTATTTTCTTCATCATTCTTCATTTTCATATAGATATTCTTCAACATATTTTAGCTCCTTCATTTTCATCCAACCATTCCTCAACATCTTTCAATGGCTTCATCACATATTCTACATCACATATTTTCTTTATCATTCTTCATTTTCATCCCACCATTCCTCAATCTCCTTTCATGTAGCCTTGATTCATCCCTAACACCCTATGCATAACCATCCCTTCTTAACTAGGAGGAGTTACTCCCTTGCATCCATTCATTGTATTGATCCACCTCACTCATCCATTACAATACTGCATATGGCTTCTAGCATGCTAATTTTCTCTCCTTTTTGGTTTCATGTATATGTGTCTCCTAATTTTGATTGGTATAATTAATCAATGACATCAAATAGTTGTACATATTGTATCTATTTCTACGTCTCATGTTATTTATCCCATCTCTATCCATTATGTCTTGTTTGGTCATATGTCCTATCATTTTGTCCTTCGTCTGGTACACCCATTATGTCTCTTTTATCTATTTATCACACACACTACTTGTTTCCATTGTCCCAAGATCTTAGGTTGCTCAAACATGGAGGTTGTTTTTGTTATTCAACCATACCTAGTGTTCCAATCAACCTTCATCGAATATCATCAGGTCTTAAAGTGTTGTAGGCCTCTCTTGGTTACCTCGAGTTCACTTTAGGACCAAGCACATATATCACATCTTAATTACATTTTGAGTCTAGGGAATATGAAGCCATGCATAGCTCTTGCCATAAAGTGAATAGTTTCCCCTATTCATACTATCATACACACAATCTAAACCTGAGGATCCAAATAACATATATCAAATAAAAAAATCAATCAAAATCAAAATCTGTAATAATATTTTATCATGGATCCTTAGGCATTTTAGACATCTCCATCGGGGCTATAGATGCCTAGTTGGAGATGGAGCAACATTAAAGGATTATGGGAATATCTCCACCGAGGCTATAGACACTTGAATAGCACTGGAGTATGTCCTTTGCATGGCAACATGTTTGTCACATTAGCGACCTTATTTTTTATAGACCTATGAACGCTCATGAATTAACTATATTATAATGGGTTGAGTTACAATTGGTTAGTCCTACCTTGCTCAAAATTAGAAATGAACATCAGTGCACACGCTTTGATCTCTAAGAAACTTGACTTCCTTGATTGGTTTTAGTATCTACAAGTGCTTATTTGATTAGTAGATAATTTTGATCAATGTCACTAGGGTGTTTGAGCTTCCTAAAAGCACTTGTCGATTTTTCCTTCCTAGGATAGGTGAAATGACAAGTCATGAAACATTTTCTTCCATAGTTTATTCATATTTAGTATCTATAGTGTCACATTCACTTCATTCTATTATGTAGTCATATCAATACCTTTATGATTGATGCCCTTGATTAATTAGTCGACTTGTGAGTAGTGATGCATTGTTAGACCTTTTTTGAGCAATAATCACATGTTCATGTATACATACCTATTATTACATTCATCACTTCATAACCATTACATCTCACATTAGCCATATTTATCATTTCATAATTTAAATCATCTATTATGAGTATCATCACATGCATCTCATTACAATCATTTTATCCACACATACATCATCATAAGACATCATACATTCATCACACATCACATCATCTCCAAAAAATTCACACACACACACACACACATATCATGTCATAAAAATATCATACATCATAATAATGTTAGGCTCATAGGCTACATCATCATGGCCTATAGGCCTACAAAACTATAGTCAAATCATCACTACATAGGTCCTCACTGCTGTCCACCGCTTACCTCTTGCCTTGATACTTGTGCCTATATATATCATGAGGATCTAGCACCTAAAGCTCATGATGTGGATGGCTCTCTGACCCATGGAATTATTGCGATGACTAAGGGGCCACTTGTTGGGCTTCATTGTGACCCTAATAGTGTTGGTCAAGGAGGGACCTCCAGTCCCTATCTAATAAAAATATCCTCCATATCCATTGCCCTATCCACCTCCAATAATCACTGTGCCATATTTATCATTGCTCTACCCTAGGCAGTCACCACCTCAACTCGTGCTCCAGCCAACTCTGCTCATAGCATCTCTATGGTAGTTACCTCATTGGTCCACCCTAGCTACCTCTATAATTGCTCTATTTGAACTAACCATCAATCCCAATTTTGACTCTAACCTCCAAATTAATCCTTTTGCACCTTAATTTCATCCTTGATACCTTTTTTATCCATTTTTTATCAATCACCTCATGGTTGTCATCCTTTTCTTTCCATGCACCCACCACTTGAGGGGGTAGAAAATACCCAAAAAACTATGTCTCAAATCAACTCAACACCTTAAACACTCAATTATGGAGTCACATGTATTCAAGAATATTTACTCAAGGTTATAATTAACCCCTCCTTTGTTGGGGAAAATAGTAAAAATCATCTTCTTATCTCAAAATTATAATACAAAGACTAAAAATTCTAATCAAAATGATTTTATCAATCTGTTAAAGGTAAATATTCAAGAATATTTGTTGCCTCCATGACTAGGGCATCCTACATTATTCTTGATTTGAGATAATCCTACATCACTTCCCTCAAGCCAAAGGTCATTCTCCATCATTTTCCAATCATTGTCACTATCCATCATGAAGCCAACAACCGATGTCATCTATTTTTGTACCATATTGTGTTTGCACACAATGTGGTACAAAAAGGGACATCTGTAGACACCTAAAAAATATCATATTGGCATTGGTTAAATGTTAATATTTAATAAATTTTATAATTATTTTAATTAATATATTGCAACCTTATAAATATTAATATTGATTATCCTAGCCCCTTTGACCATCCTAAGTACCTTCCTATGCTTAACCCATGGTCATCATGAGACCATCCCCCCATATTAACCAAGGTCCACATCACTTTAGTTGGCATTTATTCCATTTTCTCCTCCACATTCTAAGCTCATTAATGCACATGGGTGAGGATTCACTCCACCCAAGTACATTAATGAAGCATATCATTTTGGTGGGTGAGGAATATCTTTAGCCAAGAGAATTAATGAGGCGTGTCATAGTACATCATAGTGTGTCATAGCCCAAATAGAGAATATTGCACACTTGTCCATCCAAGTAGCCAAGTGGGAAAACTTAAGATTCATCCTTTATCTCACCCAGGCCACTTGTCCATCATCCTATTGCCCCCTCATCATTCTCCTCACCCTTGGAAAATATTATAAATATGCTCCCATTTCATTCACTTCAAGAGAGAGTGCACAAAACACTACCAAAAATCTAACCATATTCTATTTGGCCTTCCTTGTGGATATCTAAATTTGTGAATGTAGGTACCTCATTCAGAGATCTCAAGAACATCAATATTGGAGTCTTTGGAATGCATGGTAATCTTCATTTTGTAGCTATGCTCATCTTTGACAATCAAACACTAGATTTACACCAAAATTCCTGAGTCACTTCTAAAAAGGTCTAGATTTTAGTTTGAATCCCCTTTCAGAACATAAATCCAACCACCCTGTGTGGCTACATAGAGACAACCACCCTGTGCAACTACACACATATAATCGTTCTGTGTGGCTACACAGAGACAACCACCCACTATGGCTACATAGAACTAATCGCCCTGGGTGGTTGGGTCTCAAAGGTATACAAAGATCCAGTATCAATAGCAGGCAACTAAGCAAGGTAAAACAAGGTAATTTATAAGGTTTTGTAACCATTTTACATAGTTTTGTAAGCTTTGTAAAAGTTTTTGTAAGATTTGGTAAGCTTTTTGTAATCCATTTTCATGATTTAAGGTCTTATTTCAAAAGGCCCAACAGATGCTGCTAATAGCTTATTGTGAATTTGTGTGCAGGTATTTGGAGCAGCATGAGGTCTAAGGTGGTCGAGCAACCAAGCCATAAAACCCATTTGAGGCTTTTTGAGTGTGATCGAGGAGATCATGTGAGGCACCATCAAGTTAATTTGCAAGGAAAACCCTCTCTTTTGGGATCCTATTATAGTCTAAGTGGTCTTTTGTAACCAAAGAAGACTCATATTGCAATATTCTAATATCAAATTTCCTTTTTGGTTTATTTACATTGTTATGGTGCATTATCTTAGTCACTGATATTTTTAAGAAAAAGGTCACAATAAGTGAGATTAATGCCACATTTATTGCATTAGTTCTCAAGTAAGGCTAGATAAAGTATTTTGATCATTTAAATCCAAAAAGCATGTGTAATATGATTTAGAACATCATTTAAAAAATTATGGCAAATAGATTAAAAAACATTCTAGATTATGTTATCTCATAGGAACAAAGTGGTCTTATTCCTAGTAAGAAAATTCTTTATGGTGTGATCATTCCATAGGAGACTATACATTCTCTTCATTCCATGAAAAAATTAAGTATGCTTACAAAACTAGATATGAACAAAGCATATCAGAAGGTTGGTTGGAGTTTTCTATGTGATATTCTCATAAAATTTGGTTTTGATAAAGGATGATGTGAATGGATTAGATAATGTTATAGTAATCCAAAATATTATATTTGATTAATGGATCTCTTGTTGGATACTTTGAATCATCATGTGGACTCTAACATAGTGACCCACTATATTGTTATATATTTATTATTCTTGTAAAGGCATTGTGGAGAGCTTTATAAAAGGAAAAATCAAAGGTATTCAGGTTGTAGTAAATTGCCCCTCTAAATCTTATATCTAGTCTATTGATGATATTTTTCTTTTGGATCATATCTCACTTAGTGAGGCCATGGATTTTAAATCAATATTATCATGCTATGAGAAATTTTCTAGATATTTGATTAAAATTACAAAACATATGATCATGTTCATTTTTTCAATTGGTTATATGGGATTGAAATAGGCCCCACCTATATTACATCATCACCACATAGTGTTATTGCAACAACGCTTACATATTATCCATATATCACTTGGCAAGATTCAAACTTGGGTCTCCTCAAATATTTAGGAATCTAACCAGTTGAGCTAATGCCATTTGATATTTGATCATTATCATTAACATTTTCCTTGGTTTATAATAAATTATTGTGGACATTTTAGGGTTTAAAGCTAGAGAATTTGCATCACCATATTTGTATATTTCTTTGTTTGATAAAGGAAAGAAGAATGAGATTTGAGACTCAATTTTGTATAGAATAAAATATTGCTTTGTAGGTTGGAAAGGTAAGTTCTTAACCATATATAGAAGGCTACAACTCATAGATACTATATATATTATCACTTTTAAAATTGCCAACATTCATAGCATTCAAAATTGATAAAATTCAAAAATATTTTCTTTGGAAAATATGTGAGAAAAGCATTTGGTTTCCTCCTTGTAAGTGGGATAGAGTATGATAGGTTTCAATATTATAATTTTTAAATACCACTATATTATTATTTTACTGCACAATATTGGGTAAACAACATCGTTTATGAGATATCAAATGTATTCTTCATTTTAGGGGATTTTTTTCTTTTGAAAAACATCTCATCTTTTAGAAGCCATATATTTGTGAAGGGTTATCCAATTTAGCTGATTCTTGGACCAACTTGTGTGAGATTTGAATAGCTTCAAAATGAGTGGTCATATGAAGGAATCTAAGAAATATTAAGGGAGATACGACCCTATGAAGTCAACCATCTGAAATAAGGACAATGATGATTTTTCAAGTTGCAAAAAATGAAATTGCCAATAATTGTCTGCTAGGGTTCAGATAATGGGAAGAGCAATAAAGGGCTAGGATTTCAGTGAGGCAAGACATTCTATCTGGACAAAAAATTTTAGCTAATTTTTTTTCCTTCTTTATCTTTGAAATTTTGCATGTAAATTATTATAATTTTTTTATCAAACATATATTTGCTATAGGACATTGCAACAAATTTTAATAGAATTTGAGTTTCCTTTTCATTGATTTATTTATAGTTAAATACTTATAATCATATCTAGTGGTAGAGGTTAGTGAGCACACCTTAGAGATATTCTCATTGCTCCAAGATAGGGTAGTTTTTTGTAAATTTAATGGGTATTGGCCATGGGCTTCAACCTTGATAAAATGGATTGATAGGAGTTGGAAGTATCTAGGAGTGATTCTATCATTTCTTCCCAAAGGTTTATTCCTATCCATTTTTTCTAGGGAATAAAGAGAAAAAATTCTAAAAGGGGGTCCTTGGTTTATGGGAAGAGCAAGACTCTTCCTTACCTATTGGTATGAAGGATTTTAACCTAAAAATGTAAATATATCTGTAGTACCAACCTAGGTTAGGATGTTTGTACTGACCATTGAATTTTAGTAAATAGATACTTTCAAGGCAATAGGAAAAACTCTAGGATAATTCCTTGAGATTTCAGATACTACAAAATATAGATTCTTGGCTATTAATGCTCGGATATTGGTCATGATTGATATAAGAAAATATTTACCAGAATCAACCATTCTTAATTATGGGGATAAGATGTAGATCCAAACCATAGATTATAAAAAAATCTTTAAAATATAGAAGATTTCATGAGGTGGGGCATATTAAGAGATCATGCCCTAAGAAGAGCCCAACATAATAATATGTAGAAAACTGTAAGAGAAACTTACAAATGGTTATGGATGAATATGGTTTTCAACTTCTAAAAAAATAGATATAGAAAATAAAATAAAATAAACAGTGGAGACCAGTAAGGAAGGATAATAGAAGAAATATGAACTCTTTTGAGGCTTTAGCCTATGAAAAAAAGTAGATCAAAACAAAGAGGACACAGTACAATAGGTTCAACATATTAACAAGGAATTGCCTATTCAGTATGATCATGATTTAAGGAAGAACATTCTCGATGAACCTAAATAATGTGTTTCATAAGATTTTGAAGACTCTCTTGAAGTACCATGAACAATTCAAGAAAAAAAATTTGTAAAGAAAATGTAGTTTTAGAAGTTAATACCTCTACTGTTAATAAGAAATACCAAAAAATGAGTACGATAAGTCAAAATCTTCTATGGTAGAGCTAGGAGAGGATAAATACGATGAAAAACAAGATTGTGAAATAATATTGAGGAATAGACTAATAAGACCTACTCCTAATATAGGTAAGGAAAAAAGACGAAAACCTTCAAATTATCATGTAAGATCCAAGGAAGCAAGAGAAAACATAGAGAAGAAAACACAAACTAAGTTGGTTGAACTTATCTTTTCCAAACAACAAAATGATATTGGTAATACATAGGTGGGACCGATAGCCCCTAATGAGATATGATTATCATATCATGGAATATAAGGGGTGCTAATGCACCCTCAAAGTAGAGATTTATCAGGATCCTATGTTTAAGTAATAAGCTTGATATTCTTTGTAATAAAAAAACTAAAATGACAAAAGAAGAATTTTAAAAACTATGAAAGTAGTATGGGTAAGATTGTTAGAAATAGCTTATATTACATTATTTGGGTCATGTAAATGTACCTTCCTTGGTACATACTTAGGACATTAGATTACTTTAGGGGGAAGTTATCTAGTTACTTCATGCAATGTAATAAATGCACAAGTGTCAATGTGCAAGTTGTAATGTGCAAGGTGTCCACTTGTACAACTAGGTAGAGTGTTGGCCAAGGAACTTATCTTCCTATATAAAGGGCCATAGATATAGAAGAGATAACATAGTAGTGTAGGATTACAGTAGTGTAGGATAGACAATAGTGTAGTGTGTGTGAGCTATAAGCTCAGAGCTCATTCATTGAGCAGTAGCTTGTATCATGGAGTGTTCATTTCCTCCATAGCTACTATTGTACTCATTTCCATCATTTCTATTTATAGCATATTTTAGTCATCTCGTAGATTTACTTTCTTTCTTATTATTCTGCATCTTGTGAATGCTATCTCCCATTGCATGTTGTATCAAAAGCTAATAGTGGTATCAGAGCTATGGTAGATCAATAGGAAAATCACCATTATCATTGACCCTGAGTTTTTTGTCAACTTGATGCGCCATTGGACCAGTCACTATCAAAATTTCTCAGAAGAGTCTAGGTGATAGAATTAGGGAGAGCCACAAGTGAGGACTGAATGAAATATTAGTTTTAGAAATACTGAGATTGCATATGGCTAGAGTCTTTCCACAGAGTTGCAGAAAAACTCGTGAAGACTAGGACTCAACATTTGATCCACTAGTTTGATGAAACAACTAGTGAAGCTCATCTAAGAGATCTAGAAATATTTACCTAAAGTTTCTTTTATTGTAGGGAATTAATTCTTAGATGATTGGGACACCTCCTACAATAGAAATCTAGGAGACCTCAACTTCATTGCTCGAAGGTCGGAGTGCCTTCATAGTGCAGATATTAGTTGTTGTAGAAAGGAGAATACTTCAGAAGAAACTTTTGGAAAATAATCATGGTGAAGTCAGGAGATAGGAGATCTCCATTGCTAGATTGAAGAACTTCACAAAAAGAAAAAGGCCATAGAAGCCTTGATTAAGAAAAGGCCATAGAAGCCTTGATCGAAGAAAAGGCCACAAAGCCTAGAAAAGGCCATAGAAGCCTTAATATTGAAAAAAAAGAAAAGCCTTGATACTAAAATAGGCCACAGATGCCTTTATCCTGAAGAAGACTCCAGAAGAGAGTACTTAATTCAGAAGCAGATTTTAGTACTAATATTTTTGTTGCAGGTAAAGGAGATCCAGTAAGTCGGGAAAGCTTCCTACAAGAAAGTTAGGAAGAGCAACCTCTTCAGAATCAATCCAGCACCTGAAGCAAAAGATATCAGGAGGAGATCTCATTGAAGAACTTCTAGACAAGGAAGAAGAAGAAGGACTAGGAGAGTCCTACTCGAATCCAGAAGTAGTAGAATCAGAGATCTAGGAGAAGATCTCACCACCAACACTTCCAGAAGTAGAAGGTTGAAGATAAGGTCTCAAGGAAGACCAAAAGAAGTTGCAAGATCAAAGACCTTGGTGAGGTCTCGATGAGCATCCAGTAAAAGGCTAGGAGAGCCTTGCTGAAGAAATCATCAAAGAAGAACTCACTGGAGAAGTCCACTACCAAGGAGAAGCCCTTGATAGTGAAGGACTTGGGACAATTATCGCCATCTGACAACAAGCCCAAGAGGAGGAGAATTTGGCAAGGAGTGCCAAATCTGAGTGGAAGAAGAATCCAGTGAAGACCTCAAGATATTCAGAATCTTGAGAAGAAGATCCTGCTTGAAGTTAAAATTTGACAAGAAGACTTGAAGATAGAAGAAGCTGGCCAGAACTATAATATTGAAGATTACCTCCCATAGCAAGAGGACACCACTTTAGAGACACAAACTTCTCCAAATCTATAGTAAGGAGGAGACCACAAGAGGAGAACAAAGTCACCAAATCTTAGGTTCGTGAAAGAAAGTTTGAGACTATAGTTTGGTGAAGAAGGAGTTGTTCAAAATAGTCTACAAAGAGCTGCAAGATCTTACTCAAGGTAGCAACTTGGTGATCTAAGACACCAAGATCTACATCCTCTATAGAAGTGGCAAAGAAGCTACAAAAGCTTTCAAAAAAAGGTAAGCAACTATTGGTGCAAGTAGATTCATTAATTGGATTACTTTTCAGATTTGTTAAAGCACCTTAATCCAGATTAAAGTTGCAACCTAAATTACAGTCTTCAGAAGTGCAAAATAAAAAGGTTCCTTTTAGAGGTTCATTTGCACACTAGGAGTTGATTAGATTCCAAATATTAATTATCTATCAACTACCTATTATCTACTTTGGAAAGTGAAAAGAAGACTGAATCCTACAATACTAATTGTAGTGAATTTGCAGAATATTTGAAGGTTCATTTCAAATTATTCTTGATTAGTTGTAATGAATTGATTAAGTGCATTTTCTTGAGAGTAGATTGGAGTGATAAGGTGTAATTTGTTAGTGCATTAAAAAGTAGAATTTGTTAGATTCATTTGCACTATTATTACTCTCAAAAGAAATTAGTTTTGTGCATTGAAAAAAGGTACAAAATCTAGTTTGCATCAAGTGTCTAAAGACACTCTTAAAGCACAAAAACCTGCAACTCTTAGTGGCCAATAGAAGCCACCAAAATTGGTTAGTACAAGCAAAGAAAAGCTAACCAAAAAGAAGCTTCAAAGATTGAGACTTGGTGAGTCTCAAATCCAAAGCACTAAAGGGGTTAGTGCAACTAAAAGAAAGCTTCTATTTTACAGTATTTACAAGGCTTGGATTCACCATCAAATATCCAAGAAAAGAGGGTAAGGATTCTAGCCAAAGAGACATCCTCAAAACCCTCATAATGCACTCATAAAATCTGCTACAAAATCAGAATCTCAGGCCTGCAAAAGAGTGCAAGAAAAGGTGCAATAAAAAAGGGTTTTATATACATGTAAAGGTTACATGGTATTGCACTTCTACAATACATCATATGCAGGGAAAGGAGCAGATTTGAAGGTGCCTCAAAAGGCACAATAGGTATAAGAAAATCCAGCCAAAGAAGGGTCAAAATATTAGTGCTCTTCAACCATCGAAAGGGCATACTCTCCATGGATGAACCTGCAAGACAAAGGAAGCTCATCAAAGTGATTTACGTAAACCAAAGCAAGCTTATCAAGGACATCTACGAAGACAAAAATAAGAAGCTTATTTACGTAGATAGAAGAGAGCTCATCCACGAAGAAAGAGCATCAAGCTTCCACTCCTACCAAGGTGAACATGCAACATAACAGGGAGCACATTGAAGGCAAGAAGAAAAAGAGAAGGATAGATGCTACATTGAGAGTAACATCCACAAAAGGAAGCACTATCATCCATGATCGAAGCTCCAAGATGCCTCATGAAGCCACTTGTAGAAGAATAGGTTGCTTGCTGCCCAAGAAAACAAAGCAAGCTAAGGAGGAAGATAATCAAAGGAGTTACAATCTCCTTCTTGAAGGTGTTACATCAAAAGTCTCATGCAAGAATACTGAATGCCACTTGGCATAATATTCTCTAGCACCTCTCATTTCCTAATGCTCAAGAGACCATCGAAGGGGAGTTACAAGCGCTAGAGCAAATTCTCATATGTTACAAAGGTGTAACATGCATCGTAAAAGCGTTACAAGAAGATATTGGTATTACACAAGTGACAACACTCTCAAGAAATGGAAAAGACACTTGGCCACCCTTGACCTCCAATAAATGCAGTCTAATTTTGAAGCAAGAACAGGGTGAAGAGGAGAGCAAATTGTAATCAAAATAAAGGAGGAAATATCATAGTCAAACCAGTTCTAGCACAACATGGAAGAAAGGGAGCAAGGAGCATTTAAAGCTCCATAGAAGAAGGATATATTACCAACATCATACTCTCCAACATCGAAGAACAAGCTCGATCATTTCTCACTCAACCATACCACACTTGGCCCATCCAGATTCGTCAACTCAAGCACCATAGAAAGGGTATGTAAGAGGACTATTATACTCAGTCAAAACCAATGCTATTCAAGTGTGAAGACAAGGAGCTAAGGTAAGTGAATTATCTCATTAATATTGCTTTCAAACATAGGAGATATAAGGCTATAAAATCAAGGATAAATTTTAAGGTTGTGAAAGCAAAATATATAGGAGATAACTTACCAAAATTAAAATAATATTTGTAAGCTAACCTAGGAGATATAAGGCCTTCTACTTAGGTTGAACTATTTAATACTTTGCAAATATTATTATCTTTTCTAATTTTCCAAATTTGGGAGTCATAAGGTCTACTACATCAAATTGATTTATTGGAAATTAGAAAAATTAAAATCAAATTTCAAAGGGCCATTATAAGAGGTTTATTTAAAACATTTTAAAGGTTGAAAATTTATAATATTTACTTGTCTCAAATCTTCTCAAATCGAGATAAAATATCCAACATTAAAACCTCTTTAAATTTGGGAAAAGTGCTTAGTTCAATAGGAGCAATAAGGATAATAGAAGTTGATTTTGTTATTTACAAAACTTTACAAAATCAATCAAAATTGAACTAAAATTTACAAAAGCACTTTATATCTTATCCAAAACATACTAGGGAGTCATAAGATATTCTACAAAACTTGGTAATATCAACATTTATCAAAATTATCAAGTTGCAATATATAAGCTTTCTACAAAACCTAAAAATCCTCAAGAGTATATACTCTCATTACTAGGGAGACATAAGGAAGCCTACAAAACCAAGGATTAATAAAGGTTTTATCAAATCAAGCTTATATACTTCTATCAGAGATCTATCATGGATAATATCTTGAGAAATGCTTTCAATAATGAGGAATTATTTCATGAAATAGAATACTGCTCTCAAAACTTAATAGATACTCTAGAAGGATTCGAGTATCTATCCTCTAGTGACAAAGAAAAGTTCTCCTTGTTTCTTAAGGAAGCTAAAGAAGGTATCTTTACAACATTGATTAGTTATCTTCATGATATTATTTTCACAGCATGGTGGAACTCACAAATATTGGTTATACTTTCACCAAAAGAATGTCTGATGGTCTATCTATCTCTAATTGTGTTTGTACTTAATCAACACAAGGAACAAGATAGAAATAAAGAAGAATATTATTGTGATGATAGACTAACCTATCATGTAGTAGAAACTCCATCAGTACCATTGTAGAATTAGAAGAGAAGAAGAAGAAGAAAAAGAAAGAAGAGGCACATTAAAGAGAAACATGTCATCATGAAGATAGAACCAGTTGAACACATACAAAAGGTAGAAGAACCTTCAGCTACAACATACTTTGCATCATATGAAGACAAAGATTACCTGTTGAACCTGATCACACTAAGCGATGAAGGAGAATACAAATTTCTCTATCCATTGGAGGAAGATCCACATTGAAGACTAAAGTCTTCAATACCCAAATATTGTAATACAGGGGGTGTTAGAAATAGCTTATATTACATTATTTGGGTCATGTAAATGTACCTTCCTTGGTACATACTTAGGACATTAGATTACTTTAGGGGGAAGTTATCTAGTTACTTCATGCAATGTAATAAATGCACAAGTGTCAATGTGCAAGTTGTAATGTGCAAGGTGTCCACTTGTACAACTAGGTAGAGTGTTGGCCAAGGAACTTATCTTCCTATATAAAGGGCCATAGATATAGAAGAGATAACATAGTAGTGTAGGATTACAGTAGTGTAGGATAGACAATAGTGTAGTGTGTGTGAGCTATAAGCTCAGAGCTCATTCATTGAGCAGTAGCTTGTATCATGGAGTGTTCATTTCCTCCATAGCTACTATTGTACTCATTTCCATCATTTCTATTTATAGCATATTTTAGTCATCTCGCAGATTTACTTTCTTTCTTATTATTCTGCATCTTGTGAATGCTATCTCCCATTGCATGTTGTATCAAAATCTAACAAAGATGTGAATTGAATGCTATGGAATTTGAAGGAGTGATACATGAATTTCTCACTTGTTGAAATACTTCTAGAACCTCCTGTGTAACCATTCATAAAACTGGGTATTGGATAGCCTCTTTAGTCACTTGCTACTTTGTAAATATTGATTTCATCCTTACCAATATCTATGGATCTACAACTCAATAAGGTAGATTAGAAGTTTGGAATGGTATTGAAGCCTTTATGAGAAGTAAATACCAAGAAACCCGATTCATGATCATAGAAGATTTTAATACCATAACTAAGCTGGATGAAAAATTTAGGGGAACTAGGAAATTAACCCAAAGTACGAGAGATTTATCAAGTTTTATTCAAAACAATAATCTATGGGAGGTTGAATTTGAATAAGACAACTATACATGGACCAATAATAGGAGAGGCCAAAACCTAATAGCAAAAAAATTAGATAGATGCATACTCTCAAATCATTGACTAGACAAAGGAACTTGTGCTAAAATTAATACCTTAACAAGGATTGGTTCATATCATTGGCTAATAAGAGTTAAAATGGTGGCAAGTGAATTAAAAAATATTATATTTTAAATATGAGCAGATGTGGGAAGACCATCCTTAATTTGTTGATATGATACCACAAACATGGAATTGTTTAGGAAATGGCAGATTGTATGCTCTTCCAAAACAAATTGAATCTATGACATCTAGATTAAAAGAATGGAACAATAACACTTTTGGAAATATTTTTGAGAAGAAAGAACTAAATGATAAACTTTCAAAATTCTAAAAAGGTGATCATAATAATCCACACTCAGAGGAAAGGGAGTTGCTTAGTGAATATCATAATATTTTGAGTAAGGAAGAGAAATTTTAGAGATTAAATTCAAGATAGAATTGGTTAAAAGGAGATAAACATACAAATTTTTTTCATAGGATGGCTATAGTACAAAGATCAACATCCAAAATCAGTAGAATTAGATCAATAGAAGGGGTTTGGATTAAACATCAAAGTGAAATTATAAAAGAGGCAAAGTATTTTTATCAGAATATTCTAGGATTAGAGGAGACTTAAGTTCTTAATGATAAACTTCTTCAATATGTACCTTCAGTTATAATGAATGAAGAAACTAGGAAATTTATGGAGCCTATTACTATGGAATAAGTTTATTTATCTCTTTTCTCTTTTAATAAGGATACATACCCAGGTCTAGATGGGCTCTCTGCAACTTTCTACCAACATAATTGGGATATAGTAGATAACTCTTTATTTGTGGTAGTGGAATAGTCTAGGGTAAAATAATACATACCTTATAAAATAAATGCAACATATCTTACCCTAATTCTAAAAAAGAATGATGTTGAATTGTTTGATTCTTTTAGACCCATAAGCCTATGTAATATGGCATATAAGATTATCTCCAAAGTGATGTTGAATCGATTAAGGCCATTGTTAGACAAAATTATTTCAAAAGAGAAAGGAGGATTTATGAAAGAGAGACAAATTATGGACGATATCATAGTAGATCATGAAGTTATACATTCAATACCTTCAAGAAAAGAGAAAGCAATGATCTTAAAAATTGATATGAGTAAATCCTATGATAGGGTTAAATGGGATTTTCTTCTTGCAGTTTTAAAAATGTTTGGATTCAGGAAGAAATGGGTTAGATGGATTAATGCTTGTGTCTCTACAATTTTTAATTCAATGTTGGTAAATGGGTTAGTAACAAAATATTTTAAAGCCAAGAGAGGCCTTAGACAATGAGCTCCTCTATCTCCTTATTTGTTCATTATTATGGCATAGGTTTTGAGTAGGAACTTAAAGAAGACTTGCAAACATGGGCTTATAAGTGGACTTAAGGTTAGTAATAATATCGACAACATCACCCATCAATAGTTTTTAGATGATACAACCCTTTTGGGAAGGTCAAGGATAAATGAAGCCAGAGATTTGAATAACGTTTTAAAGGAATACGAAAAAGTTAATATTACAACATCCAAAATTTACTTCCTTAACACTCCAACTAATTTAAAGAAATAATTTGTAGGTTACTTCAAATGGAGGAGGCAAATTTATCAACAACTTATCTAGGGATGCCTTTATTTGAGGGGATAATGATGGTAGAATTATGGAATATAGTTATTAGTAAAATATAAAATAAACTACTATCTTGGAAAGGTAGATGGTTATCATTAGCATGAAGAGTGTAGTTAATTAAGTCAGTCTTACAGGCCATTCCAACATATTATATGTCATTGTATACTATGCCAAAATTAGTTGAAAAGAGTTTAATCTATATTATGCGATCCTTTTTATGGTCAAGTTTACATGATAAAAGGAAATTTCCTTTGATGAAATGGAGCAAGGTGTGTGATGATAAAACTAGGGGAGGTCTTGGTTTAAGAGTTCTTATATATGTGAAATTAGCTCTTAGGGGAAAATTAATCTAGAGATTGTACAAATAGAGTCAAAGACAATGGGAAAGAATTCTTCTAAGTATGTTGAGCCCAATGACCCAAGTTTAATATTTACTACATTCTCTCTACCAAATGGTTCTACTCTTTGGAATGGTTTAAAAAAAATATTTGATCTTATGATTAAAGGTTTAATATGGGTGGTGGAAACTGGAGAAAATTTTTCTATTTGGATGGATACTTGGTGTGATAAAAAACCACTCAATTTAGATCTAATTTTGAAACCTTGGATGAGATTGCTTCAAGACAAATATGGTTATAGGGTTTCAAACATTTTCTACAAGGATCGGGAAAGAAGATACAAATGGAAAGAAGATATTTTTACAAGTATACAAGACATTGATTCTAGAAGGCAATTGAGTAGAAAGATAACAACTATGATTATTTTGAGGGGAGAAAAGGATAAATTAATTTGGGAGTTGAATAGCTCAAGAGAATACACAACTAGAAGTGGATATAATGTAAAGCATCAACAAAATAGTAATATCACTAGAATATGGAGATATATTTGGGATAACCCAAGCATTACTAAAGTTAAAATGTTTGTTTGGCTAGTAGGTCATAGAATAATTTTATCCTAGGATAACCTTATGAAAAGGGGTTTTCATGGCCCCTCTCAATGTGTTATTTGTAAAAAGGAGGAGAAGACTATAGACCATATCTTGGGACATTGCTCAATAGTCTAGAAAATATGGTAATGGATTCTTAATATGTTTAGTAAATGCATGGTGATGAATAAAAAAATTGAATATTGGTTAAAGTAATAGCAATGCACTTATAAAAGTAAGGTTTTATAGATAATATGAGATATATCAAAAGATACAATACTTTGGACTGTATGGCTAAAGGAATAGCATAATATTTAAAGGAAAGGAAAGCAATTTAGAGGTAATGAAAAGGAAGATATGTTTAGCCATAAAGGATTCTAAACCAACCCTATCAATTCACCTAGTCCTTAATATGGAAGCAAAAAGCCTTGATAGATGGAGTCAAGTCATTAAATGGAATTATGATGTTGGGTACAAGAGAATAAAATATAAGGTAATGAATATAAAGTGGAAACCACTAGATGTGGAGTTGGTTATATTAAATTTTGATAGAGCATCTAAAGGATTTCTAGGTTCAATATGAGGAGGAATAATTAGAAATAATAGAGGATATATTTTATCTCATTATGCTTTCAATAGTGGATTTAAGAAAAATAATGAAGCTAAAGCTTGGGTAGCTTTAGAAGGATTAAAAATATGTAAATAAATGAAATGAAATTGAGTATGGATGAAAGGTGATTCTCTCATAGTAATATATGAAATTTTTAGAAAAGCAAAGGCTCCATGGAACATACAAAAGATAATTGTAGAAATTTAATATATTGCTAAAGAGTTTGAAGAAATTAGGTTTATGCATACATTAAGGGGAGGTAACAAATGGGTAGACAGGCTAGCCAATAGATGGGTTTTGATTGAGGACTGTGAAGTTAAATTCTACTTTCCATGGTTAGAGGAAGTAGTAAGTTTAGTTGAAGTTGACAAGAAAATGTTGACTGCTTGAATCAAATAATGATTAAGATTTACTTTAATGTTTTCCATTAGTAATATCTACTTTATTTTATAACAATAATGTGTTTTCATATAAAATATTTATTATAATTTTTGTGGTTACACTTGTGTTTTAGGAAGGAAACTAGCAATCTAGATTTGGTAAAGCAGATTATAACAATGGAATATTTTGGAAATATTACTCTACTTGTAGATACCTAAGAATTATCACATTTTTCAATGAGTTTACACATTTTTTATGAGGGGTCATGGTCCCCTCATATTGAGTGGAATTTGAACTTTGGACCTCTCAAAGAGAATCCAAAGACTTTACCATTGCAATAAGCTTGCAACTCATAAAAAGTGTCACATTTGTAATGGTTAATATTAATATTTAATAATGTGTGCAATTATTTTAATTAATGTATTGCAAACCTTAGAAATTATTAATATTTGCTATTCTAGCCCCTTTGACCCACTTTGGCCCCTTCCTACACCTAACCGTGGTCATCATGAGACCACTCCACTATTTTTAACTTTGGTTCACCTTAACTCTGGTTGGCATTTATTTCCCCTCTTTCCTCCACTTTCCAAGCACATTCAATGCATTTGGGTGAGGATTCCCTCCACCTAGGCACTTTGATTAAAAATGCTAATTTAGTGGGTGAGGAATCTCTCCACAAAAGAGGTATTAATATGGCATGTCATAATGCATCATGGCATGTCATAAGGTGTTATGGCACGTCATAAGGCATAGGACATCATAGGCCAATCTAAGAAAGTTGCACATTTATCCACCCCAAGTGGGGAATCTCTAAGATGCCCCTCTTACACACCCATGCCACTTGTCACCCCTTTTATTCCATCCTCTCCACTCTCCTCCACCCATAGGAGACTTTACAAATAGGTCTCCATTTTTATGTTCATGTGTGCACAAAAATTATAACGAAACTCTACTCAAATTTCATTCGATATTGTTGTGTTTTTTCTTGACATTGTGCTTGTAGGTTTACCATTGGAGGAGCTCGAAGGCATAAACCATGGAGGCTTTTGGGTTTATTCACTAACATTTGTTTTACAACCACATCAACAACAAACATTCAACAATGCACCAGATCTACAACAAGGACCCCAAAATAAATCTTTGAAGGCTTAGATTCAAGATCAAAACCCTCTACCGGATAATAGTCTCAACCACCTAGGGTAGTTGACCAGAAGCACAACTACCCAGGGTAGTTCCCTAGAAGCACAACCACCCAGGGTAGTTGACCAAAAGCACAACCACCCAAGGTAGTTGACCAGAAGCACAACCACCATGGGCGGTTGAGCATCAAAGCCAACAATAACTCCAGATCAACCCTAGATTGCACAAAAAGGTAAATCAAGTATTTTGCAAGGCTTTGTATGCATTTCATGCAATTTTGTAACTTTTGCACTCAATTTTGTGAAGTTTTGTAATATTTTAGTCACTTTTTGTAACCTTCTTTCATGATTTTGGGCCTCATCTCGAAAGGCCCTGCATATGCTATTGATGTTGTTATTGTGAGCTTGTGTGTAGGTATTGGATACACATGGAAGCTTAGGAGGTCAAGCAACATGTATTCTAAACCCTCCCACAACTTGCTGTGCACTCGAGGAGATAACTTGCAACACCATAGATTTCACTTGTAAAAGAAAACCCTCCATTTTGGGAGGTCGATTGTAACCGAAAGGGCCTATTTGTAAAAGACAAAGCTTATCAAATATCAAATCAATTGCAAATATCTCTTTTATTGCATTTTGTCTATTTTCAATTGTTATGGTGTATTTCCTCTTTCACACAAATGGTGATCATGGTGGGACCCTTTGCCCACAACACATTTGACACTTGTTGTTTTGCATGAGCTTTGGCACTTGCATCGGGCATAGAATGTCTTATGTGTTTTGCTTAGGGTTATTTGTGTTTGCATGCTTGTTTAGCTTACTTTTCTAACTTCCTGCTTGTTATCATTATTACAAGCACCCAAGGGTAGGAAAGACATAGTCATACCTTCTCAAATTAGGGCTAGATCTTGCAAGATCTACCCTCATAGGCTCAATATCAACCACCTAGGGTGGTTCTCAAGCATAGTCTCAACTGCTCGTGGTAGTTTTCAAGCTTAGTCTCAACCACCCATGGTGGTTGTCAAGCTTAGTCTCAACCACCCATGGTAGTTCTCAAGCTCAGTCTCAACTTACCATGGTAGTTCTCAAGCACAGTCTCAACCACCCATGGTGGTTCTCAAGCTCAGTCTCAACCACCCATGGTGGTTCTCAAGCTCAAAAAATAATTGCATAGGCTCAGGCTCAGGCTCAAGGACATAATATGCTCAATTTCCTTTTTCTTTTAGCATAGGCTTCCATCCTTCTGACTTTGCACAAAAATTCGTAGCATAGTTCTTTTCATTTGTTTGTTTGAATCTCTTTCCTCCCCTTCTCCCTTTCAAATTTAAAAAAAGAGAGCATTAGCATAGTCGTTTCATGATTCCTTTCTCAAAACCTCAAAGGCACATTAGTTTAGTTGTTTATTTCTATTGCTTTTCAAACATTCAAAGGCACAATACCTTATTTATCTCTTTCTATTCTCTCAAAACACTCAAGGCGCATTAGATTAGTTGTCCTTTTCTTTTCAAAAACTCAAAGACTCTTAGATTAATTATCATTTTCTTTTCCAAAATTAGTAACTTAGGTTGTCATTTCCTTTCCAAGCTCAGTAGATTAGTTTGTGCATGCTTTCATAAAGCTCATTTAGATCAAAATTTCTTTCAAAAGGCACATTAGATCATTGTTTTCTTTGCATCTTTAGGGTTAGTTTTAAAACTTGCATGGTAAATAGGCATAAAAAAACAAAAACAAAATCAAAAATTAAAAGCACATCAAATCACACACATTTGCACGTTACATTATACAAAGATTTTGTGAGGAAAACCTCTCAGTGATGTTGGATTTCACCACCAACCATTGGTTGAGCCCTTTAGACACCATAGCTAGATCACATAGTTTCCTGGATTTCATCACCAGGAAGTTGGTTACCCTTGGGGCTAGCTCGGGGTAATTTTGAGGTTAGACGCCCTTTTGTTCATAGGGCTTAATAATTTTTGGACTCACAACTATCATTTATATCCAAGCCTAATCAAGGGTGAAGCAAAAGTATGATTGGGTAAGTTACAGAACATAGACAACGTGGCCTCTCAAGAGGTTTTTTTATCCCCTTAGGATACCTAGAGCCAACCCACCATCCTAGGAAGCCTTTTTATTATTTGTGTCTCATTCCTCATCAGGGGAGTGGGCATAAACACACCTTTTTAGATTTCATTCCATCATCCCTCATAGTTCCTAGGTCTAGGGAACATCAAACACACAAAAACCAAAAAAATAATTAAAAAATATAAAAAAAAATAAATCAAAATCAAAACTTTAAAAATGAAAACATCAAAATATTCATTGTTTGCTTGCTTTTCTATTTGCATAGATAGTGTGTTTTTCCTTAAAATAAAAAAAAAAAAAATAAGCATCCACCAACAATATTTCATTTTGGATAGCCTATGGTAATGACCCATAGTCAAGCCAAGGCTCATTCCCAAACCCAAGTCTCCATGGACCATTCAGGTCACTCTGCCCATTCTTCAACCACTCCCCCAACTTATCAGGGGGATGCATCCCAAATCCATTAGGGTAGCATGTCCGGTGATGTCCATCATTACATCTCTCCCCCACCCGAGACTCATCACATTGGGTTTGATCAAGGTGGAAACCACCATACCATGCACACCACCCTTTCTAAGTCCCCTTCTTTCTCCACTTGAGCCAAACATCATGCCCATTGATCTCGATGTTGCTCACCTCCTTTTCACCAATCCAATCTATCATGGCCAATCACCTCATGCTCCCCAAGACCCTTCTTCATCACATCCTCCACCACCTAGTTCATTCCCTCCATATTTACCCCCACTACACATTCTCATTCGCACTGACCCCATCCTCATCCAGGTGCAAGCTTACAAGTCTTATCATCCTCCATCACCTCCTACATCTTCTAGTTTTCACCACACATCGAGTGTGCAAAATTTTGGAATACCTCCAATATCCTCACCACTTAGGGGAATTAGTGCCACCCCTCTATAGCACACCACAAACCCAATGTCTATGGCCATTGACCTTAATCACCCATCTTCCTCCAATCATGTCCACTCATCATAATGCTTGCACATTTCTACATCACCTCCTTACATCACACACACTTCTCACCCACATCATTCGACCCAAGTTTGTGCCACTTCCCATCTACACTCATCTATTCCATATTCTTCTTTCAATTTTCTAATCCACCTCCTCAATCCATGACTCTCCATGTCACTCCTCCCACCACTTACCCTTCATCCCCCACCATTCATATCAATGGTGCACACATTACACATTATTCTACCATATGTTATGCTTGTCCCCTATCATCCTATAATCTTGGGGTATCTTCTCATCAATTATCTTCCCATAAAGTACCTCCTAATCATTACCCATATTGTCACATCAGTTCTTCTCACACCACCCACATTCCCCAACAACCACCTCAAACTCTGCATCCTTCATCTCATCCATTGGCTTAGGGATCATTCTTTCCCCAATCACCATCATGGGCCTCTTATCTACCCATGGTACCTATAATATATTCTCACCCTCATGACTCTCATCAATGGCCTATGACATAGTCACATAACCCACACCCACATCAACCACCACCTCATCAATATCATTCCACTCCTGATCTATATCAACCCACCTCTCAACCATACCAATCACACTCCACCCAACACATGCATCATATGACCTCTACACAACCCCTTCATTCCTACCCATCATTGTATCCCCCACTTCAACCACCTACCTATCACCAACACCATGTTCAACAACCACCATCACACCCCTCACACACCCATAATCATTCTCATCAACACTATCAATATCCACCTTTGGGATCCTAGGTTTTACAAGCACCATCTTCTAACCCTAATCATCATCATATCTATTCACACCAATTGTATCCTCCCATCGATCCATCCCATATAACTCATCATGGCACTCACTACTTAGCTCTCCAAGCCACTCTAGATGCATTCCAATAGTTGGCCAACAAGGTCAATAGTTTGGAATCTCAAGTTATAGGCACAGGGTATCAAAAGCCAACCTTGAGTCAACTTCAAAACTACCCCATCAACCCCTTGGTCCCAATGCTACCTTATCCTCCCTTGTTTGAAATACCCAAATTTGAAAAGTTCAAGGGCAAAGAGGATCCTTAGGATCACTTGAGCACATTCATCAATGCTTGTTATCTCATCAATGAGATAGACCCCCTCATGCTCCATACCTTTTTGCTATCCCTTGCAGGAGGAGCTTTGGATTGGTACAACCATTTTCCTAGACATAACTTGTATAATTTTGAACAACTGGCCAATATCTTCCTAGAGTGCTTCACTCTAAATGTTAAGAAGAAGACCACCTTAATGGATCTCACCAACCTTCATCAATTTGATGATGAGTCAATCCTTGATTATGGCAATCGATGGAGATCGGTACTAACTGAATTACCCTTATCTATCCCCATCATTGAGCTAACTCGAATGTTCACTCAGAGTTGTTCCAAATCAATATCACTCCTTCTTCAACTCCAACAATACCAAACTCTTGAGGAAGCTCTCACTCAAGCCAAAATTATCAAGGATATCAAGATCCAAGAAGGAGAAATCAAGCTCCAAAAGAAGGAATGACTAGGTAAAAATACCAAGGGCAATAATACAAACAATCAATCCAAACCTACCCAAGTCAACCAGGTAGTGTTGAGCAACCCAACCACTCAACCTCCCCAACAACAACCTCAACCTCTACACCAACAACCTTCTCATCCACCATAGTAGTTGACATACAATACCATACCACCTCCTACCCAAAATTAAAATACCACTCATAAGGTCGCATGCCCTCAACAACCCCAATGTAATTTCACACCTCTCTTAGAGCCCTTGTCCAACATCCTTTAAAAACTTATGGATGCACAACTAATATCCTTACCTGAGATAAGACCTGAAGATCCAAATAAACCTAGGGGAAGAGGGTATAGAGAAGATCGATATTACCTCTACCATCGACAAAAGGGTCATGATATTGATCGATGCATCCAACTTAAGCACAAAGTGTAAGATTTGATTGAGAGGGGGCTTATCAAAGTTGATAACCCTCTTGCTCCCCTAATAAAAATCTAGATATCTATAAAACCCTGTTACCACAACATGGCACAACACAACCAAACATTGGAGACACTATGGTTACCCCTCAAGCAAATCAAGTTAACCATGTCAATAATACCCCTAATCATCTAAGTTTTGTTGGTATGATTCATGTGGTCACCAAAAATTGATGATACTTAGATCCACCTACACAAATAATTGACCCCTCAAATGTGCCATCCTCATCAATAATGATTACCTCTACCAATGCAATTCACCATTACACCTCAACCTTGACCAATAATTCATCTCAAAAGTAGGCTTACTCATAGCCTCAAAATGGACTTAACTAAGCTCTCCATCTATGAGTTAATCCAATAATCGCCTCCCCATAGAGAGGCACTAACTAATGGAAATCCTCAAAGCCATAGAGCTACAAACCCATGACTCCCCCCCCCCCCCCTTTTTTCTACCTAATATTAAGGGGGACCCCCCCCCCCCCCCCCCCACTAAAAAAAAAAAAACATACCCACCCCACCCCCCCCCCCCCCCCCCCCCCCCCCCCCCCCCCCCCCCCCCCCTATCCCCCCCCTTACCCTTACCCCCCCCCGGCCCCCCTTTTTGGGGGGAACATCTAGGAAGACTATGGATACAAGATATGTGGGTGTGTACCCTCAACCTTGCACCATTGCTTCAAATACACACATGCGGGTTGCATTCACTATATTCCAGTAGATGATAAACCATTCAAGTACTATCACATGGTCACACACCCATACATGTCCCCTTGCCTTCAACACACTTGTCTCTCACCTGTCAATTGCTCAACTCATCATAACATCTAACTTAATCTTCTACTCCCTCACCTATCCCTCATAGTGTCAACCCATAAACCACCCACTCAATATCAACTAATCTAATCCATATTTCATATACAGGTACCACCTACACCCATCATAATACTTCAAATCAAAATAAGCCATCTTCTTCATATTATTTACCTCTTTCTCCTCAATATTACCCACCTTCTTCCTATCCTTATCCTAATGCTCAACCTTTCCACCCTTCTTCTAGCATGCAAGTCATTCAACCCCATCCCCAACCTTTTCATCTACCATACTCTACCTATACTTCTCCTTCATCCTTGATGGCTCAACCTCCATCTTCAATCCTGCCCATTGTACTCATACCACATCATCCTCCATCTCTAGATCTTGATGTCAATCACCACCAACTCTACCATCATTCTACTTCTTCCACTAATCCTAACCACCATCTCAAGGCTTCTTCTTCTACTCCCACCACTTCTCCCATCGGATAGGCTACCATCACCCTCACTCCTACCATTGTCACCCCTTCTATCTCCCCCATACCTACTCCCACACATGCATCCCAAACCATGTCTTCTTCCATGACACCTGATCCACCCCCACCACCAAATCCATTTAAGGCTCATCCATTCATCCTTGACATGGATCAAGAGACATCCACTCCCATTCTACCACCCTCTACATCTCACTCCACTTTCATGGATAATGTAGAGTCATCCTCTTCATCCCCCTCTCTAATGCTCTCATCCTAACCTCCCAGTGTTGTTGTACATATGACCACTCCTAGCATAGGAGAGTACCTTGTACATAATATAGTATTTTTGCCTCCAGTCATAGAATCGGTTAGGGATTTTGGTCGCCCTAGTCGTACCCCTTTAACTATCAATGTTATTGTCCTAGTAGGATCTTCCTCTAATCATATGAATTTTGTGTATGGGGGAATCAATTCATCATCAGATAAACCTCTTGACAAAGAGCCTGAAGCATTATTTTTTGGTGACACTAACTTTTTGGATAATCCTTCATTTGCCATGAAGTACTTCCATTATTTTAATTGGAGAGGATGCGGCCTTGGCCACTATGAGCAAGGAATGCAAACTATTTTGGAGCCCCATTCTCAGCCTCCTTAGGATAAATATGGCTTAGGCTATGATCAATATTCTCCAATCGATCCCCTCGAAGATGATCTTCAATGTATCACCCTTGGTCTCAAGGAGGAAAGTGAGGATGAATACCTTGATCTTGAGCATGCTCTCACATCACCAACATACCTCTTCCAAGTTACCACCATCCATACCATTTCATATGACACTTTAGATGATGAATTGGATGAGTCATTTGAGGCACTTTTGATTGCCTCTGATAGCTTTGAAGATGAATCATCTCTTGTCATCCCCATCATAAAAGTACATGACTTTTATTTGCATGTGTTCTCCCATCCACTACCCATTTTTCCTTTGCTCCTTCCATTGGAGCAACCAGATGCACCCATCAATCCTCCACCTCCACCATGGCCACCTCCTCTTGATCCTTTCCCACCTATTCTCAATCAACTCCTTCCTCGAGAGCATGTGCAAGGGAACCCAAACTCCGATCCACAACCCCCTCATTTTCCTAAGTCAACATAATTTTTGTTGACTTATGCATGCACCTCCATAATCCATATGATCCTATGCATCCCATCCCCATTGACACCAGTCTCATTGACTTTGAGTGTATTTCATCCCCTCCAACTACCTTAGATTTCTATCCCTCATATCAATTGCTTAGGGACTCAAATATCTACTTTCCTACTTCACCTCCTTCTTTACCCTCTTTTGTTTATAATGTTGAAGTTAGTGAGACTACATCACCCCTTCTAGATAATATTGTAGATGACATCCATCTCATTCCCACCCCTCATCAGCTTGAGGAGGGTTCCCATATGCTCATCGAGGAAACCATTAATATCAACATCAACATAGATCCAAATAACCCCAAAATCATCAAACTTGGGAAGAGTCTCTCAATCAAAGAGTAACAAAGTTCTATCATACTCCTAATAGAGTATAAATAGGTCTTCATGTGGTCCTATAAAGATATATCTGGTCTTGACCTGAACCTCATTATCCATAACCTCACACTGAACCCTAGCGCTAAGTCGATCAAATAAAAGTTGAGGAAACTTCATCCTACTATAGCCCTCATGGTTAAAGAAGAGTTGCAAAAACTCTTAGATATGGCTTCATTCAACCAATTGATTATCCAAAGTGGATTTCAAATATGGTGCTCATTGGCAAACCCAATGGGGGATATGCATTTGCACTAATTTTTGTGATCTCAACAAAGTGTGTCCTAAGGATGATTTTCCTCTCCCTAACATTGATACACTCATGGATTCTATTATGGGCCATGAAATGCTCTCCCTAATGGATGGTTTTTTAGGATATAACCAAATTTGAGTCAATCCTGATGACCAACACAAAACCAATTTTACATCACCTTGGGGGATATTTTGCTATAAAGTCATGTTGTTCGATATTAAGAACGTAGGAGCCACATACCAATGGGCCATGACTTACATCTTCCATGATTACATGCATAAAATCATCAAATATTATGTTGATGATCTCTTGGCCAAATCCAAAATGCGCCATGGGCATATTGATATTTTATGCAAGGTTTTTGATCACCTTCTCGAGCATAATGTGCATCTTAATCCCAAAAAGTGCATCTTTGGCGTCACTTCAAGGAAGCTTTTAGGGTTCATAGTCTCTAAGAGAGGCATTTAAGTGGACCCTAACAAGGTCAAGGTCATTGTTAAAATGCAACCCCCTATGACTCTTAAAGAGCTTCATATCTTGCAAGGTAAGATTCAAGTGATTCATCACTTTATCGCTCAATTATCAGATAAATGCAAGCCATTCAATCATTTGTTGCAAAATGGGGTCACATTCCAATGGACCATCAAGTGTCAAGAAGCTTTCGATGCTATCAAGTGTTACCTTACTTCTCCTCCAGTTTTATCCCCACCTAGACTAGGCATCCCATTCCATCTGTACATATTCACAACTGACTTTACTTTAGGGACCATGTTGGCTCAAAAGAATGAAGCCAATCGAGAGTAGGCTATCTATTACATTAGTCGTACCTTGGTGAGTTACAAAACAAGATATGCATATGTGGAGAAGCTATGCCTTGTGGTTTTTACCACCAAAAAGCTTCACCACTATATGCTCAACCATACAATGTATATCATCATCAAAGAGAATCCTTTGCGGTATATGATGAGTCACACTTACATGAACACCCACACGACAAAATGGATAATGCTATTAATAGAATTTGATCTCAAATTTATAAGCCAAAAATCCATAAAGGGTTAGGTCATCGCTGACCAACTCGCTAAAGCTCCTCTTCAAGATGATAAACCTCTTATCATAGAGCTTCCAGATGACTTTATCTTCATTATTACTGAGCTCAAAGAGCATGTCGAACCTGAAGATGAAGTCGATATCACCCTTTTATTTGATGGGTCTAAGTGTGAACAAGGGGGAGGTGTGGGAATTATTTTCTTCACACCTCAAGGGGTTCCCATCCCTTCGTCATTCAAGCTTGACTTCCCTTGTACTAACAACAATGTAAAGTACAAGGTATTAATTTTAGGTCTTTAGACCACTATGGCAATGCACATTAAATGTATCCATATCATAGGTGACTCCCAACTCATTGTCAATCAAGTCAAGGGGGTCTACCAATGCAAATGCCTAGTCTTGAAAGCCTACAAGCAAATTGTTGATAAGTTACTCATCAATTTTGATTGGTATGACATAGAATATTTACCAAGGTCATCTAATCATTTTGCAGATACAATGGCCTCTCTTGGGTCCCTTATCCTGTAGAACCCCACCGATAATGTTACCCTCATTCACATCACTATGTTATCCAAATTAGCTATCTCTCAAGAGTCATCTAATGATGAATGAGATGTTTTTCTAATTCAGGATGAGCCCTACCATGCTATTTTTAAATGAAATCAAGGATTTTCTAAAACTTGGTACTCTTCCTTTTGACTTGCCATCCACTACTAAATGCACATTCAAGAAAAATGTAGCTCGATACACTTTAGTAGGAGATGTGCTCTATCATCATGGCTATGATGGTGTCCTCCTTCGTTGTCTCGAACCACAGGAAGCCAATTGGGTAGTGTCTCAAGCGCATGATATGTGGTGGACATTTTAGTGGGATGGTCATCGTGAAACATGTTGGAAATTAAAGAAGTATACAAAGGTAAAAAAATTGTTTACAACGGTTAGATTTGGACCTTACATTTTTACCTCCTTGGACGGTAGCTAACTGGGGAGATTGGATGACATGGGCGACAAGGCATTCGACATCAATTTCCCTTCCTCCTTTCCTCCCTATTTTTCTTCATTTCCTAACTTCTCCTATATTCCCTAAGGTTGTTAAATCAACCCTATTTAAGCATTGTAATTTCTAAGTTTTGTAAGGTTAATGAATAATATTTCTTATTTCCATTTTGTTCAAAGACTCATGTGCCACATCTGGTATCAGAGTCGAGGCCAGAGAGGGCCTGAAGATCAAGGTGGAGGAACTAGTAGCACGAGCACCGAGGCTGGCGAGGTCAAATGGGATCTGCAACACGATCCGAGGTAAGGTCAAAGAAGTCCCACAAATCACAAATTAAGATAAGGCCTAGATAAGGTCCACACAACGAGCACGTGAGGAGGAGGAGAAACCTAGGAGAAACCAACTAGAGAGCACCATGTGGCAAGAGGAGAGCAAGGCCGACATAGACCGAATGACACAAAAATGACATAGATCTGATTATGTGGCAGAAGGAGAATCGACAACATGGCAGACGAAGGGTTACGTGCCAGAAGGAAGTGACAAGCAACGTGGCAAGAGGTGATAGGCTAAAGAAGGCAAAAGGGTAGTCACTGATTACCCAAAGGCAATCAAGTGACTATGCGAGCATTGAGGGTTTTAAACACTTCAAACGCTCTCGCATGGTCGATGTGAGACTAAAAGTCCCAATTTTTTTTCTTTCGATGTGTCCGCAAGAAGAACAATGAAGGCAAGCTTCCATTGCCTTCTTGTCAAGCCACATAGCTCGACTGGCTCAAGAAGCCAGCCGTAAGGCACCCGCCTTCCTATAGGTCACGGGTTCAAAACCCAACGATGGAAAAAGCTTTGAATTTTTTATTAAAAATCAAAACCGAAATAGCATAAAATTGTATTCATTCCCTTTTGTTCTCATCGACAGTAGTGGTCGAGTTGGTTAGTGCGATTTGTTGATGCCAAGAGGTCGCGGGTTCGATTCTTGCAGACCATATTTTTTTTTATATAAGTTCTTTTAATTATTAAAACTACTTATATTATATTTAATATATTAAATATAATTGCTTCTTTAAATTTTTTTTTAGGGCAATTATTTTTTAATTTATTAAATAGTAATATAGTTTTTTAATATTATAAAAGAAAGGAAAATATTGTCTAAGAGACAATTATTGTAATCAAAGGGTACATACTTATTTTTTTTACTTGATTCAAGGAATCACAAACTGTAGAACTCTTGTGTAATAAGCCTAAGAGGCTTAGTTTTTTTTTGTAAAAGATACCAAGGATCAAATTGTAAAATTGTAAATAGGCATTGCTGATAAGACCAAATGGTTGTTATCATGCCTTAAGTGTAATTTTAGCAAGAGAAGATGCAGAGAGGTTTGATGAAAAATTAAGAGGTTATGGGCTCAACATTGTGTTTAGCCAACTTCAAAATGCAGTGATAGCACATCAAAGGCATCCTGACTTAGGGTACAAGGCAAAATTTAAAGACAACTCATTTAGGAGTCAATTTGAACAATCAAAATATGTACAAGCTGCACCACAAGAATTAGGGTATACACACTACAGTATTTCAGTGGAAATCTTAGAACCATAATCATCAAAAATAATATTGATAAGTGATGACGAAGAAGAAGTAGCAGATAATTTTGTGAATCAAGAGATAGCATCCCCACATCAAGAGGAATAAGCAGTGAATTATAGAGTAGAACAATTTCGATTTGACTTAAATTTGTAATCTCTTATTTCTTCCTTCTTCTTATTTCCTTATTTCAAACAACAAAGTACTTTATTGTAACCATGAAATAAAGAGAGTTTTTTGGTAACTATGGCCTCACACAATAGCTTACCTATACCAGAATTTAACGGTTATGACTATGAGTATTGGTATATAAAGATGAATACCTTGCTCATAGGAAGAGGTTTGTGGGACATAATAGAAGAGGGCTACACAAAACCCTAAGACTGGACAACACTAAGTGCCACAGACAAGAAAACATGAAAAGAAGAGAAAAAGAGCAGCTCTTATGCTCTTTCTCATCTCCAAGCTGCATTGGAGAAAAACATATTCCCTAGAATCATCTCTCGTACAACTGCACAAGCTGCATGGAAAGCATTCAGTGATGGATTCCAGGGTAGTAATCAAGTGAAGCAGGTAAGGCTTCAAACACTGAAGAGATATTTTGAAAATATTTGAATGAAAGATGATGAAAAACTCGATGATTATTGTGTTAGAGTAAAATAAATTGTGGATAAAATGGTTACACTAGGCAAAGAAATCAAGCTTGAGATAATTGTAACAAAAGTGTTGCAAACACTTACACAAAAATGGAACCATATTGCCATAATTATAGAAGAATCCAAAGATCTTTCCCTTTTAACATTCGATGCATTAATCGGATTGTTAATGTCACATGAAGAGAGGTTTCTTGAAACTCCTTCAACCAGCTATGGAGGTGATGATAAGGCCTTCACTTCCAATGAAAACAATGGAAGAGGATAGGGAAGAGGTCAAGGTAGAGGTAAGCAAAGAGGTAGAGGTAGAGGCAACTATAGAGGAGGCAATCAAAATAGAGAAGGCATCCAGAACAGAGGAGGCAATTCCAATAGAGGAGGCAACTCATACAAAGGAGGTAATCAAAAAAGAGGTGGAAATAAAAATTGAGGAAATTAAGGACAAAGTGGAAATCAAGGGCGAGGAAGTGACAAGTCAAAATTAGCTTGTTTCAACTGTGGCAAGCCAGGTCACTTCGCTCACGATTGCTTGGTCAAAATCTTCACAAGGCAGCAATAGTCAATATGGTAATTATGGAGAAGAAGATGATACCTCTAATATTTTTCTTTCATATGGACAATCAGAACATAATCTAAATGACACATGGATTCTGGATACTAGTTGTTCAAACCACATGAGTGGCAAAGAACATTTATTTGCTACTCTAGATTCCACTTATAAATCCCAAATCAAATTAGGGGATGATAAGACATTGCAAGTAGAGGGAATTGGATCCATGGAGGTTTCAACCAAAGAAGGACTAAAGAAAGTGCATGACATCTATTACACTCCAAAGCTCCAACACAATCTGCTAAGCATTGGAAAAATGATGGAAAAAAATTACAAGCTTGTATTTGATGAAGGATAATGTATCATTTTTTATAAAAATAATTGTAATCGTGTCATCACATAGGTCCCCATGACCAAGAACAGGTTATTCCATCTCAAATTTGATGAGCCAGGAGGAGCTCAAATTGCAAATGTAGTTATAAAAAATCCAAGTGTGCTTTGGCACTTGCGATATGGTCACATTAATTATGCTAGCTTGAAACTTCTAAGTTCTCAAGCTATGGTGATAAGACTTCCCAAAATTAATGAACAAAAGGAGGTCTATGAAGGATGTGCTTTGGGAAAGCACTCAAGGTCGAAGTTTCCAAAATGACAAGCATGGAGATTCAGCTATCCACTTTAGTTAGTACATTGTGATATCTGTGGACCAATACAAACATAGAGTCTCATAAACTATTCTTATTTTCTCACTTTCATAGATGACTTCTCTAGAATGTGCTGGATTTATTTTTTGAAACATAAGTATGAAGCTTTTGATTGCTTCATAGATTTTAGAAACAATGTAGAGAATCAAAGTGGGAGTTATGTAAAATGTCTTAAGACAGATGGAGGAGGTGAATACTCCTCAAAAGTATTCTTGAAATATTGTAAATCAAGTGGGATTAAAAGGTAATTCACCACTACCTATACCCCACAACAGAACGGTGTGGCCGAGAGAAAGAACCATACCATAGTTGAAATGGTGAGATCGATGCTTCAGACTAAGCATCTAACTCATATGTACTGGAGCGGAGGTTTGTAAGAACCAGTGTATATATTCTAAATAGAAGTCCTACTTCTAGTGTAGATGGTGTCACTCCTTATTAGGGATGGTACGGAAAGAAACCTAATGTAAAGCACTTCAAAGTGTTTGGTTCTTTAGCATATGCACACATCCCTGATGAGAAAAGGAAGAAGCTTAATCCAAAAAGTCAAGCTTGTATATTTGTAGGGTATTGTGAGTCTACAAAGGCATATAGACTCTACAATCCCAAGACTCATAAAGTTATACTCTCCAGGGATGTAATTTTTTATGAAGGGGGAGAATGGGGTCATCAAATAATTTTTGTTGATGATGAGTCCCAAAATGTAAGTTCTTCACAGGTACAACAGGTGTCTCCAAATAAAAGCAAAGGCATACCACCCCCTCCAAGCCTATACAAGAGTACTACATTAAGTACTTCAACCGTCACTCCAAGTCCTTCTCCACAGATATCAGTTAGTTCCTCATCGATGGACATTGACAGAGACTCTCCATCGAGAGGCAAAAGAAAATTACAACATCATCCATATTTTCAAATGTTGGATTAAAATTTCCAAAGAATATTCACTAGAAGCCAAGCTAGTGAGATGAATACAATTTTGCAACAACTCTAAAGTTTGCAATTTTATGGAGATGATGACTCCCATGATCCTAGGGGCGATGTAGTCAATTATGCTTTATTGGTTAGTACACAGCTAGAACCAGCTAGCTATGAGAAGGCATGTACTCAAAATGTATGGCAATAAGCCATGAAAGAGGAAATAACCTCTATAAACAATAATGATACATGGGATCTAGTAAATCTACCCAAAGGAAAAATGTGTTGGGTGTAAATGGGTCTACAAGACCAAGTACAATGCTGATGGAAGCATTGAGAGGCATACGGTGAGACTATTAGCAAAAGGTTTTACTCAAAAATTTAGCATTAACTATGAGGAAACCTTTGCTCTTGTTGCACGACAAGAAAAAATCATATAAGTTCTTTCCTTAGCAGCCCATAAAGGATGGAATGTTCAACACATGGATGTGAAAAGTGCTTTTCTAAATGGATACTTGACAGAAGAGGTTTATGTTCAACAACCTCAAGGTTTTCAAGAACAGGGAAAGGAGAACCTTGTTTACAAATTGAAGAAAGCACTTTATGGCCTCAAGAAAGCACCAAGAGCTTTGTACTCACACATTGATGGCTATTTTAGTGAGTATGGATTCACAAGAAGCAAAAGTGAACCAAATATGTACTACCTAAAGCATGGAGTAGACATTCTCATAGTTTGTTTGTATGTGGATGATCTAATATTTATGGGTAGTAACAATAAAATGAATATGGAGTTCAAAAACTCCATGATGAAATAGTTTGAGATGAAAGATATTGGTTTAATGTGATACTTCCTAGGGATGGAAGTGCATCAATAAAATAAAGGGATCTTCATATGTCAACACAAGTATGCTCGAGACATGATCAAGAAATTTGCCATGGAGCAGTGCAAATTAGTTGCAAATCCAACTGGACATGGGATCCAATTGAGCAAGGACAATGAAGCATCAAAGGTTGACATGACCACTTATAGAAGCATGGTTGGGAGTATGATGTTTCTCACCAACACAAGGCCCGATATTCAATATGTTGTTTCTCTAGTTTCAAGGTTTATGGCTAGTCCATTTGAGATGCATCTACAAACAACTAAAAGAATCTTAAGATATGTAAAAGGTACATTGGATTTTGGAATCCATTACCAAAAATGTAAATATTTGAAATTAGTTGTCTTCAGTGACAGTGATTGGCGCAAAAATATAGATGACAGGAAATCTACATTAGAAAATTGTTTTATTCTAGGATCAGGACTAATTACATGGAGTTCCAAAAAACAAACTATTGTAGCATTGTCATCGATTGAGGTTGAGTAAATAGCCATCAGACATGCTAGTACTCAAGCCCTATGGTTGAGAAAAGATCTTGAAGAGATTGGAGAAAGTCAAAGTGGTCCAACTCGACTGTATTGTGATAACATAAGTGCCATTCAGTTGGCATACAATCCAGTCCACCATAGCAGATAAAAGCATTTTGATATGAAGTATCACTTCATTCGAGATATGGTGGAACAACATATAGTTGAGCTTCAATATTATAATACTTTGGATAATATTGCAAAAATCTTCACCAAAGGTATAACTAAAGCTCAATATATAAAGCTGAGAGATTGTATAGTTAGTCCTCTCAGCTTTAAGGGGGAGAATGTTGGAAATTAAAGTAGTATAAAAAGATAAAAAATTTGTTTACAATGGTAATATTTGGACCTTACCTTTTTACCTCCTTGGACGGAAATTGACTGGGCAGATTGGATGGCATGGGCGACAAGGCATTCAACATAAATTTTCCTTCCTCCTTTCCTCCCTATTTTTCTTCATTTCCTAACTTCTCCTATATTCCCTAAGGTTGTTAAATCAACCCTATTTAAGCATTGTAATTTCTAAGTTTCATAAGGTTAATGAATAATATTTCTTATTTCCCTTTTTCTACAAGACTCACATGCCACAAAGCATATTTTGTGCATGGGTTACTATTGGCCCACAATGGAACATGACTATTGCACATATGTCAAGAAATGTCATAAATGTCAACATCATACCAATTTAACCCATCTTCCATTACAAGTCTTAAATCCCATTCAAGCCCTGTGGTCATTCTCGCAATGGGGATTGGATGGTAGGGAACATTTTTCCTCCATATTTAGGTAAGTATACCTTCATCATCACTACTATCGACTACTTCACCAAGTGGACCAGACTATCCCTCTTACTAGTACAATAGGACCTTCAATTATTGAGTTCTTACTCCAACACATCATCTATCATTTTGGTATCCCCTCAAAAATCATTTTTGACAATGGGACCCTATTAAAAAATAAGGATGTTCAAGTACTATGCAACAAGTACCATATTCAACAAATATTTTCAACACCTTATTACCCTCAAAGCAATGGCCAAGTTGAGGCAACCAATAAAACTATTTATGCCATTCTCAAGAAAATGGTACAAGAGAATCATAAAGATTGGCACCTTCAACTCCCTTTGGTACTTTGGGCTTATTGAACTAGCATTCACATGCCAATAGGTGCAATGCCATTCTATTTAGTTTATGGTACCAAAGCCATAATGCATTTTGAGCTCAAGGTCCCAAATCTACACATATCTTTACAAGAATTCATGTATGAAGATGCAACTCATCAAGCTAGGCTCGATTAACTCACACTTCTTGATGAATATAAAATAAATGCTCTTGATCACCTTTGCATTTACCAAGATCGAGTCAAACAAGCCTATGGTCATAAGATCCATCCACATGAATTTAAAATTGGTTATCTCATACTTAAAGAGAATCAATAAAACTTGAGTCTTCCACTGCATTTACATGATAAGTTTGTTGCTAGGGAATTTTAGACATCTCCATCGAGGCTATAGACACATGGCTAGCAATGGAGTAATGTTGAAGGATTACGGGACTATCTCCATCCAGGCTATATATTCCTGACTAATAGTGGAGTATGCCCTTGTATGGTGATACATATATCACATTAGTAACCTTTTGTATAGACCTATGTCTGCTCATGGATGAGCTAGCTTATAATGGCTTGAGTTATAATTGGTCAGTCCTACCTCACTCAAAATAAAAAATGAACATCATTACACACACATTGGTCTCTAAGTAACTTGAATCTCCTAGTTGGTCTTAGTATCTTCAAGAACTTATTTGATCAGTAGATGAGTTTGATTGATGTCACTAGGGTGTTTGAGCTTCCTGAAAGCACTTGTTGATCCTTCCTTTCCCAGGATAGGCAAATTGAAAAGTCATTCCATATTTGTTATTATAGTTTATTTATCCCTTGTCTCCATAGTATCACATTCACTCCATTCCATTTTGTAGTTATGTCAGTGCCATAATTATTGAATTCGGTGAAGCACTGAAACCCATATATTGCATGTGATTAAATAGGTTACATTGCGAAGTAGTTTGGTGGTTATGGAACCAACAAGTGGTTGCATTACCTACCTAGAGAGCGCCTACGTGTGCTATTATTTTGCATAATAATGTAATACATAATGACTTATGCTAACATCCCCCCTTATTACATTATTGGCAACTGCAAATAGCATTGCGGAATAGTTCAAATTTGACACGAGCAAGTGCCTTGGTGAAGATATCTACAATTTTCTCATCAGTGGGAATGTAGTGGAGCTGTATATGATGTTTTGGAACTTCATCTCGAATGAAATGACATCTAGTGTCAATGTGTTTGGTGCGATCATGAAATATGGGATTCTTAACAAGATTCAAAACACCTTGATTGTCGCAAAACAAATGAAGAGGAAGATTCTTTGGAAGGCCCATATTTGTAAGAATGCGACGTAACCATATCATCTCGTAGACTGCTCCACTAGCTGTGCGATATTCTGCCTCGATAAAAGAGATAGCGACAACCTACTGCTTCTTACTATGCCAAGAGACAGGACCAGATCCAAGATGAAAGATGTACCCAAAAGTTGACTTTTGGTCATCAATGGATCCAACATAGTCAGAGTTCGTGTACCCTTGTAGATAGAATTTGTTATTCATTTTGTATTCCAAGCCAAAATCTATTGTACCACGGACATAATGAAGAACTCTTTTTGCTGCTTTCCAATGGCTCACTTTTGGATCCTGCATGAATCGTGAAAGATAACCCACAGCAAAACTGAGATCTGGCCTGGTGTTTGTGAGATATATGAGACTCCCAATCAGTTGATGATAGAGAGTGCCATCTACCTGTGGAGATTGATCGGATCGAGATAACTTAAGTCCTACCTCCATTGGTGTAGCTTTAGACTTACAGTCAGTCATCCGATATTTATCGATCAATGTCTTGGCATATTTCTTTTGGGTAACTCTTATATGATGTTTCTTTTGAGTCACTTCTAAACCAAGACAATAGTGAAGAAGTCCTAGATCTATCATTTCGAAAGATGTGTTTAGATCATTTTTCACTGTATCTATCATACTCTCTGAACTACCTGTTATGATCAGATCATCTACATATAGCACCAAGATCACTATATCAGAACCATTGTTCTTTATATAGAGATTTGCATCTGACGGACTTCTTTGAAAACCATGTTGCATGAGGTGACTGTCAATTTTGATGTACCAAGCTCGAGGAGCTTGTTTCAGTCCATACAAGGATTTGATCAATTTACAAACTTTCTGTTCTTGCCCTTCAACAACAAATCCTTCAGGTTGGATCATGTACACTTCTTCCTGTAGGTCACCATTTAAGAAAGCACTTTTTACATCCATCTGATGTAACTTCCACCCAAAATGAGCTGCCATGGCACAAAGTACTCGAATGGTGGTCATTTTTGCAGTAGGGGCAAAAGTCTCTTCATAATCTATGCCTTCTTTCTGAGCATAGCCCTTTGCAACAAGATGGGCTTTATGCTTATCAATAGTACCATCTGCCTTATATTTTACTTTGAACACCCATTTGCAACCAATGGGCTTCTTTCTTGAAGGCAAATTTACTAGCTTCCATGTATGATTCTTTATGAGAGATGTATGTTCTGCTTCCATAGCAGCCTTCCACTGAGGCTTACTAAGTGCATCCTGAACTGTTGTGGGTTCATTTTCATCTAATGCTATCAAATAAACCCTCTCATCCTCCATATCCATATCCCTACCTTCCGTTGCATCCACAGATAGTTCATCAAACTGTTGGCAAAGCTCATCAACCTCTAAAGTTGATGCCTCTGCTCTCTTCTGTTGAGTCATACTATGAGTATAGGGTCGATCTAGAGTTAGATCTGGAAGTGATGTTAACTTGGAATCTCTCAATGTACTGGTATACCATTTGGGAATCTTATTCTGAGGAGGTGAAGTCTCTTTCTTAGGCTCATCTTCCTCAAGGTATACAATTGTGTTATTTGATGTGAAAGTTTCATCAAATACCACATCTCTACTTATATGTGTCTTCTTGGTTATAGGATCTATCAATCGATATCCCTTTGAATGCTCATCATAACCAAGAAAGATACATTGTAGGGTCTTCTCATCTAACTTCTTCCTTTTCTGTTTTGGTATGTGCATGAATGCCTTACATCCAAAAACCCTTAGATGAGAAATGGAGGGTTTCTTACCACTCCATGCTTCTTGTGGAGTTTTACCCTGTAGAGCCCTTGTGGGTGCTCTATTCAGGAGGTATGATGTTGTGTTTACTACTTTTGCCCAATATTGATCCTCAAGATGTGCTCCCTTTAGCATACATCGAACCATTTCCACAATGGAACGATTTCTCCTCTCTGCAACTCCATTTTGTTGGGGTGTATAGGTTGTAGTCAGTTGTCTCTTAATCCCATGTTCTTTCAAAAATGATGAAAAATCCTTGGAAGTATATTCCCCCCCTCGATCTGAGTGGAGGGTTTTGATGAAACATCCTGACTCCTTCTCAACAAGTTTCTTGAATTGTTGAAAGTACAAAAATGCCTCTGATTTCAATTGAAGAAAGAAAACCCACATCTTCCGTGAGTAATCATCAACAAACAATTGAAAATACTTCTTTCCACCATAGTTGGTTGGCATAGGACCGCATAGATCGACGTGTACCAACTCCAAAGGTTTCTTAGCTCTGGAAGAGCTAGCTTCAAATGGTACCCGATGTTGCTTCCCTACTAAGCAATCCGAGCAAACTGGTAAGATGGATGAAAGGTGGGGAAGTCCTCTCACCATCTCATATTTGCTCAATTCGAGCAAATATCCTGAACTTAGATGCCCATATCTCTTATGCCATAGAGAAGTAGCCTCCTTTGTAGTTGCTGCCAGAGCAACATGAGGCATTGAAATAGCATCTAAAATGAACAAGCCATGCTTGTATGATCCGGTTGCTACATGTTTACCTTTTCTGGTTATAAAACATCTCTTCTTGCCTTTTGCAACTTGGAATACAACATCCATATTTCGATCCAACATCTGAGGAATGGACAATAGATTATTAGCTAATCCAGGAACATAGAGGACCTTCTCAATCTGACATTTACCATCTGGAAGAGTAACAGAAACATCCCCTTCACCCTTCACTTGGTAGACTTGATTGTCAGCAATTGTTATTGGCTTACCTTCTTTCTCCTCAAATGTCTCAAACCATGATTTATCGCCAGTCATGTGCTTACTAGCTCCTGAATCAATATACCATACAACATCTATCTGGGGAGATGAAGTATGGGTCATGAGCACCTTGTGTGCTCTTTCAGAGTCTGAGTTTGAGTCGGACCCTACAAAATCTGAGTCTGAATTGGATTCAGCATAAGCAACATGCCCCTTAGGTTGCTTATTCTTTTTCTATGATTTGTATTTCCCTTTGCCCTTGTTCTTATGAGGTTGGTCATTCTGTTGCTTGTTCTTAAACCAACACCTGTTGGTGTCATGGTTATTCATATCACAAATCTTGCAATATTGTTTGTCCTTCTATTGATATTGTTTCCCTTTTCCCTTTGAGAAAGAACCCCCTTTTTGAAACTGACCTTGTTTCTTACCCCCTTGTTGGGTATAAAGGGCATTATCTGGCACTTCATCCTTCTAAACCTGATTTGCCTCCTCAGTTTGAAGCAAATTCACCAACTCCACAAAAGATACTTGTCTACCAGAAACATTGAGAGAGGTGATCAACATCTTGTAGGACTCTGGAAATGCTCTCAAGATGACAGAGGTCAAGAGAGTATCATCCACTGGTTTTCCCATAGCATTTAATTTGGCTTTCAATTCTACCACTCTGCAAAGGAATAGATCAACTGTCTCCCTAGAGTTCATACTGAGGGTATGTAGTTGAGTTTGAAGGTGTAGAATAGTGGACTGATTCTTACCTTCATACACAGTAATCAAAGCATCCCAAGCTTCCTTACTGGTTTTGGCATCACAGATATGAGGTTGGACCTCATCTATAGTAGCAAGCAGGATAAACATGAGACCTCTTTTGTCCTTCTTATCAAAAGCTTCTTGATCTGTTCCTGCTATTTGAGGGCATTTTGTAGTGCCAGTCACTACATCCCATAAATCTTCCACCTGAAGAATGGCACGCATCTTTGTCTTCCATGGAACGAAGTTAGAACCTTTCAGAAACTGTGAATCTAATAGATATTTATGAACAATGGCCATTGTGAAGGTTCCTTATATCACCAATTGGTCTCCCTTTCTTTATACCTTCCAGACCTATATACCAAAACTACTCTATATATACCCGCCCTTACGTGAGGGAGACTATAAGTATATACGAGCAACACGATACATGGAACTTAGGCGATACTGAAAGGGCATCGTGTTGTTTATGACACCTACCATAGAAAGTCTATTCCTCATGCGTGGGGCGTAACTTCCCCTAAACACTTCGGAAAGACCTTCGTCAGGATTTACGCCTAACAACAATCACGATGTGGGTATGAAATGAAGTGAATAATAGAACTGGTTTGCCTTATTTCTCCCCGACGATTGATAGAGAACAAGCTCAAACGTCATTGTTGCAGCTATATTAGGCGTTAGATATAGTAGTCCAAGCACGACAACATCACCTGTAAGTGTGGACCAGAGGTATCGTATATACCGAATGTTGTTGTGCAATTAATCACATGAGTAGGTGTATAAATTTGGGGTCTTTTATTTGCTTTTATTTGTGTGATTGTTTAATGCAAGAAAACAGGAAATTTAAATGCAAAAAAAAACAATATCCACACATGCCCACAAATTTAACTACCTGAGGTGTCGATTTCCATCGAAAATGCACCTCTTACAATGCCAGTTTTGAGATGAGTAGCATATATTCACATTCCATATTTTTATTCCCCCCTTTGTCTTAGAATTTTGCAAGAAAGAAATGCATATAGAAATCCCCCCTTGTTGTTGCAAAATGAACAATGTGGAAAAAAAACTTGCCAATTCCAATAAATAACTACTTATCCCTCCAAAAAAAACTTGAAAGGAAGGCAGGTATGTATGGAAGAATACCTCAAAAAATATGCTTTGCTGCGAGCCTCGAGATAAGAAAAATGCTCCTGTGCCCTCTTTGGAAGGAGAAGTAGCTTCTATTGGAAAAAAATCGACTCTCTGAGGTCAAAAAATGCGATAAAAAAATGACAAAAAAAGCAAAAAATTGACAATTTTTTTTTTGCTTAGGGCATCAATTTTTATTGCTTGGGCATCATTTTTTCTTGTTGAGCATCAACCAGGGCATCATTGTTCTAAGGTGGGCATCATAGGGCAGAGGCGGGTGTCATTGTGCTAAGGTGGGCATCATTTCACCAAAACAAGTATCATTTCACCAAAATGGGTGTCACCAAGCGGAGGTGGGCGTCATTATGCTAAAGCGAGCGACACCAAACAAAAGTGGGCATCAAAAAATAATTGCCAAGGGGAATAAAAACTATGACCTACCTCTGACTAAGCATAGTGAATACCACGTGATCCACTGCACTTGATGAGACATAGAAGGAGCGACTGACTATTCATAGTTAGTGTCGGGTCATGGCAGAAAAAAAATATTTATCCCACATTCTTCCTGTGGGAGTTTGTGGAGGCTTTACATTTGGTGAAAGCCACATAGGATTTCAGTTGCCTTCAAGAAACCACTCCCCATTTTGCATCCCTTTTTCTTGCATCTTACCTGAACCACCTGAACCGTGAACCTCCTATTCTCGTCCCACGTGCTATCTTCGACTTGCATGCTATTTTCATCTCATGTGCTATCTGTGTCCTGCATCTAGTACCATGTCTTGTGTTTGTACCCTCACTAGTGCTATGTATTGTATCCTCAAACCATGTGCTAAGAAGTTGGAGCAGTTGGTGAACTACCTTAACCGTGTCCTTGATCACACTATGGCTGGCTCTGATGCCATATTGAATTCTACGAAGCACTGAAACCCATATATTGCATGTGATTAAATAGGTTACATTGTGAAGTAGTTTGGTGGTTATGGAACCAACAAGTGGTTGCATTACCTACCTAGAGAGCACCTACGTGCGCTATTATTTTGCATAATAATGTAATACATAAAATGACTTATGCTAACAATAATGTTGACACCCTTGATTACTTAGTCACATCATGAGTAAATGATGTGTTAAATATTTTTGAACAAAAATAAAACATGCATTTATCATCACATATTTTTGTATTGATCATTTCATAACCATTCCATTTCATATTAGTCACATTTATTATTTCACAAATAACACTATCTATCATGAATATCATCACATGCATATCATTTCAATCACTATATCTATCCATGCATCATCAATAAATCCACATCATATATCATCATCAATTTATATTACATCACATAATCATCATAAACACAATAATTTTGCATAAAATGCATATGTATATACATCGTATCATCATGCATCATCATAATAATATTAGGCTTGTAGGCTACATCATCATGGTATAATGACCTATAAAAATTATGGTCATGTAATCATCTTGTTAGACCTCAAGTTTGCTTATCTCTAGTCTTATCACCCCCTCTCATTTTGATCCATTCTCTCTCCACTATCTTCATCGTTCATCTCCTTAGGAAGATTTGACACATAAAGCTTGTGATATAAAGGGCTCTCTCATCTATGACCTCACCACAATACTTGAGGATCCACTAGCTAGGATATATTGTGACTCTATCAACATTAACCATGAAGGGATATCAAAGCCCTCCTAATCAAGATCTCCATATTCATGGATCTTTCTACCTCTAGTTGTCATTGTGCCATGGCCCTCATGTATCTACATTAGGTTGTTGTTGCCTCTACTTATGCTCCAACTAGCTCTATCTATAGTTACTCCCTAGTCCTTTGTAGTTCTTCCATATTCACTACCATACACTCCCTCCTAGCCACCCTTACCTTTACCTATTTCTATAGCTCACCCTACTCAATCACTATTGCTACTCTTTCCTCTTGCACCTGGGCTAGTATCTGTACTATCCTATACCACTCGATTGTATCCTCCTCTCTCCTTTATACTCACTCCTCTATCTTGGACACTAGTAGAGCCTACTATCCTACTCATGCTCCCATTTAGCTCTACCTATAAGTTATCTCATTTGCCCATAGCTCTACCACGTCCTCCTCCATCCCTCTAAGTGGGTCTCCTATCCACCCATCACCACTACCCTATTGGCTTTACTTACTCTTCTACTTCATCTGCCCCACCTACCACATCCATTCCACCATCACCCATTATGGAATCTGCATCGCCTACTCTCTATAGTGGCTCTCTAGGATCAAAATTTTGGGTCATCCTCTTGGGCTCCCATTGTTGTGTCACCCACCATACATCATACTTTGGAGTCATCCCAACATAATATACATCTACCACCTCTGTATCCTAGTCTATCTCCTCTTTGAATATATCTATTTGTGGTAATAATAAATTGACCTCATCATACCATTTCTTGTAGATGACCCAAGCCTACACATAGGGCCTCTTAGTTGCTTCCTCCCCCTATAGCCTACAAGGTAGCCTCATTGGTTGGCCTAATATGAAGTGCTCCCACTCCCAAACCTGTAGCAATACACTACAACCCACACCCATCCTCCTTCATCATTGCACCTCGTACAAATCAATGTACAACTAAGTTAGTAATACTGATCCCCATGCATATGTTGGAGTCTCAATAAGCTCTACCACGAATATTAATAGATTCTTGTTGGAGCCAAAATTGAATCAACATCAAATACCCCTAAATTTGAAATTTTAGGTTTCAATGTTTTCACCCAAATTATTGGTCTCTGTTGCATCCAAATTTCTAAAAAGTTGGTCTTCTAATTTTTGCCACAAAATGATGTTCGAAATTGACCATTCAATTTTTAGTCCATGGTAAAAATTTTATAATCCTTGCTTAAATAATTGGAGGTCAAATATTAAGTGCTAGAAGAGGTTATCTTGGATGGATAAAGGGTCAACACTTTTAAAGAATAAATTACATTAATGTATTCTACCAATTTTTACCATTAAAATTCCATATTTCCCTAAGTAAAAAGATTAAATCATTTGAAAACTAAGGTCTGATCCTTTATAGTCAAAAAGTCAACCAATGTGAAGAATCCAATTACCAAGGAAGATCCCCCTAAATGTTTGGTCCCTAAGAAAATCATCCTTTCCTAAGCTGAAGGAAATAATCTTTCTAAATACTAAGGTTTAATAAAAATTAAATGATCACATAAGGGTATGCATCCCATTTGTGGTAAAACTCATGCAACTCCTTTAATCTAGACTGAGGCACGTGATCCTCCAAGATCTGGATAGGTGCGCGCTCATGAACGACTCACAGGTTGAAAAAATAATGCCATGGTCTAAATATATAATATAAAGTATGACATAAAATATTAATAATCCTATAAAGACCCAAAGAGAGGGTCATGCGCCCCTTTGGTTAAATATTGGGTAAATCACAAGATCTAAATGACAATGCTCGATCCCCATTTTATCCAACGACAAGCGTTGGCCAAAGTGATCAGATGATAATAGTAAAATATGCATAAACTAAAGTCAAAGCATGTTAAAGCAAAGATAATTATGATTAACAAGGGTTCTAATTGCATAATAAATGATTCTCCCTTGGGGTAAAAAGTGTGCTGCTCTGAGATCTTTATGATAGCGCTCACTCCTGCCCAAATTTGATGGGGCGTGCTCCCAAAGATACCCGAAGGTTAATACATAATGTTTTATCGAATAATTAATCAAAAGTTTTATTAAGAATTAATATTCATGCATAATCATGATTAATGAGGGTCTAATACATTGATGATGACCTCCCTTCTTTTAGGTTAACCCACGTCCATATCTAAGGAATTCAACAGGTGTGTACGTCCATTATTTGATTTAACAGTAAGCGTGTGGAGAGATAATCAAACTTTAAAGTGCCTATGATATAACAAAAAGCTATTAATTTTTTTAATCACTGATCAAATTTAATAAATCAACACTAATGAGGGTTCTAATCACATTGATAATTATCCCCCCTTTGAGATAATGAGCGCACCAAATACTACTAATATTTAAACCTAAGTTTTTCAATCGATTAATTATTAACCTAAAGGTTTTCAACCTAATTGCTCAAGGTTAACTAAAATGAAGTATACATTTATCATTGGACTAATGGCGATGTAGGTTTTGTGATATCGACAACAACATGCAAGATGAACTAGATCTAATGGTAAGCACTCTCCTAGGTGCTCAGATTTTAACTAGTAAATATTTTGCCTAGATGCCTTAATTCTTGATTAACCATTGATTAATTTTAAGATAATCAAGTTTAGGCAAGGGTCTAATACATTGTAAATTTTCCTTCTTTCAGACTAATCAATATTAGTTTGATAAATCTTGATGGGTGCACACCTTCCTAAGCAGATCTAATGATGAGCACCCTAAGAGGTCATCGATTTTTAATGATATATGTTTTTGTAAAAATTATGAATATAGTTTTAAGCCTTATATGGTCTAAGTTAGATTTAATAAAAAATTAAAGGCTTTAAAATATTATTCGAAGATTAAATTTCTTCTAATATGTTATCCACGGATATAATGGAAACCAACTTTTAAGGGATAAATAAATTTTTTAGATGAAGCCATCTAATTAAAAGGTTAATTTTTCTAAGGTCTAGCCATGGATTATTTGTTCTAAATAAAAGATAAAAGATTGATTAAATCAGTTTGCCTAAGTTAGGATGATCTAAACGAAATTGAAATTTCTAAAGGTCCAAAGATTGAATTTATATACGTAGGTGCTAGATTTTGAGCTAACCCCTTTCCAGGACCAAGGTGGTAAAATATTTACAAGACATTTCTCGCGAAAACCACTATCAACCACATTTTTAATACCATGTCAGAAGGAAGTGTAGTACAATGACCAATGAATATACTATAAATGATTAAAGGTACATAAACCAAAGTCCTTGTAGATGTATAGGCCGAGGAAGATCACATACCATAACTATCCAATTTTAAAATAATGTAATGACATACAACTATTGGTTTAATTCAAAAAGCTATTGGTGAAGCTACATTAATGATACTCCATGCAATATTGTTAAGGCTACTCCACCCTCAAGTACTTAAACCTCCACTCTTGAACGTCACTACCACCCTGGTTATCTTAAGTGAGAATTCATAGAGCAAAAAATTGGTGTTGGTGATCAAAAAATTAGGAGAAAATTTAGGAGAGTGTATTTCTATGAATTGAAGTTTTTTTGAAAACAAAATGGTCTCTTGGGGATTTTCCTTCGTGCCAAAGGATACTAAAGAGGTAGATATATTTGTCATCGACCAGTCGCCATATGTTGAGCTCATTGGATAAGAAGCTACTAGAACGAGGATGTATGATTTTTCTAAAAATTTTGGGCCAAACAAGAAGCTCACATCGGTCCAACAATATGAAATTGAAGATACTTGTATTAGAGGATTTATACCCACCATGGAGAATTTGAAATGTGCCTTGTGGATGCTAGCAAAATTGTTTTTCAAGGCCCAAAGATCACAAAACCAAGGTATTCCCAGGAGTAATCGATGGACCAAAAACGTAGGGAAGGTAATATGTCCTAAAGTATACTACTCTTTGAACCTGATGGTATGGTTGGTGGTGGCCTATGACGAGAACACCAAAACTATCCGAGACAAAAAAGATCGACCAATGTTTGGTATCACGACCAAGTGTATCCAAAGAGTCTTTGACTTGACACCTTCAAACATGCCATTACTTCTTTAGGTAATTGAGAGACAATCCCATATGTTACCAAAGTTAGAAGTTTTTAAACTTTTTTTGAGCCATATGAGCCTATACAATATGAATTCCCCATTCAGAAGACTGCCTTCAAACCTTGGGTCAAAGATTTTTGTGATATGATTAAAATTATTTTAGGAGTTGAAGAACTCAGTGTAGTAGGAAGAAATGTTTTGTACCTGGTAGCGCAGAGTAATAGGAGTAAAAATCCCCCCATCTATGCCTAAGAATAAAAATTGAGTAGACAAATGCACTCACAACTATCAGAGTTGAAGAGTATTTTTAGAGCAAATGAGAGTAATGCCCCTATTATCCCATTACTCAATCCTCATGCACTTGATAGTAGGATAGTTAGGTGACCAAAGTAAAGAGAGGCTAGGAGCCACTAGGAGTCCCTATATTTATAATAGGTTCCTAAAGATGCATGAAGGACGTTCTCACTTGGGGTGGTTTTGTGATAGTTTCATGGTGGAGATTCACTGGATTCTAACATGAGACATCCCTAAAAGAATAGGACCTGGAGTCAAAGACTCCCTTAAAAAGGAAGAAAAATGGGATTACTTCGTCTCTAAAGATTTCCCATACATTAGACTTTACGGGGTGAAAATCCCCCCTAAGCTATTACCTATGTACTGCCCCTCTCTCTAGTTGCCCTAGAACTTGTGAGATAGGTTTCAAAAGAGGACAAAATGAGATCAGTAGAGAAGCATGACAAGGTCCCTTGTCTCAATGTTCCATGTAAGTTTGGGTATTACATATTTTTAGGATATCCAACCCACCTATATTTTAAGGAAGTGACTCTGAGGCCCTATGATCCTACTGGAAAATACATGGAGATGATGAAAAATCACCAATACACCTATGTACATCATAGAAAAGACCAATATGAAGAAGAAATATTGAAAGCCATGGAGAAGAGGGAAGCCCTATACAATGTATGGAAAACGTTTCCTTATGAACAAAGAGGTAATTCATGTGCTCAGAAGCCATATGAATACCCCCCAGAGATACTATTGATAAAAATGATTTTTGTGGATACAACAGTCCCTATCTTCCCTACAAAAACCCCAATAGTTCATGAATATGTTAAAATAGAGATCATTTAAGAACAAGGTATTGACCAAATGGAGATTTTAGTAAATATGGTAGATTTTGTAGATCACCAAATTCAGGTTCCTAAGCATTCTCACCTCAGGATAGAATCATCACCCAACACTTCTCAAGAAATTCCTACAGAATTTAGCACAAATAAAGGGAAGGAGATTAACATTGTATCCTTCTAGGAACCTGCAGTTTCAGAGAAGCAAGCTATAGTTCCTATTTTTGACAAATTGTTAGCCCTTACTAGTGTGAGTAAATTGGCCCTAAAAGCCATTCCCAAGTCTCTATAGATCAATGATAGAGAAGTTCAAATCCTAGTAGTGATACAAATGAACATGATTAAAGTAGGTGGTTTTGGAGATATATTCAGAAGATATCAGGTTAAGCTACAATATGTTATATCTACCCCTAAAACAAAGAAGCTCAAGCTGGATCTAACTTTAGCAAAGGTCACACTAGAAAGTGTGGAAGAAGAAACAGATTTCAGTGCTGCCATTGAGTAGGTGTAGACACTAAAATCATGTAAATCGGATAAGATTGCTAATGCACCACTCTTATCGACATCATATGGCCCCATTGGGCAACCCTCAGGGGTTAATTAGGGCTCCCAACCACTTTTGGGAAGGTTTACCCCACTTTTGGGAGGTTTTGGGCCATGTAGCCATGGCCGTCCCACCCAAGGATGGTCACAGTTCATGACCGTCCCACCCAAGGATGACCACCAGTAGCCATCCCTAGGTGGAACGACCATGAACTAGACCCTTCAAAATTCAAAGGGTGGGACAAATGGCAATCAATTCCTACCATTTATCCCACCCAATCACTCATAATTTATTGGGAGGTTGTCATAGACATCAGGACCTACAAATTGGAGGCCCAAATGGGTAGCCTCTTCCACCCTATGCATGGCAAAGGAATTGACAAGTGGCGACACTTGCCTTGCATGCCAGAACTTACCCCTTTTCCCCTTTTGCCCTTTTGGGCTATAAATTGAGGTGCTCCCACCCAATTTTAAGAGGAGAGATTTGCAACATTTGACCATGAAGTGCTACCAATATTTGTCCTCACATTTGCCCATGTATTTTCCTTGAAAACCTCTTCATTCGAAGGTGCTTTCAAGGGCATCCCAAAATATGCTAATTGATTCCAAAACCTATCAAATATGAGAGTAATTTGACCAAATTTAATGACAACACATTTAGGAGAGTTCTAAACTAGATCCCATTGAAATTGGTGGTAAAAACCACCCCTTTTTGTGACCGTCCCTACCAGGGATGGATAATAGTCCTAGTTGGACTTTCTAGGGATGGCCATGAAATGGCTAACAATTTTGACCTAATTTTAACATAGATCAATTCTATAGCATTAGAATAGCAGCATACTCAATTTTGGTTAAGTTTTGAATAGATTTGATGTGTCAATTTATGTTTTTGTGATTTTAGTCTTAGTTGTTCCTGCCAGGGATGGCCATAGGTTCTGATCACAATTCCACTTTAATTTATGCTCAGATCCTTCCAAAATCATCTCATTAACATCATACTAAAATTTCAAGTCATTTGGAGTTGTTTAGATTTGTCACAAATAAGTTTTATATTCATTATTGCATACTTTTTCAAGGTTTTCATTATCAAATGCATATGCTACTAATATATTTCAATCTCTTGTGTGTAGGTGCAGGTATTCTATGCATGAGGGAGGAGCTAAGGAGCTGAATAAACATAGCCCAAGAATAGCTCTCAATTGTGGGTTGCAAGAAGAACACTGGAAGCACGCCATTAAGCTCATGAAGGGATTTGATCCCTTATAACTTGTAATCTGAAATGTATCAAAATGAGAAGCCCTCAAGGGGATGTATTGTAACCATTGAATTGATGAATTTATAAATACAAGGAGAAACCCCCCTTTTTCACTTCAAATTATTCATCATTTCAATAGCTTACTTTGTTTACCTCTTTAGCATATTTCTTTTGCATGCTTTCTTATAAACACTAGATTGCATTTCAGTTTCAATCTATTAGGCGAGCCATTTTTTTTCTACTTTAGTGGTGATCATGGTGGGACCCTTGTCCCTTGTCTCCTTTCATTTTTGTCATTTTTGACCTCCTTTTTGTGTTTTGTATGTTGCAGGTTCTGGCCGTTCTGAGCAGAAACAACCCCTGAATTCCTAGTTGGAACTACCAAGGATGGCCACAGCAACCATCCCACCAAGGGACGACCCCCAAATTTGTAGCCATCCCACCTAGGGATGGCCACAAAACCAGGGGTTTTCTACAGAAATTTCTAGAAACAACAACTTTCAAAATAGATAAGGTAACTTCCTAAACCTTCAATTTGTAGTTAGGTTGTCTAGAAAAGGTTAAATTTTAGTTTTTCATGTCTTTTGTATGTGCTTGAAGGTTAGATTTCCAATTTCTAAATTCTGCATTAACAAATCAAAGAAAAATAGGAAAAATAACAACCTTTAGAAATGCATTTTGTATGGTTTACCTGCGTGTGACCTGCCTAAGGGTTAGGTTTTCATATAGGCTACAAATTTTGTAGGTTTCCTTCTTTCTATATATGCATATGATTCTGAAAGTGAAATATTATTTAATGCATTTAGTGAAAAATCATTGAATGCTATCTTGTTTTCTTTCAATCATTTTAAAAGGAACCACACACACCACGTTTCTTTTTAATGTTAGTGAGTTGGAATTCATCCCCAACCACTGATAGAGTTCAACGATGGTGGGTTTCATCTCCATCCATTGGCTCAAATCCCACGTACCCTATTTTTGGCCAAGGTCAGCTCCAAGAACCATCTTAGCCATGGAAAATTGCATGCACTCCTCTTCGAAGGGTGTATCACTACCCATAGTCAATATGGGTGAGGACTGGTAGGACCTATGCTCCCTGATTGGGTATGGGCTTCATATCCATACTTTGGTTGGTTCACGTGACCAGAATTTCATTGTCGGTTGTTGAGCTGTGAGTGTATAGGTGAAATCCATTTAAACAATTGAGAATTACATCAACAAAAATTCAAAACACGTGAAAGAGATTCTTTACAAAAGCAACAAATCAAAAACACATCAAATAGTTTAGGAACACATAATATTTAAAAGAGATAATCATTTGTATTCTTGTGTGTTTCTATTTTTGTGTGTTTGAATCTATAAAACTTGTAAAGGAGATAATCACATAGAGGTTTAGAGTAAGTAGTTATGGTATATACCCATAGCCAAGCCCACTTAAGGGTGGACGCTACGGGGAGTAGGCAAGAAGACATAGAACATCTTCGATTTGACCCCAAGGACATGGTTATACCTCCTTGGTGGCCACCTACTCTCCCAAGTCCTAGAAGGTCAGAGAAGGGACCTAGCCTACAAGGGACTCCTACACGGGGCACCCCTACAGGTCACAGTCCCAATCTGGGAAATTATTTCCCAAGTATGGATACTTCCAATACCTTCTTTCAAGAAAGGCAACCATGCAATGAGGCACCTACACATAGAGAAATACCATGCATTCATGTGCTTGCTCGGTCTACTCCGCACGCTTGTGTGTAGGATCAAGACTATACACCTAGGGTAGGGTTAAATGATCATCTTATGCTTTCAAATCACCCTTCTCCAAGGTACCAAAACCTAGATGAGTATGATACTCATCATAGTGGGTGAGTCAATTCTACCCTACCCTTCCTCATTTATGAGGGAAGACCTGAGGAAGATCCTGATTATCCTTGGTCGCATCATTCCATGCAAGCACGATGTGCCTCTACACCAACAAAATACCAAGAACATATGTTTAGGAGTGAGCCTCAAGTAAATGTGACTTCTCTCAATCGAGGGAAAGCATGTAGTAGATTTAGAAGATCCTCTTGAATAAGATAGGTATCAGGGCAATAATGCTAAGGCACATAGGCCCAATACAACTGATCAAATTAATCAATTAGTCAAAAGGTATGTTGATCATCAAGCTAAGTTTAATCAACTTTGGTCTGATAAACAATGCTTGGATCTCCTAGAGCAGTGATAACAATTAGAAAGACAAAGACTTGAATAGTAGATTCAAGAGACTTTGCGTAATGGAGTTCCTACTCCAAGCATGCATAGATAGGAGGCTCGATAGAGGCAACCTACTTTCCATCAGAATAGGTCTCCTAGACCTAATAAAATGTTACCACCTAGACCTCCTAGGCCTGATCAAAACTTACCTACTAGGCCTAATATAGATCACCTTCAATAGGCATTAGTTCCTCCTTGTAGGTCCATTCCAAAAACACCTTATGGGGCTTATGATGATTTGGAACAAAATGAGGATTACTTAGAAGCACCTTTTGGAGATATGGTTGATGACAATCAACCACCTCAACATATGCTTAATATTCCTCATCCCCCTCCATGGGTCCAAAAAAAAGAAGAGGAGATTAAATCCTCTGATGTGTATCAAGCATTGCTTGAACGCTTAGAAACTATAGAGAGTAAGACATCTGGGAATGGGCTTCAAAAGTCCACCTTGCACCAGTTGCGCAATCAACCACTGCATCCATCTATACCTTCCCCTACATACCCTAAGCATTTTAAAATGCCCAAATTGGACAAGTTTAAATGGGAAGAAGATGCTCAAGAGCACATCACGAGATTCATGAATCAATGCTTCAACATACAGGAGAATGATGCATTACTCCTGAGAATATTTCTAATTACCCTCTCTAGCCCAGCCATTGAGTGGTTTAATCAACTTCCAAGGCATAGCATCTATACCTTTGAATAGTTTGCAGATGTGTTCTTGGAATGTTTCACCTTCAATACCAAGAGGAAGGTGACCTTAACTAACCTTACGGGGTTAAAACAATATGATGATGAGTCTATCACTGACTATGGAAATAGGTGGCGAACGCTCTTAGCTAAGCTACCCTATCTATTGCCAGTGTCCGAGTTAACTCAGATGTTTTCAAAGAGTTACCTAAAACCAATATCTTTATTGTTGCAACTCCAACAATATCCCACTCTTGAGGATGCTCTAGCACAAGCTAGAACCATAGAAGAGATCAAAATCCAAGAGGGGGAGATAGCTAAACCTCGCAAGAAGGAGTGGACTAAAAATCCAAAGAGCAATCCGATGCCATCAAAGCCAATAGTGGTCAATCAAGTGGCCATTAATGTCCTAGGGCCTGCACAAATGATGCCTCCTCAAAAGGTAAATTATCAGGCCCAACCTCCTCCTGCGAGTTATAATAATAATACTCAAGCGAATCAGGGCCAAAATCAGCAACGTCACCCTAGGCAATAGTTTACACCCTTTGTTGAGTCAATGGACTCCCTATTCGATCATTTGTGGGCTGCTAAAATGATTACTCTACCAGAAATCAAGCCTATAGACCCGAATACAGGTAAACCAAAGCCTATGGGACATCGAGAAGATCAATTTTATAGATATCATCGGTAGAATGGCCATGACTTGCCTACGTGCTATGGTTTCAAAAACATAGTGTAAGATATGATAGAGAGGAATGAGCTCCAAGTGGATAATCCTCTCACCCTAAATAATCAATAGATGGGTGTTTTCAAAGACCCATTACCTACTCATGAGGTACATGTATCTCCTTCTAAACAAATGAATGAGGTCAAGATGGCACCCCCTTTACAAGGGTACGTCGGGATGGTAAGTATTGTGACTAGGAATAGATGCTACCCAAGTCAAGTTGCACCACCTACAACTTCAAGTGATGTTCCATCAATGTCATAACCTCCCCCACCTCTAGTATAGAGCCTTCCACCTAGGCTAGTAGTGATAATAAAAAGTAAGCTTGCACAAAGCTTAAGAACAACATTAGCTAGATTATCCATATATGAGCTCATTCAACAATCTCCACCTCATAGAGAAGCTCTAATGGATATTCTTAAGTCGATAGAGTTGCAGCCCTAGGAGTCTAACTCCATTGATTTTGTGGGGCATGTGCAACAATGTAAGGAACCAGTGATCATGTTCCATGAGCATGAACTCAAACCCATAGCAAGTGATGTGGTTGACCCTCCTTTGCACATCATTGCATGTGTGAATGATATACCGTATAAGAGAGTTCTAATAGACACTGGTTCATCAAGCAACATAATAACCACTAGTGCTCTTAAATACCTAGGACTTCCAACATCTCATGTTGTGGCATCCACCTACACCCTCTGAGAATTCAATGATATGATATGCTCCATAGTCGGTACTATAGTCCTACCCATTCAGGTGGGATGCAAAACTATATCGACACTGTGTCATGTTTTGGAGGGTGCAATGGCCTATAATATATTGCTAGGTAGACCTTGGATCCAGGACATGAAGTGTGTCCCATCCATTTCTCATCAATGTCTCAAGTATACTTATGAAGGGTAGGTACACGTAGTCTCTACAGACCTTGAGCCCTTTAAGTATTGCAACATGGTGCAGCAAATCCTCGAGTCGACATTACCATCGACTCATGTGGACTTCCAACTAAACACATCCATTCAGGGTCCACTTCCCTCTCCATCACCTTCCATTACACCATTACCATCTTCATCCATGCCATCATCATCATTGGCAACTTCAGAAAAGCCTTCATCATCGTTAGATCCTCCATAGAGGAACATGTCGAAGAGGCCAATCGATGAGATCCCTCCCATCATTTCCACCATCTCTACGAAAGAGATTCCTAGTCTAGTAGATGAGGAACCATCTCAGGAGGTACACATTGAGTCATATCAAGCCTCACTTCCATCTCCTCCACCTTCATCATCCCAGGTTACAATCCAGATGGCTAGTACAGGGTTAGGAGAGTACTTAGTCAGGAACATCACAATAGTTCCATCCATCGAGATAGTGTAAGATATGGGATGACCTCATCTCCCCATAGGTAGCATTGTACCTCTAGGTATACCACCCAATCAAACAAATTTTATATATGGGGGTATCGAGTATGGAACGTTGCCAGTTCCTCAGCAAGAAGAAGATGATGAACCTTTCTCTGAGGATATAAATTACATGTCAAATCTTGACTATGCCATGTGATATCTACATCACTACAATTGGTATGGTTTTGGTCTAGGGTTATATGAACAAGGTACTCGTGTTCCCTACCAACCACAATATCAGTTACCATATGATAAATCTGGGTTGGGACACAACAAGCTAGTACCTTTAGATGTCCTCACAGAGAGTCTAGAATGCCTATGTCTAAATTATAGGGATGAGCTTGCACATGATCCCTATGCCAATCCAAATCATGTCCACTCATTGGGAGATTATTTTCCCATAAACATGATAGATCAAGGGTTATCTAGTGATGTCGCTCAACCTCATGAAGTGGGAGAGAGTTCACACACCCTTCAATATGATAGTGAGGAAGAGGATCAAGGTCCTCCTCATGAATGGACAATAGATGATGAATCAGACTATGGCATAGCTCCCATAAATTATCCAAGTTTAGATGAGGAATATGAGCAAGTCATCCCATTGGATGATGAAGAAGATTTCTATCTTTGTATGTTCCCATTACAACATCCTATTTGGTGATAGCTTTTACCACTTGAAGAGCAAGCTCATAATCTACCACAACCACCCTAGCGAGTCTAGCGATAACCCATAGATAGAGGGTCCATGCCCTATAAATTCCCCTAGGTGGTCTACGACCATCTAGGTCAACCTAAAATACCCCTAGGTGGTCTATGACTATCTAGGTCAACCTAAAATACCCCTAGGTGGTCTATGACCATCTAGGTCAATCTAAAATGCTCCTAGGTGGTCTACGACCATCTAGGTCAACCTAAAATATCCCTAGGTGGTCTACGACCATCTAGGTCAACCTAAAATATCCCTAGGTAGTCTACGACCATCTAGGTCAACCTAAAATATCCTTAGGTGGTCTACGATTATCTAGGTCAACCTAAAATACCTCTAGGTGGTCTACGACCATCTAGGTCAACCTAAAAAGCCCCAAAGGTATCTATAAGACCTTTGGTCACCCCAAAATACCCCCAAGGTATCTATAAGCCACTTGGTCACCCTAAAATACTCCTAGGTGGTCTATGACCATCTAGGTCACCCAAAAATGCCCCAAAGGCATCTATAAGCCCTTTGGTCACCCAAAAAGCCCCAATGGCATTCACTAAGCCCATTGGTCAAACTGTATATACATATATATATATATCAAAAATCCAAAAACATCATTAAAATATAAAAAACACAAAAATATTGCATTGCATTACATTTCATATCATTGCATTATAACATCACTTGCATTAGGCATCCTCATCATTGCATTGTGCATTGTTAGAAGTTGATCATACATGTCTAGCACCAAGTATGTACACTAGGCATCTGTCAAAATCAAGGTTGTTCAAGGTCAGTTTTACCACCTATTTACATTACATTTATCATTTACATCTACACTCCATACTGTGTGTCTGTTTCCCTTCACTTAGCCATTGTTCATAAGGCATCTTTAGGGTTTTCGGTCACTCAACCATCTCTAGTTTTCTTTTCAGATTTTGTAGAAAGCTATCATGATTTTTAGAAGGTAGAATCCTGCTTAGATTATACCTTGTATATGTCAAAATCCCAACACATTTTCACATTAATAAATCCAAGTTTAGCACAAGGAAAGATGAAACCTACAAAGTGGTCTAGGTTACCTTAAGCAAAAAATTTATCTCACTCATCCCCCTATGCGAATGGTTCAAAGATGCTAAGAATTGACAAAAGGACAAGTTCCTCCTTACCCAAAACAATCAAAATCCCTTGCTTCACACCAAATTAGGGCAAGTATCCAAAAGAGAAAAATAAACAATGGTTATTACCACTAAAAATATTCAAAAGAAAAAGTGGTTTTTACCATTAGAAAAAAGTAAAATAAACAGTGGTTCTCACCACTACCAAAATCCATTGCTCACCATAAACAAAAATGAGCAACTCCCTAACACAATTCAAATATAAAAGAAAATAAGGGAGTATTAAACTTGAATCCCTAGAATTATCAACATTAGAGAACCATAAGGTGATCCTCATTACAGGTTGGGTGGCATCAAGATCACCTAGCAATGGTGGTATCCTTATGCATGATGATATGTCTATCACATAAGCGACTTGCTTTTGTACAGACCAATGTTTGCATGCAGATGAGCTAGCTTTTGGTAGCTTATATTGCCTAGTGGTCTAATCCAACTACGTACAAAACTCAGGATAATGAGACTCATAGGGTGATCTCTAGTATAGATGGGCTGAATCAATCCTGTTTGGCACTAGGGTAACTTTATGTGTTATCATAGTAATGAACTCACATGCACACACAAGGATATTGAATATCTTGGTTATCTTAGCAGATTTATACTTTGTTAAAAAGTCTTGCATGGTTACTATACAACTTTTGATTAGGTAACTAGAGTGTTTTGAGTCTCTTGAAAATCCCAAACACATCATATAACATTATACTATTCATTTCATTTCATATCATGCCATCACATGTTTGTTAGTTTACATTTACACAAGCCATTACATAATGTCATGATAACATGAAAATGATGAGATAAATTTTGTATAATCTATGGTGCTAGCATCTAGTGTGTCAACTAGTAATCATAATCCATCATACACATTAAACAAATCATCCATTCCATTACATTATGCATATACACATATACATATCATAAAATCACATCATAGTACAATTACATGCATCCATGGTAGGCATCCATCATAGCATCATAAAGCAAATATAAGCATTGCATACATCTCATAAAGTAGTAAAGAAACACATGATGATAATAAAAAACTCATATATATATGTATATGTATGAAAACCAAAGCTACATCATCATCCATAAACTGCCCATAGGCTACAATCAAGTGGGTCCTCAGACCTCACGCCCCTAAACAAAAAAAATCAGATAAAGCAAAATCTCAAGTGCACCTCGTACCCATTTATTTACCCTATACACTTGGCGGTTGTAGCGACTTGCACTCCATGCAATCTGGAAAGATGAGTAAATTACCATAAGGCTACTTGAACCAAATTATTCATAGTCAAACTAAAATGTCTTCACTTCAATCCCAAAGAAGGCCATTGTGGCTGGACTACTCCATGGGAATGAGGTATTCATTTTCTTTCTTCTATGAAATCTCATCAAAAATAAAAAATTAAAAACAATTAAAACACCAAAAAATCTCACAAAAACAACTAAAAATATATAAAAAACAGGGCCAAAAACCCACCAAAAACAAGTCAAAAATGGTTAAAATTAACAAGGGATCAATATTGAACTAAAATTATTTATGGATGCTCTAAAAATTCTCTATTTCACTCCCCAAGAAGGCCATTATGGCTGGACCGCTCCACGGGAATGAAGTATTTAGTCTTTTGCTTCCATGAAACACCATCAAAATAATCAAAATCCTAGCAAAATTGGTACATCTTGAAATGGGAAAAATTGAAGGTTATCCCAATTAAGTCATATGGGTCAAGTGACTCATTGCTTTATCATTGGTCATGCCCTCATTGACTCATCTCTTGAGGGGGTAGTCATAATAATGATTTCATAATCAAATCAACACTTAAAACACTCAAAAGTGCAATTTTCATACATTCAAAAGAATCTTTGCCAAAGACAAATTTTCAAGCCCATGCTGGGGCAAACAATCAACAAATACAACAAAAAAAAGGCTTGGCCTCCTTGAAGCCTTGGGAATTCACCCATGAAAAGGCTTACAAGGAAACAAGGAACCAAGACCAAGTATACCCTAAGCCCAAATTGTTCGAACAACACGGATGAAAGGTATACCAAAATCAATCCTTCAACTATGTCAAAAGCAAGGATTCCAAGAATGTATGCTCTTTCCACAATGGAGGCATCTAAATTTGGTTAGGTTAATGAATAACCTTAATCATTTAATGATTTAGTCATCTATTTTTTCTTAGCGCTCTGTTGCACACAACGTGTCTCAAAAAGGGGCATCTGTAGACACTAAAATCATGTAAATCGGATAATACTACTAATGCACCACTCTTATCGATATCATATGGCCCCATTGGGAAACCCTAAGGGGTTAATTAGGGCTCCCAACCACTTTTGGGAAGGTTTACCCCACTTTTGGGAGGTTTTAGGCCATGTAGCCATGGTCGTCCCACCCAGGGATGGTCACAGTTCATGACCGTCCCACCCAGGGACGACCACCAACAACCATCCTTGGGTGGAATGACCATGAACTAGACCCTTCAAAAGTCAAAGGGTAGGACAAATGGAAATCAATTCCTACCATTTATCCCACCCAATCACTCATAATTGATTGGGAGGCTATCATAAACATTAGGACCTACAAATTAGAGGTCCCAAATGGGTAGCCTCTTCTACCCTGTGCATGGCAAAGGAATTGACAAGTGGCAGCACTTGCCTTGCATGCAAAAACTTACCCCTTTGCCCCTTTTCCCCTTTTGGGCTATAAATTGAGGTGCTCCCACCCAATTTCAAGGATGAGAGATTTACAACATTTGACCATGAAGTGCTACCCATATTTGTCCTCACATTTGCCCACGTATTTTCCTTGGAAACCTCTTCATTTGAAGGTGCTTTCAAGGGCATCCCAAAATATACTAATTAATTCCAAAACCTATCAAATATGAGAGTAATTTGACCAAATTCAATGACAACACATTTAGGAGAGTTTTAAACCAGATCCCATTGGAATTGGTGGTAAAAACCACCCCATTTTGTGATTGTCCCTACCAGGGACGGATAACAGTCCTAGTTGGACTTGTCAGGGATGGCCATGAAATGGCTAACAATTTTGACCTAATTTTAACATAGATCAATTCTATAGCATTAGAATAGCAACATACTCAATTTTGGTTAAGTTTTGAATAGATTTGATGTGTCAATTTATGTTTTTGTGATTTCAATATTATTTGTTCCTGCCAGGGACGACCATATGTTTTGATCATAATTCCACTTTAATTTATGCTCAAATCCTTCCAAAATCATCTCATTAACATCATACTTAAATTTCAAGTCATTTGGAGTTTTTTAGATTTGTTGCAAATAAGTTTATACTCGTTATTGCATACTTTTCAAGGTTTTCATTATCAAACACATATGCTACTAATATCTTTCAATATCTTATGTGTAGGTGTAGGTATTCTAGGCATAAGGGAGGAGCTAAGGAGCTGAATAAACATAGCCCAAGAATAGCTCTCAATTGTGGGTTGCAAGAACACTGTAAGCACACCATTAATATCATGAAGGGATTTGATCTCTTATAACTCGTAATCTTAAGAAGAACACTGGAAGCACACCATTAATATCATGAAGGGATTTGATCCCTTATAACTCTTAATTTGAAAAAAATGAGAAGCCCTCAAGGGGACGTATTGTAACCGTTGAATTGATAAATTTATAAATACAAGGAGAAACCCCCTTTTTTCACTTTAAATTATTCATCATTTCAATAGCTTACTTTGTTTACCTCTTTAGCATCTTTCTTTTGCATGCTTTCTTATAAACACTAGATTGCATTTTAGTTTCAATCTATTAGGTGAGCCATTGTTTTTGCTACTTCAATAGAAATTGTAGATGGTAGCAAAAATGGATGGCATGGAAGAAAGATCTACTGTAGGAGTAGAAGATGACATATCCAGGACATCCATGGAAAAAATATCTATACCTGCTCCATAGAAACCTTTTACTTTTTGAATAGATGAAAACACAAGGGAGATCTCACTACAGGGAGAATATGATGACATGGTCAATTTAAACAAAGCCTTACAAGAGAGGACTGCTGAACATCTACTCCAAAAAAATAAGGATTTGAGAAGCCAACTAGAGGTGAAAGATACTAAAATAACAAAAATGCAAGCCATGATTGACAACTTGCAAGAACAATTATCTCAAGTGACCATTACACAAGTGCAACCTCTTGAAGCTAATGAAGAGATAGATTATGCAGTATACCTTTCTAAAATCAAGAGAGAAACATATTTTAAAATATAGGACAAAATTGATGGTATCACAAAAATGTTTTGGTAGATCAGATTGATCCAATTCACTGCCCAAGGTATGAGGAGCCTACTTTATTAGAAATAGCAATACTTGGAAATCATTCATCTCACTCTCCTACTAATGGCTAAATATTTTGAAGAAATGTAGGACAAGGAGGTAATCTTGAAGGATGGCACTAGAGTAAAAGATAGTTTTGAATTCATGAAGGCATCACTTTTTGAGGGGAACTTAGAAAGATGGTACAACATTGTAGCAAAGATGAACTCCATACTCAACAACATAAAGTAAAGCATGGTAGAGATCGAACTATCATTAGAGGAATTCATAGAGGCTACCAATATAGAAGATATGATCATGAACAAGACATAGGAGTTTGACTATGAACCTAATGATGAAAAAGAGATGGCCAGACAAGCTACATTCTTGATTAATACTATAGATTCCCTTACTACTATGTATGAGAAAAATAAAGATTTTATTAACATACAAAAGAGTAGAATCCTGCAAGAGATGAATACAAAGAGGTTTTCTATAACCTTTCATACAGATGCATGGAGACTCATTGAAAAGCAGATAAAAAAACTTTAGTAGATCAAAAAAACAAAAAAAACTAGAGTATGTGGTTTGCAGATGAAGCTTGTAGACACAAAATCACAACCACTAAACCTCCATCCTAACCATCCCACCACCCACTTGTCTTCCATTCCACCTTCCCACCAATTATTTGGCCCAAATCCACCTTCCCGCCATTTCCTATCCTAATTGGGGTTATTTTAATATTATTTTATAATATTTTATATTTTATATAATATTTTAATATATTTATTATAAAATATATAAATAAACTCAATTAACCTTAGCCGTCCGATTTCATTTAATCTCCACCATCCATTTTCATTAATCCATGTCACATTCAAAAATTAATCTCAACCCTAGGATGACTTAATCTTAGCCACAAGATCAAAAGTGCAAGGCTAAAACCCTAATAAAACCCTAGGTTGGATTATAAATAGGGTATTTTGCAAATGCCCAAACACTAGAACCTGAAGATTAAGAGATATACCTGGAGAAGCATTTGTTGATGCCCTAGTGAAGCTTAGATAGAGAGAATTGAAGATCTGATGCCCTAGATAAACCAACAATACTTTTGCCATTCCAGCCATCATCCATCCATCCTCTCTCGCCACCATAGCCGTATTCCATCTGTCGACTTCATCGCCATCCTTCCTAATATATTTTTGGAGATCTGCCCTACCCTACGAGAATTGTGCTAAGCTTGCGAAGCTCGTTGCAAAGCTTGCCAAGTGCCCACCAGAGCTTACCCTATCTACAAGTGCACACCAGAGCTTGCCAAGCTTACTGCAGAGCCTGCCTAGCACCTTCTAGAGCCTACGATAGTTCCAAGTGTGAACCAGAGCTTGCAAAGCTCACATCAGAGCTTGCTGCAACACTGAAACAAAGATCTAAATTTGCTACACCATAAAATTTGCAACAACGAAGAAAGGTATATTTAGTATTGTTTCATTTCATTTATTCGTTGGTTTGGCATGCATTTTAAATTAATTCTTAAGCTAGGGTTTTGTTAATGTTTGAGGGTTTCACACTGTGGAGCCCTCACAGGTACTTGATGCTCTTGTGTTTTGTTTTGCATGCGGATATATGAATTCAACATATTCTTTGATGACTGTTGAAGTTGGAGTGGCCCCACATTGGATATTCAAAGCCCACTCAACCTTTTGGGATCAAGGACACACTCAGATCTGAAGACACTTTTGTTATATCTAACTAGGGTTTCGAAGAACCCTAGTTCCACTGTAAATTATTGTATCAAATATCCGCATTGGATATTGATTGTAACAAAGGAGTCTATTGGCCTCCCCATTGAATACATTTTTTTTTGTGCAATTTGTTTTGTCTCATTGCTTTATTTGATTCTACCATTTTATTTTCAAGTGTTGTGTCTTTGCATCCACAAATGGAGATCATGGTGGGATCCCACAAGGGTTTCATAATTTGATAGATCTACCTTGCTATTTTCTATTGTTGCTATTGTTGCAGGTTTTTTAGAAAGCATAAAAATTGCCACATTCGTTGCTAGGGTTTTTGAAGCATTCTGCAGTAGTTCCAGGGATCGTGCAGGCACCCTTCCACACTTCACAGGCACTCTCATGTGCCTAAGTAGGTGCATAACTATACCTGGAATTAATTTGAAGCAGAGCTAAGGCTTCCAAGTGAGTTACGTAACCCTAGTTTGCCATTCAACAATTTACATATTTTGTTTCTTGCTGCTATTTTTTTTCATTGTTTCTGTGTTCACATTAAGAAATCAGGGAAAGAATCACTAGTAAGTTACATCTAGGGTTTTTGTGTGATTTAAGATATAAAGTATACTTCTTGTTCTAAAATTGCAAGTATAGGTGATTTATCTACATTTTTGAGTGCATATAAAATGCAAAAACATCTTAGAGTTGCATTTTAGGGTTAAAAATTATTTCAAACTTGCATATCTAAATAGGAACAATATTTAGAAGCATAAAAGTAATCCTGCCCTAGGCTGGCCCCTTTGGCAGAGAGGTGGACGAACCCTCCGGTGCTCTTGTGATTTTTATCACTTGTAGGCAAGGGTTTTAAGGGTGTACTCTACGCTCTATCAATGAAATTTGTATATTTATGTTGGATTCTAATTTAGATTAGTGAGGTTGGTAATTTTTAATATTGTTTGCACACTATAAAGAACAAAAATTAATCAATCACACACTTGCACGTTGCACTTTTTAACAGTAATAGTTGGATTTCATCACCAACTATTGCTTGAGGTTTGGTTATGGTGGCTTTCATCTCCATCCATAAAATCTCTACCCCTAGACACCATAGGAATACCCTCGAGCAAACTTGTTGGAGGTCATTACCAACAAGAATATCGTTGCCTTGGCCAACCATAGTTTTTACCTTTGTTTTTCATTAAACAATATTAGGCTACACTGAAACGCACAAACCCAACAATTTTAAAAGGAACTTCACATTAAAGGAAGAAAATAATTAATGAACCTGAGGTAATCCACACAAGGTGAAACCTAGGATTGGTTGTTTTCTTTGCTTTATTTCTTTAGAAAGGAAATTGTTAATTTGTGTGATCTAGATTAATCTTGAATTTTTGGTTTAATTGCTTTATTGTGTTAACACATCAATAAAAGAAGGTAATGAACCAAAATAATTTAATGGAAAATAATTACCATGAGCTTGCTACTTAGGTAGCCCCATACACTATGATTTAGACTACTTTGTTTGGATCAACCCATCCATCCTGCTCTCAAGAGGAGTCCCATCAACTTAACATGGAAGCTGCCACCACCTACATAGACATGGATAGAGTGCAAGCCATCTACAAGGCCTCTAACTATGTCATGGAGCCCCTTAGCCAAGATGATTTTGAAGAACTTGAATTGGCTACCACCTACCTTACCCAAGGATATACTAATTCAAGATATGAATATGGTATGCCTTCCAACACAAGCCAACCATCATAAAGCCCAGGTGTTCAAAACACTTACTTCACATCCACCTACACCAACCCCTTGTATGAGGAGCATGTCAATGTTGCCTCGCAAGTCCCCAACCTTCAAGTTGTAACATAAAATGCAACTTGCACCATACCCATGACCTCTCATCTATCATCCACACCTCCATCATCACATTTAGCTAACATGACCATGTCATCCACACCTCCATCATCATGTTTAGCCAACATGACCATGTCATCCACACCTCCATCATCTCATTTAGCCAACATGACCATGTCATCCATCCCTCCATCATCTCACTTAGCCAAAATGACCATGCCTAATATTCCATCATCATTAGCCCAACCATCATCTCATCCAACCTCAACCCCATCATTCGACACATGGTCAAATCAGGAACTCACGAATACATTAGGGCTCATCAATAGATTGCTTTCACAATGAAAAAAAGGAAAGCAACTGGTTAACACAAACCCTATGACTAAACGAGTCCCAAATCAACCTCCACTCATCAATAAAAAATTGTCTTGGGTCCCTCAATCCCCCATAGTGACCATCCCTAACCCACCACCACTCCACACATCCACCATACCAATCAACATTACCACCAATCAGCAATCCAATTATTTCCTCCATCATCCTCATAAATCATACCCATCCTTAAATCATCCATATTCTTCACACACCCAACCCAATCCATTCCACAACACCATGTTGGTCACACCCTAACATCTATCATCAAGCCCATCAACCAACCACCACCTAATCCAGGGTCCTCACATTCTAGCAGAAGACCTTAGACTTCAAGCAATACAAAAGCAAATCAATTAGTTGGTGCAAAATTCATCAGGAACAATGAGCCAAAATCCCACATTAAGCCAACTGATCCATCAACCAATTCATCCATCGGTACCATCACCACCATATTCGACAGATTTTACGATACCAAAATTCGACAAGTTCAAGGGAACTAAGGATCCCAAAGAGCATGTGAGCTCATTTGTCCACGTATATTTTTGGATTAGCGATGATAACGCTCTCATGCTTCGAATGTTTCCTCAAATGCTAGGGGGGATGCCATAGAATGGTACAATCAATTGACCACACATAGTATATACACTTTTGATCAATTGATAGATCTATTATTAGAGCGCTTCACCCTAAATATTAAAAATAAGGTATCCTTATCAGATATTTACTATTTGAAACAATGGGATGAGGAACCTATCTATGAATTTGGAAACCGTTGGAGGGAAGTCATAACTAAATTGCCATTCTCCCTACCAATGGAATATATTATAAATCTTTTTACCAAGAGTTGCTTAAAACCCATCTCTTGGATGCTACAGTTAAACACTTATAGAACATTTGAAGAAGCTTTAGAATAGGCCAGTGTCATTGAGGAGATCAAAATCCAAGAGGGTGTCATTAAGCCTAAAAGGAAAGAATGGTAAAATAAAGGCCAATACCAAAATAACCAATCTGGCCAAAGCAAATCCACACAAGCCTCAACGGCTAACACATCAAACCAATTTAATCAAGTGGTGATGAGCTAGCCTGTAGTGGCTCAAAAACTGGTGCAACAACAAATTTCATATCATGCGGTCCCATCAGTTACCCAAGCACCAATGGTTCAAAACATAATGCCAACTGTGGAACAACCTATCCATCACCAATTCAATCACTCCCAAAGCCAATACACTCTGTTAAACGAGTCATATTCATCCCTGTTTAGAAGGTTGTATGAAACCAAAAAATTAGCCTTACCAGACATTAGGCCTCTTGATCCCACAAAAAGGGCTAGGACTTATAGAGATCACTTGTTTTGTCCATACCATCAAAAAAATGGGCATGATATCAATTCATGTAATGTGCTCAAAAATGTAGTGCAAGACCTCATAGACTTAGGGGTCATCAATGTGGATAACCCCTTAGCTCCATAAAATCAAAATTTGGGCGTATATCAGACACCTCTACCTAACCATGGGGAGGTTCAACACAATGAAGGAGGTAACAATCAACAACAACCTCCTAATAAAGTAAATCATGTCCAAAAATATCAAAACTTTGTCAGAGTAGTCAATGTGGTCACTAGAGGGCAAAGGAAAAATCAACAACATGATCAACAACCTTCAAAAAAACCACCCATCCAAACATCACCAAATCCATCTCCTCCCATCAATATGTCCAACCCATCCCATCCACCTATCCTTCATCCGATTAGGCCAGCGGTAACCTTAACCAACTGGTTAACCACTAGTGTGAAGATGGCATCGACCAAAATTTCTGTCTATGAGCTCATTCAAAAATCCCCTACGCATAGAGAAGATTTTATGGAAATGCTCAAGTCAATTGAGTTAGAATCCCAAGACTCCAATGCCTTCAAAATTTTTTTAGGGAGTGTTAGAACATGCATGGACCCATCAATCACCTTTTATGACTTCAAGATAAAACCAATGAGTTTAGAATCGGTGGACCCTCCATTGCATATAATGACCTTAATAGATAGAAAGCCTTTAAAAGAGTGTTAATTGATATCGGCTCATCAATCAACATCATTACAACTGCTGCCCTTATCCATCTCAACTTGAAGAGAATTTACAGAAACATATTCTAGAAATAATGCAGAAATAATAACTAAGGAAATAATGACACCATTCAATGCACATATAACACACAAGATTTACCCTGGTTCACCCAATTTGGGCTAGTCCAGCAAACAAGAGTCTATCCTCCTTGATATATTATTCTCTCTCTTGCCCCTAAAACGGGACATTACAATAATTATATAAGGAAACTCATACAACCCTAAACCACCAAGTGGTATTAGGGTACCATGGATACAACACCGTGGGCTAAACCACCCACACCCACTAACCACCCACCAACCGTGGGAATCCCGGGGGTCGCTCCAAAAGTAGCGATAAAAGTAGGTGAAAAGTAGCGATAAAAGTAGGTGAAAATTTCGCCGTCGGTTTCGCCGGCTTCAACATAGCCGGCTTCGCCAGCTTCAATCACTTTCACCATATCCGAGGGCGTCCCCCTACGCACCTCGAGCCATCACCTATTACGTAATCACCTTTACCGTAGCCGGGGGTCCTTGGGGGCCTTCGGCCCCCCCGGACCCCCCCTACCCGTCGTCTTTTGCACTGTAGTGCCTATCGTACAATTATTTTCCGACAAAGAATGAGACACATCCAACATTCTCCCACTTGTTGAATACTTTGCCAGACCCATTTCAGTTGTACAGAATCTAAACTTTTCAGTGCTTACGACCTTGGTTAAAGCATCCGCAAAATTTTCCTTGGTGTCTACCTTTTCCAGCAACACTTTCTTCTGTTCAAGCATGTCCCTACAGAAATGGAACTTTGTATCAATGTGCTTCGTTCTTGAATGGTAAGCAGGGTTATTTGCCAAAAATATGGCACTCTGACTGTCACAGTTTATCTTCATAGCTCCTTGAAAGAACCCAATTTCAGCACATAGTCTTTGCAGCCATACGGCTTCCTTACTTGCATCAGTGGCTGCCATATACTCAGCTTTAGTAGTTGAAAGAGCAACAACAGTCTACCTCTTGCTCATCCAACTAATGGCCCCTCCGAACAAATTGAATACATAAGCACTAGTAGATCTTCTCCTGTCCAGATCTCCAGCCTAATCTGCATCAACAAACCCTTCTATATCCAATTGTCTATTTTCTTTACCTATACCCTCATAGCAGATTGTAAAATCAGAGGTGCCACACAAATATTTGAAAACCCTTTTCACAGCAGTCCAATGCTCTTTACCAGGTTTAGACATATATCTACTCAAGACTCCCACTGCATGGGCAATGTCTGCTCTAGTACAAACCATGGCATACATTAAACTACCTACAACATTTGCATAAGGAATATGTGACATTTCCTCTACCTCTTCTTCTATTTTTGGACATTGTTCAGCAGACAATTTTTCACCTAAAGAAATAGGTACCTTCACCGGTTTGCAATCCTGCATATTGAACCTTTTCAACACTGTCTCAACATACTTTTTCTGATCCAGCCATAACTTTCTGTTAGAGTGATCTCTTTTTATTTGCATACCCAATATAAAATTTGCAGGGCCAAGATCCTTCATGTCAAACTGTGATGCCAACTGAGACTTTACTTCCTTGACCAGTTTCTTGCTATTTCCAATTAGTAACATGTCATCAACATAAAGAACTATAATGACAATTACATTAATAATTTTCTTTGAATACACATAATGATCAGCATTGCTACGAACAAAACCAATTCCCAAAACATAAGTATCAAATTTTTGGTACCATTCTAGGTGATTGTTTCAGTCCATACAATGATTTATTTAACTTACATACCAGATCCTCCTTTCCTGCAACAATGAAACCTTCAGGCTGCCTCATATAGATTTCTTCCTCCAAATCTCCATGAAGGAATGCAGTTTTCACATCCATCTGTTCTATTTCAAGATCAAATGCAGCAACCATAGCTAACATAAATCTAATTGATGTTAGCTTTGCAACGGGAGAAAAAACTTCACCATAATCAATTCCTTCAACCTGGGAAAAACCTTTAGCAATCAGGCGAGCTTTATATTTCTCCACTTTACCTTCAACATTCTACTTCTTCTTAAATATCCACTTGCAACTTATTGCTTTCCTACCACTTGGTAATTTCACTAAATCCCATGTTCTGTTCTTTTTCAGGGACATCATTTCCTCATCCATGGCCTCTTCCCAACGGTTTGCCTCTCCAAAATTAACAGCTTCTCTAACTGTTCTAGGATCTTCATCAGTAACAGATAGTACAAAAGAAGTAGGAAAAGCAGATGGACTGTACCTTTCAGGTTGCTTCCTTTCTCGTGTTGATCTCCTTACCACAGGTGTATGAACCTCTTCTTCATCCTCTTCCAGATCCTCACCTATATGCTCCTCTTCCATATCCTCATCTGTATGCTCCTCTTCCAGATCCTCTACTATCTGATAGTTTTCCATGAGATCAAATTGGACCGTTCCAGGTTCCTCTTCTATAACTACCTTCCTGGAATCACTGATCATCTCCCTAAACACCACATCTCTACTGTACACTGTACTTTTAGTTTTTGGATTCCAAAGCTTATATCCTTTAACACCATATTTATAACCAATAAAGATACATTTAAAAGCCTTATTATCTAGCTTACTTCTTTTCTCCTTTGGAATATGTATGTATGCATCACAACCAAAAACTCTGAGATGTGAAATAGAAGGTTTCTTACCAAATAGAGCTTCAAATGGAGTTTGATCTGGCAATGCTGATGTAGGTGACCGATTTCACAAGTAACATGCTGCACTCACTGCTTCTGCCCAGAATTCCTATGCCAAACCTGCACCATTGAGCATACTTCTAGCCTTCTCCATCAATGATCTGTTCAACCTCTCTGCAACTCCATTCCGTTGAGGTGTATATGGAGTAGTCTTCTGTCTTGCAATACCACATTGCTTACAAAATTTCTCAAATATATTAGAACAATATTCCCCTCCATTATCAGACCTCAACACCTTAATCCTTTTATCAGTTTGATTCTCAACAAGTGCTTTAAATTCCTTAAATTTTTCAAACTCTTCATCTTTGCTCTTAAGAAAGTAAATCCATGCATATCTTGAAAAATCATCAACAAAGGAAGCATAATACCATGATTTTCCAAGAGACAACATAGGAACAGGACCAAAAATATCACTGTGGATCAAATCTAGTACCCCACTAGATCTTGTGGCACCAGATGGAAAACTAACCCGATTCTATTTACCATAAATACAATGTTCACAGAACTCGGAAGACATTGAGTAATTAGGGATACCATGAACCATACCTTTTGTGTACATGGTACGCAATCCCTTTTCTCCAATATGTCCCATCCTTTGATGCCAGAGTGTTGAGTTTTTATCAGAATCAACCTCAAGAGCAGTTGAGCTATTACACTCATTTGTCATAGTGCTTCCTAATAGCTTATACAATGTTCCAATCCGAACTCCCTTTGCCAACACCATTGATCCACGAACCATTTTGCATGAATCCTTGCCAAAACTGACATTCACTGCTGCATTGGCCATTTTGCTTACCGAAATCAAATTTCTAGCAAGTCCCAGAATATACATCACACCTGGTAGGGTCTTAACCCTACCATCCTACAACAAAATTTTCACTCTTCCATGATCCATGATTCTGAGTGGTGAATCATCTCCCAATAGTACCTCCCCTCCATCATATCTTTCATATTCATTGAACCACCCTCTATGAGGAGTCATATGAAAAGAGGCACCAGTATCAATCAACCAATCATTTTTATTTGATCGTGTGGAGCACGATGAGCAGGATGCCAGATATACATCCCCTGCTTCATCAATGGATTTATTCATCTCTATGGAAGTCGATTCATCAGACTTTTTTCCAGACTCAGCTTTCTTTGATCTGCAATCCTTCTTCATATGACCAGGCTTGCCACAATTCCAGCATTTTCTCTCAAACTTCCCCCGAGACTTGGATCTACCTTTAGACTTAGACCTATCACCATATCTAGATTTGTCCTTCTCCTTGGCATGCCCTCTCACTATTAGGGCTTCCTTAGATGTGCCCTCCATGGCTTTTCTCCTCATATCCTCAGATAATAGAGATGCCACTATATCTTCAAACTTCAATGTGGATGAAGTTGTACTACCAATTGCTACTACTAAGTTATCCCATGAATCCGGTAAAGAGCATAACAAAGTAATGCATTTATCTTCCTCACTCAACTTAATTTCTACAGATGTTAGTTGACTTACCACTGTATTGAATGCATTCAGATGATTTGCAACTGAATCCCCATCATGCATCCTAAGATTGTACAGTTTCTTTCTGAGGAATAATTTTTTCACTAGGGACTTCGATTGATACAAAGCCTCTAACCTCTCCCAGAGATCCTTTGTTGTAGCTTCTCTTGAAACATTGATGAGCACTAAATCTGCAAGACACAGTCGAATTAGAATCCTTGCTTTTCGATTCATCTTCTCCCAATCTTCATCGGAAGTACCCGTAGGTTTTGTTGTTTCTGAAATAGCAACCCACTGATCTCTGTCCATGAGCATATCTTCCATCTTTAACTTCCATAGCTCAAAAATTTTGTCGTCAAATTTCTCGATATCTATCCTTGAATGATTTCCTGACATTTTTCCTGACATGAGATGAATAAATCCATTGATGAAGCAGGGGATGTATATCTGGCATCCTGCTCATTGTGCTCCACACGATCAGATAAAAATGATTGGTTGATTGATACTGGTGCCTCTTTTCATATGACTCCTCATAGAGGGTGGTTCAGTGAATATGAAAGATATGATGGAGGGGAGGTACTATTGGGAGATGATTCACCACTCAAAATCATGGGTCGTGGAAGAGTGAAAATTTTGCTGCAGGATGGTAGGGTTAAGACCCTACCAGGTGTGATGCATATTTTGGGACTTGCTAGAAATTTGATTTCGGTAAGAAAAATGGCCGATGCAGCAGTGAATGTTAGTTTTGGCAAGGATTCATGCAAAATGGTTCGTGGATCAATGGTGTTGGCAAGGGGAGTTCGGATTGGAACATTGTATAAGCTATTAGGAAGCACTATGACAAATGAGTGTAATAGCTCAACTGCTCTTGAGGTTGATTTTGATAAAAGCTCAACACTCTGGCATCAAAGGATGGGACATATTGGATAAAAGGGATTGCGTACCCTGTACACAAAAGGTATGGTTCATGGTATCCCTAATTACTCAATGTCTTCCGAGTTCTGTGGACATTGTATTTATGGTAAACAAAATCGGGTTAGTTTTCCATCTGGTGCCACAAGATATAGTGGGGTACTAGATTTGATCCACAGTGATATTTTTGGTCCTGTTCCTATGTCGTCTCTTGGAAAATCACGGGATTATGCTTCCTTTGTTGATGATTTTTCAAGATATGCATGGATTTACTTTCTTAAGAGCAAAGATGAAGTGTTTGAAAAATTTAAGGAATTTAAAGCACTTGTTGAGAATCAAACTGATAAAAGGATTAAGGTGTTGAGGTCTGATAATGGAGGGGAATATTGTTCTAATATATTTGAGAAATTTTGTAAGCAATGTGGTATTGCAAGACAGAAGACTACTCCATATACTCAATAGAATGGAGTTGCAGAGAGGTTGAACAGATCACTGATGGAGAAGGCTAGAAGTATGCTCAGTGGTGCAGGTTTGGCATAGGAATTCTGGGTAGAAGCAGTGAGTCAGCATGCTACTTGCAAAATCGGTCACCTACATCAGCATTGCCAGATCAAACTCCATTTGAAGCTCTATTTGGTAAGAAACCTTCTATTTCACATCTTAGAGTTTTTGGCTGTGATGCATACATGCATATTCCAAAGGAGAAAAGAAGTAAGCTAGATAATAAGGTCGTTAAATGTATCTTTATTGGTTATAAAGATGGTGTTAAAGGATATAAGATTTGGAATCCAAAAACTAAAAGTACACTGTACAGTAGAGATGTGGTGTTTAGGGAGATGATCAGTGATTCCTCATACACCTATCCTTCCCCATCCCATCCACCTATCCTTCATCCGATTAGGCCAGCGGTAACCTTAACCAACTGGTTAACCACTAATGTGAAGATGGCATCGACCAAAATTTCTGTCTATGAGCTCATTCAAAAATCACCTAGGCATAGAGAAGATTTTATGGAAATGCTCAAGTCAATTGAGTTAGAATCCCAAGACTCCAATGCCTTCAATTTTTTTTTAAGGAGTGTTAGAACATGCATGGACCCATCAATCACCTTTTATGACTTCAAGATAAAACCAATGAGTTTAGAATCGGTGGACCCTCCATTGCATATAATGACCTTAATAGATAGAAAGCCTTTAAAAGAGTGTTAATCGATATCGGCTCATAAATCAACATCATTAAAACTACTGCCCTTATCCATCTCAACTTATCGCCATCTTACATTACCAAGTCATCACTCACCCTCAAAGCATTTAACGATGCTTTGTGTACCACAGTTGACACTATCGTTTTACCTATAGAAGTAGGGGCTAAAATATTGCACACCATGTTTCACATCTTGGAAGGTGCCATGGTGTATAATATACTCCTTGGTAGACCTTGTAGGAGGGAAATGAAATGTGTCCCATCAATTCATCATCAATGCTTAAAATATGTTCATGATGGACAAGTCCATTGCATCCCCATGTAGATGTTGAACCCTTTAAGTATTGTAACTTCATTTGAAATCCCTATGAATCCATGTTACCTTCCACATATTTGTTCTTGGTGCCATCATTAGATCCATCAATTTTATATTCCAATCCATCTTATTCCTCTAATCTACCTTCATACTCTTCTAAGACTCCCATCATAGAGGAGCTACCCATCACATCATCTTCTCAATCATCCATTTCTTCTTGTACATGTAATTGCAGATAAGCTTCCATTAGCACATCATACATCACAAAAACTTCTTCCACTACAACCACTTCTTCTAGGCCATATCATCATTCCACACCACCATATCATCATGCCCCGCCACCATCCAATCCAACTCCATTAGCTGATGTGTCACAAGTCAAACTTTCCATTGTGACATATTTAATTCCCTGCCATCCACAACCAATCCAGAGCCATTCGAGCCTTCACCATCCACCTCATCAACCCAAGTCAAAGTCCATATCACCAATCCTAGTATAGGTGAGTATGTGGTCCAAGACGTCATCATCACCCCCTTAGCCATTCCAACACCCAAGGATTTTGGACGTCCCAAAGACTGTTCTTTATCCATAGGTTTTGTCTACAACATGAGTACCGCTCCAAATAGCATTAAATTTTTTTATGGAGGATTGGATTGCTCAACTAGGGCAAACCCACCCGAAGAACTAAAAGAGCCTAGGCATGCCAATATACCTCACGTGGAAGAGTTTCCATCCAAATACTTCAACATGTTCCATTGGCAAGGTCAAGGTTTAGGTTCCCATGAACAAGGAATGCATGATATCCTAGATGTCCCATATAGAGGTGCTCATGATCATTCTAGATTATGTTATACCCAATTGTCCTCCATCACTTCTCTTGAGCAAGCCTTAGCCTCAATGATGAAGAGACCTCCATGCATCAATTGCCATCAACATCCTCTCTTGAACAGGTCCTTCAAGAAATCTGTATTGATGAAGTAGACGAGGATGATCCCATCAATTTATCCTATCTGATATTTTATTCTGATGATGAAAGTTATGAAGAATTTGAAGTCATGTCAAATGCTTTTGATGATTCTGAAGAGGAATCACTCCCTAGTGTCCCCATCACCCAACAAGAAGAGTTTTACCTTTAAATTTTTCCCATCCAGCATCCCATTTTTTGCTTGCTTCTTCCACAAGAGTAATATGATCCACCTATCAATCCACCTTGATCCTGACATAAGCCAAGAATTGTAACATATGTACATACAAAAAAACAAAAAAATAAAAACATACAAAAAAAAGAAAAAAAAAGAGAAAAATGTTGCTCTAATGTTTCACGTTCACTATTACAAGGATACCATACCTCGACATTGGTTTCAATTCAATTGTTCCATCCACGCATCCATCCCAGCCACCATTCATTCACCTAAGTCAATATGAATCCTATTGACTTATTCACCCTGCTCCGCAATCCATACGATTTGGCTAATCCAATTCCAATTGACAACAACCTCATTGAATTGGACCGAATTTCCTCCCCACCCTCCCTCTCAGAGTTCATCCTATCTGAGGAATTGTTAAGGGCTTCAGCCTGTTACATTCCTCCACCCCCACCTTCACCCTCGCCATATTCAGCTAGTAGTCCTGAGGTTTTCGAGGCAAAGTTAGACAACAATAAGAAAGAGAGGCTAGATGACATCTTAGATGACTTCAATATGATTCCAAAACCACATCAACTTGAGGAAGGTTCACATATATCCATTGAAGAAACCATTGATGTGAACCTTAGTTCAGATCTTGACAATCCCCAAATTGTCAAGCTTGGAAAATTTTTAACACCCAATGAACAAGAGCAATTCATTGCTCTCCTCAAGAAGAAGAAAGAGGTGTTTGCATGGTCCTACAAGGATATGCCTGGCCTTGATCCTGACCTTGTTGTCCAAAATATCACCTTGCAACCTAAAACCAAGCCGGTCAAACAAAAGCTTAGAAGAATGCATCCTACCATAGCACTCATAGTCAAAGAGGAAATACAAAAATTGCTAGATGTTCACTTTATCGTCCCTATTGACTATCCTGAGTGGCTTTCAAATATGGTACCCATTTGCAAGCCCAATGGGGGATACGCATTTGCAATGACTTTTAAGACCTAAATAAAGTGTTTCCTAAGGATGATTTCCCTATACCAAACATTAATACTCTTGTCGATACCTGCGTAGGCCACGAAATGCTTTCCTTCATGGATGGTTTCTTAGGATACAACCAAATTTGAATAAATACTGATGATCAACTTAAAACAATATTTACAACACCATGGGGAACATTTTGTTTTAGGGTTATGCCCTTTGACCTTAAAAATGTAGGAGCTACTTATCAAAGAGCCATAACTTACATCTTTCATGATTACATGCATAAAGTCATTGAAGACTATGTAGATGATCTCTTGGCTAAATCTAAAACCAGACAAAAACATATTGATGTTTTGGACAAGATGTTTGATCGGCTGTTAGAATTCAAGGTGAGGTTAAATCCCAAAAAGTGTGTCTTTGGTGTTACCTCTGGTAAAATTTTAGGATTCATTGTCTCCAGGTGAGGCATTGAAGTGGACCCAAATAAGGTTAAGGCCATCATGGAAATGCCACACCCAACTAACATCAAGGAATTGCGTAGCTTGCAGGGTAAAATTCAATCGATCAAACGCTTCATTTCGCAACTTTTTGATAAATGCAAGCCATTTAACCACCTGATACAAAATGGGGTAGCATTCATATGGACAGATGAATGTCAAAAACATTTGACGACATCAAGTATTATCTAACTTCACCACCAGTTTTAACTCCTCCTAAGACAGGGGTCCCCTTTCCATCTATATGTCTCAGCCACAAAGGCTGCTTTAGGGATGATGCTTGCACATAAAAATGAAAAAAATTGAGAGTAAGCAATCTATTACATGAGTTGAACGTTGGTAAGTTATGAAAAAAGATACGCTTATGGAGAAAAGTTATGCTTAGTGGTGGTTTTAGCCACTAAGAAACTTCGACATTATATGCTAAGCCAAACAACCTATGTCATAGCTAGAGAAAATTCTCTACGTTACATGATGTCTCGCACTTATAAAAATACCCATACCGCTAAATGCATAATGTTTCTTATAGAATTTTATCTCGAATTCATTAGCCAAAAATCCATTAAAGGTTAGGTCATTGCCGATCACCTTGTAGAAGCTCCACTACCTAGTGATCATCCTTTGATTATTGAGCTCCCAGATCATTCGGTATTTTCAGTCACTAAAGAAGGAAAAGATATCATTCCTGAGGAGGATGTCGACATCACATTATTATTTTATGGATCTAAGTGCAAAAAAGGTCAAGGTGCAGGAGTTGTATTTCACACACCACAGGGGATTCCCAGTCCTTTATCATTCAAGTTAGACTTCTCATGCACAAAAAACATAGCAGAGTACGAATCCTTAATCTTAGGTCTTGAATCAGATATAGTTATGGGTATTAAGCATATCCAAATATTTGGAGATTCTCAACTTGTTGTAAAACAAGTAACAAGAGAATACCAATGCAAATAACCTACCATTAAGCTTTATCATAAAATAGCAATGAAATTGCTATCAACATTCGAATGGTATGAAATCAATAACTTGCCTCGTTCGACTAACAAATTTGTAGATGCAATGGCCTCTCTTGGATCCTTGATTCAAAATAATGACTTAGGAGAGGTACAAACCCTAATAATCTCAACAATATCTAAAGCAACCGTGAAGCGTGCTAACCCACATGATGGAAAAGATGTTTGCTTTATCCATGTGAAATCATGTGAGCCTTGGTCAAACCCCATAATTGCCTTTTTAAAATTTGGAACACTCCCATATGACATGTCTCGGTCTGCCAAACATGCCTTCAAGCAAAAGGTAGCCTGTTTCGTTCTCTTGGGTGACATGTTATATAAATGGGGTTATGATGGAATCTTGCTTCGATGCCTCAAACTAGAAGAGGCCCAAAGGGCTATAGAGGAAGCCCATTATGGTGCTTGTGGTGGTCATTTTAGTGGAATGGCCATTGCAAAGCGTATTTTACTCATGGATTATTATTGGCCCACCATGGAACGTGACTGTTACACATATGTCAAAAATTGTAAATAATATCAATCACATGCCAATTTAACACATGTACCATCACAAGCTTTATAGTCTATACAGAGTCTCTGGCCCTTTTCACAATGGGACCTCGATCTAATCGAAAATTTTTTGACCTCCTCTTTAGGACAACATACTTTCATCATAACAGCCACAAAATACTTCACAAAGTGGGTTGAGGCAATCATTCTAACCAGTACGATAGGACCTAGAATTGTGGATTTCATACTCCATCACATCATTTGTCATTTTGGTATCCCCTCTAAAATCATTTTGAATAATGGTAAGTCTTTTAAGAACAAGGATGTTAGAACACTTTACGAGAAATATAATATCCAACATAGTTTATCAGCTCCTTATTACCCACAAGCAAATGGACAAGCTGAATCTACCAACAAGACCTTAATTACCATTCTTAAGAAACTTGTCAAAGAAAATCATAAATATTGGCATACACAAATCCCTTTGGCACTTTGGGCTTATCAAACAAGCATTCGAACGCAAATGAGAGCAACACCATTTTCTCTGGTCTATGGAGCGAAAGCTATTATGCCTCTTGAGCTCGAGATTCCTTCCTTACAAATTTCCTTGCAAGAATTCATAGATGATGATACAGCTAGACAAGCACGACTTGACCAACTCACACTCTTATATGAAAGGCATGTCAATGCATTAGAACATTTACGAGTTTATCAAGACCGCCTCAAGCGTGCTTACAATGCTAAAGTCCATCTTCAAGAATTTCAAGTAGGGGATCTCATCCTCAAAGAGAACCAACAAAACACCAATGCGTTGCCACATATTCATGACAAATTTGTGGCAAATTGGTTAGGTCCATATGTGATCACTCAAAAAGTGGGTAATGGTACTTATAGGCTTGCCGATTTAGAGGGTAAAGATAATCCTGAACCACTTAATGTTATTCATTTAAAAGCATTCCATTGTTAAACGTGACACACTATATGTATATATACATGGCTAAAAAAAAAAAAGCAAACAAATTGTATGCTCTTACATAGGCATTTTCACATTGCATACATTTCATTTGCATTTAGGCATTTACATTCAATCATACATATTTCGTTACATTGTATAATTTCCATTTGCATATTAACAGTCATTATACTAGGCATACACATTTGCATTCATCCCATCCCATGCTCAATGATATAGCATAGTAATGATGATATGGCCACAAAACAAAAGTCAAAGTTATAGAAAGTGAGGGTACCTAGTTTGAAACAATCATGCAACTTTCATAAGCCAAAAACATCACATGTCAAAATCACAAAAGCTAGCTTTAGGTAATCTTCATAACAGGTCATGCCTAATTTACTCATAGTGGGTCAATGAACTTCACATTCGCACACACTGGTTCTTGATTGATAGGGTCATTGTCACACTCAAAGATTTGGTAATTGAACCTCACTTGCACACACATTTGTCCTAAATAAAGTTAGACAACCCAAGTGAGTGTGGTTGATAACACTAGTATGTTTGAGTCTTTGAATCTTCTGCCATACTCATTCTATATCTTATTTCATGTCAAATTCCATATTTTCTTCCACATCAACGTCCATATTTTTTGACATGTCCACATTCATGTCTTCATGGTAAGTCGAGTTGCAAAACATAACAAAACTGGGTACTCCCGATTGTCAAACAATGGAAAACAAAAATGGCCAATAGTATTTTTGAACTATAATAGATCATATGAACAACATGCATTTCTATCATGTAAGTCTACATTCATTTAGCATTAACTTGCATTAATCATATCAAATTATCATAATATTGCATATAGTTTACAGTCGTCATGCATTTACTTAAAATAATAACTCATCATTAGCTTGCATACATCAAATCAAATAAACATTAGGCATATACATCATAGTCATTAGCTTGCATACATCATCATAAACATTAAATAAAGCATTGCATAACACATAAAAACATCCACACAAAAAGACAACACGCATATATGAAAAGGCCATGTATATATATATAAGCGTCCAATATACAATAGAGTGCCAAGAAGGCTACAAAAGGGAGCACCAAGGCTCACATGTACAAAAGAATACATATAAGCACTACATCAACTATCCATGAGAAGACCCCTACGACCCAGTAGGAGCCCTCGACCTAATACTTTGCCCTGACTCCGTCTACCTCGATGGCTCGACCATAGATGAAGAAGGAGGATCTAGCAAGGTGATGTGATGCTGCATACACACATCCTCCAAGGAATGTGTGTATGCCTCACTAACTCGAAGTCACCATAATTCCTTTTGATGTCATCACTCCTTCACCAAAATCTTTGCCTGTAGCCTCGTAACTATCTCTTGCTCTTGAGCTATAGTCACCCTGGCCTCCCTATGAGACTCTAGCATAGTCTCTCACTCATACTGTAGCTGCTTAAGCTCAACCCGTAGCATAGCCACCTCGGATATCTCACCCATATCCTCATCATCCTCCCTCTTCCCTGTTGCTAAACCCACCTTCGGAGCCTGTTGGGCCGCTACCCTCGACCGTCTCCATCTCGTCGACCACTGAGGCCTCATCCTCTTTGAAGTTGACCTCGACCCCGCCGTTGCCACATCATCACCTACCACCTTTGGTACCCATACTAGCTGGGCACCAAACCACTCTGCATACTCCAGAGTCACACTAGCATCATCCACATTAGCCACCTCCATCTACTCATTTTCCTCCAATGCCACCCGCCATGGTTCGAGACAAGGTAGTGTCACCTCATCCTTCATCTGCTGATACAACACTGACTCATCAGGAACTCCTTGAGGAAAACCAAACTACCTCAATACCCACAAGTACTAGAAGTACTCCACCTCCTCATCCCTTTGCCCAACTATCCATTGACCTTGTCATACCCACCACAACTGTCTCCCATATCCATCCCACCTAGCTCCTCACCATGGCCTCCACCGCACGTCTATCCAAGCCAAGCCTGACCACATATATCGGTACCACTGCCCAGTGTGTACCTCTCAACTAGGCTAAACCTCCTCAGCCATAGCCCATTGCCTCACATACAACTCATCCATCCGCCATGACTCACATGGCAACCCCTCAGGCCGAGCTATCGCAAAATGTTTCCAAGCCCAACACTGAAGGAGAAAGCTGCACCCAATCCCATTTCTCCCCCTTTGTGTCACCTCATATAACTCCTGATATGGTTGTGCCAATAAAGTAGGTGCCCATCTAAGGATCCATCAGTAGATCACTCACTAAGCCCAATAGGTTCCAAGGGAACCTACACCTAGTGCTATTAGGTAGCACTATGTTGTACAACATGAACATGATCAAGGTGGGAAGTGCATCTAACTCCTTAGCCTTATACATGCTCAGGTATAGTATCCCTCCATCCCCTATCTGGGCCTCCCGCCACTGATCGCCAAGCATCTTATCCATCTTCGCATTCTTATCCCTCCCCACCACCACCTTCTCTTCCTCTACTAGCACCTTGAAAATAAGATAAACATCCTCAAGAGTGATAGTAACCTCTCTAGTCGGCAGCTAGAAAGTCCCTCTATCCGAGTCCCACCTCTCGATCAAAGCCGAGAGGTAGCCCTCATTAGCCCTCACCACATCCAATCGGGCCACACCATCTAGGCCTACCCTACTTAGCAGCCCCCAATTCTCCTCTGAAAGCTTCTTCCTCATACCTAAAATGAGAGGAGATAAGTGATGTTGAGGCTCAATATCCCTTAGCTGCAACTAACAAAAATACTTTGTTAGTTTTAAATATTAAAAAAATAAAAAAAAAAAATTCAAAAACAAACTAAAAACAAATTTTTGCACAAAGGAAACAAAGGGTATTATCAGGACAAATGTCACCTCCGCTCCACCAGTAGCACCAAGGCCCTCTCTCACCATTGCCTCCACACACTCGTAAGCCTCACTTAGCTCACTAAATCACTTCCCTCCTTAGATGTAACTTCTCAAAGTTTACAACGCACAAATGAGCCTAAAAATTCCTCAAAAAGCTTTTTATAGTTTTAACTAGTGCATTCAGGTGCAGACCTGTGCCTGAACATTGTAGACACATGCAGGCACACGCGGGAACCTGTAGAACATGCCAGGTACAAGCGCACGCCTGGCAGTAAAAGAGAATGAGGATAAAAACTCCTAAAATGGTAGCTCCCATCATCAAATCTGAACCAAAATTCATCCATACACCATGTACATCATAAAAGTTGTTTTTGTGAAATTACAAATAGTTTTGCACGCATGTTTTTCGAGAAAAAGTAAAATTCTTCAAAAATACATATTGCATTGCAGAAACATGCCAACCAAGGTCACATTTTTGCAAAATCAACATCCCACAATTCTTCATCATCTACATCATCACATTCTTCCATCATCATTATGCATATATCATTCATCATTTTTATTTTTTCTAGGCCATCCAAGCGAACCTCGTATCTAGTATGTTATTCTATAAACTTGGCGATTGTAGCGATGATAATCCATGCAATTCGATAAGATGAATAATGTACAATAAGGACACTTGCTCATGATCATAATCAATTATCTCATTGTCAAAAATCACAATCACATTTGGCACCTCACATTTTGAATGCAACCTTGCCAAGAACAATTTGCTCACAATAAATCATTGATGTCCTTGTCTGTGGCGTAAGAAAACACAGATAAATAAAAATCTCAAACACTCATTCATTCGAAAATAGTCAAAGTATAGGACATGTCCGTAGATTGATTGGTTCCATGATGGAATTGATGAAGAAATTTCTACAATCACTACCCCACCCCTACGATTGACTTAGTCATCATGCATCTTTCATACATTGCATACTTAATGACGCCATTATCGCAGCTTATTCAACAAGAATCGAATCATCCCAAAATTTGGAGCAACCACGTTACATTATGATTTTTCCATAATGGGATATATCTCACGTGATCATAACATCTACACTGGACAAATACCCTTCTCAACCGTTGGGGCAAAAATGGTATCACATTTTACATCATTCATATCGTCTACATTCACATGGTATCATACACCAACCCCATTCCCACTGTTGGGACAAAAATGGTATCACATTTTACATCATTCATATCATCCACAATCATTTGCATTTCACATCATTCATTCATCAATTGCACAAATTCACTACATCATTCATTTTCAATTGGCTTGTGAGATACATTTGTAACTCATTCACCAATTAAGGGGGTAAGCTACAAAAAATATGAAAAAAATTCTTTATTATTTTGTCTTCAACATCAGTGTGCAAATCCAACAACAGAGAGAAGCTGCTTTTGTGCCCATAGCCCAAGCAAGTGTCTCGTATTTTTGCACCACATTGTGTTTCACACAACATGGTACAAAAGGGGCATCTGTAGACACCAAATCACAGCCACTAAACCTCCATCCTAACCATCCCACCACCCACTTGTCTTCCATTCCACCTTCTTGCCAATTATTTGGCCCAAATCCACCTTCTCACCATTTCCTAGCCTAATTGGGGTTATTTTAATATTATTTTATAATATTTTATATTTTATATAATATTTTATTATATTTATATATATATATATATAAATAAACTCAATTAACCTTAGCCGTTCGATTTCTTTTAATCTCCACCATCCATTATCATTAATCCATGTCACATTCAAAAAGTAATATCAACCCTAGGATATGACTTATTCTCAGCCACACGATCAAAAGTGCAAGGCTAAAACCCTAAGAAAACCCTAGGTTGGATTATAAATAGGGTATTTTACAAATGCCTAAACACTGGAACTTGGAGATTAAGAGATATACTTAGAGAAGCATTTGTTGGTGCCCTAGTGAAGCGGAGATAGAGAGAATTGAAGATCTGATGCCTTAGCTAATCCAACAATACTTCTATCATTCTAGCCATCGTCCATCCATCCTCGCTCACTGCCATAACCATATTCCATCCACCACCTCCGTCGCCATCCTTCTTGATATATTTTTGCAGATCTGCCCTACCATGTGAGCGTTGTGCTGAGCTTGCCAAGTGCCCACCAGAGCTTGCCCTATCTGTAAGTGGATACCAGAGCTTGCCAAGCTCACTACAGAGCTTGCCTAGTGCCTTCCAGAGCCTGCGATAGTCCCAGGTGCGAACCAAAGCTTGCGAAGCTCACGTCAAAGCTTGCTGTGACACTGAAATGAAGATCTAAATATGCTACACCATGAAATATGTAACAATAAAGCAATGTATATTTAGTATTGTTTTATTTCATTTGTTCATTGGTTTGTCATGCATTTTAAATTCATTCTTAAGCTAGGGTTTTGTTAATGTCTGAGGGTCTCACACTATGGAGCCCTCATAGGTATTACTAATGCTCTTGTATTTTGTTTTGCATGTAGATATATGAACTCAACATATTCTTTTATGACTGTTGAAGCTGGAGTGGCCCCACATTGGATATTAAAAGCCCATTCAACCTATTGGGATCAAGGACACACTCAGATCTGAAGACACTTCTGTTATATCTAAATAGGGTTTTGAAGAACCCTAGTTCCGTTGTAAATTATTGTATCAAATATCTGCATTGGATGCTGATTGTAACAAAGGAGTCTATTGGCTCCCCATTGAATACATATTTCTTTTGTGCAATCTATTTTGTCTCATTGCTTTATTTGATTCTACCATTTTATTTTCAAGTGTCGTGTCTTTTCATCCACAAAGCTAAATACACCTCCAGGGGAAGAAACAAGTATTGTTGAAGTAGACCAAAGTTCAAGAATAGAGATCCAGCCAAAGGGTGAGATCAGAATTGAAGAATATTACCCATGAGAGACAGATTCAACTGATTAGTGAGCTGGTCAACAAAAAGTCACAATATAGATAAGCATCACCTTTTTGAGGAAAGTCACAGTAAAATCCAAAATACAGACAAAAGGGTGTAGTGGGAGATAGTTTTACAGTATTTGAAAGATAAAAGGATATGGTGACAAGCGTGAGCTCTAGATGAGGCCAAAAATAATAGATTCAAGAACATGGAGCTATAAAGACACTAGTTGTGATAAGAATCAATATCAAGCTTTAGAGATAGAATTTTTTTCTAAGAGGTATACTTGAGTGCCTTGTATTTGTGTTATTGTATTCCCTTTGTGTCTATCTTCTTTTCATTCCTTATTCCTCCCCTTTGCTGTATAGGATTTTGATAGAATAGTTCTCAAGAAGCTGAGATCATTTCTAGATCTATTGAGCCTGAGGTTCAAAGAATTTTCTGTTACCAAATTGGAACGGGAGAGTAGAAGAATTTTGTTACATAATTTAAAAAAAAATTCTTCATTGTATTAATACATGCTACAGAGTTAAATGTCATTCTACCAACTTTGCATGTAACTTTATTGAAAATTAATACAATTCTAGACTTCATTTTTGTCAATTCATTATCTTTAGTTCTGTGTGTAGCTTCATAATATATTACATTATTTGAATGTGTTATGAACATTTCTTTCATTGGTTAACTATTAGGTTTATTATAATATTCAAATGAATTTAATAGCACCATTTTATTCTTTTCTCCATTCTTTCTATTCATTTGAATGTGTTATTAAAATTGCTATAACAACCCAATGAATCTAGGCACTGGTCTACACATAAGGTATAATTAGAATTGTTATCCTTGCTTGGTCAATTTTATAAAAGTAGTTTAAACCTAAAATTTGGAAGTGCATAAACTTGTAAAATATTTAAGTTTACCACAAGGGTTCCCTTACCCATTTTGGTCCATTTAAATTTAATAATAAAATATTTCATCAAAGTGAAGATGCAGGTTGTCCAGATCTTATAATAGCTCATTGGTTTTAAATAATTCTTGCAACATGACAGTACAATCATATGGATGTAAGAAATTGTTCCAATAGTTTTTTGGCACCGTTGTTGGGGAAGAATTTTTAAAATCTAAACCTGGATTCAATGACAATTTTCTTATCAAACCACCAACTAACACTCGTAGCACCCTAAAAATGACTCATTATAATTTGCACTAAAGACAAACAACTTGTAAAAATGAGCCTCTAGCTGGTTGCCTCGATTTTTGTGCCCTCCTGGCGAAATCGAGCAATCTGGACAAGATCGTACGATACGATCTTGGATCGTACGATACGATCCCTGATCGTATGCATACGATTTTGCTCAAAACTAAAATTCTCAACTTAGCAAGGTGACAAATTTAGTTTTAACGATTTTTATCTCTATCTGTGCAACTGTGCGACGGTTGCGGGATCGGATTCATCCGATCAAGCCCATATTGGAAGGAGTTGTAACCAAGTTATTTTCAGCCCATTTTGGTTGATTTGATCAACCTATTTAACCAGACACTCCTCCCCTCTGATTTCCCTAGCGCAATTTGCATCTTGACTTTATTTTTGCATTCGAATCATAGAATTTTTGCATTAGGCCTAGGCACTTTTTGTTCTGTGCAGGATCGAAAGGATACGATCGACAATCGAATGATACGATTTTGCACTAGAAGCGTACGATCTTGCTCAGACCATATGATCTTGCTCTGAGATCACTTGGGGGCAATCTCGAGTGTTGGTTTGCATGTTTCAACTCTATTTTGTTTAGATATGTCATTCTAGCTATCATTTTCAGCATTTAGAATCTAGAATTCAAGCATTTACATTCTGGAGTTCACCGATTTTGCATATAATTGCATATTGCATATAGTTTTAGGCATTTATCTATTATTTACATTTAAATACAACATTCAATAGCCGACATTAAACCTCATTCATGCTTAAAAGAATAATAGAATCTCTTGTTTTTTTTTTTGCACTCTACCCATGAAATTGTAGATTTCAGTCAAGATCGGACTGATCGATCTCTGATCGGATGGTACGATATTGAATCGTATTCATACGATCTTGCTCTATTCGTATGATTTTTCTCTACTGCATATGATCTGGATTGCATTCAAAAATTAGAACCTTCATCGAACTTCTGGAATATAGGTTAGAGTTTTTATTACTTTCTAAGCATTGCATTATCCATATTAATTCTATTTTCTGTTGTTTGTTGTCTACATATAAATCAAAATTGCATATAGCTTAGTGTAGTTGCATATTGGCCAAAACTAGGTGATTGCAAGAATTTAAAAGGAACACATCAAAACAAACTCCAAAACCTAGGCATGGAAACTACCATAAAATATTTCCTGGTGAACCCTAAACAATTCATCAAAAAATCACCATAAGAAGGTATGATCAAGTACCTCTCTTTCGAGGTGTAGACCTATCATTCCCACATTCCCCTTCGAGGCATGGATCCATTAGCTTGAAGGAAAGGAGTGTGCGAATTTTAGACCTACATTCTTTGGTGAACCCGACGTGAAAACATTAGGCATCTTTCTGATTTATAAAACAAAAAACAAAAACAAAAAAATTAACAAAATCATTAAGTTATATTTGCACATTTTAGTGAATTTCATAGATGGTAGATTACAACATAAGGAGAGCTATCCGAATTGATGTAAGAACAATATTATCAACCCAAGAATTTTCTTCATTAGGTAGTGTGCCATACCCTGAGATTTGGAGAAGATTAGAAATTATAAGGATTAAATAACCTGAACTTAAGAAAATCATAAGATTTGACTTGTCTAGAATCCTGGATCCCGATAGTGCACCTTTCTACTTTGACCTTCAAAGAGCATGTGATAGGTGGCTAGCGGATAAGAGAGTTGTCATTTCCCCAAGTCTTTACTCCTTTGAAGATTATCTTGAGAATGCAATAACGGTACATAAGTTTTTATCACATGTGGAAAACCAAGAAGTTGTCTTAGATGATAAGAGAAGATATAATAAAGTTCCTAGGGCTATGATTTATCGAGAATATTGCCATGAATTGTACTTTTATATGTCAAACTGTGAAGTTGATTGCATCACTATAGCTCATTTCATAAAATTCTTAAAATCCAACTTTCAGTTTGAAGAAGAACACTATATGACCCCTAAGGAATTGGAACCTATTAATGATATCTATAGGCTTTTCCAAGAAAATTAAAGTATAATATATATAATATTATAATTTTTATTTTGTTTATTGTATTGTTTGCAATTCAAAAACTACCAAAAACCCAAAAACATAATATAATATATTAGTTAGGTATATATATAACATATATACCCCAAGCATTAAGCACATATATATATATATATATATATATATATGCAAGATAAAATATTTTAAGTAAAATGCCTAAATTAAGAAGTGGAAAACAAGTAGAACATGAACATATAGGAGAACAAGATCAAGATAATCCTGAAGATGAAGTTCGAATTGAAGATTATGTATCATCAGAATCAGATGAGGAGAACCATGATAAAGAAGAAGAAGTCTTCTATCATAGGCCTCAAGTAGATGAAGAAGGTGGTCTTAAATTTATTTCCACACAACATTTCACTGAGTTTCTAAAAGATAATATAGATGTCATTAACCATGTCATACAAATAGAAGCTCAAATCCCTATGGGAGATTATTCAATGGAGGCTTCCATAGAGGCTGCTCTCCGATTGAATGGAAATCCATTAACATACATGAACAAAAATAAAAATCAAGCTGGCACATCTCAAAATATAAACCAAAATTTGAATCAAAATATAGCACAACCGCCACCAGTAACAACTTCAAATTCCAAACAAAAAACTAGTTTCTGCTTCACAAAAGGTAGCACAAAGAATTAAGAAGATGCACAAAATTAGTCAGAATCAGCAAAGGGTTCAACAAAACAAAATTCCCTATCAACTTCATAATACTCCTCCTAGTAACACTTTACATAATAGTGTTTCAGTCGGGAATCATTATACAACAACACCAACTTATTATCAAGGACACAACACTATGATGCAACAAAACCAATTTGGTGGACAACAACAAGGACTTGAAGTCATGGTTAAATAGTTAGCTTCAAGACTAGATCAAATGGATCCCTACCATCCCTCTTACAGTTATAGAGAGATGTGTAGCCAACCCTTGGATCCTATTGTGGTTGCCCAACCATACCCTAAGCATTTTCCTATGCCTGTCCTACCGATATATAAGGGAACCGAAGATCCTATTGAGCATCTTCGCATGTTTAGGACAACATGTCATGATATTTCTCATGATGACTTGTTGTTGTTAAAGATGTTCCCTAAAAGTCTCGGAGGCATGGCTTTAGAGTGGTATTATCAGTTACCTACAAACTCTTTAAGGAATTTTGAGGAAACAACAGAGATGTTCATCCACCAATTCAGTGCTTACATAGAAAGACATGTGACTATTAAATATTTGTATAATTTGAAGCAAGGAAAAGATGAGAGTTTTGCTGAATTCTTGACTAAGTGGAGACAACTCTTAGGCAGATTACATTTTGCTTTACCTCACCTTGAAATGTTGGATATATTTATTGGTAATCTGCAAGAACAACTATCTTATGAACTCTCTACTGCTACAGTAACCACCTTTGATCAAGCCATTGATTTAGCAAGAAGGGTAGAAGAAGCCCTTATTAGAAGAGGTCAATTTAAGAAGAAAGATGAAGATAAAGCTTCTAAAAATCAATACAAAAATAAACAAGTAGTGGGTGACGGAGTTACTGATAGTAGGAATACTCCAATTGTTAATGCTGCAGAAACATTTAAGAAATTTTTATTGAAAGTTCCTGATAAGCCACCAAGAGAATTCACAAGATTAAATCAACCCTTAACAATGATTTTACCTCAATTATTGGAACAAGGCTTGGTACGGTTGCCTAAAATAAGACAACCAGATACTACTGCAGCTGGATATAGGGCTGACTTACATTGTAATTTCCATCAAGTAGATGGAAATTCTACAAATTCTTGTAAAATGTTAAAGCATGTGATACAAGACTTGATTGACAAAGGAAAAATGGAAGTTCAACAATTTCCTACAAACAATAATACTCAAAATAATACTCAAAAACCAACAAATCAAAATGCAAATCAAAACCTAGATATCTTTCAACATCCCTTACCTAAGCATGGTAAAGAAGTAGTAAACCAAGTAGATCATCATAATGTTCCTCATCCAACTCGATATGTGGGAACCATCAGTAGCTTCTTACCACAACAAGATTTGCAAACATCTTTATCTGTGGTCACAACTAGACCAATACAATATTTTCAATCATCTTTAGAGGATACTAAAAGTGATGTAGAAAGTGACACAAAAAGTGAAACTGGAAGTGAACTAGAGATTGCCTCAAATAGTTCTGAGTATGAATCGGATCAAGTCACTCCTATTATAGATTTATTAGTTCCAGAAAGAACCATTTCCAAGAAGAATAACTACTAGACCATCATCTCAACAATGGCTTTCAAATGAACAAGCAAAAAATGCTAGACCCTCTTTTGGTAATCCTCAACATGGCAACATTGTGGGTACCATTGGGGTTGTCACAAGACAACAAGCACAAGTTCAAAATTCTCAACCACAAAGTCAAAATGAAAAATCAGCTCCTTTTGTATTGAGAACTCCCACTAAGGGAAGTAATGTGTTAGGTTCACAACAGAGAGCTCCATATGATATTAATGAACAATTAGCTACCATCACAATGAGAATTTCTCTTTTGGATATTTTAAGAACTTCCTCTATACATAGGGAAGAATTAATGAGAACTTTAAGCAAGATGATGGTACCTGAAGATATTGAACCTAATGTTGTGGTGAATGTTGTGACTTTGGATGAAGCAAATTTCATAGATTTTCATGACAAAGATATCCCTCCTCAAAGCATGTATAGAGATAATCCTTTATACATTACAACATTGATCGGAGATGTAGGAGTCAAAAGAGTTCTAATTGATAATGGATCATCTTTAAATATATGCACATATGATTTCTTTCAAAGATTTGGATTTAAAAAAGAAGATATGAAAAGTACTAAAATGATTATTAAAGCATTTAATGATGAAACTCAAGAAACATGTGGAGTAATGACAGTTCCATTGCAAGTTGGCCCAAGAATTTTGGATACGATTGTGTTTGTTGTACCTTGTTTTGCATCGTACAACATTCTTCTAGGTCGACCTTGGATCAATGCAATGAGAGAAGTACCTTCCACATTACATCAATGTGTCAAATTTGAGTTCAAAAATCAATTAGTCACTATCCATGGTGATCCTAGACCATTTGATATGTGTGTTGTAGCGGAGCCTATAGGGGTTCTATTCTATCCTACTATGACTTCTGCTCATCCTAGTCCACCTTCATCATCAAGACCTTCTAAATATAAATCATCATCACCTTCTAAACCCATATCATCAAAAGCATGACCTAAATCACCAAAAAATTCTAAGTCATCTTTAGAACCCATATCTAATCCATTTCCTAAATCCACATTATCAGATCCACCTCCTGAGTCTACAATGTTTAAATTTATAACATCTAAAGAACCAGTTAAGGAAGATATTCCATCTACTTCATATGCTCTTTCGGATGAAGTATTACCGGACTTATCTTCAGTGCTTGCAAATACAGAAGAAGTTAATTTTGCTACCCAATATTCCTTGGTGTTATCTAAGTTACCTCCATCTCCTCGAACCTTGGGCTTGCCAAAGAAGGGAAGCATTTGCCATATTGGGAGTTGTGCCTTTGTGTATGCGGGGTATGATTGGGGTAAAATTTTAGTTGTAAAAGTTACAATTGATCAAGATGGATTTGCTAAGTGTTATTTTTCTGATGGATATATAAAATCAAAACCAATGATGTGTAATATGGGTTATAGAGGTAAAGGTTTAGGACCTCATGAAAATGGTATGAAAGAACCTTTAGAAGTTGTAGATTGGCCTGCCCGATGTGGTCTTGGCTATATTTCCACAAAAATAGAACCATTCCCATATGAAGATGATGATCACCTTATAACATATCAAGAATATATGGAATAGAAAGAGCTCTTTAAAAAGATTCATACTTGCAATATGTTAACTGTAGCTTATCCAAAAATGATTGCTTCTTCGGATGAATGTTTAGAAGGTGATATCTTTCATGATATATCTCTTGATGAAGTTTTGAGGAATAAATTCTTCTTTGATGGATCTATGCCATGTATAGCTCATGTTGAAGCAACTTCTCCTCAAGAAGAACTAGCTAAATGCACATTAGAAGAATTACAAGAAATGGGTGTATCACCCGCACCACCCAAATTTGAAAGAGATTTAAATATTGTTGTTGGAGATACTTTAAAAGTTAATATTGGAATAGAAGAGAACCCTCGCCTAGTCAAAATTGGATCAAAATTAAGTAAAGAAAAATAAAAGCTATATATTGAATTTCTCATAGAATATGCTGATGTTTTTGCTTGGACATACGTAGATATGCTAGGCCTAGATTCTTCTGTAGTTATGCACCATCTAGTAGTGCATCCTGATGCTAAACTTGTAAAGCAAAAACTTAGAAAAATGCATCCTAAAGTAGCACTACTAGTCAAAAGTGAATTGGAAAAGCTTTTGAATGTAAATTTTATACAAGCTATTGACTATGCCGAGTGGATATCAAACGTTGTTCCAGTGACTAAGAAAGAAGCTACTAAGATTAGGGTTTGCACTGATTTTAGAGATATAAATGTTGCATGCCCTAAGGATGATTTTCCCCTCCCTAATATGGATCAGATCATAGATTTCATAGTAGGGAGTGGGATGTTATCCCTCATGGATGGTTTTTTAGGATACAACCAAATCAAAATAGCTCCTGAAGACCAATCTAAAACAACCTTTATTACCCCTTGGGGGACATTTTGTTGGAAAGTAATGCCCTTTGGGCTAAAAAATGTAGGAGCAACATATCAAAGAGCTATGACATACATATTTCATGATATGATGTATGATATTTTGCATGATTATGTAGATGATATTATAGCTCATTCAGCAAAAGAAGATGATCACATTAATGATTTAAGAAAAGTGTTTGATAGATTAAGAGAATATCTGATACGTTTAAATCCAGACAAATGTGTGTTTGGAGTTAAATCAAGAAAATTATTGGGGGTTATTGTTTCTATGCATGGTGTAGAAGTAGATCCTCTCAAAATTAAAGCTATCCTTGATATGCCACCTCCTAAGAACATATCAGAGTTAAGAAGTTTACAAGGAAAACTTCAATCTATCCATCGCTTCATCGATAAATTGGTGGATAAAACATGACCTTTTCTTAAATTACTTAAGAAGAATACTCCCTTAAATTGGGATAAATAATTTCAAGAAGATTTTGAGAATATTAAACAGTATCTTCTTACTCCTCTAGTGCTTGTTCCTCCTAGACCAGATCATCCATTTATTTTATATATTTTTGCTTTGAAACTTGCACTAGGAGCTATGTTGGCTCAAATTGATGATGAAAAGAAAGAACGAGCCACATACTACATAAGTAGAACTTTAATAAGTTATGAAACTCGATATACTCCATTAGAAAAACTTTGTTTAGCAGTTGTGTTTTCTACGCAAAAGTTGCATCATTACATGCTTAGTCAGAAAACATATGTTATTGCTAAGTCTGATCCATTAAGGTACTTGATGAGTAGACCTTACTTATCAGGATGCACAACTAAGTGGGTTCTTGCTCTTAGTGAATTTGAACTCACATTTATCAGCCAAAAATCTATTAAAGGCCAAGTTATAGCTGATCAATTAGTTGTTGCACCTTTAGAATCTACTCATCCTATGAATATTGAATTTCCTGATGAGTGCCTTAATCTGGGAGAAGATCATTCTGAGACATGGTCTTTGTATTTTTATGGAGCTAGATGTATGAGTGGTGCAGGTTCCGGTATCATATTGAAATCTCCCCAAAAGCACCTTATTCCTTTATCTTTTAAATTACAATTTGCTTGTACTAATAATACTATAGAGTATGAGGCTCTAATCCTTGGGTTACGAGCTGCTTTAGCTTTAAAAATTAAAATTTTGTTAGTTTTTGGAGATTCTCAGCTTGTGATAAATCAAATCAATGAATTTTATCAAACACGAGATGAGAAACTTCATCCTTATAAAGAATATGTTCTTAAGCTTATATCATTGTTTGAAAAAGTAACTTTAGAAGCTATTCCTAGAACTAGCAACCATGTTGTCGATGCTATGGTTGCGATTGCTTCTTTGTTGCCTTTGGAGTTGGATGATGAATATGCTACTATCATTATTCACCAACTCCAAGAACCTACCTCTTCTAAGTCATGTTTAGAACCATTAGATGTGTTTTTGATTGATGAAATTACCCCAAAACCTTGGTATACAGATGTCTTTAATTTTCTCCAAAGTGGAACCTTCCCAGAAGGATTAGATAGAAACCAACGTAGGTTATTGCGTAGGTGAGCCATTCACTTCGTAATTGTTGGTAATACCTTATATAGAAGATATTTTGAAGGTATTCTATTAAGATGTCTCAACCTAGAAGAGTCTAAGAAAGCCTTAAGTGAAGCCCATGATGGATCCTATGGAGGACACTTTAGTGGAAGTGCCATTGCCAAAAAGCTCCTTAGAATGGGATATTTTTGGCCTTCCATGGAAAAATATGCTAATGATTATGTGCGTCATTGTGATAAGTGTCAAAAGCATGCTGACCTTATCCATGCTCCTACTCAGGAACTTCAAGCTATATCCTCTCCTTGGCCCTTCTCTAAATGGGGTTTAGATATTATTGGTAAAATCAATCCTATTTCATCTGATGGTCATAAATTCATAATAACAACAACACAATATTTTACAAAATGGGTTGAAGCTATGCCTTTAGCTTCTTGCATAGGAATTCAAGTTTCTAAATTCATTTTCAATCAAATCATCTGTAGATTTGGAATTCCATCTAATCTCATCTCTGATAATGGAACATGTTTCAAGAACAAAGATGTTAAGAAATTATGTCAAAAATATAAAATCCAACATAGATGGTCCACTCCTTATTATCCACAAGGTAATGGCCAAGCTGAAGCATCAAATAAAACCTTAATCAAAATCCTAAAAATATTAGTTAATAAATCTGGTCGTGACTGGCATATACAATTATATCCTACCTTGTGGGCATATCGAACTAGTGTTCGTACTCCTACTGGCGCTTCACCTTTTGTCTTGGTTTATGGTGTCGAAGCAGTTTTTCCATTTGAATTAGAAGTTCCTTCTTTAGCTCTTTTACTTCAAGATACTGAAGTAGGAGATGAATATCATGCTGGCATATTTAGTCAACTGGAACTTCTAGATGAAAAGTGCATCCATGCTTTAGAGCATCTTCATGCCTACCAAGACAAACTTAAAAGATCATATGCAAAGAAAGTTCATAGTCGATCCTTTGAAGTTGGAGATTTAGTCTTAAAATAAAATCAAAAAAATACTAATGCAAGAAAAGATCTAAAAGGAAAATTTCAACCTAATTGGCTTGGGCCATATGTCATCACTGCTAAGTTTGGATCAGGTGCATATAGATTGGCTTCCTTGGATGGGAAAGATCTCAAGGAACCCATGAATATCATGCATTTGAAAAGATATTATGCATAAAATCAAAAATTTCATCTCTGTACATAATTGTAAATAAATTTCTTCATCATCTGCAACTCTCATATTATCAAAATAACAAAAAAAATAAATAAAAAATATATGAAAATTTCCAAAAATATTTCAAATTTGTTAAGTCATTCATTTTGCATCAGTGTGAGTTATCTTCCAGAAATCCAAGTTATATTTTATTGTATTTCAGATAAATTCAAAAGTTGTCTTGAACCATGCACTTAATTTACATCTTTAATAATTTTGATTTCGTCACTTTGATTATAAATCTCTCTTGTATCGAAAAGCACTATTACTTCATTAAATAAATTTTGAGTTTTGGGAAATGATCTTGCTACTTCTTGAACCAAGAACACATTCTCACATCTTAAATATGATTTGTTGCAAAATTCAAAAAATGATACTACATAGTAGTCTTAGTTCCATAAGCAAAAAGTCTCCCTTGCTATCCTATTATGCGCATGGTCTAGAATACTAGGAATTGGCAAAAGGACAAGCTCCCCCCCTACCCGAATAAAATCCCTTGCCCCACATCTAATCTGGGCAAGTATCCCAAGAAAAATAAAAAGAAAAAGAAAAATAAAAAGAAAAGAAAAAGAAAAAGAAAATAAAAAGAAAAAAAAAAGAAAAAAAAAGAAAAAGAAAGAAAAGAAAAGAAAATAAAAAGTAATAAAATCCCCTTGTTCAAAAATGAGCAAGAAATCCCTATTCCAAAATTTGAAGAAAAGAAGGGGGTAGTGTGCTTGAATCCCTGGAATTCCTCAGTTATTTGAAAACCATGAGGTAAGCCCCATAACAGGTGGTTTGTGCCCAACCCGCTTGACCTTGGGTAATCCCTTTCACGTGGTGACATGTCTGTCACATTAGCGACCTTATTTTGTATAGACCAATGTCCGCTTGTGGATTAGCTAGCTTTTGGTAACTTGACTTACATAGTAGTTCAGTACACTGGCATGCACAAAATCATGGTTAATGAACCTTTCACTCGCACACACATTGGTTCATTCAAGTTTGCTTGTATCACTACCTTACTCAAAATCGGTAAATTAATTTCACAAGCACACACATTTTGATCCTTGAGAGATTTTGTATCATTATGTCAAATCAATATGGATAATGAATTCACTTATCACACACTGGTTCTTGATACATTTGAATTTGTCTTCGAAATAAGTTAAAATATTTCTTTGAAATTTGTTAGACAACATTTTATCATCATCCATTTCTTCATAGATCATTCCAAAAGAACTTGTAACACCAAATTATTTATTACACTTTGACTTCACGATGATGGTATAATTCCTAGTAACTGTTTTCTCAAAATTTCACACTAGGAATTCTATGCCTAGCGCAAGTCATATTTTTCAATTTTTAAGTTTTAATAATTTTATATAGCACAAATAATTCATTATATATTGCACTCTGACTTCACGATGATGGTATAATTCCTAGAAATTATTCTTCTCAAAATTTCACACTAGGAATTCTATGCCTAGTGCAAGTCATTTTCTCAAATTTTAAAGTCTAAACCATCCCATATTAATCTTCTTAAATATGTGATACAAATGATTTGTTTATATCAACTTATGTCTTCAAAATAAATAGCTTTTCATTATCATGCATTGCATTTTGACTTCACGATGATGGTATAATTCCTAGAAATTATCCTTTTCAAAATTCACACTAGGAAGTTCATGCCTAGCGCAAGTCATCCTCCTCAAATTTTCATGCTTAAATTGCAACCAATAAACTTATCAAAATATTTCTTAAAAAAATCAAATTGTCTCAAAACCAAACATCACCATAAGCCTCAAGATTATACTTGAGCACCACAAAAACTTTTCTCTTATTAGCAATACAAACCTTCCTCACAACAGGATTTGCTTCATGACCTAGCGAGCATCGATCTCCACCAATGGTCATATAACAACACAACATCCTCTGAGGAACATTTCTAATCTATTTATTTCATTATTTTACAAAAACATATGTTCACAACATATTTTTCAAAAACATCTTTCAAACAACACATTTACCAAAACTCAAGCCAATTTTCATTTTAAGCATGATCAAAACACTTAAATTAAAAACATGATTATGAGAAATTTAAACAATTCCAATCACATATAATCAAGTCATATAAAATCACATAAGACAAGAAGGTTAATATATATATATATATTGAAAATCCATGTACAAAATGGAGATAGACTGGTATGCCACAATCCTCAAAACTCGGCATACTCAGTCAATAAAGATATAATACAAAAATATGTCTACATGAGTCCACCCTAGACTCCTCTCGAGCCTCTAGAGCTCACCACATCATCCTCTCTACCAGAGGGTGGTGGTGGTGGTTGGAACTATCCTCCTACTATTGTCGTCCTAGAAGAAGTCACCCTAGTAGTAGAGCGAGATGAAGATCCTATGTGAATAGGACCCATAATCTCAGAAGGTATAGCTTGTCTCTACTCTGGAGGAACTACTATGAAGTATAAAGTCTGGTAAAATATGGTCTATTGTATAGACCTCACCAGCTCATCCCCCATGTCGCTCCTCCTAGACTGTGTAGTCTGAGAAGGCATAGGTGCTGGAGCCACATCTCTCTGTCCTACCTGAGCCCTAGCCTCTACCAACTCTACCTCTAGAGCTCGAATCCTAGATCTCAAGCCCGCATCCTATGCCTCTAAGGTCTCAATCCTAGTCTTCTAGGTGGTAGTCTCCACCCTCAACCTAGTGACCTCTACCTCGAGGTCTCCTATCCCACTACTCTCCCCTACCTCTAGAATCCTCTTGCCCTTCTCGGGTGAGATAGGTCTCTCCTCCTACTAAGGAGATCCTCTCTCTCCTACTGAGGAGATGCTCTCCCCTCCTATTGAGGTGACTCTCTCCTCTCCTCCCTATGTCTCCTCCCTGGTTGGTCCTGTCTCCTCTGAGGCATGTGGCCACCTCTAGTGTGAGGCCCCTCTCATCTAGGGGGTACCTATGTCCTCTATCACCGTTGACTAACTAGATGGGTTACCTTCTCTATAGCACTCCATGGTTGAGTCAATCTAGCTGGATAGATCCCACCATACCACTATTGGTACCTATCTATCATACCAACATCATCCCCATCTACCACCTACATGATGCATCATCTGGTGCTGGATCCAAAAATGTAGTCATACTCGGTGCACCATGAATGGTGATGTGGTCCCGAGTCACCCAAGGGTATGTAATATCTCCCCACTCAGGGAGGTCCTATTGTAACCCAAACTATCATTGCACCCGATCAAAATAGTGCAACTCCACCTCTCCCTGGCCCATCCATAGCCATATGGTCCACCTGATGTGAGCCAACTCAAAAGCATCCTCATCCCACCCTGGTAGACCCCTCCAAGGTCTCCATGTGATATCCTATGGTCATAGCTCATCTATGAGTCACCTCACCACATCGAGGCCAACTCATCCCCTACACCCTCTCAATAGTGGCCAATAGAAGATCTTGGGCCTATCATCCTCTACCTTAGGCTGACCATCTGTAGCTCGAATCAGAGGAAGTCCTATAGGTCATTAGATAGCAATGTGCTCCCAACACCACACCTATAGGAATGAAGTCAAAATCAGTCCCTTTCTGCCCTTGTAGACTACCCACTGTAGGAATCGGTATAGTCTACAAAGAAAGAAAGGACCCCAAGCAAAGTGCACCTCCTGGTCGCGCATATCACACACCACTTCTACCAAAGTCCAAGGCAGATGTTGTCCACTAATATGGCTCACTAGTAAGCCACCCACAATACCACTCAATAGAACTATCAATCGGGAGATACCCTCTACCTCCCCTAGTCTATCAATCACCACCCCACCCTTCTTCAACAAGAAGCTAGGGTCTCCAGTCAGTCTCCTTAGTGCCTGGCCCTGGTTTCTAGATGCAGTAATGTGGGCTCCCCTCAGTGGTATCCGAAGAATCCTCTAGACATCCTCTAAAGTGGGAGTCATCTCCCCTATGGGCAGTCTAAAGTAGGATGACTCTGGATACCATCTCTCCACTAGAGCCATCAGTACCCTCATATCTACTGGAATATGTGGCATCTCCACCACATGCCTCAATCCCACAACCTCTAAGTAGTTTCTCTCACTCTCCGTGAGAGCACCCAAATCTGTCCCGAGTGTAGAATGTCTCCACTCTCGGTTCTTTAATTCTGCCATCTATCAATAAAAACAAAGTAATAATTTTTTGTTAGTAAATCGTATCAAAATAGTCAAAATCGTAATTTTTTTTCAAAATCATAGCATTTGAAATGATGAAAATAAAAGTACTAAATTGTCAATATCATAATAAAAATGTCATAATTTGTCAAAATCATACTAAAACATCAAAATCGTAACAATTTTAGTGATATCGTATCGATACGATATCGGCTAATCGTATCGATTTTGGTCGATATCGTATTATATGATATTGTGAAATCATTACGATTTTGCATTTAGGGCTATGCATGGTAGTCGTGCCCTAAAAATCCAAATTTAAAATTAAAATTCAATGAAAAACAAGAAAAATTTAAACTAAATAAGTGAGAAATTCATACCTGGAGTGATCCGTCGCTAGCTCGGACCAAATCAATGTGATGTGGAACATCCACCATGTTTTTCTCTAGAGCTCTGAATAGGTAAATAGTAAAATGCAAATGAATTAGTTTTGTATTTTTCTTTTTACTATTTATTCATTTACCCATAATTTTTGAGTTTTTACCCAGATGTCAAAACTGACATAAAAACTCGAAGGGGGTATCATTAGTAGCATATCTTAAAACAACTTACATAAAAACTTGAAATCATCAATGAAATTTGCAATAAATTTTTGCTTTCTCGTAAAGCATGTCATACTTTTCTTTAACACATTTTCTTTCGAAATTGTGCTAAAGAGGGGGCAAAATGTAACACCCTAAAAATGACTCATTATAATTTGCACTAAGGAAAACAAACTTGTAAAAATGAGCCTCTAGCTGGTTGCCTCAATTTTTGTGCCCTCTTGGTGAAATCGAACAATCTAGACAAGATCGTATGATACGATCTTAGATCGTACGATACGATCCCTAATCGTATGCATACGATCTTGCTCAAAATTAAAATTCTCAACTTAGCAAGGTGACAAATTTAGTTTTAATAATTTTTGTCTCTATCTGTGCAACTATGCGACGGTTGTGGGATCAGATTCGTTCGATCAAACCTAGATTGGAAGGAGTTGTAACCAAGTTATTTTTAGCCCATTTTGGTTGATTTGATCAACCTATTTAATCAGACACTCCTCCCCTCTGATCCTCCTTGGTGCAATTTGCATCTTGACTTTATTTTTACATTTGAATCATAGAATTTTCGCATTAGGCCTAGGTGCTTTATGTTCTGTGCAGGATCGGAAGGATACGATCGGTAATCGGATCGATACGATTTTGCATCGAAGGTGTACGATCTTGCTCAGACCATACGATCTTGCTTTGAGATCACTTGGGGGCAATCCCGAGTGCTGGTTTGCATGTTTCAACTCTATTTTGTTTAGATCTCTCATTCTAGTTATCATTTTCAGCATTTAGAATCTAGAATTCAAGCATTTACATTCTGGAGTTCACCAATTTTGCATATAATTGCATATTGCATATAGTTTTAGGTATTTATCTATTATTTACATTTAAATACAATATTCAATAGCTAACATTAAACCTCATTCATGCTTAAAAGAATAATTAGAATCTCTTGTTTTTTTTTTGCACTCTACCCATGAAATTGTAGATTTCAGTCAAGATCAAACTGATCGATCTCTGATCGAACGGTACGATCTTGAATCGTATTCATACGATCTTGCTCTGTTCATATGATTTTTCTCTACTGCATATGATCTGGATTGCATTCAAAAATCAGAACCTTCATCGAACTTTCGGAATATAGGTCAGAGTTTTTATTACTTTCTAAGCATTGCATTATCCATCTTAATTCTATTTTCTGTTGTTTGTTGTCTACATATGAATCAAAATTACATATAGCTTAGTGTAGTTGCATATTGGCCAAAACTAGGTGATTGTGAGAATTTAAAAGGAACACATCAAAACAAACTCCAAAACCTAGGCGTGGAAACTGCCATAAAATATTTCCTGGTGAACCCTAAACCAATTCATCAAAAAATCACCATAAGAAGGTATGATCAAGTACCTCTCTTTCGAGGTGTAGACCTATCATTCCCACATTCCCCTTCGAGGTGCAGATCCATTAGCTTGAAGGAAAGGAGTGTGTGAATTTTAGACCTACAAACACCAATAGTTTTTGGGCATTGTTGTCGAGGAAGAATTTTTAAATTCTAAACCTAGATTCAATGATAATTTTCTTATCAACCCGCCAACTAACGCCAACAATTTTTTGGCGTCATTGCTAGGGAGGACTTGTTAAATAGATTGTTTATCTTTTTAAGTTTTCCCTAAATGACTATATTTTTAATCAACAGGCAGCCAATTGAAATAAAGAACCTACAATTTAATTTTTGCATCTTTTATGTTCTTTGTTTCTTTTTGTTCATGATTTCCAATTGTCTTTTTGAAGTGTTCTTGATTTTTCAAAACTTTCTTGAAAACTCCCCAAGAATCATCTCTTGTGAGGCTGAGAGTATAAATATCAAGCAATCTTGATCATACATTCTATTCTTTCTACACTACCTATGCTGGCGACTTTGTCTGATCAAACCCAAAAATAAAAAATCAAGAAAGAAGGAGCAAAACGTGTTGGCGCATACGAGGAGAAGTGGTAAGGAGCTATTTCCAGAATTTGAGAACCCTAAGGTATTTACCCACAATAAAAAAATCCCAGTTCTAAAAAGTACTGTGTATGAAAATAAATCTTATTTTACTGGTAGAAAGTACGTAAAGAAAAGTAAGAATCAAAATACTACTGCTACAGACATTGTTGTAGATGGTGTTTTAAATTTTGTTGTAGATAACACATCCAATTCTTCTCAGTCCCATAGCCCTGTTATTAGTAATACTATAGTAGATAACTCAATAGATTATACTGAAGTTACCCAACCCCCATTCCTGTAGGTAGTGCTACTATAAATCAAAATTTTGTTACCCCTATAGTCACAATGGCTCATGTAAATATTCAAAATCAAATGAATCAACAAAACCAACAAAATCAACAAAATCAACAAAATCAATAGAATCAACAAAAAAACAACAAAATCAAAATAATAAGAATGTTCAACTGTGGAGAACTAATAGGTACATACCTTTCAATTTACCTACAAATATGAATGCCTTACCTAGTAAAGCCCATAAGTATTTACCCAAATTTTAGGGAAATAATGTAGTTATTGGTGAGGACCATATCAAGAGTTTTCTATATGCCATGGATAGTTTAGAAGTAGAGGATGAAGATGTAGTCCTGAGGTTATTCTTGCAAACATTGGAAAAAGATGCCAGAGAATGGTTTAACACCCTCCTAGCCAATGATATTGTAGACTTTGCAAAAATGGAGACTGTATTCCTGAGAAAGTTTGGAGAAAGGAAAAATGAGCAATCCCTTTTAACTAAATTAGCTACCATGAAGAAGAAAGAAAATGAAGTTGTTAGTGATTTCAATAGAAGATTTTCTAAAACTAGGAACAAAATCCCTACAGACCTCAGGCCTAATGACATCTAGTCTATCTGTTTCTATAAGAATGCTTTCCCAAGGGAGTTTAATTATGAGTTGAGGCAAGAGCAAGCCACCACTATTGATGAATGTATGGATAAAGCAATAGATATTGAAAGAAACATGTTAGATAGTGGGAAAATGAAACCATACTCTCTAGAAACAAACCAACCTGATAGAAAGCCTAAAAAGGTAGCCTTCAATTTACAAAGAAGATCTGAAGCAGATCCTATGGAAAAATTGGCTAATCAGATGACAGAGATGTTCAACACTATGAATAACAGGTTAGCTAGAATAGAAATAAATAATGAGAATAATGGTGAATCATCACAACTAGAAAGGCTCCAGATTGATAATCATCCTCCTTTCAAAAAGAATTTCAATAGAAATTGGGGAAACAACAATAACTCATATGAAGGTAACAGAAATAGGAACAATGGAAATAATAACTGGAAGAAGAGAGAATCTGATAGAGACCAAAATAATGTTCCAAACCCTATCCCATCTATTAATTTCATAGAATGTTTTCCTTATTTTTGCTCAACCTGTGATGCTCCCCACAATCCAGAGGGATGTGGAATATATTTAAGTACACAACATAATGTAGATCTTAATGATGATTCGGAAGATGACATAAGAATAAATGCTTGCTAGTCTTTAGAAGATGAATCAAGAGAAATACTTTTTGAGGAAAACATGGATAAATATGCTTCCAATCATCATCCCCAGATCTTAGTGGCTGAAGGTACTAAAATTTTGCAAAGACCACAGGAATCCAGATATGACAAAATGAAGCTAGGGAAATTAATTCCAACTACTAAAGAGGTAGAGGAATTAGAAGCTATTCATACTCTAAACTTAAGGAATAGAACAATCCCAGATAGAACAGAGAAAGCTTCTACTAGTGAAATAAAAAAACAATCCTCCACCAACAAGAATACTAGTAAAGAAAAAGCTGATAAGACCCCCAAAAAGGTAATCCTAGATCTGGTAGAATTAGAAGAAGAGATGCCTAAAGAAGAATGCACCAAACCACTTGATGTGAAAAATATAGAGTTTGATGTTGGTTCAAAACTTAGTAAACAGAAAGTAAATATCACATTTGGTGAGCTCATGAAGGTTCAACAATATAGAGAACAAGTCTATAGAGCATTTGGACTCATTGAACAAAAAGAAGATCCATCTTGCAATGCTGCTAGACAAATCCAGTAGGATACCAGGTCACCATCCTCTATCAGACCCTTCTATGTTTCTTTAAGATACAATTCAGATGAAGGAGAAAGGTATGTGATCCACAATTGTATGCTTGATAGTGGAGCTTCACATAATATCATGCCCAAGATGATAGCTGATCAAATGGGATTAATTTGTACAAGAGATTCTGCTCCTGTGTCAGTAATGGATAGTAGGCAAATACCTTGCATTGGAATAATAACTGGATTATTAGTTTATCTAGACCAACATCCTAAAAAAGGTATAGTGATGGATGTTGCAGTAGTTGATGTTGATCCTTTCTTTTCATTGCTACTGAGTAGGCATTGGGCTGAACAATTAGGGGGATCTATTCAATTGGACTGGTCCTATGCTACCATTCCTATTTTTGATAAGGAAAATGTAACTCTCCGAAGAGAACCTTTCAACAAATATTCTGTAGAGTTGGTTAAGTCAGATGATACTATGATAAACTTGGTAAATTTAGTAGAAGAAAAAGGTATGGGAGTATATTCAGTATGGCATAACCCTTTCCTTATAGAGGTACTAGAAGCTAAGGACATGGATCCAAAAATCATGAAGATGGTTGATGCTGAATCTGATAGAGTGTTGACACAAGAAATGTGGACAATGACTTTTGATGGAGCTAAATCTCAATCTGGAGCAGGTGCAAGAGTTAATCTGACTGATATAAAAGGAAATTACCTTGGTATTCCTTACAGACTAGAATTTCCTTGCACCAATAATGTAGCTGAATATGAAGCTTTATTACTTGGACTCAGAAAAGCTAAAGAGTTAGGCATAAATTACTTGACTGTAACTGGTGATGCAGAATTGATTATCCAATAGATAAGAGGAAAATACCAAACCAAACATCCTAGGTTAAAATAGTACAAAACTATAGTATTAGAAGAGATTGATAAATTTTTTGGCTTTCAATATTTCATACATTCCCAGAGAATAGAACCATATTGTTGACCTACTAGCTATAAACGCATCAGGTATGGATAATCCAGAAATCACTATAGAGTATATGGATAGATTTCCAACTATCTCAGTTTATAAACCTTCTGTACCAGATAATATTGTCTACTTGCAGGTTTTCCAAGATGATGTTGATATAAAGGACTTCATGACATTACAGAATCAATATGCAGATATAATTTGTGATGAGGAGGATGAAGAGAAACTAAAAGATCAGATAGGAGAACCAGTAGAAGTAATCCAACTAAAAACAAATAGAATACCAAAAGGATTGGTTTCTCTGGAAAGTTTATTTGATGATTTTGATAAAGCATACAAACCACTTTAGAAAGAGACTATAGCTGAAGATGTCAACATTGGTACAGTTGAAGAGCCTAAAATAGTAAAAATTGACAAAGCTTTACCAGAAAAAGAAAAAGCAGGATACATAAGTTTCTTAAAGAGAAATAAAGAACATTTTGCTTGGACATATGAAGACCTCAAAACCTTCAAAATAGATGTTATGTCACATATCATACCCCTGAAGGAAGATGCCAAGCCTTTTAGATAGAAACAAAGGAAGTTTAATCCTACTTTACACCCAATAATGCAGAAGGAAGTACAAAAGCTGCTAGATTCTAAAATTATCAAAAAAGTGAGATTCTCATCTTGGATAGCCAATTTGGTACCAGTAAGAAAGAAGAATGGGGATATCAGACTCTGTGTAGATTTTAGGAACCTAAATAAAAGCTCACTGAAAGATAATTATCCTTTGCCCAATATGGAACAATTGTTACAAGCAGTAGTTGGGTCATCCAGAATGTCACTATTAGATGGATTTTCCGGATATAATCAAATACAGGTTAATACAGAGGACAGACACAAGACAACATTCACTACACCATGGGGTACTTTTGAATATTTGAGAATGCCTTTTGGTCTGATGAATGCAGGGGCAAATTTCCAGAGAGCAATGGATTTTACTTTCAAAGGTCTGATGTTCAAAATAGTGGTTGTATATCTAGATGATATTACAGTATTCTCTAAAAATCTAGAAGATCACTTGGAACATCTTGCTGCAGTTTTTGCCAGGTGTAAGGAGTTTGGAATTTCCTTGAATCCTAAGAAATGCATATTTGGAACCACACAAGGAAAATTATTGGGCCACATAGTTTCAGAAAAAGGAGTAAGTATAGATCCAGAAAGAATAGAGGCTATCTCAAAAATTCCCCCCTAAAAACATTAAAGGAGTCAGGTCTTTCTTTGGAAAAATAAATTTTGTAAGAAGGTTTATTCCTAATTTTGCAGAGATGACCAAGCCTATTAATGATATGGTCAAGAAGATTGGAGAAATAAAGTGGACACCAAAAAATATGGAAGCATTTAAAAATATTAAAGAAGCCATTTCAACTGCCCCAGTTTTAACCTACCTTGATTATTCAAAAGATTTCAATATATATTCATTTGCATCTGATCATTCTATTGCTGCAATCCTTTCTCAAAAGGATGATGAAAATAATGAAAGACCAATAGCTTTTATGAGTTCAGGTTTGAAGGGAGCACATCTCAAATATACTCTATTAGAAAAATATGCTTATGCAGTAATCCAAGCCTTAGAGCATTTCAAGAATATATTTGGTTCTAATAAAGTTTTATGTTGCATTCCTTTCATAGCTATAAAGGATGTCTTTACTCAATCTGAACCATTAGGAAATCTTGCAAGGTGGATGGTAAAACTACTACAATATGATGTTGAATTCAAAATAGTTAAAACTGTAAGAGGGCAGGGCTTAGCTAAATACTTAGCTTATAAATAAGTAGAAGACTTTAATAACATCGCTATAGTAGATGAAATGCATGACATCAGAAGGACTAATAATGTAGAATGTAAGTGGTATGATGACATATTAGCTTATCTTCAAACTCTATCTTTCCCTAGAGGTATGTCAGCTAGAAAAATGAGATCAGTAAAACTGCAAGCACAAAAATATCATGTACAAGATGGTATGCTTTATTGGAGACACCCTGATGGTGTATTACTAGTCTGTCTGTTTGAAAAAGAAGTCCTAGAAGTAATTAAAGAATTTCATGATGGTTTCTGTGGAGGACATTTTGCACCAAAAGCCACTGCTAACAAAATTATGAGAGCAGGTTATTATTGGCCTTCCCTGTTTAAAGATGTATATCAATATGTGAGGAATTGCCATAACTATCAAGTTTTTGTAGGTAAGAAGCATTTGGCAGCTATGCCCCTCAAGCCAGTAATCATAGAAGCACCATTTACACAATGGGGCATCGATCTGATTGGAGAGATCAATCCAAATTCATCAGGTAGGCACAAGTGGATCATAACTGCAATATATTACTTCACTAAGTGGGTAGAGGCTGCTCCTTTGAGAAACTCCACAACTCAAACTATTATTAATTTCTTAGAAGAAAGTATTCTAACTAGATTTGGAGTTCCTCAAAAACTAGTAATAGATAATGGGAAATATTTTACATCATTTGAGATGATAGAATTTTGTGCTAAGTATGGAATAGAACTTTCTCACTCTACAAATTATTATCCTCAAGGAAATGGTCTCGTTGAATCCTCAAATAAAAACTTAATAACCAAAATTAAAATATCATTGGGTAAGAATAAAAAGAGTTGGGATAGTGAACTAAAATTTGCTCTGTGGGTAGATAGATTGTCACTCAAAAGAAATACAGGAAGAACTCCTTATGAAATGGTGTATGGAGAAAAAGCTTTGTTGCCCCCTAGGATAGAAAAATTAGCATTGTCCCTATTGCTGCAAGATCATGAGAATCCTAATGCTTTACAAAGAAGGTTAGATCAAATTGCCTTGTTACAAGAATAGAGAAGAGAAACTCTTAACAGGATGATTGAACAAACTCAAAAAATTGTGAAATTGTTTAATAAGAAAGCTAAAGGTACCCCCTTCTTTGAAGGAGATATAGTAATCTACTAGGATCCTAAAAATGATAGACATGGTGAGAAAGGAAAGCTTGAACCTAAATGGCTTGGCCCATACCAGATAGTTCAAATTGTTGGTCAAAATACTTATAAGTTGCAAACCTTGGAAGGAGAACCAATGAAAATTCCTATAAATGGTCAACATATCAAGATTTACAACCCTTGTTATGGGGTCAGAAGGAAGGAAATGCCCTAATATATATATATATATATATAAATATATATATATATATATATATATATATATATAATAAAAAATAGAGTTGTATTTTTGTCAGAATGTTGTGTTGTTTTGTTTGTTTTGTCAGTCACCATAAAATAGGTTCTATTTTTCTCACTTTATTATAAGTTTGTAAAGTATTCCTTACTGTTTATCTCTCTAATACAAGCAGGAGAAGAGGAAATTTATTTTAGATTTTGATGTTGCTTACAATTTTTAAATTTGAATGTTTATGCAATTATCATATGATATGAGACAAAACAGAACAAAATCAGAGTTGTTGGTCCATCATGACAAAGCCTCACATTGCAAACAATACTAAAAGAAATTTTAGGGTCCAAAGGACAAAGTTATCTTTGGTAAAATGGTTGAGCCAAAAATCATTACACTCATTCCTTTAAGCCAACCACTAATCCTCAACTTAGGCACACTCATTGCACAATTTGCATTCATCAAAATATTTCTCAAAAGAGAAGGAAAACCATTTATAATGCAAATTGAGTTAGTGTCTGAGATATCTTGGAAAACCTCTACCGGGGCTATAGATGCTTGACTAGTAGTAGAGTAAAACCATATGGGATCAGTAGCATCTCCACCGGGGCTATAGATGCTTGATTGGTAGTGGAGCCCTACAAATGGTGAAAATATTTAAGAGTGAAATTACCTAATAGGCTTAACCATTTTCCAAACATGATAAAGTTCTGGAAGATCAAGAAATCAAAATGAATGCACTAACACACACTTCGGCCAAGGCATGATGGAACAAGTGACTCTGATAAATCATGTATAATCATATCCTAATATCTTGCTGAACAATCATAACAATATATTAAAAGACACATCTGATCTTAAAATTTTGATCCTTTGATCTAAATTGACTAAAGAGAATAACAATTTTTGGTACACTATTGTTTTAGGACCATGCATATTGTTTCTTTATTGTATCTTTTCAGTTTAGAGTTTGTATGATTGTGTTATACTTTTTCTATTCTAATCATGCCTAATAAGTTTGTTGTTCGGTCTGAAGCTTGCAATTAAACCAAGAGATTCTGGAGTCCTCAAGTGCTTCAAGTTTTCAACACATTGTCCCAGTCAGAGCCTATGTTGGAGCCAAAATTGACTCAACATCAGATACCCCTAAATTTGAAATTTTTGGTTTCAATGTTTTCACCCAAATTGTTGGTCTCTGTTGCATCCAAATTTTTGAAAAGTTGGTCTTCTAATTTTTGCCACAAAATGATGTTCGAAATTGTCCATTCAATTTTTAGTCCATGGTAAAATTTTTATAATCCTTGCTTAAATAATTGGAGGTCAAATCTTAAGTGCTAGAAGAGGTTATCTTGGATGGATAAAGGGTCAACACTTTTAAATAATAAATTACATTAAGGTATTCTCCCAATTTTGACCATTAAGATTCCATATTTCCCTAAGTAAAAATATTAAATCATTTGAAAACTAAGGTTTGATCCTTTATAGTAAAAAAGTCAACCAATGTGAAGAATCCAATTACCAAGGAAGATCCCCTTAAATGTTTGGTCCCTAAGAAAATCATCCTTTCCTAAGCCAAAGGAAATAATATTTCTAAATCCTAAGGTTTAATAAAAATTAAATGATCAAATAAGGGTACATGCCCCCTTTGTGGTAAAACCCGTGCAACTCCTTTAATCTGGACTGACATGCACGACCCCCCAAGATCTGGATGGGCACGCACTCATGAACAACTCACAGGTTAAAACAATAATGCCATGGTCTAAATCTATATAATATAAAGTCTAAGACAAATAAAATGTTAATAACCTTATAAAGACCCAAAGTGAGGGTCATGCACCCCTTTGGTTAAATATTGGGCAAATCACATGATCTAAACGACAATGCGTGATCCCCATTTGATCCAATGACAAGCGCTCATCGAAGTGATCAGATGATAACAGTCAAATATCCATAAACTAAAGTCAAAGCATGTTAAAGCAAAGCTAATTATGATTAACAAGGGTTCTAAACGCATAATAAATGATTCCCCCTTGGGGTAAAAAGTATGCAGCTCTGAGATCTTGATGGTAGTGCTCACTCTCACCTAGATCCGATGGGGCACGCTCCCAAAGATGCCCGAAGGTTAATACACAAGGTTTTATTGGATAATTAATCAAAGGTTTTATTAAGAATTAATCTTCATGCATAATCGTGATTAATGAGGGTCTAATACATTGATGATGACCCCCCTTCTTTTCGGTTAACCCGCGTGCATATCTAAGGAATTCAATGGGTGTGCACGTCCATTATTTGATCTAATGGTAAGCGCATGGAGAGATAATCAAACTTTAAAGCGCCTATGATTCAGTCAAAAGCTATTAATTTTTTTAATCACCGATCAAATTTAATAAATCAAGATTAATGAGGGTTCTAATCACATCGATAATCATCCCCCCTTTGAGATAATGAGCGTGCCGAAGACTACTAAGATTTAAACCTAAGTTTTTCAATCGATTAATTATTAACCTAAAGGTTTTTCAACCTAATTGCTCAAGGTTAACTAAAATGAAGTATACATTTATCATTGGACTAACGACCATGTAGGTTTCAGGATCTCGATGATAGCACGCAAGGTGAACTAGATCTAATGGTAAGCGCTCTCCTAGGTGCTCAAATTTTAACTGGTAAATGTTTTGCCTAGATGCCTTAATTCTTGATTAACCATTGATTAATTTTAAGATAATCAAGTTTAGGCAAGGGTCTAATATGTTGTAAATTTTTCCCCTTTCGAACTAATCAACATGCAGTTTGATAAATCTTGATGGGCACGCACCTTCCTGAGTGGATCTAATGATGAGCACCCGGAGAGGTGATCAGTTTTTAATGATATATGTTTTTGTAAACATTATGAATATAGTTTTGAGCCTTATATGGTCTAAGTCAGATTTAATAAAAAATTAAAGGATTTAAAAGATTATTCAAAGATTAAATTGCTTCTAATATGTTATCCATGGAGATAATGGAAACCAACTTTTAAGGGATAAATAATTTTTTTACATGAAGCCATCTAATTAAAAGGTTAATTTGTCTAAGGTCTAACCATGGATTATCTATTCTAAATAAAAGATAAAATATTGATTAAATCGGTTTGCCTAAGTTAGGATGATCTAAATGAAATTGAAATTTCTAAAGGTCCAAAGGTTGAATTTATATACGTAGGTGGTAGATTTTGAGCTAACCCCTTTGTAGGACCAAGGTGGCAAAACATTTACAAGAGATTTCCCAAGAAAGCCACTATCAACCATGTTCTTAATACCACGTCAGAAGGAAGTGCAGTCCAATGACCAATGAAAATATTGTAAATGATTGAAGGTACACAAACCAAAGTCCTCATGGACGTACAGGTCGAGGAAGATCGCATACCATAACTATACGATTTTAAAAATAATGCAATGGTAGACATCTATTGGCTGAATTCAAAAGGTTGTTGGTGAAGCTGCATTAATGATACTCCATGCGATATTGATGAGGCCACTCCACCCTCAAGTACTTAAACCCCCACTCTTGAACATCACTACCACCCTGGTTATCTTAAGTGAGAATTCACAGAGCAAAAAAAAACTGGTGTTGGTGAGCAAAAAATTAGGAGAAAATTTAGGAGAGTGTATTTATATGAATTGAAGTGTTTTCTGAAAATAAAATGGCCACCTAGGGAGTTGCCTTCATGCCAAAGGATACTAAAGAGGCAGTGAGCTTTGTCACCGACCAGTCACCATATGTTGAGCTCACTGGAGAAGTAGCTACTGGAATGGGGCTATATGATTTCTCTAAAAAGTTTGGGCCAAACAAGAAGCTCATGTTGGCCCAAAAATATGAAATTGAAGATACTTGTATTTGGAGCTTTGCACCCACCATGGAGAATTTGCAACATGCCCCATGGTTGCTAGATGAATTGTTCTTCAAGGCCCGAAGATCACAAAACTAGGGTGTTCCTAGGAGCAATCGATGGACCAAAAATGTAGGGAAGCTAATATGTCCTAGAGTATACTACTCTTTGGACCTGATGGTATGGCTGGTGGTGGCCTATGATGAGAACACCAAAACTATCTGAGACAACAAATATCGACCAGTGTTTGGCATCACGACCAAGTGCATCCAGAGAGTCTTCAACTTGATGCCTTCAAACATGCCACTGCTTCTTTAGGTAATTAAGAGACAGTCCCACATATTGTAATAACCCTTGTTGTCACTACTCAACCACTCAATTTTTTTTTTTTTTATATTCATATATCTTTCATAAGGCAAGGAACATAATCATGACTTAAGATAGAACCATTCTCGCTGGATTGAAACTTATCAAGATAAATAGCATCAAGAGCTATTGAGACTTGATTATAGTCTCTTAAGATAGAACTGATCAGCTTCTATGAAACTCTCATACCCTACTGGTATGAGAATGCTGGCCAAGCATTAGGTTTCATCCCACATAAAAGAGAAAATCACCCTAGTCCACCAAGACCACTATATAGGCGAATACCTTGAAGATGGAGAACCACACTAATGGAAAACCATCATAGATGAAATAAACACACCAATGGTTATTCATATATCTTAGATCTGATCCACTTCATATAGAAGAGATCTCTAAGGCAACAATATCACAATCATGATTAAACTCATAGAATCCATGGAAGGTTATATTAAGTATAATTATATAACATTAAACCTCTTAAGACTTAATTGTCCATTAATTCCTTTATTGCTATTCCTAAGAGTCATTTAAAGACAATACTTGCCCATCATGGGAGTACCCCTCCTCATGCACACTCAACTTCTTAGTTTTAGAATATAAGTTTTGTTTTGATTTTCAATTCTAAATCAACTTGTCTTCTTGGGGTTTTCATCCCATTCCAAATTCTAATGTGTTATAATTTAAACCATTGTGAGTGTTTAGAAGGTGAATATGAGTTAGTGATGTTATTTTATGATAATATTCATTAAATCATAACCTTATATTGAAATTATACATAAGAGGTCTATCTAAGTAGGAATTTCATTCCATTATGATCAACTTATAAATCCACACAACCATTGATTACAAAGAGTAAAACTAATTATCTACATCATTCACATTTAACCAATTTAACACAGGAAGTAAATGACACAATCACAACATTAAATCAACAACATATTAGATATTAGGCATATATTTTTAGCATCATATTGAATTGCTAAATAAATGGTGTTCAATGTAATCATTACAGTAATCTAGAAACATGCATAAATGTTCTATCTAAATGCTTAACCATCTCATCCACTTGTAACATTTTCATTTTGAAAGTAAAAGTAGTATAAATAAGAGATAATACATCAAACCACAAATAGAATGACACATTGATTTATCCTGGGAACCCTCATGGGGAATAAACATAGCCTCTAAAATATATTCTTTCCTCATATCCATAAACTCAAGATGTCAAATATTACAAGTATATAAGGACCACTATGGATTCTGTTATTCAAATAAAAATCAAGGAATGCTATTTTTCCTATTCAAATACATGATGTAATTAAGGATTTATTTAATTCCTTTCTCTAAGACATCATAAAAATATTAAGGTATTTGTCATACCTAGAAGGAATCCATCTATTTCTTTATAAAGTAATATGCAATTAAGGAATCTATTGATTTCTCTCTCTACGCCATCTTAATGAATTATAACATCTCATATGTGATTATGATAATCATCGAACTATATTTTGGAGAAACCGCATTGATATTAGAGGGAGTTTTCTCAAATTCCCTCAGAATAAAACTTTCAAACTCATTCCTTGAGTTAGAATCAAAATCATCCAACGGATTAAAGTCCCATACCTTTAATTCACGGGAGGAACATACTATCATTTATTTAATAATAGAGGACCTTTATAATATAAGCTAGTATACTATATGTCTACCATAAGCTTAAAACTTGATTTATGGGGCAACTACCTTTTACACCTTTAATTCTTAACTAATATAATCTTAAGACCTTAATATCAAGGATCTTTAATAACTTTAATACAATCATGACAGTGCTTATCCGAATAGCTTACATGAATTATAATCTTCCTTAACATATTCTAGTATTCTATTATTCACATATGCTATAATATCGACCCTTTTTACATTCTCGTTTGGTCCTTCCAAATCCTTTGTTAATAAAATTATTCCTATAATTTTCTATGAGAATATATTAATCCTTTTTGGGCCACTAAATCCTCAATGATCATCCAAACTTACCACAAGCATCAAACATCCATCAGTGAAACCACACCAAAACTTAGCTACCCACATAATGATGCATGCAACTTGAAATATGTGACAGTAGTAGGTTTCACAAAAGTGCCCCATGGCACCACGCGTAGTCCATTAAGCATCTACTCATTCCATATAGAGATGCGTCGCTCATAGGTAGTGATATATGGATTCATTTGTTCAATGGACTTGTCTAAGCACTCAGTTGGGAGATAGTTGTACCCTATGTATTCTTCTGGTGGCCAATGATGCTTGTATATAGTCAAACCCTATAATCTATCACTAAGGCCTTCACTGTATTACTTTTACTATCAATTCATAGGGAGTTTAGGTGCTTGGCTATTAGCCTATATGCACTTTCAACCATATATTAAGCCATTATCCCACCATGTGATGCATGTGGGACAAAGTTGAATGTTATTTTATTTACCTTTGCTATCTGTCGAGCCTACCAAGTGTGATACAATTGCCATATCGACTTTGAATGAATTCCCAACCTGCTACCTAGCGTCTATAGATGACCTATTCCAAAAGAATATAATTGTCGAGTGAGGAAGATATATTTTAATCTTAGGTTATTGGTTCCCAATTCGTTCTGGATGCACAGAGTTTGGGAGACTTTCTACAACGTTCATGCCAGGTAGATCCACATGAATGATTACATGTATTGGTTTCTCAAAGAGATCACTAATGATATATATGTGAACCCTATCTAGCATGTATTTCAATCAAACATAGGCTACATTCTTTCATTGCACGCCATCATGGTGTTTTCAAACCCAATGTAGACCAACTAAAACATTATGACATCTTAGTGAATCTTCCCTAATTACATATGACAAGATCTAGGTTTTGTCTTGGAAGAAAAATTATGGTAATCAACCTTGTAAACTTATTTCCATTCCCGGTGTAGCCTAGGAGGTTGCTACCATCGATCGAGTCATTGATGGGCCGATGGATTTAGGTTCGATGCCCACTATGCAGAGAACCTTAGGAATTTTATTTTAACAAAATTATCACTCATAGTCTATATTTACCTTTTTGTCTATTCGTTTTCATCGCGCCCAATAGCGCAGTGGGATATTGGATCATTATTTAGCCTCTGTGGTTGGATGTCGTAGTTTCAAAACCCATGAAGGGATAGAAAGGTGTGGTTTAATTTTGTTGTTCTCTTTATTTTTATAAATCTACTAAGGTCAAGGCATGCAAGGACAACTCTTTGAATATACCTATGGTACCTATATTTCATACATAGTACATAGGGCCAGATAAATCCAATTTCCCTTAAAGCTTATACTATTATAAGGTAAATTTATATTTTAATCATATAAATATGAAGCTATCATATTCCAATCATTGTATAAGCACTAAATATAATCTCAATATTTAGAATAAGAGAAGGCCTTATACCAAGATTTATCATTAATCTATGCCAACAATAAAATATAGTGAGAAAAGAGTGATCCAACCTGGTACTCTTCTTCTTGTTCCTTCAAAGAAAACTTTCCTCTGAGCCCATCTCTATTTCCTCAATTTCTTCTTTTCCTTCTAGCTACAAAAACTCCTCAACTTATCTTGGCCAAATACCCATAGAAATATCTCAAAGACCTTCTAGTTTCTGATCCACCAAGGTGGAGAGCATACTCCCTAGGTATCCAATACTTTCTAGCTCCCTCCTTCACCAGGTGTCCTCTATTTATAGGGTACTTCTCCACTAATGGCTATATTATTATAGTATTAAAATATTCCTTGGCCAAATAAAATATAATGTGCCATGTGAAGAATAATCCTTAAAGGTAAGAGGTTCCACGTGAGGATAATGTGGGTGGCCCTAATTTTTTTTTATGCCCACATGTTTCCACCTTCCTCCTAATTAAATATAGAGAGGAGAATCTAACTTTTCTCTCCTCCAACTAGATTATGCCATGATGAAAAATAAGATTGACCCTTAGCATTAAATAATACTAGTGCCTAATTTGGTCCAATAAGGATTGGAAATTTAGTTGCATTACAAATTAAATGCAATTAACCTAGTCAACATGCTTGAATAAATTTTCATTATTTTTCCTCCTAAACCCTTCAAAATCCTTAAATTGGAATTTTGTAGAATTCCTTATGACCCATTTATGTTGAACATTAATTGATCCCAAGATCAATTAATATTATTTTGATAGGGTTTGAGGGTAACTGTTCCTGACACATATTGCCTAAGTTAGAAATTTTTAAAATGTTTTTTGAGTTGTATGAACCTGTACAATATGAATTCCCCATTAGGAAGATTGCCTTCAAACTCTGGGTCAAATATTTTTGTGATATAATTAAAATTATTTTGGGAGTTGAAGAAATCAGTGTAGGAAGAAATATTTTGTACCTGGTAGCACATAATAACAAGAGTACAAATCCCCCCATCTATGCTTGTGAAGAAAAATTGAGCAGGAAAATGCACTCACAACTAACATAGTTGAAGAAAGTAGTTTTAGAGAAAAGGAGAGTAATGCCCCATTATTCCATTACTCAATCCTCATGCACTTTATAGTAGGAAGTTAGATGACCAAAGTAAAGAGAGGCTAGGAGCCACTAGAAGTACCTATATTCAGAATAGGTTCGTGAAGATGCATGAAGGACATTCTCACTTGGGATGGTTTTGTGATAGTTTCATGGTGGAGATTCACTGGATTCTAACAGGAGATATCCTTGAAAGAATGGGACCTGGAGTCAAAGCCTTCCTTAAAAAGGAATAAATAGGGGATTACTTCCTCTCTGAATATTTCACATACATTAGACTTTATAGGGTGAAAATTCCCCCTAAGTTGTTACCCATGTATTTCCAAATCTATTTGGATGCCCTAGAACTTGTGAGATAGGTTGTAGAAGAGGCAAAAATTAGATCAATAAAGAAGCATGGCAAGGTCCCTTGGCTCAATATTCCATGTAATTTTGGGTATTACATATTTTTAGGATATCCAACCCTATTCAGAGGCATGTATGATTTGGAGAACCTAGATTTTGAGGAAGTGACTTGGAGGCCCTATGATCCTACTGGCAAATACATGGAGATGATGAAAACTCACCAATATGCCTATGTACACCACAAAAAAGACCAATATGAAGAAGAAATATTGGAAGCCATGGATAAGGGGGAAGACTTATACAATGTATGGAAAAAGTTTCCTTATGAACAAAGAGGTAATTCATGTGCTTAGAAGACATATGAAGACCCCCCTGAGTTACTCTCAAAAAGAAGGATTTTTGTGGATACAACAACCCCCCTCTTCCCTGCAACAACCCCAGTAGTTAATGAAGATGCTATATTTAATATCATAGAAGAACAAGGTATTGACCAAATGGAGATTTCAGTAAATATGGTAGATGTTGTAGATCACCAAATTGAGGTTCCTGAGAGTTCTCACCTCAGGATAGAAGCAACACCTAGCACTTTCCAAGGAATTCCTGTAGAATCTATCATAGGGAAAGGGAAGGAAATTTCCATTGTATCCTCCTAGGAACCTATAGTTTTAGAGAAGTAAGCTATAGTTCCTATTTATGATAAATTATTAGCCCTTACTAGTGTGAGGAAATTGGCCCCAAAAGCAATTCCCAAGTCTTTGAAGATCAATGACAGAGAAGTTCAAATCCTAGTAGTGATATAGATGAACATGATAAAAGTAGATGGTTTTAGAGACATATTCAGAGGACATTAGGTTAAGCTACAAGAAGTTATATTTACCCTTGAAAAAAAGAAGCCTAAGCTAGCTCTAACTTTAGAAAAGGTCACATTAGAAAGAGTGGAAGAAGAAACCATTTTCAGTGCTGCCAGTGAGCAGGAATTACAGATGGTAGCAAAAATGGGTGGTATGGAAGAAAGATCTACTGCAGGAGTAGAAGATGATATATCTAGGATATCCATGTCAAAAATATCTATACCTGCTCCAAAAAAACCTTTTGCTTTCTAAATAGATGAAAACACAGGGGAGATCTCACTATAGGGAGAAGATGATGACATGGTCAATTTAAACAAAGCCTTACAAGAGAGGACTACTGAACATATGCTCCAAAAAAATAAGGATTTGAGAAGCCAGCTAGAGGTAAAAGATACTAAAATAATATAAATGCAAGCCATGATTGACAACTTGCAAGAACAATTGTCTCAAGTGACCATTACACAAGTGCAACCTCCTAAAGCTAATGAAGAGATAGATTATGCAGTCTACCTTTCTAAAATCAGGAGAGAAATATATTTTAAAATACATGACATAATTGATGGTATCACAAATTTTTTTTGGTAGATAAGATTTATCCGATTCACTATCGAAGGGATGAGAAGCCTACTATATCAGAAAGAGCAAGATTTAGAAATATTTCATCCCACCCTCTTGCTAATGGTTGAATATTTTAAAGAAATGCAGGACAATGAGGTAATCCTAAAGGATGGCACTAGAGTAAAAGATAGTTTTGAATTCATGAAGGCATCACTTTTTGAGGGGAACTTAGAAAGATGGTACAATGTTGTAGCAGAGATGAACTCCATATCGAATAACATAAAGGAAAGCATGGTAGATATCAGACTATCATTAGAGGAATGCCTAGAGGCTGCCAACATAGAATATTTGATCATGAACAAGACATATAGGAGTTTGACTATGAACCTGATGATGAGAAAGAGATGGTCAAACAGGCTACATTATTGATTAATACTATAGATTCCCTTACTACTATGTATGAGAAAAATAATTTATTTATAAACATACAAAAGAGTAGAATCCTACAAGATATGAATATAGTGAGGTTTGCTATAACCTTTCGTATAGATGCATGCAAACTCATTGAAAAGTAGATAAAAAAACTTTAGTAGATCAAAAAATGAATAAAACCAGAGTATGCGGTCTATAGATGAAGCTAAATACACCTCTAGGGAAGAAATAAGGATTGTTGAAGTAGGCCAAAGTTTGAGAATAGAGAGTCATCCAGAGGATGAAGTAAGAATCGAAGAAGATTACCCATCAAATATAGAGTCAACTGATTAGTGATCTAGTCAATAAAAGTCACAATATACATAAGCATCATGTTTTTGAGGAAAGTCACAGCCAAATCCAGAATACAGACAAAAGGGGGTAGTGTGGGAGACACCTGTACAATATCTAGAAGATCAAAGGATATGGTGACAAGTGTGAGGCCTAGGTGAGGCCATAAATAATAGGTTCAAGAAATTAGAGCTATAAAGACACCAACTACGGTCAAAACTAGCATCAAGCTTTAGAGATAGCAAATTTTGTCTAAGAGGTATACTTGAGTGCCCTATATTTGTGCTATTGTATTTCCTTTGTTTCTATATTATTTTCGACCCTCATTCCTCCCCTTTGCTATGTAGGTTTTTGATAGAATAGTGCTCAAGAAGCTGAGATCATTTCCAGATATATTTAGCCCGAGGTCCAGATACTTTTTTGTTACCAGATTGGAATGTGAGAGTAGAAGAATTTTGGTACATAATTTGAATAGAATTTATTCATTGTATTAATACATTTTAGAGAGTTAAATGACATTCTACCAAATCTACATGTAAATTTATTGAAAATTAATAAAATTCTGACTTCATTAATGTCAATTAATTATCTTTAGTTATGTGTGTAGCTTCATAATCTATTACATTATTTGAATGTGTTATGAACGTTTGTTTCATTGGTTAACTATTAGGTTTATTATGATATTTGAATGAATTTAATAAAACCAATTTCTTCTTTTCTCCATTCTTTCTGTTCATTTGAATGTGTTATTAAAATCGATCTAACAACCCAATAAATCTAGGCACCGGTCCACACATAAGATATAATTAGAATTGTTATCCTTGGTTGGTCAATTTTATACAATTAGTTTAAACCATGGAAGTGCATAAACTTGTAAAATATTTAAGTTTACCATAGGGGTTTCCTTACCCATTTTGGTCCATTTAAATCTAATAATATTTTTTTTTACCAAAATGAAGAGGCAAGTTGTTCAAATCCTGTAATATCTCATTGGTTTTAAATAATTCTTGCAGCATGACAGTCTAATCCTATGGATGCAAGAAATTGTTCCAATAATTCCATGGAAACTGAGCTCCATTAGAATTTGACAGTATCACATTAGATATTAAGAACAACACCACCTACTATCATGATGTCAATCTCTCTTTATTGTATTCTTTCAAGTATGGTATACCATTGTTGTTTGTATCCACTACCTCCTACTCCTCCCTGTATATCTCCATTAGTACCTTGTCCCTATCCACAACTATGTGGATAGGAATTCCTTTCATTGGCAACCAAAAATGTGATATACATCCTCTAAGGTAACTGTAATATCCCCTATCGAGAGGTGGAAAGTCCCCTTGTCTGGATCCCATCATTCTACTAATGCAAAAAGGTACCCCCAATCTGTGTAGATAAGCTCAATTCGTGACACCTAATTCAAGCCAATCTTCTCCAACCACTCCTAGTTTACCTTCGTCAACCATGGTTGGGCACTTAGAAACATAGTGCCAAACTAGTGTCATGCCCATAACATCCTCAACTAAACTCACCACAACATAGTCATTGGATCACCATTTTCATATATAAACAAATTCTCCCTTGGGGCAATTAAAAAAATAGAAAGTAAAGAAAAAACACATGCACACAATTCAACAAAACACAACACAACCAAAATAACTAGGATACTTACCAGCTGTGCACACCCTCCAACTCCCACTACCATGCTCATTCTCACCATCTCTTTCATCACCTGCTTCTCTTCTCTCTCCTCCTTAGTCACCCTCCATAGTTGCCAAAATGAGCCCCATAAGGCCTATTTATAACTTGGCACTGGTAACTAGCCAAATAAGTTGTCAAATATCATGGGTGGTCACCAATGATAAAGAAAACCATCCTAGGTGGTTCCCAAAGTGCAGTACCATTACCATGGGTGATTCCCAAAGTGCCAAATAACTGCTATGGGTGGTTGCCACTAAACTTTTCTTCTTTACCAAAATTTCCTAAATTTTGTAATTGACCCCCAAAATTCATATTTTATGCATATTTTCTTCTTCTATGCTTTGATTGTCATCTCTCTTTTATCAATTAGCTCATGTTTATTGCTCATTTCTTGCCATTCACTCATCGTTTGAGGGGGTTGACAAGTACTCATGAATTCTATCTCAAGTCAGTTCAATACACAAACACCTAATCTTGGAGTTAAATGTATCCAAGAATATTTATCTAAGGTTGTCATTAACACTTCCTCTATTGGGGCAATATCAAAGCCCTTATTTTATTTTATCTTTTAAACTTTCTAATCGAACCCTAATTATAAGACACAAAATTCTAGTCAATTTGATTTCATCGATTTGTTAAAGAAACATATTTAGGGACATTCATTGCTTCTATAACTAGGACATATTATATTGTTCTTGATTTGAGGTAATTTTGCATCATCTCCTCTTATAGGCAAGGTCACCCTCATCATTCACTAGTCTTCTTCTCTATCCATTATCAATTCAAAAAGTCAATATCATCAATTTTTGCACCATATTGTGTTTTCACACAATGTGGTACAAAAAGGGGCATCTATAGACACCTAAAAAGTGTCATATTTGCAATGGTTAATATTAATATTTAATAATGTGTGCAATTATTTTAATTAATATATTACAAACCTTAGAAGTTGTTAATATTTTCCATTCTAGTCCCTTTGACCCACTTTGGCCCCTTCCTATGCCTAACCGTGGTCATCATGAGACCACCTCACTATTTTTAACTCTGGTTGGTATTTATTTCCCCTCTTTCCTCCACTTTCCAAGTGCATTCAATGCATTTGGGTGAGGATTCCATCCACCCAAGCACTTTTATTAAAAAAATTCTAATCTAGTGGATGAGGAATATCTCCACAAAAGAGGCATTAATATGACATGTCATAATGCATCATGGCATGTCATATTGCATTATGGTATGTCATAAGGTGTTATGGAACATTAGAGGATGTCATAGGCCAATATAGGAGAGTTGCACACTTGTCCACCCCAAGTGAGGAATCTCCAAGATAGCCCTCTTATGCATCCATGCCACTTGTCACACCTTTTATTTCATCCTCTCCACTCTCCTCCACCCATAGGAGACTTTAAAAATAGGTCTCCATTTTCATATTCATGGGAGTGCACAAAATTATAATGAAACTTTGCTCAAATTTCATTCACTATTGTTATGTTTTTGCTTGAAATTGTACTTACAGGTTTAACATTGAAGGAGATCAAAGGCATCAACCATGGACGCTTTTGGGCTCTGTCACTAACATTTGTTTATAGCCACATCAACAACAAATATGCAATAGTGCACTTGATCTACAACAAGGACCCCAAAATAAATATTTGAAGGCTTAGATTCAAGATCAAAACCCTCTATCAGATAATAGTCTCAACCACCTAAGGTAGTTGACTAGAATCCCAATCACCTAGGGTAGTTCCCTAGAAGCACAACTGCCCAAGATAGTTGACCAGAAGCACAATCATCCAGGGAAATTGACCAAAAGCACAACCACCATGGGTGGTTGAGGATCAAAGCCAATAATAACTTTAGATCAACCCCAAATTGCACAAAAAGGTAAATCAGGTATCTGGTAAGGCTTTGTATGTATTTCATGAATTTTTATAACTTTTGCACTCACTTTTGTAAACTTTTGTAATGTTTAATTTGCTATTTGTAACCTCATTTCATGATCTTGGACCTTATATTGAAAGGCCCTGCGTATGCTATTGATGTTATTATTGTGAGTTTGTGTGTAGGTATTAGATACACATGGAAGCTCAAGATGTCAAGCAACATGTCTTCTAAACCCTTCCACAACCCGATGTGTGCTCGAGGAGATAACTTGCAACACCATAGATTTCATTTGTAAAAGAAAACCCTCTATTATGGGAGGTCGATGGTAACTGAAAGGGCCCATTTGTAAAAGACAAATCTTATCAAATATTAAATCAATTACAAACTTTTATTACACTTTATTTTCAATTTTCATGGTGTATTTCCTTTTTCACACACTACTAAGATGCAATGCATAGATAGTAGAGGTGAAGTTTTGGTATTGTGAAGGCTACTATAGAAAAATACTAAGGAGGATGTTGAATTCTGAAATATTTGCATTCATATAGAAAATTGAAAAGATCCAAAAAATAAAAATCAAGAATTCAAACATTTTATGTAAAATGGTGTAGGTTTCTAGCTATAACATCTCAATTGAGATGAGAAGTGTATCTATTTGTAAACTCTCAAGCTCTAAAGAAGAAAGTTGTAATTTTTCAAGGGCAGGGGACTTGAGTACAACCCATTATTATCCACCCCCCAAAAAAAGTGGGATAGAGTTTGCAAAGGAAATAATATTGGAGGGTAGGCTTGTGAAATTACAAGCCTTTAAGTTTGATATTGGGGAAAAGCTTGGCTGGAGATTATTCAAATATCAAGGACATAGTTGGGCAAAAATATTAACTTAAAATATATAGGTTCTCTTAATGCAATGAAATTATTCCTGAAATGAATCCCACCTACAATATTTCCAACATGGAACTTCATATCATATAGTTTTCAATTAAACAAAAAAATATATTAGATTGCTAGTCAATGAAGGAGTTTTTATAAATTTTTTGTCTTATATTTGGTTGAAGCCTTATCATTTTATTCCTTATCTAGAATGGCAATTGTTAGTTTGTAAAGGTCCAAAGGTCAAATATTATATTAATACGGGCAAAAAATCTAGATTATAAATTTATATTAGTAACATGCTTGAAGGAGAGGATTTCAAACAAATGGTAGATGATCTCCAAAAGATGCTTCTAGAGTTGTATTTACCTAGTTTTACATATAAGAATGAGTTGGTTTAGACTATATCAAAATATTGTGGAAAATTGATAAAGATGGGATATTTGCTACTCCTAGTGATTTTATTGAAAGAATATTTAGTCAATGGAGGTCCTCCCTAAGGCCTCAAAATTACATGGTTAGTAGCACAAAGCAATATTATTACAAGAGAGGGTCCATAAAGATAAGAATATCATGGACCTACAGGTGTGGCTTGTAGAAGGATATAGAAACATTAGATTATTTACTTCTTCGTTATCACTTTGCTTAGACTATGTAGGATCACTTTTTTAAAAATATAATAATATATTGGGTAGCTCCATCAATATTCAAAGAGTTGATAAATTGTTGGATTAATTGCTTTAAAGTTAAAGCATTATGTATCCTATATAGAATTTGATCCAAAACTTAAAATTTCGATCCTAAACTCAAAATTTTAAAGTAAGATATATCATGAAAGAGTTCAACTAAAAAGTAATAGACTAATACAAACTAGAATGTAAGAGTCTACAAGCAAAATAACATAATGATTTTATTTCTTAGAAAATAGAGTACAATGCAAGTAATCTTTGAGAAGAGATGTGAGGCTATAACATTGCATTCATTACTCATGCTTGTTATACTTAGGGGTGCATCTCTTTTTATAAAAAATTTGGTGTGTGGAATGCCACGTATTGAATATGGAAGGTCACCCATATGGAAAGGTCGTGGTTCACCTTTTGTGAGTTAGATCACCTATATGGAAATGTGGTGATTCACCTTCCACGAGTTACAAAATGCATATTAAATAAAAATTATATACACATGACTTGTTCTTTTGTATTTTGTCTTCTATTGATGTGTCAACATAGCTAGAGATGCATTTTGGCTACAAAAATCTAAAATTAGAAAAATACTATTTTTAGTAAGTATTTTTTTTTGTTTTTTTAAGAGCCTTTAGACCATTTTTTCTATATATATGTTAGCAACTTTGTTTGTGATAGAGTTGCCTATGGAAATTGTTCTTCTCTATTTAATCCTTCCAATGCTTCTTTAATGGATCAAAATTGTTAGAAAATAATCAAGAATGAATATTCAAATCTTAATATATCATGCAATAAACTATTCTCCAATATTACAAACAATATATTAGAATGAAGCTAACACATACATTCATGCCATAACTCAAATAACAAAACACACAATGTATTCAAGTGGATGATAAGTACATTATAGTACAAAATGATGCATTGTAACCCGATACATACAATCTACCTTGCAACCTCTACATAAACCATCACATGAAGTCTCTTGAGATTTCATATTCAACTAACTCTTCATCTCCTTAAAATTAAAGGAGATATGAATTCTCATGTTTCTCATAGGAGAATTATTTTATTAACCTCGTAATAATGACAAAACTAATGATTACATAAAACTAAATATTTACAAACTATTTACAAAGTATTTGCAAGGTACCAAATAATATAATATTCTCCAACACCCCCTTGTATTACATTATTTGGTATTTTATTAATCTTTGATTCTGATTTTGACTTTCCAATTCTGATTCTAACACTAACTATAGCTCAGACATTTTGGTTTGGTTCTTTCTAAATATTTGTCTTTCATATATGTATATTTGTCACAATAACTATAATTGGTACCTGTTATAAATTTGGACTCATTGTTTCTTGTTACACATTCAATATTACTAGTCACAACATTCTCTATTACAAAGCTAGAGTTAGTATTTCCTACACAAAATCACTCTCGTCAACTTGTCCTGAAAATATAAGGCCTTTGTATTTTAGGCTTATAATAGGTTCTTTGATTCCTTGCCTATTTCATCATATCCCAATTTAGTACCAATTGCTTTTGTGTGCCTTTCAAATTCATCATTATCCTGATCTCTATCACCATTTGAATGTAATAAGTCATCACAAAATATTTATCATAACTTGAACCATTACTAATAATTTTTGAATGACATGCCATCATTATCTCTATCACTATTTGAAGATTTTAAACCATTAAAAACACACTATCCTTCAATTCTAATAATTTGGCCTATATTTTGACCAACATAGTATGCATAATCAAAGCAAATATTTTCTATACTAGTATTCTCATGAACATATATGAAATTGTAACTATCAAACTCAAAAAATCTCAAATCATATTTGTTTAGAGAAACCCATCTAGTGCTATCCTTGTTAATAATATCTGAATTTTTAAGTTGCAAGCTTACTGCAGTGGTAAGGGCATTGGCCTCTCTTTAAGAGGTCCAAGGTTCAAACCCCACTCAATATGAGGGGACCGAGACCCATCATAAAAACTTATGTAAAATCATTGAAAAATAATATCTAAATGTTCATCAATAAAAATGAATTATTACTATCATCAATTCTAGAAATTTGGCTTTCATCATGAACATCATAAATATTAATTGTCTCACAAATATTTTTTGCATAAAATTCTCTTACTCACAACCACTTTTGTATTAACATCCTCAAGAGCAATTTTCCTAATGTCACTCTAAAGTAGGTCACATGCATAATGTTTTTCATGCATCATCTTGAGTTGTTACTCAATTTATCATATTGTTCTTGTTTAGAATATTTTTTGCAAGGTTATGATGTCATAAACACTTCTTTTTTATATATATGACAATATCTTATTTTCTATTCTGGCTAATTTTGTGATGATATAAAGATTTCTTTTGTTACTTAGTGACCTTTTTGATGAAATGAGAGTATTATTTGACAGGTCATCTCTTACTTGGTTTTCTATTTCATATTCCTAAATGATATTAACTAACTCTTCAAATAACACTTTTTTATTAACACTTGAAGAGATGCAACCAATGTTTTGGATGATTTTGGAAGTGCTCTAAGCATAACTGAGACAATAAACTTCTATTTTTCTCCCATAGTTTGTAGTTTTGATTTTAAATCTACTATCCTTCTAAGAAAGTGTTCTACATTTTTATCATCTTGGAATTTTAGTGAGTATAGTTGTGATTGTAAATGTAGAATAGTGGCTTCATTATTTCCCTCAAATATGGTGCATAGTTTATCCCAAGCCTCTTATGAAGTTTTGGCCTCACTTATGTGTGCTTGTATTTCATCTAATACTCCAAATGTTATTAGCATTAGTGCTTTTGCATCTTTCTCTTTAGATTTATATCTACCCATGGAATCCTCTAAATAGTTTTTATCTCCAATGACTATGTCCAAACATTTATTTTTCCAAGGAGTGAAGTTTTGTCCCTTTAGTAATTGATATTTTGAGAGAGATTTTTGTATTTGCGATGGTGCCTTTGATTTTTTTTAAAGTAGTATCACTAATAATGTCTATCTAAAACTCTTAAAGAATATGATCAACCTTTCTAATTCGCTTTATTTTAAATCAAGTATTTTGATTTCTTTTTTTTGGATGATGGAATGATGGTAAACTAAAAAAATTCTTTCAAACATGTAGAAAACCTTTTGACTCCCTAATTAATTTGCTATGAATTATTTTGTAATCTTGAAATAAATTTTCAATGTTTCCTTTTCTTTTTCCTCCTTAAAAATTGCCTTCTATGGAATATTAATCCCACAAACATTCAATATTATTCCAATATCTATTCTTTTCTTATACCAATCAACTTTAGATAAAATAAGTCGAAGAAAAAATATCTCATACCTTATGGAAAGTAATTCAATAATAGGACCTTATCTTTGATCCAACCTTCATTATGTTTGCATTGAACAATGTACCTTTCAAATATTCCTTTTAAAATATCCTTTGCAAAATAGATGCACTTTATTGAAATATTTTAGTATTTGAAAAAATATTTAAATGAATTTTCCTTCTCAAAGAACAATAATTCTTTTCAATATTTCCTTTTAACTCCCTTTAAATTTAAGCACTTTCAATAATTTTTTTTTTAACTAAATCACCTTTTTATAATTTGTTCTTTTTCTTTCCACCTTGACTTATTATTATAATCCCTTCTTCTAAATAAAATCTCTTTCAATTGTATTTACTAAGGTAGTAAATTATTTTATTTTCTCTTCAGAAATATTAATCTTTCTTTTTGCTATCAACATATGAACATTTTCCAATTCTTTTCTTATAAGAATTTTGTGTCCAAATAATAATTTATCTTTTTTGTTAAGAAAAAAACTCTTTTTCTTTTATATTCCTTTTTATTTATTTTATTAATTATATTCTCTTAAAGGGAATAACCTTCATTTCATTTGAATCCTTTGAATAAGTCAAACTCCTTTCTCTTATTGTTCTTAAAAAATTTAACGTCAATGTTGCACTCATGGAAATGAAATAAAAAAAGACCTTTGGAGTACCTTAATATATCTTCACTCATGGAAGTTTTGATGCACCTTTCCAACTATACTATTCACTTCCAAGTTTTCCTTTGAGTATCTTATTGTCTTTCACTCGTAGATATTTCTTTGCACCTTTTTGACATTGCTATTCACTTCTAGGTTTGTCTACCTTGGCTTTGTAGCAACTTTTGCCTGTAGACTATTCCTTCCTCCAAATTTGTACGCATATCTTTCCTTTTTATCTTTCTCTAAAAAATCACACACCACTCACCACGTATTGCTCACATAACTTGTAGACTGTAACTAAAGGCTCTGAAGGATATATAAGTATGAATTCAACTTAGTTTTGTAGGTGAAATAGGTAAAATGATGTTTCTTTTTTGTAGAAATCAACCATACATTCAAATTCAAGTGTAGGATAATTTGGATGCCTTTTTTTAAAAACTTGGAGCAACTTAGGGAATACATTGTTAGAGTTAAAGTGCACTATGCTTTCACCTTGACACTTGTCAGTTTCTCTTGACAAGTGTCATGTGTTGAATATAGGCTTATGCCTATATATTGTAACCATTAGTATCAATAAAATCAATCCCTTCAGTTTCAGTCCCAACATTTGGTATCAGAGCAGGCTTTCCCTGCCCTATGAATCCCTTGAGGGGGATTTCCCTCATGGAAATCCCTCCCTCCCCCCTCATATTTTCCCCCCCATTTTTTTCAAAATAGGGAGTATGCTCTTCATCCTTGATGGATGAATCAGAAACCAGATTTTTGAAAAATCATGGCTACAAATTTTTTTAGAGTGATTTATTAAGGGTCAAGTTCTTGTTTGGGTTTATGGTAATCCTCCTAAAACCACAGTTTAAAAATCTGTCCATTGAAGTATCCGTCCGCAGAAGTAGTTCTTGGTAGAAGAACAAAAAATGGGATACACTTTACTATTTTTTCAGCCAAAAATTTTCTCAGGTTTCATGGTGGATCTCTGTTTTTGTGGAGGCACGTTCCTCATGGTGGAGATGATTAGCTGTTTGCTTAAGAGGCACAATATTTGCATCGAGACTCTAGTAGAATACGAAGCCTTTGTGTTACGTATTTTTCAGAGAAGAACCTTTTTTGATTCAATAGAAATGGTAGGCTTCCCAGTTGGAAGGAGACGAAGTGTTCTCGAGATCCATTAATCACCACTCTTCATCAAAACTGCAACCAACAATCTAGAAGTCTAAGATCTGAGATCTGGCGGTGCGTTGTCATGGTAGAGTTAAAAATTTGAATCGTAGATGGTAGAGTTGAAAATAACCCATGCAACGTCTAAACATTTTTTGATACGAGCAACAAATCATGTGTCAGCAAAATTAAAAAATACTCCAATTTGTGATAGGCATGTTCCGCAGCTGAGAGGAGGTTGATGCCATACCACACTCAGATCTGGAGAGTATTTTTTTTCTTCGATGTATAGATGTTGTTTGATATAGACCCTGTCTATGGCAGATTTGATGCACAACAACAGCCGCTGTCATTTTTTGCACTGCCGCAGTCTTCCCCATATGACAACTCTATGTTTAAACTTGCTACTAAAAAGTTCAAGCTTGATATGCTCGCCATTTATTACAGGTGTATAAGCCTTTACCAAAATTTTATGTGGAGGCGATAATGCTCTGACCCAATGCGGTGCAGTTTCATTATATAGCAGACACTGAAGAATGAGACAAGTGGGCATGAGTGTTTAAAAATATTTTTTGTAGGACTTTTGTCTTGAGATTCGTTTGCCACTAGATGGAAAAATATGTGCTCCGACATCCAAGTTCCCTACTCCCTGCGTGGAGAATCTAAAGCCCATATGATGTTTGGATGAATATTATTAATATTGTTGTTCTGAGTGGACGAACCAAATCATAGTGGAGTTGTATGGTCAACCCAGTTCTATTGCACAGTGTGCTTGCAATCTCGCTTTTTTGAGCTGTTGATGACATCGAATTGTTTCACTAAAAATGGAGTAGTATATGCACCAGGTTACCCCTTGACCAACCATAGTGCTGATAAATCTGTAGCCGGCACCATGGACAGTGTGAAGTGCAGGCAAAAAAAAACAATTTGTTGTAGTTTGATGAATCCCACAATTTGTTGTGCTTTTGGCTGCGTTTTCAGAGACACTCGCAACTCATTGGGATTGTCAATCACAGGCTGAAGATGCGACAGGCGCTGGAACCCGGGCGCTGAAAATTATTTTACAGAAGATGCAAATTCCAAGCCGATTTTTATCGAGATCATTTTCATTTGAGGATTTGGAGAGAGAATCTGGCGGTCCCGTGCCGAAGACGTGACTGGATTCATTGCTGCTCGGAGATGCAGTGGCCGCTACGTCATCATCATGGAAAAGGGTGTTCAAGAGGCTCAATTCGTCGTTCAATGCGAAGAGCGACGGAATTTTTTTGTTGAGGTCTCCGTTATTCAACAGAATGAGGGCGAGCTCTTCGTCAAATTTTTTAGCGATGTTGCTTTCGTCTATGAGGGATCATCAACAGCAGAGGCGTTATGCTAGGGATTTTAGACATGGAGGAGGAACGGTGCCGGAGGTAAGATGGAACCTCGGTTCGTCGAGGTTGCAGTCGGGGCAGTGTCGCAGAGGTAGCGGCCATTGCAAAGGAAGCCACCGAAGTCGCTTCGCCGTGCCATCACCGACTGCTTGTCCACGACGGTAACAAATGTATATCCTAACATGTGGCTTTCAATGACATGCAGACGTCAGTTTAACATGCAGAGCATTGTGGGAGTCGTTGCGCAATCAATGACATTGTTCATAGCATTTTACCATACCCAATCTTCCGAACAATACTGCACATGAAGGCTTCAATAAGTCGTACATTAAAATCTGCCAAAGGGTAATTTAATGTCATTATAGTGGGGGGCAATTTATTCAAAATCATGGAGATATTTTAAAAAGGGAGCATTTACATTAAAAGAATCATTCCTTTTATTTTTTATATTTGTATTTGTCCATAGTGGGTGGGCTCAGTTTGTTTTTAGTGAGGGGCATTGTTTTTATAAAAAGTGAAGAGACCACTTTATGACACTTGCAGAGTGCCAATGCCTATTGGCCAATAAAATGGCCCCTTTGGCCATTTTTTTTAATGTATTTCCACAAGGGGGATATTGATGCTGTTTTTTTTTCCCACCAGAGAGTGATGCCGCCATTGTGCAATGTTTGATTTTGCTGCCTTAGAGAGGCATGTTGTTTTTTTTCATATTATGAAGATACCTTTGATGGTGGAATATAGGGGTATTTATAGTCGTTGGAAACGGTTTTCCGCAATAGACACAATGGTGGTGTCAAATTGTAATTTTGAGGCTATTTCAATTCAATTTTTTTAGCCTCAAAGTTTTTCTACCTTAGAGTGCACTCTCGGTTGAACCCGACACTCCCAAGGTAATTTTATATGTGATCCTTGTACCTAGTGATCTTTTCTATACACTTGGCGAATGCAGTGGCTGGTTACCCATGCATTTTGGTGGGATGACATGGTCACCATAAGGACACTTATACTAGGGACTACAGACAAAGACACCCTAGACTCTATCCGAGGTTTTTTTGGATCTACTTCTGAAGACTACAGACGAAGACACTTTAGAAGATTCTCTTATTTTCTTCTTCTCTCCTCCTATTTTGATCTATGGCTCATTTTATTGTATTGAGTGCATTTTTGGCAGAGACCGACACTCTTATATGGCTCGTTTTTTCCTTTGTATTAGGTGCATTTTCGGCAGAGACCGACACCTTCTAGATTGAGTTCACCATGAGGAGGGATTTGATATTCGTGGTGAATCTAGTCAGTGACCTACGAGAGGCAACATCCTCTGAGGATGACCTGCAGAGGCAACAGACCCAAAAGTGGCTGACCCTGAGGCACCCATGATGACCCTGAGGCACTTAGACAGCTGACCCAGTGGCAACAGACCTATGGAAGTGGCTGACCCTGAGGCAACAGACCAAGATGTATACACAGTGAATCTAGCATTATTCACAGTTGGAGAGTTAAGCACAAAGAGCACGAGCCTAGACCAAATCAGCAATAAGAGAGGCTGATAGGTTATTTTAGAGAAGTCAACATTAAGGGGGAATGTTACCTAATGTTGACTTGTTTTGTTTCTTCTTTAGTTAGGATAGTGCACTTTAAGGGGGAATGTTAGAGTTAAAGTGCACTATGCCTTCACCTTGACACTTGTCAGTTTCTCTTGACAAGTGTCATGTGTTGAATATAGGCTTATGCATATATATTGTAACCATTAGTATCAATAAAATCAATCCCTTCAGTTTCAGTGCCAACATACATAATGACTCAAACATTTTTTTGAGTATAGAGACATTTAGGATGCAAAATAAATGTTCCAAGGAACTACGTTTCATAGTTAACTTGGATGAAAATACCTAACATGACTTAGACTAATATGCAAATTATGAAATATTTATGGTAAACAAAGGCATACACAAGGATATTTAGAAAATTATTGGAAGGAAGCAATGCACAATGCATGGACTATGTATTTTAGTATAATTATTTTAGTGCATTGGAAGAATGAACATAACATAAAATTTTATACTTTACAATTCAAATATTTCTCCTAGCTTACGACATGTTGTCGTATGACAATGGTTGTCCCTACTTGGTGTAACAATTCTCACAATGCTTCATGACTGGTTTCTCAAAAATTCCTCATTTCTCCTCATGAATGGCTTTTCACAAATTTCTCACAACTCCTTACAACCCTATTTGATACTAGTGTTAGCAAATAATCAAGATTGAATATTTAAATTTTTTTCAATGATTTTACATAGGTTTTTATGAGGGGTCATGGTACTATCATACTGAGTGCAGTTTGAACCTTGGACATCTCAAAGAGAGGCCAAAGCCCTTACCATTAAATATTTGAATTTTAATATATCATGCAATAAACTATTATTTAGGATCATAGACAATATATAAAAATGGAGCTCACACATACATTCATGTCATAACTCAAATAACAAAACACACAATGCATTTAAGTGGATGATTACAATACAAAAATGATGCACTATAATCCAATATTGTAGACACCTAAAACATGTCATGTTTAGGAGACTACTCATATGGGCACCTTTGCAGACCATATGAATGACCTTGGACCCTCCCAAGGCTAAGAAGTGATTCTAATCACTCATTTTAGGCATCCTAGGCCTATTCAGCCTTAGCCATTGATGACATCAGTAGCTAAGATCTCAGCCATGGTTGAAAATAGTGGCTAGGGTCCTAGCCACGCTGAGCAACAATGGCTAGCCCTATAACAAACTCAGGCTACCAGAGCCGAGTAAAATCGGTTGTAACGGCCAAGTTGCAACTGATCTCAAGCGGTTTTGGATGAGGAAGCTTCTAGATGTTTCCTCCCAACTGCCCAGGCCAACAACTTCTTGATCTTGGCTTCCTTGAGAAGCCAAGATTGGGATTTGAGGAGTCTATTTATAGACCCCTCAAAGAGGCAATTAGGATCTCAATTTCATTGTAGCGAAGCCCTACCGAATTGGAGAGCCAATTGCAACCTTTGAAGAGTATGGAGATGCTGCCCAATTCTAGTTTGACACCTACCTTTGCAACAATGGAGCTTCCAAAGGATTGAGAAGCAAACCTTACCATTCCACACCAATCCAATATGAATTCGAGTGAAATCAACCACAAATCTATGTCCAGACATGAAGGCGACCCTTGACCATCAATCACATGGAGGATTTGAGCATCTACAACCCTAGTTTCAAGAGAAAAGATACTTTTCCCATGGTCGCTATTGTCAATAGTGGCCCATAGGCTTAGCTGTGGCTATCAACCATGGCTAATAGAGCTAGTTGCTCTGAGCACCCATGGCTAGGGTTTGATGCCCTCATTTCTCTATTTTAGCCGTAGATTTACTTTTCTTATTATGCATTTAGGTTAATCTAGCATAGATTAGTCATATTTCAGGCATTTCTATGGTTAATTAGCAGTTTCATAGGTAGCTTTACCTTCATTTATGCTATTCATGCTTTATTTCATAAGCTTTCATAGATTAAGTTCTTTTATGCTTAATACTTTAGATCATATGCAAGTTTAGGTTTCTTTACATGTTTCAAGCCATGCTTTGTGCTTATTTGTCAATCTTGTAAGCATATTTATGTATCTTTACATATATTCATGCTTTCTTTAAGTATTTACTTCATTTCTTGCATTTCTTGGATAATAGCCTCATCATGAGAGGTTTCATATGCTTTTGATGTGCTTTGTTGTTTCTTTTACATAGGTGACAGATCCTTCCAAGATTCAAAGCACTATTCAAGATCATTCCTCTTGACAATAGAAGGAGGCATCCTAGTAAGCCCTCATGCAAAGTTGGTGGAGACCTAAAGAGCATTTAGAGTATATCACCCCCATTTAGGGGCTAAAAAACTTGTAAACATTGTATCAAATTTGGTATCCCTAAGAGGGATGGATATGTAATCGATTTTCACCATTTATTAATACAAAGGAGGTATTCTTTATTGCAAATTTGGTTATACATGTTCTTTGCTTTCAATTTGATTATCATGTTGCAATTAGTGTAGATATACACTTTTTAAGCCTTTCTATAGTGGCGATCATGATGGAAACCCTAAATTTTTCATTGCTTTTGCTGATTTTCTCTATTTTTTGTGTACAAGTACTAGCCACATTTGAATATAGTGGTGCATAGTCTCAACCATGGTTAACAATAATGGCTAGCATCCTAGCCACCTTGAGCAACAATGACTAGAAAAAAATTGGGAAAAGTAGTAAGCAACCTACTTCTACTTTGGATGAGGATTTCTAGGTAGGTGTCCTCTTCTGTATTTTTTATTTTTTTATGTTTTTCTCTGCATTCTAGGCTTTAATTAGGCCACATAGCAAAATTATAAGGGAAAATACATGGAAAAATTTTATTTGTTGCTAGCCACTACTAGCAACAACAACCAACTCTGTTAGCTATTGTTGTCACTAGTGGCTAAGATTCTTAGCTACTTTTCTATCTAGTGGTCGAGTCTATTGCCTATTGTACAAAATAATGACTACTATTAAAATTGTGTGGTAGTTTTTGCTTGCTTGGGGCCTATCCAAAGGCCAATATCATTTTAATTTTGCATGTGCATTCTCTCAAAGCAAAGAGCATTTAGACTTGCATCTTTCTGAAAGTAAAACACTATTTTCTAGGCATGTAGGAAAAGAATCATGAATGCTTTTTGATGCATATTTCATTTATGCAAAATTAAAAAGAACCCACACACACCATGACTCAAAGTGAACATCAATGATGTTGGGCTCTCACATCCAACCCATTGATCGAGACCAATAGTGGAAGTCATTACCACTCGGTTGGCTCATCTGACATTGTACTATCGAGACCCATCTATGGCCAAGGCTGATTCAAGAACTATCCTATCTATGGAAAATAGCATGCATTCCTCTTCGAAGGGGTGTATCACTGACCATGATGTGTTGGGTGAGAATCGGTAGTACCTATGCTCCTTGCTCGATTATGGATTTCATCTCCATATCTCGGGGGATAGACTACCTGGATGTCATTATCGGGTTATGTCATTGTGAGTATATAGGTGAAAACCTTTTAACTATCTAAGAATATCATCAAAAAATTGTAAAACATGATGAGATTTAGATTATATACTCAACAAACCAAAATACACTAAACAGTTTTAGGATACACAAAGAATTTTTAAATGAGATAAACATTTTTGTATACTTTGTATTCTCTAAAACTTACATACGAGATAAGTTCACAAATCATGGTTAACACACGGAGAGGCCACCCTTGACACACAATCGAGGTGGAAATTAAAGCTCCAAACCACACATAAAATAATGAGCTTGAACCTCCTACATAGAATGCTCCTAATGACATTTAGCTAGCATTAGAGGTGATAACTCGACACATGGGGGTTCTCATCAGAATACCCTAGTTAGAGGATGTAATACACACTCCTCTCATGATAGAATTGAGGGTGGCTCAAGGCCCCCATCATCACATGATAGGCATAGAGAAGATCCACCCAATCAGGGGTAAGAGGATAGGGCTACATCAAAACATAGACCCTTAAGGACTCCAAATCATAATGAACCTAGAAGGTTCACAATAGATCTCACCACTATTGGAGTCAATGGTACACCTCCCAATGAACCTTGGAAGACTAGTCAACTCAATGGACTAGACCAAGTTTTAGGAAGACTAGGGTATAGGACCTCTACTGCTCACTCTCACTTTGAGAGCACATGTAGTGAGGACATATAGAGGCATACCCATGAACAAGGAGAATGTTCAAAGTGCTCTCATAGTGCATGCACCCCATCTACACATGCGGGCATAGAGCATAGACAACAACACAACACAAATGCCATCTTCATAGATAAAGGTAAGAGTGTAGTAGATAAGTCTATTGGGGCCCATACTCATAAGGCCCCTCATACAGAGCTACAAATTCAAAGGCCTTACATAGTCGATCTTGTAGATCGATCACATAGGTTGGCTTTAGAACAAAGATAATGCATATTCCAAGATCAGTTGGAAGATGTGCATGTAGAGCGTGAGCACCTCGAGCATGAGGACTCTCAACATCAAATGTTGCTTTGACAATATTTATATGAGTAGTACCTATGAGAACAATGCATCCTTGATCATAAGGAGTGTGAAGAGAGAGAGGATAGACTAGCTCAAGCTAATATACCTCCTCGTAGTGAGTATAGGGATCCATGCCATAAATGTGCTATATCATAGCTAAAATTATGCCCTAGACAAATTGAAAATTGTACTCGACATACACCCTAGCGTACTCTAAGGGAACAATAGTGCCAAGTGCTAGAATAACCTAGGTATAGTTAGTATGAAGAATTATAGAGGGATGAGCAAGATCAATAATATCTTGAGCCCTCCTCTGTAGATGTGGATGATGAGCACAATCATCCACCTCGGTCTAAAAGGAATCTACCTCCACTAGCTCCATAGAGATCTCTTAGAGAAGAGGAAATATTATCCTCTCAAGCGTACAGAGCCTTGGCTGAAAAGGTTAAAGCTATTGAGAAATAGGGGATGACTTATCAAAATCCTACCCTAAACAAAATTCACAATGAGCCTCTGTGTCCCTCGGTTCCTAGCTCGACATATCTCGATCATTTTGAGATGCCTAAGCTAGAAAAATTCTAGGGTGATGATGATGCACAAGAGCATGTGACTAGCTTCATGAATCTGTGTTTCCAGATTCAAAATAATGATGCCTTATTACTAAGAACTTTTATGATAACCCTTTTAGGCCCAGCCTTGGAATGGTTTAATCAATTGAAGAGGTATAGCATCACCAACTTTGAATAGTTGGTGAATGCATTTCTTGAATGCTTCTCTTTTGGCATCAAGAAGAAGACCAATCTATCTGACTTGGCTACTTTAAAGCAATATGATGATGAGCTAATCATGGAATTTGGTAATAGATGGAGGAAACTGATGGCTAAACTTCCCTTCTCCATCCCAACTATAGAGTTGATATGGATGTTTACCAAGAGCTATGTAAAACATATTTCACTATTATTACAGCTATAGTAATACCAAATATTCGAAGAGGCTTTGGTGCAAGCCAAGGTCATAGAGGATATCAAGTTACAAGAAGGTGACTTGAAACTCTAGATAAAAAGGAGTGGAACAATAAGAACATGAAGAATTAGAATCACTAGGCCAAGCCTGCACATGTGAATTAGGTTATGTTAAACCTTCAAAAGGGGGATAAGGGCTAGCAACCACAAAACTATTAGGCACAACCTCCCCCATGCAATATAATTAGTACAACAAAAAGTAGGGCAAGGACAAAGAACATCACCCACCTCACCAATTTATGCCATTGTCTGAGACTTTGGCATCGATATTCAATCAATTGTGTGAGGCTAAGGCCTTAACATTACTCAAAGTTCAATTGCTCGATCCTAATCACCCTAAATTGAAAGGATATAGGGAAGATCATTACTACCCATACCACAGACAAAAGGGGTATGATATCAAAGTGTGCCATGGTTTCAAACATGTGGTACAAAATATGATTGATAGGAATGAGCTGATTATTGACAATCCCTTGGCTCTGAACAACTATAATATGGGAATATTCAAAAATCCCTTACCGAATCATGAGCCATCGAGGAACAATGTCGGATAAGTTAATCAAGTGTGGATTGAACCACCTATGCAAGGATTTATTGGTATGGTGAATGTGGTCACCAAAAATAGGAGGTACAACCAACTAGATCCTCCTCTAGCACCTATTCAAATTCAAGTTGCACCTCAGTAAAGGCTAACATAGAACCCCTTGCTAGGCCCACCAACAAGACTAGTGGTGACAATAAGGAATAGACTCATCTAGAGTCTACAAATGGCCTCGACTAAATTATCAATATATGAGATAATACAATAGTCTCCTAGGCATAAGGAGATGCTAATGGACATCTTAAGGGCCATTGAAGTTCAACCCCAAGATCTTGAAGCTTTCACTAATTTTGTGGGGCATGTGCAGTAGTGCCAGGAACCTGTGATCCAATTCTATGATCATGAAATCAAGATAGTTTCCACTGCTATAGTGGACCCACCGCTTCACATCATTGCATGTGTAAACCACACTCCATTCAAGTAGGTGTTTATTGATATAGGATCATCGATCAACATAATCACCATGAAGGCCTTGGGACATCTAAAATTGCCTAAGTCACATATCGTACCTTCAACTTTTACACTATGAGCTTTCAATGATGCGTTGTGCTCGATAGTAGGCACTATAGTCCTTCCTATTTAGGTTGGGCTAAAAACCATCCCTATGATGTGTCACATGCTAGAGGGTGCTATGCAATATAATATTCTCCTAGGTTGATCATGGATAAGGGATATGCAATGCATCCCCTCGATCTTGCACCAATGTATCAAATATGTGCATGAGGGACAAGTGCATGTGGTCCCTTCGGATGAGGATCCATTTAAGTATGTCAATAAATATTTGTTAGGAGACTTCATCCTCTCATATATGCATCTGGATTTTAGACCTACATCACCTATTTGACATCCAACAGGCAAGTCGAAGGTAGTGTGCATCGGTCCTTCAACATCGGCACCATGACCAACCTCAAATACAATGACTACTTTTGAGAAGCCTACGACATCGACAAGGCTCAGGAATGATCAGAAGCTAAAGGTAGTGTTGGGTGAAAAAGAGTCTAAGGAAATCCCCAACATAGCAACTATCAAGATCCCAAATCCCATGGAGGAGGGAAACTCACAAAATATAGTCGAGGAGGTACCTCAACCTACCTCACTTGTGTCTTCAACTGCATCATCTGCATCGTAGGTGATGATTCACTTAGTCAACCCTGGGTTAGCTGAATACCTGGTGTAGAATGTAACTTTTATGCCAATCATAGAATCTGCATAGGATATGGGTAGGCCTCAAGCCCATCACTTTCCTATCAGGATGGTGGTACCACTAGGGGTGCCACCTAATCAGACTAACTTCATCTATGGAGGTTTAGATCAACTTGCAGATCATTCACCCATAGAAGAAGATGATGATGAACCATTCACTATGAATATTCATTATCTTTCAAACCTAGAGTATGCCCTTCATTATTTTGATCGTTACCATTGGCATGGTTACGGATTGGGTTTATTTGAACAAGGGTATCGAACTCCGTATCAGATTCACTACCATCATATGATAGGTTTAGATTGGGTTATGACATAGGAGGTCAGGATGAGTTATTAGCTATATCTCTAGATCACCTAAACCTAAGCATGGGGGTGGATGTTGATTGGAACCCCTACCATCCTAACCCTTCACATTCTCGAAGGGGTAACTGGTCGGTGACCATGGTTGCCATAGAACCACCCTTGGTCTATCATGATAATATTTTGGTGGAGGCTAGTTTAGATGATATTCTAGGAATTGATTGGGTTATCAGAAACTATGAATATGTTGATGACATTGGCATTGAACCCCAAAGTTTTGGTACAATAGTAGAAACTGAATCAGAAGCTACTTCTGAGGAAGGTGAGTCAGAATCCATCTCTGAGAGAGGTGGACTAGAATATAATTTTGAAGAAGATGATGGAGAATATTTCTTAGATGATGAGGAATATGAGGATGAAATAGAGATGGCTTATCTAGGGCCTCGACATCTCCATCATCTTAGGGAACCTATGGATATGGAACCAATTTATCATGCGGTATTCCCAGGTCCTCCCATCCAAAGAAGGCTAGTGAATCTGGAAGAGATATATCATATGGATTTTCTTGGTCCTTCCAACTTAAGGTAATTGCTTCCCCCTGAGGATCCAATTGTTATGTCTATTCCTAGAGTAGACCCGATAATCCCCATTCTTCCTGAGCCACATCTAGAGCAGGGGGACCAATCTGGAGATAGTGTGTTGCATCCATGTGGTCCTAGAGATTTCTTCCATTCCATCAACATGGTCTCCATCGATTTGACCACTCCACTTCATAATCCATCTGACCCTTTGAAACCTTTGTACCTCAATCCTGAGGCCATTGATTTTGATCATGCCAATTCACCCTTAGAGCTTAAATATTTCTTCCCCAATGAAGAAATGTTGCAACCATTTCATTTTGTGCTAGGCTATGCATATGATGTTTATCATGTTAAGGATAATCCTGATTTAGTGGAACCTTTAAACCTAGTAGATGACATCCATTTGATCCCTATGCCTCACCAGCTTGAGGAGGGGTCACATATGTCAATAGAGGAAACCTTCAAAGTGGATATCAGTGATGATCCCACCAATCCAAGGAAGGTTAAATTTGGAGAGAGCTTATCTCCTGAGGAGCATGCCAACCTCATTCCTCTATTGAAAGAGAGACCTGATCTCTTTGCTTGGACCTACAAGGACATGCCAGGTCTGGATCCAAAATTGGTTACTCATAACCTTTCGTTGGACCCTACCAAGAAACTAGTCAAGAAAAAACTTAGGAAGATGCATCCAACCATCACTTTGATGGTTAAATATGAACTACAAAAATTGTTGGATGTAGAGTTCATAATTCCCATCGACTATCCATAATGGGTATCAAACATGGTACCCATAGGAAAACTTGATGGAAGAATCCACATTTGTACGGATTTTAGAGACCTCAATAAGGCAACACCCAAGGATTCATTTTCATTGCCTAATATCGATGCTCTTGTAGATGCAACTGTAGGTCATGAAATGCTTTCTCTCATGGATGGTTTTTTTGGTTACAACCAGATTCAGATTAAACCAGAATATCAACATAAAACTACTTTCACCACTCCATGGGGAACATTTTGCTACAAAGTTATGCCATTTGGCCTCAAAAATGTTGGTGCCACATATCAATGGGCTATGACATATATTTTTCATGACTACATGCATAAGATATTAGAAGATTATATCGATGACTTACTGGCCAAGTCATTGTTACGTGAAGAGCATGTCGAGGTTCTAAGGAAAGTCTTCGATCGCCTGATAGAGCATAATGTCAGGTTGAACCCCAAGAAATGCATCTTTGGTGTAACTTTAGGTAAACTCTTGGGATTCATCATTTCTAAATGAGGGATCGAAGTTGACCTAATGAAGGTCAAGGCTATACTAGAAATGTGTCCCCCCATAAACATCAAGGAATTAAGAAGCCTACAGGGCAAGGTAGCATCCATAAAGTACTTCATCATGTAGTTATCAGATAAATGTTGACCCATGAATCGACTGCTACATAAGGGGGTCCCATTTAATTGGGATGAGGACTATCAGAAAGCCTTCATTGAGATCAAATAATATCTAGCATCACCACTAGTATTAGCTCCACCTAGACCAGATGTGCCATTCTTGTTGTATATATCTACCATAGACTTTGCATTGGGAACCATGCTAGCCCAAAAGAATATGCAAAACAAAGAGTAAGTAATATATTATATCAGTCAAACCCTGGTCAGTTATGAGCTATGATATGCATATGTAGAAAAGTTGTGCTTAGTAGTGGTCTTTGCGATGAAGAAGTTGCACCACTATATGTTGAGCCATACGACATATGTAGTATCAAAACAAAATCCTTTGCAGTATATGATGAGCAAGACATATCATAATACATGTACTACAAAGTGGATCATGCTATTGATAGAATTCGACCTAGAATTCATTAGTCAAAATTCTATCAAAGGTCAAGTCATAGCAGATCAATTGGTAGAGGCTCCTCTTCAGGATCATAGGCCTCTCATCATAGAGCTTCTTGATGATGTAGTCTTTGCATTATTGAAGTCACTTAAACTCAAAGAACTAGATAATCAAGCCGATATGTCTTTGTTCTTTGATGGTTCCAAATGCGAGCAAGGGGGTGGTATAGGGATTATGTTTTTCATGCCACAAGGTGCTCCAATGCCCTTGTCATTTAAACTCAATTTCCCTTGCACCAATAACAATGTTGAATATGAGGCCCTAATATTGGGTCTCCAAACAATGCTCACCATGAATATTAGAAGGCTAAATATCTTTGGTGACTCCTTGCTCATTGTTAATCAAGTTAAGGGGATCTATCAATGTAGATGTCCCATATTGAAAGCATATAAAGAACTTGTGGACACTTACCTAGCCCAACTGGAATGGTATGACATTGAGGCAATCCCTCGAATATCCAATATATTTGTAGACACCATGGCATATTTGGGATCCTTAATCCCTCAGAATCTATCTACTGACTTCACTACCATCCAAGTGAAAATGCTATCACAATCTATGATACGATGTGAGGCACAAAATAATCAAGAATCAGTCCACATGATTTAGATAGAACCAAACCATGAATGGTTCTATAGAGCTAGAGACTTTCTGAAGAAGGCACCTTGGGGATCTTTGTTGTCGTAGGGTCCTACAGAGAATGGTACCACTATTCTCCATAAGGTTGTTTCCCAATCAGATTTTGTACAAGTTGAATTGTAGTGGGAACATGTCATTCAATTAGTTGAAGTTGTTGCTTATCAAGATTGGTTATCATAATTACATGATTTCCTTAAACTTGGAGTAATCCCACAGGGATTATTGCATGCTATAAAAAGAGCATTTAAATAAAAAGTGACTAGATATGTCTTGCTAGGAGATATCTTGTATCATCATAGCTATGATGGAATTCTCCTTCATTGCCTTGAGCTCCAAGAATCATCTTGGGTGATTTCACAAGCTCATGATGGTACATGTAGTGGCCATTTTAGTGGCATGGCCATTATCAAGCGCATCCTTCGAATGGGTTATTATTGGCCCACTATGGAGAAGGATTGCATAGTGTATGTTAGGAAGTGCATCAAATGTCAACATCATGCTAATCTTATGCACCTACCATCGTAGGCCTTACAACCCATCCAAGTGGCTTGGCCATTTGCTCAGTGGGGTTTTGATCTAATTGGTAAGATCTCTCCCCCATATTTGGGCTGACATACATTTATCATAATGGCCACTGAGTACTTTACCAAATGGGTGGAGGCAATCCCTTTAACTACAATGATAGGAGCATGTATTGTGGAGTTCATACTCCATAATATAATATGTCATTTTGGGATCCCATCCAAGATAATATCAGATAATGGAACTTCATTCAAGAACAAAATTGTAAGGGCTTTAATGTCCAAGTATAATATTCAACATAGTTTTGCAACTCCATATTATCCACAAGAAAATGGGCAAGTAGAGGCCTCTAACAAAATAGTGGTAGCAATCTTAAAGAAGATTATTCAAGAAAACCATAAAGATTGGCATATTCAGTTACCTCTTGCTTTATGGGCTTATAGAACTAGTATACAGATGCCCACTAGGGCAACCCCATTTTCACTAGTATATGGCATTGAGGCCATCATGCCCTTGGAATTGGAAATTCCAACATTGTGCATCATATTGAAAGAGTTCATCGATGATGACACTGCATGGCAAGCTCACCTAGATCAATTGATGCTTCTTGATGAACATCATGTGAATGCTCTTGAGCATCTCCGAGTTTACCAAGATCACCTAAAATGAGCTTACAATAATAAATTCCACCTGAGAGACTTTAAATTTGGGGATCTTGTGCTAAAAGAAAACCAACAGAACTCAAACCTACCATCACATCTACGAGACAAATTTACGGCCAACTGGTTAGGTCCATTTATTATCTTAGAGAAGATAGGACCTGGTACTTATCACCTAACATCGCTAGAAGGTGTTGAAGAGCCTGAACCTCTCAAAATTCTTCATCTAAAGGTATTTCATACATAAAAATTCAAAATTCAAAAACAATTTAAAACACAAAAATCCAAACAAATCAAAAAGCAATAAAATCCAAAAACATTGCAAAACATCAAAAATACAAAAACATTTACATTATGCATTTTCATTTTGCATATGCATTCATTTAATTGCATTGCATTAGGCATGTTCATCCATTGCATTTGCATTAGGATAGGTTGTGTTTACAATATTACAAATGACACCACATTTGTATCTTGATCATGCATCTATACATCATCATCATCCATCACCCTTGTGAGTAATTATGTTTTTCAACACAACCCCTTCCTGTTGCTATAAGGAATATACTAGGGTTTTTCAGTCATTCAGCCATACCTAGTGATCTTCTCAAATTTTGTAGAAAGCTATATTTTCTTTTGGATATGAGGTCTAGTTTTGATAGCACCTAGCATATGTCAAAATCCCATCACTATTTAAACATTAACAATCCTAGTTTGGACAAGGAAATATGAACACTACAAAGTGGTCCTAGTCACCTTAAGCGAAAGGTTTTACTTGCTCATCTTGTGATGCACATGGTCTAGAGTGTTGATCATTGAAAAAAGGACAAGCTCCCCCTACCCAAATAAATCCCTTGCTTTCATACAAAATAAGCAAAATCCCACAATCAAAGCAAAATCCCTTGCTAAAAAAAATGCAAAATAAATAGTGATTTTCATCACTAAGCATGAGCAAGTATCCCAATAAATGTGAAGAAAATAAGGGGGTGAAGAGCTTGAATCCTTAGAATGGTCAGTACTCAAAGCCATTGAGTGATCCCCAATACAACAATGGGTTGAATGAATCCCACTTGGCATTGGGGTAGTTCTAAGCAATTTACAAATGAGCTAGCTTTAGGTGGCCTGTATTACCTAGTAGTCTAGTCCAACTACATCCAAACTTAGGATCATGATGAACATTTGGTGATCCTCATTACAACAATGGGCTGAATGAATCCCTCCTAGAAATGAGGTAGTCTTATGTCTCATCTAATATATTCATTTGCACACATAGGGATAATGAATATCTTGGTCTTCATAACAAAACTTTTATCTTTCAAGAGTCCTGTATAGTCATTATACAACTTTTGATTAATCAACTAGGGTGTTTGAGTCTCATGGAAAACCTCAAAAATCTCTTATAGCAACAAATCATCTCATCAAATCATACACAATTTCTTTGTGAAATTTTGTTTATTAAGGGGTGTTCATGAAATAGGATAGATACCGGATGGATATCATCAAATGATATTTAGATGACCACTGACTATTTTGTGCATATATTTTAATTTACATAAGCTTATAAGGAAAACCCATACATCTCACATCATCTCATCTCACATATGGATGTTTAAATGATTAATTCTTATGATAAGAGTTACCATTTACATTCATGATTTTTATACATTATGTGGTGTCATCCATTAGTTTGTTAAACACATATTACATTCATTCCTTATGTTTTAAGTGATTAAAGCATACAGGTTCATTTGCATTAGTTCATTTTCTCATTTAATTAATGCATCACATCACATATCATCTATCATATCATATCACATAGATTAAATGCATAAAAAATTGAAATAAATTAAACATACATTTAACATTCACCATATATGCATCCATCATCATAATGCATCTATACATGTAGATCATAGCATCTAAGTATACATCTATCATCTAGCTAGTGCATGTCATTAGTACATCACATCCATATAGCATAATCAAAATATCATATAAGCATTGCATCCATGTGCATCACATAAACATAAAATAATAAAATGATACACATAATGAGCCATAATAAAATTAGAATATCATATATATATGTGTAAAGTGTCATAAGTACATAGAGGTATCAAAATGCTCGTAGGCTACAATAGTGTAGGTCCTCAGACCTTATACACAAAAATGATATAATGATATCATATCATATCATGAATGGCTTGCACCCCTTGAGTCACCTCCTCCCTCTGCTCCCTCTCTATGAGGCTACCTAGAGCTAGTGCCCATCGATCTCTCTGATCGAGCCCCTGATCTATGACTAGGATGCACTGATGACTATCCAGACTCACTCCTACTCCTATGCGAGCCTCCTATAGTAGACCATAGGTAGAGTACCCCCATAGCATAGCCTACCTCAACCTCTAGCTAATGATATATGCAATAAATAGAACCTATATCATATTTGACATCAATGCTATACATCTCCTATAGTAGGTATACGTAATGCTACCTATCCTTGAGTGGCTAGAGTAGATGGTGTAGCTTGTGAAGTAGAAGGAACCCCTATCATAACTTTAAGAGTGTCTCTCTCAGTAGTCCTTAGATCTAATTATGCTTGTAGAAGATCCTACTGTCTGGTGATCTTCTCTATCTCCATGGTGGTTGAGTCAACCTGTGCCTAGAGGGTGGTCCTCTCCTCCTCATAGCCTCACCACTATGCCTATATTACACTCAACTAAGCTTATACTATAGCTAGAGAGGTGTCCCTCTCTAGAATCTATCACTGAGCTATCTATAGCTATGTCTACAGACTATGCACCTAGGCCCGTAGTTGTGATACCTCATCATCAAGCTCCTCCTCACCCTCCTCCTCCTATAGATCCTCCTCTTATGTGGTCGCCTACCCCACTCACCCTCTATCCTCTAGTACACTCATCATCCATGTGGGTCATCAAATGCTACCTCAGTAGCATCACCATCCCTAGATCTACCTAGAGGACCACCACCCTACCATAGTCTGGTAGTCCACCATGCATCATAGTCTAGAGTCATCCTAACATCTGCTACCCCTGTATCCTCTATGGCATCATCCTCCTCGATCAAATTTATGACCTATGGCCATGCAAGTTGTGTCTCCACCTTAAGGTAGTGGTAGAGGACTGGCTCCTCTGGTATATCCTACTAGATCCTAAACTATCTAGTAACCTGAGAGAAGTGGAAGAACTCTCGCACCCTAGGCTTACACCCAATCACCCAATGATCATACCTAGCCCATCTCAGGTATCTAGTGACCTCCTCCCATGTTAGGTAGTCTAAGTATGGGTGCCATATGATCTGGCTAGCTTGTAGCCCTATCAGTCGATCTGTGTAATACTACAAATCCTTTATGTGAGATCTCCTATTGTAGGTCTCTAACTCCCATGGCTAGTAGGCCCCATAGCACTGAGTAGTTGGTGCTAATGATGTGATCCCTAGGGGTAGTCCTCCTAGGTGGTCTATGCTGATGTGCTCCTACCCCCCTCATGTGTAATGTGATAGAGCTCATCATATAGCTGGGCTAGGAGGGCACTCCCCATGCTAGGATGAGTGGCTCATCCATGGTGCTCCCAAGTAGATCCTACATCATAGCCAAGAGGTTCCAAGGGAACCTCACTCCTGATGTGTCTGGAAGAAGCACATTATAGATAATGTGCATCAAGATGGCTTGATACCATGAGAAGACATCTACCCTATACCAATGCTCCACTGGCACTCCATCATGCTCTATATCCCCTAGCACCTCCTCGTGCCTATCACCAAAAACCCTCTAGAATATGATAGTCTTCATTATGGTAGCTAAAGAGGTGATCGCCTACCCATCTATCGGGATCCTATATATGGTAGACATCCTCCAATGTCACCATCATCTCCCTAGTAGGAATATAGAAAGTGTTAGTCCTCACATCCCAATGATGGGCTAATGTAGTCATGTAGGCCTGGTCTACCCTGATGGTGGGTAGTCTCAAAACATATCCTAGGCCCATGACCCCAAACCAATCTAGGTCAATGTGGCTCAACTCAGGTAGTAGCTCATGCAACAAGTCAGGCTCCTGTACCATGTAGTCAAAGTCTAAAGGGAAGATAACAATATGCATCATAAATTCAAAAATCAACCTTCAAAATTAAAACATTAAAAAAATCAAGTTAAAAAAAATTAAAAAAATGGGCTAAAGTTCCTTAGCCACTTTTGACAATAGTAGCTACCATCACAGTCATGGTTTTCAACCGCAGCTAGTGCCAACAATCAATTTTTTAACCGTTGGTGTTTCAACCTAGCCACAACTAGCAACTGTGGACCCCAATTGAAAAATTGGGAGTTGCGGCTGCCAACCACGACTATAGGAATGACCCCTTTTGAGGTCATTTTTCATCCCAAAATACCCCCAAAAATTAAACCCACCCCTAAGCTATCCTAAAGCTAAATCTAACCTAAGGTGAGGTTCGTTACCGATAGTTTAGTGAGGTTCATTTAATGCCATTAATTAATGAGGTTCATTTTAAATGTTTAAATCACAAAGGAGATATGGAGATTCTACCTTAGGAGCTCTAGCTCCACCACTAGTCGAGGCCTCAGGTTGGTCCACCATGGTGGTAGGTAGTGAATTTGGTAGCATTCCATATCAAATACTTTTTCTCTCCCCTCAGAGCTCTCACTCTCAATCTCTGCTAGCTAGAAATAATGAACAATAAAAACCCTAATTTTACTTTTATATTTTTCACTTGAGCCTCAGCTATTGATGTCAGCCGTGAGCATAGATTAGGGCAACCCTGACCATTGTTGTCAACCGTAGCTAAGAAAATTGCAAAAACTAGTTATGGTTGTCAACCACGGCTAGCAAGCAACAATAAATGCTCCCAAATTCTCATCGTGAGGAGCTTCAAAATGGACAATAATAAATATCTACCAGTCCAAAATTCTCAAAAATTGCAAAATTAACAAAAAATATTAATAAATCAAAATTCAAATGCACCTCGTATTCAATTATTTATTCTATACACTTGGCGGTTGCAATGACTTGCACTCCATGCAATCCGACAAGATGAGTAAATTACCATAAGGCCATTTGGGGTAAATTAGTCATCATTGAATTGAAATGTCTTCACTTCAATCCTAAAGAAGGCCATTGTGGTCGGACTGCCCCATGGGAATGAGGCATTCATTTCATTTCTTCTATGACATTTTTAGTAGATCATCGAACATAGTGATTCACCATAAGCTTAAATGGAATTGCTATCATCTTGATTCCCTAAGAAGGCCATTGCGATTAGACTGCTCCATGGGATAGAGATGTACAATTACTATTAATGGTTGAAATCATAGTTGTAATAGGACTTGCCATATAACAACATGCAAAAGTCTTGAATCATCCAAATTATTCATCTTGGTCAAGCGACTCATCGCTTTAATCACTTGTCCTTTCCTCATCGACTCGTCGCTTGAGGGGGTAGTCATAATATCAACATTCATAATCAAAATCAACAAAGGATCACTCGATCATGTAAATTGCGTTCATCTTACGAATCATTGCTAACAACTATCACAAGCTTACCCTTTTACTAGGGAAAAAGCAAATATGCTAGTTTAAAATTTTAGCGATCCATCTATCGGACCTATTGTAGCCCTAATGCTACCCGATTGTATCTGGACATATGAAAGCTTTACAAAATTTAAGCCTTCCATCCCATTGGAAGCAATGATTCTAAGATGTGCATCCTTTGCAGGATTGGGGCATCTAACGTTGATCAGATCAATGATCATCAATCAACCTACAACATGGCTTTAGGTGATCTATTTTTTCTCAGCATCGTGTTTTCCCACAACGCATCCCAAAAGGGGTATCTGTAGACACCTAAAACACGTCATGTTTAGGAGACTACTCATATGGGCACCTTTGCAGACCATATGAATGACCTTGGACCCTCCCAAGGCTAAGTAGTGATTCTAATCACTCATTTTAGGCATCCTAGGCCTATTCAGCCTTAGCCACTGATGACATCAGTAGCTAAGATCTCAGCCATGGTTGACAACCATGGCTAGGGTCCTAGCCACGCTGAGCAACAATGGCTAGCCCTATAACAAACTCGACCATCTTGAGCCAAGTAAAATCAGTTGTAACAACCAAGTTGCAACTGATCTCGAGCGGTTTTGGATGAGGAAGCTTCTGGATGATTCCTCCCAACTACCCAAGCCAACAACTTCTTGATCTTGGCTTCCTTGAGAAGCCAAGATTGGGATTTGAGGAGTCTATTTATAGACCCCTCAAAGAGGTAATTAGGATCCTGAATTTCATTGTAGCGAAGCCCTACCAAACTGGAGAGCCAATTGCAACCCTTGAGGAGTGTCAACATGCTATATGTAGACACCAAAACAACACCCATCCGATTATATGACTACAAACACTGACCGAATTGGCATACATACCCCCTAGGGTAGCCTCTAGAGGTTAGACAGTGGTCATAACCACTCCCAAATCAATTTTGGAAGGTCAGAGGTCAGTTTTACACCTTTTAAGCACTTTGCTTTCTATTCGTCCCACCCTGGGACGATTAGAATCCTATTCGTCCCATCCTGGGATGATTAGCAACAATCGCTCCAGGGTGGGACGATTAGCAGGTTTGATTGGAAAAAAGTCAAACCTTGACAAATGGCGGCCCAAATTCACCAACTCTGCCTTCAAGGCATGGGATTACAAGGGAAGGTTTCAAATCAGTGAGGCTTCAATCAAGCCTGTCCTGATCATGGAGGCCTCAATCAAGGAGGCCCTAATTAGGGAGGAATTTTCTCTCCCCAAAAAATGCATAATGAGCCAAGTGGTGCCCTCGCATGTGCATTCAAAGGAGACCCTTAGGTCTATAAAAATGTGAGCCTCCTCACCCCAAAAAGAATAGAGCTGGAGCATTTGGAGCAACGAAGTGCTGCCAAACTATATCCCCACTCCTCTTTGTGCTTCCTACATCCCTATTCTCTCTCTTCTGTAAGAGAGGTTATTGGGTGAACACTAGGAACACAATCCAAATCCAAAAACCTAAGCAATCAGCCACAATCCCACCCCAAACTCATCGACACAACCCCCTAGGAAGTTTTGGACCCATCCCACTTGGATTGGTGTCAAAAATAGGCCCTAAATGGTGGGTGTCCCACCCCCGAGCGCCCCCCAAACTATTGCAGTCCTAATCACCCCACCCCGAAGTGATTAGAAATTTGTGCATGGTTTTGCTACTATTATTTTTGCATTCTTTTATATCTAATGTACTTATGCTGTTGTCCAAATTTCATTGCTTTCTAACATGATTTGACCTGGTTTCTGTCATTTTATGCGTCTGCTAACCTACAGGGAGTGCCTTAAGATACAAGATAACCTGGGTAGAATATGCCAAATCTGACCTTATGGGTCATTTTAGAATGCTGTTTTTAGTCTAACCACAAGTTTGTAGGAGTTTTGGAGGCCTTTGGGTGGGACATTTGCAAGGTCACTTTTTGCAGGTTTTACGACAGTCCCCAGCATCCCACCCCAGAGCAATTAAAAATATGTGCATGATTTCCTTATTGTTACTTTTTCAATATGTCCCAGATGATATCAAAATGCCTCTGTTAAAGTTTGAACTCATTCTGACATGATTTGATGATCGTTTTATTATTTTATGTATTAACTAGCTCGTAAGGCGTCCCTATCACATATAGGAGAATCTGGGTAGGATATGCAAATTTCGAGCACCTGGGTAGTCTTATAATTACATATAATGACTAAATTGTGAGTTTTAGGTGATTTGTATAAGAATAGGTGGGACATTGGATGCTCTCTTTGGAGAGGCCCCGATGGGCAAACGAGCATAACGGGGTCGTCCGATGCCGCTTCGATGCAAAATTAGGTGATACCAATTCTAGAAGTTGTCCTTTACATTTATATATCATTATATAATTTATTTATCAATCTTATCATTGATATCCCACAAGCGCCCACTGGAGGCCTTGGGGATTGCATGTTTTTCTAGATACGCATATGCTATTAATGATTTGTTGTCTTTCGGTGTGTAGGATCTCACTGCCAGGAGCACTAGAGGGGAAGCAAGGAAGGACAAACATATGGACATAAGCAACGACAACTTTTAGCCCGCTCACTTTGAATGTGGGCATGCGGAAGACGCTGGAAGCGTACCGTCCGATATTAGAAGTGCGGCTTCTTTCGGGCATCCATTAATGTAACAAATTGTATCAAATGTTCTGAGCCCTAGAGGGGGGATGTATTGTAATCAGATTAAAAGCAATATCAATAAATGAGGCCCCACTTTGTTTGCTCACATCTCGTTTCTACGTCATTTCCTTCATGCATTGCTCATCACATTCGTAGGACTTAGCATCTATATATATTTTTGTTTGCATCATATCGGTATGCCATTTTTCCACTACTTTCAGTGGTGATCATGATGGGATGCTATCCCCTGCTATTAGGATCAAGTTTTTGATCCAAATTTTGTGGTTTTTCTTTGCAGGTGTTACTCATTCGGGCACTGGACTGCTACGCGTGCCACCCTGGGATGAATATGCATTCGTCCCACCCTGTGATGAATGTAGATATGCTATTCTTCCCACCCTAGGATGATTAGAGCTCTATGCAATTTCTGAGTAGAAACTTAGAGGCATCTGGTTTAGACAGAGAAGAGGTAGGCCTTCTGAACATCCTCTGTGTTTTTCTACTTTCTGTTTCTGCAATTTTCTATTTTCTTTGCTTTATTTTCAGACACTTGCATAGAAAGGTTAAGTAGTTTGTTTTCATTTCTTGCAATAAAGAAAAAAATAAATAAAAATATAGAGTAAATTAAATGGAAGGAACTTGATTAGGAATGCATGTTTCTCTGGTTTGCTTGCATGATACTTGCACAAATGGCAAGTCCTCATTATAGGTTTTAGTTCTAGTTAGGTTTTGTGATTTCCTTTTTGCTACTAATTGTCTCTAAAAGATAAAATGTACTTTAAAGCATTGCATTAGTGAAAATCATATTTTGTTGTATGTTTTCTTTCTTTACACAATTAAAAGGAACCACACACACCACCTAATAAAATTAACATCAAGGAGTTGGTCTTAATACCCCAACACTTGATAAAGACCAACGATGGGTTTCATCACCACCTTGTCTTGGATTTTGCATACATATACCCTGATTACAACTGTTGCTAGACATAAATCCGGATGAAAGCTGACCAAGTGTAGCGGAGGTGATTCCCCATGCATGAGGATAAGTCTTCTAAGGTAGGTGTCAAAAATAGAGCGATCCCCCTTTCGTACCGCCTATGTTCCACTTACTGTTATGCTCTCGCGTACCAATAGTTTCCCTCACATAAGGGCGGGTATATTGAGAGGTTCGGTATAATGGCCTAGCAATGGTATATTGAAGGGATGACCATTTTGGAGATACAAGAGCCCTCATTATGCATGTATAACAAAGTTTTCTTTACAAGATTTACATAACAAAAATCAAACACACTAAACCAGATCTAGGACACACATTTAATCTATAAACAAGATAATCATTTATTTTTTTGTGTGGTCCCATTTTGTTTGGTATAGCATAAAAATTGTAAAGGAGATAAAAATATACATATCTTTTTAGAAAAACCACCACCATGGTGTATACCCGTAGCCAAGCCCAATTATGGGCAGAAGCTGTAGAAAGTATGCAAGGAGGCACAAGTCACCTTTGTTATAGCCCCAAGGATTTGGTTATACCACCTTGGCAGCCTTACCCACAACATAGTCCACACTATACCACTACAAAATAGGACTATAGAGGCACCCCTTTTAGGGGAACTCCCGTTCAACACAGACCCTCTCAGGAGGAGTACACACATGGGAAGGCCCCCTTAGACACTCATTATGAGTGGCCACTACATGGATGAAGTGCTAGAGCAGCATAGGGTTCATAAGGAGGGCCCACATGATTATATCATCCCCCCTCCACCCCTCATTACTGTTAAAACTAATAGGCCAAATCTAGAGTGCAAGGCTCTTTAGATAGGGCAAGCAAACTCTGCCCATCACTTTCACATGTACAAAAGGGAGCACAAGGAAAACCAGTATATTTCTCAAGAGCAATACACCGCATAGGGGCAATGCACCTCCGCACCTATTGATTATCAAAATCACCTATTGAGGCTAGAGCCTCGGATGAATGCTGCTAACCTCGACAGAGGAAAGTGACCCATAGATATCTTGAATAAACATGATCGAGATAGATATGTAGGGGAGGCATCTAGGCCTCCTAGACCTAGGATGGCAGAACAAATCAACTTGGCATTTGCCAAAAATTCCACCCACCAAGAATAAATCATGCAACTTAGGCAAGATCAGTAGCAGTTAGAACAACTGTATCATCTTAACAAAGAGCGCATTCAGTGCTAGATAGATGAGTTGTTCCAAAACACTATGCATGAGAGGATTCCAACCCATCGCATGCATAAGATAGAAATTTATGAGAGGCACAACCCCTTAGTATGAGACAGGTCTCCACGAACTTATCAAGAGTTGCCTCCAAGACCTCCTATACCTGAGTTGGAGGTCACTCCTAGAACCAATGATGGGTGCCTTCCTCGGGCACCCGTCCATGTTTATAGGTCATGCCCAGAGACTCCTCAAGAGGCCTACCCATCCAATTAGGAAAAAAGACCATTCCTACATTGTGTCACATCCTTGAGGATGAGATGGCCTACAATATATTGCTAGGCCGACCTTGGATCAAGGACATGAAGTGTGTCCCTTCGATAGCCCATCAATGCCTCAAATACACATACGAAGGGCAAGTACATGTAGTCCCAACAGACTTAGAGCCCTTTAAGTTTTTCAATGAAGTGTAGCTGATGCCACAATCGACCCTCCCATCGACACATTTGGAATTTCAATTGAATATATCCACACAAGGTCAGATTTCGCCTACATCCTCATTGTTGAGTCCCTCAACTCACCAACCTGGCCCATCTTCGTCATATGTTCCTTCACCAACGATGCCAGCTATGGTGGCCACACCAAAGGAAAATGGGAAGAAGCCCCTAGAGTATGTACCACCATTAGTCTCAACCATCTCTATCGAAGAGGTGCCCATCCGAATGTAAGTCGAGACACCTGGTTCACCCAAAATGGAGTGGACTTAGGGAGAACTATTCCCTCCCCCTCAACCGTCGACGATTACCATTGAGATGGCCAATATGGGCCTGGGGGAGTACCTAGTGTGGAATGTTGTGGCAACACCCATGCTCGAATCCATGCAAGACATGGGGAGACCTTGCCTCCCCATCGAAACTATCGTCCCTTTAGGCTACCCACAAAATCAGACCAATTTTATAAATGGGAGCCTCAAGAACGACATTGAACCCTACCTACAAGAGGAAGAGGATGAAGAGCCATTTGTTGAGAATGTTGACTATCTGTCCAACCTGGAATTTGCCTTGAAATACCTAGACCAATGTAATTAGCATCGATATGGATTGGGCAGATACGAACAAGGAATGCACATTCTTTGTCAACTAAGATAGCAGATACAATATGATAAATCAGGAGTAGGGTTCAACCACACTTTACCCCTCAACATCTTGGTAGAAACCATGTAAGGCCTAGGTCTAGGCAACAGGGATGGGTTGGCACAAGATCCATATGCCAATCCCAAAACAACATACACATTGGGGGATTATCTCCCATTGTTAACAACAAACCTTGTTGACCTCAAAAACCCCTCCCATTTTATCGAGGAAGGGGAAATTTCAAGAAGTAACCTCCAAGAGGGATATGAAAAAGATCAGGGAGGGTCTTCTAAAGATGAGTCAGATTATGAGGTAGCACCTTAGGACCCTTTTGAGTCTGATAGCAATCACTCGTAGGTGACACCCATTGACGACTATTAGGAGAACTTTGTGGCAATGTTCCCCTTTAATTTTTTGATTGGGCAATTGCTACCTCCAGAGAATCCAACCCTCCCGTAGAGAGTGAAACAACCCAGAAGGGACCAAATCAACTTGCTCGAACAAAACGAGCCTCCCATGCCGACCATAAGTCCAAGTGATCCACCAGAGGAAGAAGATCCAAATATCTTCTTCAACATTGACTACCTGCATGCCAAATTTCTGATTTTCATAGAGAGTGAGTATAGTGATCAAGAAACACCTAGTGGGAGGCTATACTAGCCAGAGGAACACATAGTTGTTAGAGCCAATGAAGGCCTATGGATATTCGATAGCGACTAGAGGATGAGACTGATATGGCATAGCTCAACCATATGAGGCAACGAGAATACCCCATAGACATTGATGATATGCTTGAACATCTAAATATGGTACCAAGGCATAGGTGGCATTTAAACCAAGTACAGTTAAACCAAGTTCTTCATCCACCACTTCAGGCATACAGGGAGCACCTCCCACCTAGAGACCCTATAGGGCCATCAGTGCCAAGGGTAGATTCTGTCCTTCTATCTGCACATATGGCTGATCCTTTTGTGCCAGTACCCACAGAGCCAGATCCGGGGTACAAGGATCACCAAGGATGTCTGAATCAACACCCACATGGCAATGGATACCAAATTCATTCCATCAACATGATCTCCATTGATTTAACCGCCCCCATCTACAATCTAGCCAATCCAACATGACCATTGTATCTAGACCTAGATGCCATAGACTGAGATCATGCTGACTCACCACCATCCCCATAAGAGTACTGGCCTTGTGATGAGATGTTTCATTTCACCCCTGGTTAGACTCAGAATATCTTCCATGCTAAATAGGAACCTGACATTTCCAATGCAGATCTAAATTTAGAAAATGATATCCACCTAATCCCAACTCCACACCAATTTGAGGACGAATCCCACATGTTAGTCGAAGAGACGATTGACGTAGACATTGGTTCTAATCTAATGAATTTGCAAACCATCAAGCTAGGGGTAAGTTTATCCCTCGAAGAGAAATCTAATTACATTGACCTTATCAAAGAGAAGAAGGAGGTTTTTGCATGGTCCTACAAAGACATGTCGGGGCTAGACCCGTAGCTAGTCACACATAATCTAACACTTGATTCGACAGTCAAGCTAGTCCAGCAAAAGCTATGTAAGATGCACCCAATAGTGGCCTTAATGGTTAAATATGAGCTACAAAAGTTGTTGGATGCATAGTTTTTCATCTACATAGATTAACCACCATGGCTGTCCAACATGGTACCCATCAAAAAGCCTGATGATAGGATTCACATATGCACCAATTTTTGAGATTTAAACAAAGCGAGTCCCAAGGAAGATTTCCCCTTGCCTAGCATCAACGCATTGGTAGATGCTACAATAGGACACAAAATCATTTCCCTCATGGATGGTTTCTTAGGATACAACCAGATTCGTATCAATCTCGATGATTAACTAAAAATGATGTTCATGATGCCTTGGGGGACATTTTATTATAAGGTCATGCCTTTTGGCCTTAAAAATGTTGGCACCACTTACCAATGCGCTATGACATACATCTTCCATGATCACATGCATAAAACTTTGGAATATTATATGGATGATTTATTGGCCAAATCTCTTTTGCACCAAAATCATCTTGATGACTTACGCAAGATCCTTGATCACCTCATCGAACACAAGGTTAGGCTAAAACCCAAGAAGTGCGTATTTGGCATCACATATAGAAAAATATTGGGTTTCATAGTCTCAAAATGAGGCATCAAGGTAGATCCAAATAAAGTCAAGGCAATCCTTGAAATGCTTCCCCCAACCACCATCAAGAAACTCAGAAGCTTACAGGGTAAGGTCACATTGATCAAGCGCTTCATAGCACAGTTATCTAACAAGTGCCGACCCATGAATAAATTATTACACAAGGGTATAGCATTTCATTGGGATGACAAGTGCCAGTCAGCCTTCGATGACATCAAACAATACTTGGCTTCATCGCCAGTATTGGCACCACCTAGACTAGGAGTGTCGTTCTATTTATACATCTCAGCTACTGAGGTGGCACTGGGTGCCATGCTAGCCTAGAAAAATGAATTACATAAAGAACAAGGCTAATTATTATCTTAGCTGCACCTTGGTCAGTTATGAACTTAACTATGCATACGTTGAGAAGCTATGCTTGGCGGTGGTATTTGCCACCAAAAAGCTATGCCATTACATGCTAAGAAATACGACGTATGTTGTGTCTAAGGAGAATCCATTGCGGTACATGATGAGTCATACTTATCATAGTAGTCACACGGACAAATGGATCATGTTGTTGACGGAGTTTGACATCAAATTCATTGGACAAAAGATCATCAAAGGTCAAGTCATCATCGATCAACTAGCAGAGGCTCCTCTCAAAGACGATCAACCTCTGACCATAGAGCTGCCCGATGATGGGGTCTTCCATGTCTTAGAATCACCAAATTCTAATGAGCCTGAGTCATAGGTCGACATAACCCTATTTTTTGATGGTTCTAAATGTGAGCAAGGGGGTGGCACGAGAATTATGTTTTTCACACCGTAAGGGGATCTAATGCCTTTATCATTTAAAATTGATTTCCCATGCACCAATAATAATGCTAAATATGAAGCCTTGCTCATAGGTCTTCAGATAGCCATCACCATGAACATCAAATGCTTGAATATATTTGGTGATTCGCTGTTAATTGTCAACCAAGTGAAAGGGGTATTCTAATGCAAATGCCTAGTTATGCAGGCCTACAAATCCCTTATGGATAAATTCTTGGCAAATCTTGAATGGTACAACATCGAGGCACTCCCTCGATCATCGAATCATTTTGCGAACACTATGGCCTCCTTGGGGTCACTAATCCTGTAAGAAATTTTTGGTGAGATGACAACCATTCAAGTCAAAACGTTATCACAATCCGCGATGAAGCGTGCAAGCTTTGACATAATGCTAGGAATCCACCTGATCTAGATTGAACCAGCTCAGGATAGGTTCTATCGAATCCATGATAGTCTGAATCACACCAATTGGGGGTATTTGTTCTCTCCAACCCCTCTTAATAGCAACACAACACTATTTTTACAAGTTCTTTCCCGCTTAGCTTTTGCTAGGGATGAACTTCAAGAGGGATCAACCATTCATACCATCAAGGTTTCTGATCAGCAAGATTGGTACACACCCATAAGAGACTATCTCAAGTTAGATAGCCTCCCACTTGGATTGTCGCACGCTATGAAAAGATCATTAAAATAGAAAGTGACAAAACATGTCTTGCTAGGAGACATTTTATACCGTCGAAGCTACAAAGGAATCCTCCTCCATTTCTTGGACTAGCAGGAGTCCACTTGGGCGATCACCCAAGTGCACAATGGTACATGCGGTGGCCACTTCAATAGTATGGCCATCACAAAGTGCATTCTTCTCATGGGTTATTATTGGCCATCTTTAGAGTGATATTATTGCGCATATGTGCAGAAGTGCGTAAAGTATCAACACCATGCTAACTTGACACACGTACCTTCTTAGGCCTTGTAGCTGATCCAATCAACTTGGCCATTTTTGTAGTGGGGCTTAGATCTCATCGAAAAGATCTCCCCTACATCGTCAGGTTGTCACACATTTATCATAATGGCCACAAAGTACTTCACTAAGTGGGTGGAAGCAATTTCGCTTACCTCTATGACTGGGCCTTGCATTGTGGAGTTCATTTTACATAACATCATATGTCATTTTGGTATTCCATCCAAGATCATCTCGGATAATGGGACGTCATTTAAGAACAAATATGTGTGTGCTTTGACAACAAAGTATAAAATTCAGCACAGTTTTTCGACACCTTATTATCCGCAGGAAAATGGGCAAGCAAAGGTGTCAAACAAAATGCTAGTTGCCATACTTAAAAAGACGGTCGCAGATAGTCATAAGGATTGGCACATCCAAATACCACTTGCCTATGGGCTTATTGCACTAGCATTCGGACGCCCACTAGGGAAACTCCATTTTTGCTAGTGTATGGCTTCGAGGTAGTCATGCCTCTCGAGTTGGAAATACCCTCCCTACGCATATCAATGCAAGAGTTCATCGATGATGAAACTGCACGATAGGACCGGTTAGACCAACTTATGTTACTTAATGAATGACACGTCAATGCTCTCGAGCATTTACGTATCTATCAAGAGCGACTTAAGAAAGCATACAACATGAAAGTTCACCTGAGGGACTTTCAGGTCGGTGACCTGGTCTTAAAATAGAACCAACAAAATTCTAACTTGTTGCCCAATTTAAGGGAAAAGTTCACGGAAAATTGGTTAGGTCCTTATGTAATCGATAGTAAAATAGGACCTGGAACATACCGACTCACTTCTCTTGAAGGAATCAAGGAACTAGAATCCTTGAACATCAGTCATTTGAGGCCATTCAACATTTAGAGAGCCATGGCCACTCCAAAAGCCCCAAGGGTTCTTGCCACTTCTTGGTCACCAAAAATGCACCAAAGGTATCCATAATCCCTTTGGTCAAACCAAAAGCTCCAAGGGTTCCTACAATCGCTTGGTCAACGAAAAACACCCCAAAGGTATATATAATCCCTTTGGTCAAACCAAAAGCCCCAAGGGTTCTCGCCACCGCTTGGTCACCCAAAATGCCCCAAAGGTATCCATAATCCCTTTGGTCAAACCAAAAGCCCCAAGGGTTCTCGCCATTGCTTGGTCACCCAAAATGCCCTAAAGGTATCCATAATCCCTTTGGTCAAACCAAAAGCTCCAAGGGTTCCCACAATCACTTGGTCAACCAAAAACACCCTAAAGGTATCTATAATATCTTTGGTCAAACCAAAAGCCCCAAGGGTTCTCACCATCGCTTGGTCACCCAAAATGTCCCAAAGGTATCCATAATCCCTTTGGTCAAACCAAAAGCCCCAAGGGTTCTTGCCATCGCTTGGTCACCCAAAATGCCCCAAAGGTATCCATAATCCCTTTGGTCAAACCAAAAGCTCTAAGGGTTCCCACAATAGCTAGGTCAACCAAAAACACCCCAACAGTATCTATAATCCCTTTGGTCAAACCAAAAGCTCCAAGGGTTCCCACAATCGCTTGGTCAACCTAAAATGCCCCAAAGGTATCTATAATCCCTTTGGTCAAACCAAAAACTCCAAGGGTTCTCACCATTGCTTGGTCACCCAAAATGCCCCAAAGGTATTCATAATCTCTTTGGTCAAACCAAAAGCTCTAAGGGTTCCCACAATGACTTGGTCAACCAAAAACACCCCAAAGGTATCTGTAATATCTTTGGTCAAACCAAAATCCTCAAGGGTTCTCGCCATCACTTGGTCAACCTAAAATGCCCTAAAGGTATCTATAATCCCTTTGGTCAAACCAAAAGCTCCAAGGATTCCCGCAATCGCTTGGTCAACCTAAAATACCCCAAAGGTATCTATAATCCCTTTGGTCAAACCAAAATCCCCAAGGGTTCTCGCCACCGCTTGGTCACCCAAAACGCCCCAAAGGTATCCATAATCCCTTTGGTCAAACCAAAAGCTCCAAGGGTTCCCACAATTGCTTGGTCAGCCAAACACCCCAAAGGTATCAATAATCCCTTTGGTCAAACCAAAAGCTCCAAGGATTTTCACAATCTCTTGGTTAACATAAAACACCCCAAAGGTATCTATAATACCTTTGGTCAAACCAAAAGCTCCAAGGGTTCCCACAATCACTTGGTCAACCAAAAATGCCCCAAAGGTATCTATAATCCCTTTGGTCAAACCAAAAGCTCTAAGGATTCTCGCCACCTCTTGGTCACCCAAAATGCCCCAAATGTATCTATAAACCCTTTGGTCAAAACCTCCAAGGATCCGTAAGAATCACTTGGTACACACCCATTTGGGTTAAACCGTCCATAACGAATATTCAAAAACAACAGATAATAAAATTAACAAAAAAAATGCATCTCACTTTCATGCATAATCTTAAAAATCAAAACACAAAAAAAAATAAAATAAAAATAAGAGCTGCATTAGGCATTGCATACATACATTGCATATTTGCTAGTCATACATGTCAAACACACCATAGAATGTAATTACTTGGCAATTCCATCATTTTCCACATTCAGTCTATTTTGTAAATGATCCATCAAGAATAACACCATTCACATTTTTTCCATATCATAGTCAGTTGTCTTCTAATGTCTTTAGGGTTTTTGTCATTTAGTTGTCTTTAGATTTCTAGTCAAATGTTGTACAAAGTCAGAACAATTTTTACAAGGTAGAGTTTTACTTGGATCATGCCTTGTTACATAGCATCCCAACACAAGCTTAAAACACATAAAAATTCCCAAGTTGTGTGAATGAAAGATGAAACCTACATAGCGGTCTAGGATGCCATAAGTGAAACGTTATCTCACTCATCCCCCTGTGCGAATGACCCTAAGAATGCTGAGAATTGGCAAAAGGACAAGAAAAATTCCTTCAATTCCCCAATATAAACAGTGTTTTTCACCACTACAAAGAATTCAAACTCTAAACATCAATCTCAAAAGTGCACAAATCAAAAAGCACAAGAACGCAGTGATTCTAATCACTGATCAAAATCCCAAGCTCAAACAAAATAAATAGTGATTATCATCACTACTAAGCAAATATCCCACTAAAAGAGAGGGAGTAACTATTGAATCCTTGGAATATCAAAAAGCACAAGAACACAGTGATTCTAATCACTGATCAAAATCCCAAGCTCAAACAAAATAAACAGTGATTATCATCACTACTGAGCAAATATCCCACTAAAAGAGAGGGAGTAATTATTGAATCCCTGGAATATCAAAAAGCACAAGAACACAATGATTCTAATCACTGATCAAAATCCCAAGCTCAAACAAAATAAATAGTGATTATCATCACTACTGAGCAAATATCCCATTAAAATAGAGGGAGTAACTATTGAATCCCTGGAATTCTTAGCATTCAAAAGGTCATGAGGTGATCCTTAGTCCTGGTTTGGTGGATAGCCTACTGGTCACTGGTGGTAAACCTCCCGCATGATGATATATCTATCACATTAGTTGTTGGGCATATGTATAGATCAATGTTTGCATGTGGATGAGCTAGCTTATGATAGCCTAGACTGCATCATAGATTAATCCTACTAAATACAACAAAGGAGTTAGTGGAGCTAATTAGGTGATCCTCAGTACAGGTTTTGTGGACAGCCTGCCTGGCATTGACGGTATCCTTATGAATACCACATAAACGAACTCAATCGCACACATAGGGATGTGAAATAACTTGGTCAAACTCAAGTATGATTTGTACCTTGTTTGAAAGTCTTGTAAGATAATATACAATCTTGACTAGTTAGTTAAAGCATCCGAGTCTCAGAAAAACCTTAACTACATTCTAAAACAATTGTTGTACATTTCATTACTTACATCACCATCAAAAAATACAAAACAATTATTACAAATGCAAAAGTTATTTCATAAAGCAATCACATAGTACAGAAAGCCAATAAATCCTATACAGTCTATGGTGCCACCGCCTGTATACCAAAAAATCATTCCATCCATTCCATATGCATACATCTATATCATATAGTTAAAATCATTCGTAGTCATAATAGCATATGCATACATCAACATAAATAAATGTGCATAAAGAAAAATAAACCATGACAAATATAATCAAACCAAAAAGAGTCATGTATATATATAAAGTCAAAATGCCCTCAGGATACAATAATAAGGTCCTCTGACCTCACAAAAACCAAAAACTCAAAATCCCCAAATCCTAGGGAGTTGGACACCATGATCATGCAGGATCGGTGCGATTGGAACTACCCCCAGTAGTATGGGTCCTATGGGACCTCTCAGGGTAGTTGTTGTTAGCCCTCACACCCTACCCACCAACACTACCCTCACCTAGCCACCTACGACGAGATGATGCAGACTACTCAGTCTCACTGCCTCTCGTACGATGTGACGAACCACCTCCATCAAGCATAGGAAACTATCCATCGAGGTAGACAACCTTTGTCTCTAACTCCATTTGGTACCGACCCCACTCCATATCTCGTTGGTGATACACAACCAATGCACTATCCCACTGTGCCAATTGAGTCCGTAGGAGATCCCTCTCCTGCATTACCTCCACCAAAGCATCTCTATGATCCTCCTCCCATATCCGTAGGAGACCCTCCAATCATGCTATCTCAGCATGAAGCCCAGCCTCCACATCCCCTGAGATAGCCTGAGGCATGGGCACCTCTAGGATGGCCTGCTGCTCTGGCACCCACTACCCCAAGACATCCTATACATTCGGCTGCTCTTTAACCCCCAAATCATCTCCATCATCGGTGAAGTCATCGACCTCCACCATGTCAGCACCATCAAGCAAAGCTCCCAACCCTCCACTAGTGCCTCTACACCCCCACCTCCTGTTGCTGCAGTATCCATGCCTCCTAGAGGACCCTCACTTTGCCATCGCTAGATAATCCACCACTGGTCATACTCTGTAGTCACCTTGACATCGTCCACGTTAGGTACATCAATAACTACATCGGACCCCTCACCCAACTACTCAATGGTAGGCCAGACTAGAGTCTTCTCATCATCATGACACAGATAGATCAAGGGATCACCAGGAAATCCTTGGTGTACCCCAAATTGCTACGTCACCCAAACATATGGAAAGTACTCTTGCTCTGTCCCGTGCTGCCCAATCAACCATCTATCCCTGTGCACATGCCAGAGCCACTCTCCAGCCTTAGGCCAGGCTAGACAGTCCTGGTACGGCCACCAGAACACTTGCCCTGGCACTAAATGAGAGAAGGCATCAGTATAGTGACCTATGTCAACTGCCCATGCTGACTTTGTCCATGCTCCTCTGACCTCCACCATAAATTGGCATATCCAGTTTCTTGATCCACCATCTCATCTCAGGTGGTCCAAGGCAAACCCTACGGTCACTTTGCAACTATGTGCTGCCACCCCCAACACTGCAATAGATAGCTGCACCCGATCCCCTTCTGCTTTTGATAGTGGACCTCGTGTAGCTCATCGTACAATTGTGCCATTAACATCTGACCCCATCTCATAATAAGTGGAGATGATGTAGGACACTCCACCACTGTGCAAACCAACTCAAGCAAGTTCCAAGGGAACCTCACACTTGAGGAGTCAAGAAGTAGCATATTGAATATGAGGGTCATGATCAAAGCATGCCTCACCCCTAATACGCCCTTCTCTAGCCACCATCGCACCAGAATACCACCTATCTGGCAGTCAACCTTTGCCCTCTCCACAACCCTCTCCACCCCCATCTCCACCACCAGACCAAAATACTGTGTCAATATCGTTGTATGATGGTCACGATGGGTCATCCGGATAGGTAGTCCATCTATCAAAATTTGCAAAATTTGATACACATCCTCCAGAGTAACAGTCATCTCCCCTGTTAAGAGATGAAAAGTGTTGGTGCGAGGATCCCATAGATTGATCAAGGCAGTAAAATATTCTTGATCCCCCACCACAGGCTCTAGATGCGTCACGTGCTTGAGCCCAAGGGCATCAAGCCACTCCCAATCCACAACTGTAAGGGCATCTTGGGCATAAGAGAAAATAGTTGTCTAGCGGTATCGACTCTTCACAACCTGAAACAACAAAATAAAATGAAAAAAAATATTAAGTACATACTTAATATAAACAAAAACATTAAAATAAAACTGTACAACAGAAGTACAGACTACAATTTACAATTGTATAGCAAAAGTACAACATAAGAAGTACAATAAAACAAATGTACAGTGAAAGTATAGAATCATTAAAATAAAATTGTACAACAACGACAACATACATGAAAATAACTGTACAATCAACAAAAAACAACAAAAATCATATTAGGGTTTCAACCTTAATGTGAACACTATATATATATATTAGGGTTTCAACCTTAATATGGCAAAAAAAAACAAAATAAAACATATTAGGGTTTCAACCATAATATGAACAAAAACAACAAAATAAAGCGAACAAACATTTTATATGTGAGTTTTAAACTTCATATAAAACATGCACAAATAATAGGCAGAGAGAAGGAACATCATACCGGTCTCACCTCAACTCCTCCACTCAAAGATCTAGTTCTCGCACTCATGATATCCATGAAATTTCAGCAGCGCTTCGCTACGCACACTCGCACTCCTCCTCACTGCTCCAAATCGCCAAGAAAAAATATTGCAAATGAGCCCAAAACCTAGTTTTGGTCCTTATAAAGGCTGTTAGGCCTATAATATTTCCACCCTAGGATGAAAGCTCTAGTTAGCGCTCACCCCACCCTGTGACGATTACAAAATTGGTATTCGTCCCACCCTAGGACGATTACAGAGCAAGAAATAAAGCAACAAAAACTGCATCCAAAAAATGCACCAAAAACAACAATAAATATGCCGAACAAAGGTGCCTTTGCACTTGACATTCATGGCATGAAAAACCATCGTCGTGGTCACAAATACTCACTATCCTACTCCCTAATAAGGCTAGCATAGTCGGACCGCTCCATGGGAAGGATGATTTTCAATAATTTCTACCCCAATAGGCATAAAAAAAAAGGGTCAAAACCCACCAAAAATAGTTCGATGGTTGGAAAAATGCAATAAGCGTTCAACAAAAACAACTGAAGGCACCCTTAAAAACATCATCTTGGGTCAAGAGAATCGTTTCTTTTCTCATTTTTGGTCATTCCCTCATCAATTCGTCGCTTGAGGTGGTAGTCACACTTAGTCACCAATCAACAAATACACACCCTATCAAGGAAATGGTATGCATTCAAAGAATCATTGACAAAGACAATCATGCTTTTGCTTGGGGAAGCAAACAAGCAATAATCACAGGCTAAACAAACACTTGGTATTCTGGAAGCATGAAGAAAAGGTTCCTTGAATAAAAGGTTGTGCCCTTTGCCTATTAATGTCTGAACAATGTCCAAGATCAAGTACACCTCACTGAAAAAGGTTACACTTGAGTTAAGCTCCTTAGCTCATCAAAAGCAAGGATTCAAGAATGCGTGCCCTTTCCATACTTGGGGTATCAAAATTTGGTTAGGTTACTGAGAAAACCTAATCATTAAGTGCTTTGGTCATCTATTTTTGCTTAGCACTATGCCACACACAACGCATCCCAAAAAGGGGCATTTGTAGACACCAAAACAACATCAATCCGATTATGTGACTACAAGAATTGACCGAATTGGCATACATACCCCCTAGGGCAGCCTCCAAAGGTTAAACAGTGGTCCTAACCACTCCCAAATCAGTTTTGGAAGGTTAGAGGTCAGTTTTGCACCTTTTAAGCACTTTGCTCCCTATTCGTCCCACCCTGGGATGATTATAATCCTATTCGTCCCACCCCGGGACGATTAGCAACAATTGCTCTAGGGTGGGACGATTAGCAGATTTTACTGGAAAAAATTAAAACCTTGATAAATGGCAGCCCAAATCCGCCACCTAACTCCGCCTTAAGGCATGGGATTGCGAGGGAAGGTTTCAAATCAGAGAGGCTTCAATCAATCCTACCCTGATCATGGAGGCCTCAATCAAGGAGGCCCTAATCAAGGAGGAATCTTCTCTCCCCCAAAAATGCATAATGAGCCAAGTGGCACCCTTGCATGCACATTCAAAGGAGACCCTTAGGTCTATAAAAATGTGATCCTCCTCACCCCAAAAAATAATAGAGCTGGAGCATTTGGAGCAACAAAGTGCTGCCAAACTATACCCCCACTCCTCTTTGTGCTTCCTACATCCCTAATCTCTCTCTTCTGGAAGAGAGGTTATCGAGTGAACACTAGGAACACAATTAAAATCCAAAAACCCAAGCAATCGACCATAATCCCACCCCAAAATTGTCGATACAACCCCCTAGGAAGTTTTGGACCCATCCCACTTGGATTGGTGTCAAAAACTAGGCCCTAAACGGTGGGCGTCCCACCCCCGGGTGCCCCCCAAACTACTACAGTCCTAATCACCCCACCCCAGAGTGATTAGAAATCTGTGCATGGTTTTGCTATTGTTCATTTTACATTCTTTTATATCTAATGTACTTATGTTGTTGTCCAAATTTCATTGCTTTCTGACATGATTTGACCTGGTTTCTGTCATTTTATGTGTCTACTAACCTACAAGGAGTGCCTTCGAATACAAGATAACCTAGGTAGAATCTGGTAAATCTTACCTTCTGGGTCATTTTATAATGTTGTTTTTAGTCTAACCACAAGTTTGCAGGAGTTTTGGAGACCTCTGGGTGGGATATTTGCAAGGTCACTTTTTGCAGGTTTTACGACAGTCCCCAGCGTCCCACCCCAGAGTTATTAGAAATATATGGATGATTTCCTTAATGTTCCTTTTGAAATATTTCCTAGATGGTATCCTAATGTCTATGTTAAAGTTTGAACTCATTCTGACATGATTTGACGATCGTTTTATTATTTTATGTATTAACTAGCTCGTAGGGCACCCCTGTCACATACAGGAGAATCTGGGTAGGATATACAAATTTCGAGCATCTGGGTAGTCTTATAATTATATATAATGCCTAAACCATGAGTTTTAGGTGATTTGGATAAGAATAGGTGGGACATTGGAGCGCTCTCTTTGGAGAGGCACCCGATGGGTAAACGAGCATAACGAGGCCGTCCGACGTCGCTTAGACAAAAAATTAGGTGATACCAATTCTAGAAGTTGTCCTTTACATTTATATATCATTCTATAATTGATTTATCAATCTTATCACTGATATCCCACAAGTGTCCATTGGAGGCCTTGGGGATTGCATGTTTTTCTAGATACACATATGCTATTAACGATTTGTTGTCTTTCTGTGTGTAGGATCTCACTTCCAGGAACACTAGAGGGAAAAAAAGGAATTATGAACACATGAACACAAGCGGCGACAAATTTTAGCCTGCCCACTTTGAATGTGGGCATGCAAAAGACGCTGGAAGCGTACCGTCCGATATTGGAAGCGTGACTTCTTTTGGGCATCCATTATCATAACAAATTGTATCAAATGTTCTGAGCCCTAGAGATAGAACATATTGTAATCATATTAAAAGTAATATCAATAAATGAGGCCTCGTTTTGTTTGCTCACATATCGTTTCTGTGTCATTTCCTTCATGCATTGCTCATCGCATTCGTAGGACTTAGCATCTATATCTATTTTGTTTGCATCATATCGGTACACCATTTTTCTGCTGCTTTCACTATCAATTTGGAGAATGACACCTACCTTTGCAACAGTGGAGCTTCCAAAGGATTGAGAAGCAAACCTTAACATTCCACACCAATCCAACATAAATTCAAGAGATTTCAACCACAAATTTGTGTCCAGATATGAAGGTGACCCTTGAAAATCAATCACACAAAGAAATTGAGCATCTACACCATTATTTCAAGAGCATGATAGTTTACCCATGGTTGCTATTGTTAACAACGACCCATAGGCTTAGTTGTGGCTGTCAACAATGGCTAACAGAGCTAGCTACTCTAAGAATTAGTGGCTAGGATTTGATGCACTTAATTCTCTGTATTATCTATAGATTTATATTATTGAGCATGCATTTAGATTAGCTTAGTTTAGATTAATAATATTTACTGTATTTCAATGGTTAATTAGCAGATTCATAGGTAGCTTTACTTCCATTTATGCATTTCATGCTTTATTTCATAGGCTTCATACATTAGGTTCTTTTATGCTTAATTTACAAGATCTTGTGCATTTTTGAGTTCCTTTACATATTTGAAGCCATGCTTTATGCTTTTTTGTCAATATTGTAAGCATATTTGTGCATATTTACATATTTCATGCTTTCTTCAAGTATTTACTTCATTTATTGCATCTTCTTGGATAATAGCCTCATCATGAGAGGTTTCATATGCTTTTGATGTGCTTTGTTGTTTCCTTGTACGCAGGTGGCAGATCCTCCAAATGACTCAAAGCTATCCAAGATCATTCCTCTTGACAATAGATAAGGAGGCATCCTAGTAAGCCCTCATGCAAAGTTGGTGAAGACCTAAAGAGCATTTAGAGTATATCACCCCCATTTAGGGGCTTCAAAACAATTGTATACATGTATCAATTTGGTATCCCTAAGAGGGATGGATATGTAACCAAGTTTCACCATTAATTAATACAAAGGAGGCATTCTTTATTACAAATTTGGTTTTTGTGTTACTTGCTTTTAATTTGATTTCCATGTTGCAATTAGTATAGATATATGCTTTTTAAGCCTTTTACAGATACATACAATCTACCTTGCAACCTCTACATAAAGCTCTTATATGGAATCTCTTGATATTTCATCTTCAATTGACTCTTCATCTCCTCAAATTCATGGGATACATGACTCCTTGTATTTATCATGGGAGAAATATTTTATTAACCTCCTAATTATGACAAAACCTAATGATTACATGAAACTAAATATTTATAAACTATTTACAAGGTATCCAATAATGAAATATTCTCCAACGAAATGGAGTCTCCAACATGTTTATTTGCCTAATAGCATGGTTAGGATTTAATAATAGATTTTGAGCATAAGTCCATGTTGTAAAAATGTCACATACCTGGATCATTCATCCCCCCTTGAAAATAATGGTCCCCATTACATCAACTTTTGATATGAGGTTCATAAATTATTTTACTATCAAAGTTTTATGAGCCATTCCCCTTGGTCATCAAATTATCTTATCTTGACCAATCTATACATCTAAGTGGATTGCTTTCTAGTGGCCTTGGTCCATCGATCAACAATTTAATCCTCCTTTTTTGGTGCTAAGTTGTTTGGATTGAGTTCTTCAATGTCCAATTGTTCTACTACTATGGGAGTGTCCAATAGAGGTGTATGATAGGGCCTAAGAAATTCAACATTGAAGATTGGATGTAAAGCAAAATAAGATGGAAGATTCAATTTAAAGGTATCTACTCCCACTTTCTTGATGATGGTGTATGATCCATAGCAAAGAGGTTTGATATTCCTATGGAGCCTTCCAAGTATATCTTTCTAAAGACATAACCATACCTTATATCCAACCTTGAATTGATGTGGAAATTGATGTTGGTCATGGTATTGCTTATATTTTTTATTTATCTTTTCCAAGAGTTCATGGACTTGTTGTTGAATGTGCTAAATATATTCTATAAGCCTTGTTACCTTTTCTACTTATTTGTGTCTATGAAGTGAGTCCTCCATGGGTTGCATAGGGAGAGAAACATTAGTAGATGGGTTGAACCTAAAATAAATATTATATAGGTGTGTTTGGTAGAGCTATAAAAATCTTGAATGTACCCATGTTGAATGTAGGGGAGGCTATCATACCATGTGCATGGATGTTTCAAATTGTATATTCAAAGAAGATAAGCAATCAATCAATTCATAACTTTTGTATGGCCATTAGTTTGAGTATGGAATGTTGTGGACCATCATACTCCATAATATGGACTAAAAAATGCTCAAAAATTTGCTATCCCTATAAAATACAATGAATATTGGTTAGCCAAAGTTGAGCCACACATAACTAAAATAAAACTTAGTAGTATCCTCAATTGAAATGGATTTCTTACACGGAATCATGATAGTCATATTTGAAAAATGATCAAAAACTACAAAAACACAATCCTTACTATGCTTAGATGTGGGCGAATATGAGAAGAAATCTATGGAGATAGATTCCCAAGGCTTCAATGACACTAGAAATGGTGTACATAGTCCCTACTTATTATAGGTTAGATTTGCAACAACATAGGGGGTATATGACTAGATGTACCTCTTAACATTGTTCCTCATCTTAGGCCAATAGAAGCAATTTAAAATAACTACCAATGTTTTTTCCACCCCAAAGTGACCTACTATTTTACTAAAGTGTACTTTACGAATCACCTTTTAGTGCTTACTAGCTGGTACAAAAACATATCCCATGTGGTAGAGGAGGTTATATTAACAATAAAAATTAGAAATATGCTTACCCACACAAAGAGCTCAGTATGTATTTGCAAAATTATAAAATACTTCATACAAGGTGGACCAATTAGAAATATCTTACACACAAGGATCAATAATGGTGGTGAGTTCTATGATTAGAGGTTGGATGAAATAATATTTTGTTGAATTGAAACTCCCTTATGCTTGATGATAAAATTAAATTGATATAGATAAATGACCCACTTTTGATGTCTTTCATTCCTTAACTTTCTTTCCATTTGAATGAACTTTGATGGTTTGTTTTTAGTGTGGATGATGGTTTTATTTTCCAAGATATACTATTTCCATTTTTTACATACTTAGATAATGGCATTGAGCTCTTTTTGTATGCAAGGTATTTTTGAACTACTTCATTGAACATTTCACTATGATAGGCAAGTGAATACCCATTTTAGATAAGAAAAGCTCTCAATGGATCCTTTGATGCATTAGTCATTAATTCAAAAGTTTGATATAGATTAGGTTAAAAAAGTATAGGAGCTAAACATAATCGGTCCTTCAACCTATCAAATAATATCTATTGTGTATCTTCCCAATGGAAATTGGACTTGGCAACTCCTTGGTTCACTTAGTGTAGTGGACAAGCAATGTGTGAGAACTCCAATATAAATTTTCAATGGAAAGTGGTAAGATCCAAAAAGTTGCAAAGCTTTGTTAATGTCTTTGGGTCAAGCTAACCTTTAATTACCTAAATCTTATCAAGATCAACAAGGACTCCATCAAAAATATATCCAAATTATTGAATCTTCATCATGTAAAATAAGCACTTCTCCAAATTAGCACATAGCTTGTGTCTTCAAAGAATCTAAAGTACATTTCAAACATGTTGTAAATATTACTCCCATGTATTACTATATATGAGAGTGTGATCTAAATAGACAACTATCATACTCATGAATGTGGCACATGCATTGGTTAAGAAAAAAGACATAACTAACCACTTAAATAAAGCCTCACTATATTTAAATACAATCATCCAATGTCTATGGGCTCTATGGGTATTTGATGATAGCTATATTTGAGATCAGTTGTGGTGAAATATTTACACCATGGATTTGGTCCAATAAGTCATCCATCCAAGGGAATGAATAATGATTCTTCAAAGTGATTTTATTCAAAGTTCTATAGGCAATATAGAGTCTCCATATTTTATATTGTTTCAAAGCCAAGATAATTGGATTGACACATGGTGAAGCACTTGGTTTAATGTAACCCTTTTGAATCAATTATTGGAGCTATCTCCTAATTTTATCATTTTTAAATACTGATCTATGAAAAATAGGTGCATTAGACAAAGGAGAACTAATAACTAAATCAATGGAACACACTATCTCACAATGAAGTGAAACTGCAATTTGTGACTTGAAAAAGCATCATATTATACTACAATATTATAAATCTATTTATGCTGCACAAGGTCTGCAAATGATGTAGCTATGGTCATCCTGCTTTGTGGTTTAATCACCAACAATCTATTTTTATTTTATTTTGGCTATTATATATGTGCATTGTTTAGCACTGATTAAAAAACAAAGGTTGGAGGAGATACCTTTGGGATCCTGAAGCATTGATCTCTTATAGTGATGATGACACTTCAATGTCTAGACTCATATACACCATACCTCTTGCACATAAATGGTTGGAACAATATCACATCATAAACATACAAGGTCACAACATCACACAAACCTTCATCATTTAAGGGCTTTATGGCATAAGAGAGGAGTCATCATTAAGAGACAAATATATTTTACTTATTGTAACCATCCAACATTACATGGTTGTGGGTCTGGTGTGATAGGTGGATTCAAATCCTTCACCATCTAAGTAGAAAATAGATGATTTTAACTCCTAATATTAATAATGAAATGTAATGACTTACCCTTGACCCAAATTTGTGAGTGAAAACGTATTACTCCTCTTGTGACTCCTATGACATACAATATATGGTGGCAACAATTACATTTTTTGGCTTCCATGATTAGATTCCCTCTATCGTTAGTCTATGGATGTGAAGGCTTGTAGTGGATGTATATGGTTACAACTCAACAAAATAGACTGAATTGTTTGAATCTCCTCCATAAAATGTTGGTTGCTCTTATGATAATCCTCTCATTTCCCATAATTGGTATTTAAGGGATTATTTTCTTAGAAGTATTTTTTTTGCTTTCAATTTTGATTTTGGGGTTGATCCTCTTTATCATTATTCTTTAAAAATTTTACTTTTATATTTCTTTAGCTGGTACTTAGTGTTCTAGTTTTTATTATTTGTTCATTCTCCTTTTCTATTTTTATTTTATGCTTCTACTCTTATTCGATAACAATTTTATATACCTCTCCCAATGACCTTGAATTTGAAGAGGTCCATGTCCTCTTGAATGTACCATTACATGCCCTTATGGTAATTGAGGATTCAATACCTTACATGATCTTGAATACTTAGCTTTATTACCATGGAGTGGAAATGATTAGTATAATCTTGAACAAATTGATCTTTACCTTGATGCAATTGTTGCTATTGCATATATTGGTCTTCATAGGATCCCATAGGAAAATATTCTTCCTTGATGACCTCCATTGAATTATCCCATGTGAATGCTACTTCATATCTATTCTCTTTTGTGACCCTATTCAATATAAGTCCCACTAATTTTGAATAGGCAATGAAGATTTTAAGAGTGAAAAAGTGATTTTCTCATCATCGATGAATTTATTTATATAGAAGTATGAAGATAACTAATCCAACCAATTTTTTAGGGCATGAACATTTAATTTTCCTTAAAAAGTAGGAATATAAAGATTAACCTACATATTAAAAGGTGTGGGAACACTAAATTACTCCAGGGCATTGAGAGGTTGTGTAGAGGAGGTTGTTGAACTTGTAGTAGAGAGTCATAGAATAATTTGAGAAAATTGGCCCATCATATCATTCATCTATTTCATGAGGGATTCATTCAAAATCTTCTTTAAAGGATTGTCTCTCTCAATATTTTCTATTCCTTATCTAACCTAAGATTATTGGGAAAAACAAGGGAGGTAATAAGAGAGATCTCACATTTGATACCCAAACCTTCAATTTCTTGATCTCATGTTTATGGGAATACAATCAAAAGATAGACTACTTTGATACCACTAATTTGAAACTCCATATTTTGACTAATCCTAAACTTATAATTTTGAGTTAAGGAAGATTACAAAAGAGTGCAATTCAAAAATGATAAAGTATAACAAACCAAAAAACAAGAGTATACAAGCAAAATAACATAATGATATTATTGCTTATAAAATTAAGTGGACCAAAAGTAATTTTATACTCCATTGGATGAAACAAAAACTACTCAAAAATATGCTATTCCTATTAGATACAATGGACTTTGGCAAGCTAAGGTTAAGACACATATGACTAGAATAAATTCTAGTAGTAAAATGGATTTCTTACAATGAATCATGATAGCCATTTTTGAAAAAATATCAACTACTACAAAAACATAATCATTACCATGCTTGGATGTGGGTAAACCTAAGAGTAAATATATGGAGATATACTCACAAGGCTTGGGATGCATTGGAAATGGTGTATGTAGTCCTTGCTTCTTGTTGGTTGGTTTAATAACAACATAGGTGGCACATAAATTGATGTACCTCTCGACATCGTTCCTCATCTTGGGCTAGTAGTACTTTTGGAGTACTACACACATTTTTTCCATACCAAAGTGACCTACTACTCTGATCAAGTGTGCTTACTAAATCATATTTGAGCACTCACTAGGTGTTATGTAAATTTACCATGTGGTAGAGGAGGTTATATTACAAATAAAAACTAGAAACATGCTTACCTACAAAAATAACTTGGTATGTATTTGCAAAATAAAAATCTACTTCATACAAGGTGGACCAATGGAAGTATCATACCCATATGAATAAATAATGGTGATGAGTGCTATGATTGGAGGTTGGGTAAAACAATTTGATACTAAATTTGCACCCCCTTTATTATGATCTATGATCAAAAAAACTTTTGTAGATAATGGATCCACTTTTTATGTCCTTCATACCTTAGATTACTTTGTCTACATGAAATATAGAGGTCTATAGTCTATATGGATGATGGTTTTCTTGCCCAAGATGTAGTCCTTCCATTTTTTATATGCTTGGAAAATGGTATATATCTCTTTATCTTATGTAGGATATTTTCAAACTGCTTCATTGAATGTTTCACTCTGAGAGGTTATTGGATATCCATGTGTGAGAATAGTTTCCAATGCATACTTTGATGCATCGATCATTACCTCAAAATGTTGATGTAGATTAAGTATGAAAATTTTAAGAGCTAAATACAATTGGTATTTCAACCTATAAAATGCCCTCTATTTTGTATCTTTTTAATGGAACTTATATTTGAAATAACCTTTCATCACTTGGTATGGTGTCCAAGCAATGTTTGAGAACCCTCAATACACATATTTGATAAAAATTGAAAAGACCCAAAAATCTACAAAGCTCTGTTAGAGTCTTTAGGGTAGACCAATCTCTAATTACCTTCTCAGGGTCAATATGGACTCCCTATTTGTCAACAATATACCCAAGGTACTAAGTCTTCATCATGTCAAATGAGCACTTCTCCAAATTAACATATAGTTTGTCCTTGAAGAATTTAAAGACTTATTCAAACATGTTGCAGATGTTCCTCCTATGTCTTACTATAGATGAGAATGTCATCTAAGTAGACAACCATAAATGAGCTAGTATAGGAACATAGGATGCCATACATCATCCTCATGAATATGGGAGGTACATTGGTTAAACTAAAAGGTATAACCAACCAATGAAATAGATCCTCCTTGAATTTTAATGCAATCTTCCATATGTCAATGTGCTCTATGGGCATTTTATAATAACTTGATTTGAGATCAATTTTGGTGAAGAACTTTGCATCATGGACCTGGTTGGATTTTTATGCCTATCTACCACAAAATATAGCAGAATATTTCATAGGATCAATAATAAAATAACCACAATAATAAAGGTTAAGATAATATTATAATGAGTAGAATAATATGAGCAAATAATTATGTATATCAAGGCTTATGATAAATCAAATAACACGAGTAGGAATAATTAGAAATAATAGAGGAGAGATTTTGTCACATTATGCTTTCAATAGTGGATTTAAGACCAATAATGAAGCTAAAGTTGGGTGGCTTTAGAAGGTTAAATTATGCAAAAAAATGAAGTGGAACTGAATATGGATGGAAGATAATTCTCTCATAGTAATAAATGCATTTTTAAGGAAAGCTAAGGCTCCATGGAACATACACGAGATAATTATGGAAATTCAATATCTTGTTAAAGAGTTTGAAGAAATAAGGTTTACACATATATTAAGGGAAGGAAACAAATATGCATATATGCTAGCCAATAGAGGGGTTTTGATTGAGGACCGAGAGGTTAAATTCTCCTTTCCATGTTTAGAGGAAGTAGTGAGTTTAGTTGAAGTTGACAAGAAAATGTTGATTACCTGAATCAATTAATGATTAAGATTTACTTTAATGTTTTCCATTGGTAATATCTACTTTATTTTATAACAATAATGTATTTTCATATAAACTATTTATTATAATTTTAGTGGTTGCACTTGTGTTTCAGGAAGGAAACTAGCAATCTAGATTTGGTAAAGTGGACGATAATAGTGCGATGTTTTGGAAATATTACTCTACTAAGATGCCATGCATAGATAGTAGAGGTGAAGTTTTGTATTGTGAAGGATGCTATAGAATAAAGTCAAAGATGCTAAATTTTGGAATATTTGTATTCATACAAAAGATTAAAAAGATCTAAAAAATAGAAATAAATATTTCAAACAATTTATGTAAAATGATGTAGGTTTCTAGCTATAGCATATCAATTGATATGAGAAGTGTATCTATTTATAAAATATCAAGCTCTAAAGAAGAGTGTTGTAATTTTTCAAGGGTAGGGGACCCGAGTACAACCCTTTATTATCTATCCAAAAAGAATAATAAGTTAAATAACATTAATTTATATACTAAAATATGAATGTAAATAGCCTAAATAATTCATGAACTATGCATGAAGAACAACTTACAATATTAATTGCTCAAAATGTATACAAGATTTATTGCTCCTCTTTCGGTTATAACTTTGAATTAGCAATACTCTATTCTTTGTGGTATTGCATTCCTATGGAGCATTGTCTCCATAATATAGCAATAGTAATGTGACTCTTTAGATACTTGACTATTGCTCTCCTATGACTCTTGGCTTCTCATCTTGCCACTTGTATACAAGATCAACACTTGACTCTACAACACTTGGACATATCTACAAGACTCTTGGACTCCTAATCTAGGACACTTGTGCACATTCTCTCTTACATGACACTTGTGCATTTCCTGCATATTCACACTTACATAAAAGAGGAAATATAAATCACACTCTAAACTATAGACTCAACTCTAATCTACTATTTACAAATGTACCATGAAGGTATAATGGGGGTACATTAGCATGTACAAATAATGTAATATATCTCAACACTGGTCTAACAAGTCATCTATCCAAGGAAGTTGATATTGGTTCGTCACAATGATTTTATTCAAATATCTATAGTCAATATAGGGTCTCCATATTCCATATTTAAATGAATCTAAGATAATTGGACTGCTACATGATGAAGCACTTATTCTAATGTACCCCATTTGATTTAATTCTTGAATTTTCTTCTTGATTTCATCACTTTCAAGGACTAACTTGTGATAAACAAGCACATTAGACAAAGGATAACTAGGAACTAAATCAATGAAATTCATCATAATTAAGTGGAACCCTAGTTGGTGACTTGAACAAGTCATATTTTGCTATAATTTGGTCCATCTACTTGTACTATAAAAGGCCTACAATTGGTGTAGCAATGGTCCTCCATATACTTTGTGGATCGATCATCATCATAATATTATTTTTTGTTTTGGATATCATATTTATGTATTGTTTAGCATTTATTAAGGAAAAAAAGATAGGAGGAGATATTTCTAGGATTTTGAAGCACTAAGATCTAATAGTAATGGTTACAATTTGGGGCTAGAATCATATACACCATACCTCTTTTACATAAATGGTTGGACAAATATCACATCATAAACATCCAAGGGCTCAACATCATACAAAAATTCATATTTGAAGTGCTTGATGGCATAAGAGAGGAGGTATTGTTGAGTGATACAAATATATCCCCCTACTATAACCATCCAAAATTATATGGTTGTGGTTGTGGTGTGACATGCAAATCCAAATTCTTCATCATTTAAGCAAAAAATAGACTCTTTTGACTACCATTATAAAAAATGAAATATAATTTCTTACCTCTGACCCACATTTATGAGTGAAACAAGTATTCCTCCTCTTATGGTAATGGTCATATTTAGTCCAAATTCCATGATTTACTTCCCCCTATATTTATTTTATGGATGTGGAGGTGATGGTGTAGTGGATGTAGAGGGTTATGACTTAGTATATAATGATTGAATTTATTGAAAATCCTCTCTCAAAACTTAGATGATCTTGTGATAATCACACCATTTTCCACTATTGGCCATCAAGATATTCTTTCCTTAGGAGTTATTTTTTCTACTTCCAATTTTTATTTTGGGGTTGATCCTCTTTATCATGATTCTTTAGAGAGTCACTCTTTCCTTTCTTTTCCTTGTACTTAGTGTTCTTGTTTTTGTTATTTTTTCATCCTCATTTTCTATTTTTATTTTGTGCTTCTACTCACTTCCAATATCTTGAATTTGAAGAGGTCCATATCCCTCTTGAATGTACCATTACAATCCATTATGGTACTTGAGTATTCAATACCTTTCCATATATTCAATACCTAGGTTTGTTGCCATGGAATGGAAAGGATCAGCATAATCTTGAATAAATTCATATTTACCTTGAAATAATTGTTGCCATCTCATTTATTGATCTTCATAGAATCCCATAGGATAATATTGTTCTTTCATGGCCTCCATGAAATTATCCTATGTGAATGCTACTTCATATTCACCTTCTTTTATAACCCTATTATAAAATTTTACCCTCAAATTTCAAATAGGTAGTGAAGCTTTCAAGAGTGCAAAAGTAATTTTCTCACTATTAGTGAATTAATTTATATATAAGTATGAATATAATTGATCCAACCAAAATTTTAGGGCATCAACATTAAATTTTACTTTAAAAATAGGAATATAAAAATTCACCTACACCTTAAAATGTGTGGGAGCATTGAATGGTGCTAGGGAATTTAGAGGCTATGTAGAGGATATTACAAAACTTGCAGTAAAGAGTCATTGAAGAATTTAAGCAAATTGGTTCATCTCATTCCTCAGTTTCACAAGGGATTCATTTAAAATCTCCTTGAAAGGATTGACTATCTCGATGTTCTCTATTCTACTTCCCACCGAAGATTGCTTGGAATAAAAAGGGAGGTAATCAAAGGGATATCACATCTAATACCCAAATTTTTGATATCTTGATCTTGTATTTATGGAAACATACTCAATAGACAAACCACTATAATATCATTGATCTAAAACTTAAAATTTTGATTGATTCTAAACTCAATATTGAGTTAAGCAAGATCACAAAAGAGTGCAATTAAAAAGTAATAAAGTATAACCAAAAAAATATAAGATTTCTTGATGCTCTGATTTGCCTAGATATGAATGTGTACCCTAAACTAGAGTCAAGATTGGATGGCTCAGAATCGTTTCCAAGCCAACCTCTAGATAAGGCCAGTTCTGTTGTGACCATTGCATAACTAGCCCCAAAAATTGGGGACCCACCTTTTTATTTTTCAGTTTTTGAAAAAATTTGGTTTAGGTTGCAATATATATTTCAAGTTTTGGGTGTCTCCTTTTAGTTTCTTTTAAGTTGGTTAGGTTCCTCCTTGTTTTTTTATTGTTTTGGTTAATTTCAATGTTTTGAATTAAACCAATTCAAATATTTGAAATTAATTAAATAAAATTTAAAATAAAAAAATAAAACAAGTAAAATGAAAAAATTAAAAAGAGAAAAGATAAAAAATAAATAAATAATTAAAAAAATAAAAATAAATAAATAAATAAATAAATAAATAAATAAATATATATACCATCAATGTTTTTTTTTTGTTTAATTTCATTAATGGTTTTGATTTGGGAAAAGTTTAATTTAATTTAATCTTTAGTTTTGTTTTAATTAAATTTTATTAACAGTTTTATTTTGGAAAGTTTAATTTATGTGTTTTTCTTTATTATAGGTTACTATTAAAAAAGGAAAAGAAAAGAAAAAAGCAACAACACTCAAAAAGAGAAAATGTCACTTCTCATGCCATTGGAAAATGTTGGAAAGTCAAAAGTTGGAAAAAGAAACAAATAGCCAAATGTTGGAAATTTTAAAAGAAAAGAAAACGTTGGAAAGCCAAGAGTTGGAAAAAGAAAGCATTGGAAAGCCAAGAGTTGGAAAAAAAAATAGAGAGCCAAATGTTGGAAATTCTAAATAGCCACTAAAGCTCATGAACAAGGGCTGGATTATTCTAAGAAGAAAGCCACACTGTTGGACCAGTTTTCCCCACATGATGCCAATTTTGGGTATGGTTTTCTGCACTTGTAGTTGAATGTTGAAGATCTTTTTACTGCAATATATTGGAGATACATCAAGTTTTATGCATGTTAATGGTTGGCTTGTTATTTTTGATATATTGCATCATTTTCTTTTGAATATTGCACCACATTAGTTGTTTGATTATGTGAATTTAGGTCACACTAATGTTGGTTTTTATGCAGAATACTAATGCTTGCAGGGTTTGTGGAGAAATTTTGAGTTGCAACACTTCTTTTATTTTATCTTTCTAAGCCTTCTCTTTTGCAGTTTTTTTTAATTTTCGGCAATTAAAATAAAAATCGAAAAAAATTAAAACCCAAAAATAAATGCACGGAGCCCTAGAATGAGCTTCAATATTTCATCTTATGCAATTTCGAAGTCATTTTGAAGCCAATCTGAATTTATAAAAATTATTTAAAGTTGCTTTTTTTCAGGCATTTTATAATTTCAGATTTGACATAATTTCACTTTTCAAGCTTTATATTTCATTTTTCAAGCAATAAATTGACTTTCCTTTATGAAAATCAATTTCATTAAAGGGTGTAATTTATATGGCATTCAATAGGCCATTATTTTCAAAGCAATAAATCAACTTATCTTTATGAAAATCAATTTCATAGAAGAGGGTTATTTATTTGACTTTTCAAAGGCTTCTACATTTTATAATTAGTTTTGCATATTTATTTTCTTTTCATTCACCAAACAATAATTAAATGAATCCAATCTTCATTTCACATTCATATTTAGAGAGATTTTAATCTTCTATTTCATTGTTCAAAGCAAGGTTTAAAGAAGGTAAAACTTATTTAAAATATGCTTAACCAAAAGAAGATAAAATCTACCTAAAATCCTCCAAGATAAAATGAACTAAGGCTTACATCGTGGTCATATGAGGGCCAATCATATTTTATTTTCTTTAAGTTTCATGAACAATTAATAGCATAGCACAATAAAATAACACCAATGCAGACCCCTTGTTAATAGTTACTTGCAAATCACTAAGGTATTCCTAGCACTCACTTGATATATCTTCACAAGATTACAAGCACATATAAGTAAAAGGAACCTTGGAGAAATTTCATATTTCTTTGCAAAAGAGGGTTTTGTGATCAAAATCGTATGTGTGAGTGTGATTTTACAATTGGGAAAAATTACCACTCAACAAGTTCCTTGTGAATTTGTTGCTAAAAAGACTAAAGAAATAGAAAAGAAAAATGTACAAGAATAGAAATATTTAGAAATATTGAATTAAATGCATTTTAGTCCACCTTTATGGATAACCTTGTTTAAAGGGTAATTTATTATTATTTTATTGTAAGGTTAACCTCAAGGTTAATTTAATGTTGGCCTGAGGTTAACCTCTAATTAATATTTTGGTATCACTATAAATACCCCTCAATGAACTATCATTTGTATTATATATATATATATATATATATATATATATATATATATATATATATATATATATATATATAAATGTGTGTGCATATGGGAATCCACCCCTTATTCCTTCTCTCATATCATGTTTATCTCTCTTTTTTTTTGTCTATATGGTCTCTTTTTTCTCTTCTTCTTTTTTTTCATATGATTGTGGTGAATGGATGTTTTGGGATGTTTTTGGAAAATATTGTAAATTTCAATATGGTATTAGAGCCAAAATGAAGCAACTTCACTCAATCACAAAAAATATATATGTATAAGGCAATCTATGATGGATATGGATGAACCATCAGTTTCTTTGGATTCCTTGTAAAATTTAATGGGGTTCTAGTTCAACACTTTTGGATATTTTTTTGTCTTGATGCCTATTTTTGTGTTTGAAAAATATGTTTTTTCTCTCCAAAAATTCAAAATTTTAATTTTTTAAAAAGAAAAATTTCATGAAATATTCTTGTGTGGCAAGAAGAGGTAGAGAGGTGTATGTGGCTATTTTGAATTTTTAGATGTGTTTGTGATTGTTTTGGCTATTTGTAGCATGTTCTATTATTTTGGCTTTTTTAGAGTGTGTGCGGCTATTTATAGGGTGCACGACATGCATTGACTATTGCATGCATTTATGGTGCACATGTGGCATGTGTTGGCATGCATTTACAATGTGTGCACAGTGTAATTTCCCCATATATAAAATGTGCTTTTGGGGTACACACGCACATGTGAATGGGGTTGTTAAAGGCCCCATATTGCAATATCCCTATGCAAAAAAATCTCAAAAATAATTCACATGGCATTTAAAGAAAATAAAGTTGCACGATGTTCTTATGTCGATGTGGCAAGCCCATATGGAAATAGTATGATTTTTTAATATATACATGAGTTATCTAGTTAACCAATCCTCTTTTGCTAGTTGTCAAACTCTTATTCATTCACACACCATAGTTGGTAGTCAAAGTGATAATGTCAACATAGTACAGTAGCATCTATAGGATGTGACACGTGTCAGTTTCAGATTGGTCCGTCATTTTTTCTAAGGTTTGTCATTTAATTTTTTGCTCTCATTTTAGCATTAATATGACCAAACTTTTAGATGCCATAATTTTTGCATATGAAAGTGTTTTGGGCTCTTTTTCAAATCTATAATTTTTGGAGCTCTATAGATTGGTGACACCAGTTCAAGGACCTATAACTATTTTTTGTGGGACTTTTACTATGCAAGTTCTATATATTGAGATCATGTATAAGCCTTCTCTTTTCTCATAATGGATGTTTGCTTTAACTCCAACAACCTTTTAGTGTGGTTATTGGTAGTCTTTTGGGTTGTAAGAGGAGTGAGTTTTGGATGATCAATGTAAGGTATACCTTGTGTTTATAGATCCTTTCTAACCATTGCGTTGATTATTTAGAGACTTGCCTATTACTTCATGATATAATTGCCTTATCTTGAGAGAGAGGGACAAATAATGGTCACCACAGTGCATTTTGAATATCTCATGAAAATATCAACATCTTGATCCATGAGATGAACTTATGGCTTCAAGTTCAGGATAGGTTGATCCAATTCATGTAACTTTGGTAAAGAGAAGATAGCATAATATTGAGGTCCATACGAACATTCATTATTGAGGGGAGATGTATCATATCTAGTGTCCTCTCCTTGGCCCCTCAATTCATATTATGGCAAGTGTTGAAATATTTATAATCTAATATTATTAGGTCAAGACCAACACTGGTGAAGTTCCTATGGGTTCTCTTGATGTAAGCCTATGGGAAAGTGCTATGTAATCCTTTGAGTATCTTGATGTAAGCCTAGAGGCATATTCATATAAGCCTACAAGCTAGTGCTATGTAAGCCTTCAAGCATCTTGATGTAAGCCTATAAGCATTTTCATGTAAATCTATGAGTATCTTTCTATGTAAGCCTACAAGCATTATTTTATGTAATCTAATAGACATCTATGTGTAATCCTACAAGCATCTTCATATAATCCTAAGGGCACTCTCATGTATTCACCCCTTAGTAAAATGGTTAATCCACCTTTATGGATAATCTTGCTTAAAGGGTAATTTATTATTATTTTATTGTAAGGTTAACCTCAAGGTTAAGTTAATGTCAACCTAAGGTTAACCTCTCATTAGGGTTTTGGTATCACTATAAATACCCCTTAATGAGCAATAATTTGTAATATATTGATATATGTGAGAATATTTTGGGGGTGCCTATGGGCACCCACCCCTTATTCCTTCTCTCATATTGTGTCGTTATCTCTATCTCTCTTTTTTCATCTATACACTCTTCTTTTTGTTCTTCTTTATTTTTCTATATATGTGGTGAATGGATGTTTTGTGATGTTTCCACAATATAGTACAAAGTCCAACAAAAATTGGGTAAAGAAATAACAATCAATGAAAATATGAAATGAAAAAGGAAGGAACAAATTGTTGCATGGGTGCATCAAGACAACAAGATTGAGATCATTCCTACCCTTAATCCTGCTCTATCAAAAGGAAAATGTCTAATATCCAACCTAGTCAATCAAAATACTACATTTCAAAAGATGGGTTTCCATAGCTATTACCTTAGTTATTCATATACTCTCACAAAATAAACTTGGGCAACTATAGGTCCTATTTTGACTCGTACAAATCCCTTCTATGAAATGACTTTTGATGTGAATAATCCTACAAATAATTCATTCTTTGTGACCTTTCATAATGCAATCAATACAAGTCAACCTCCAACATCTAACACTCAAATGACTCCTCCTTCTATGACTTAATCTCAAAGTCCACCCAAAACTAGCTTGACCAACACATCGCACCTTCCACTAGGAAAACCCCTGTCATAAAATGTAAGTTCTTTAGGATAAGTTTTTATCTTAATAGAAGCTACGGTTTTGCTCAAAACTTATAAGTATCAGTATGTCAACTAGGGGTGCAAGGTATGTAGGGAAACCCCCCAAGTCAAGAATTACATCCAACTAGCTAGATACAATAAAATCCATAATAATGTTTGACTTTTCCAAACCAAGAAGTCCCTTCACATAGTTTGAAATATCCTCCTCGATTTCCAAATATGCAGCTCCTCCAAATTAGCAATGGGTTTATATTAATCCACCAACTCCTTTCCTAATACCAAACCCTTATTTTATATTGCCTTACTATACCTCATATCAAAACCCTCAAATCTTTCCATATCCAATTGAGGGTTACATGATATACCCCTCTCCAATACAACATGGTTAACCTCCACAAAATAATCATGTGCCTCAACCACTAGGCCTTAAAACCATCTTCTTGACTAGACTTATCAAGGTCCATTAAACCTAGGGACCTATTCTCCTATCCTACTTACCACTATAAAAGCATTTCTTACCTTTTATAGGAATGTAAAAATACAGTGTTTGATCATCTCAATGAACAATATACACTCAAGTGAATTCATTGCATCAAGGAAAAAGACATCATGTTATGCTTACTCATGTAGTCTTTTGATGATAAAGTTACATTATGGTATAGATATTTACATAATAATTCATTTATGGTATAGGCATAAATTGTAAAACTTTGTATGTGTATATTTTGTTGTATGAGTAATGAGTATTCTATTTTATATCAATTGAAAGATATGGAAGGACACCCTTAAGAAAATATCCATGATTAGAGTACTATAATAATGAGGACATTAAATATATTTCCATTAAATGTTAGTCCAAATGAAAAATAAGCAGTGTCATATTACATCAAGGGATTATAATTTTATTTGGCTTTAATGGTTTGTAGTGCTAATTATAACACTTTAGTTGAAACGTTTGAAGAAGCAACCCATGCAAAATATGTTTTGATCAAGGTAGGAAAACTACTACATGCCCCTCTTATGGCCTATGTCACTCAAATTTTATAAATCACTAGGTCTATACCCCTCATTTCACCCATTTCAAAAATATAACCAACTACTAATTCCACTCCTCCATACATAGGGATGCATCATGGTCAAACAATCATCATCAACCATTTTAGCCATAATTACTAAACCTACCTACTCCATCACCATACAATAGTGAATACAAGCCATCATGAACCAATATAATCTTGATATAAAAGATATGTTGGAAGTGATGAGGACCTTGATCAATCAAAACAAAACTAAAAAGAGGCAATAGTAGTAAAAGAACAAGTGGCAACAACAAAAAAATAGATAGCCTAGAAAAATCCTTAGCAAGGTGCTAATCATGGTGTAAATCAAGTTTAGAACAACATGGTAAATTTTAATTTGTAGATTAATATATTATGGTGTCTCTCATGCAATATGAGGTATGACCCTAAATATTATGTAGTACCAGTATGTATTCACAAAAAAATAAATATGACCAATAATGTGTCATTGTATTGGGTCAATCACACATAGAATCAATCAACCTGCTTATAAATAGCCTAAAACATAGTAGGGGGTTCCCTCCTTACCAAATCCTAATAATGTGGTCTTTGCCAACATCATCGCAGTTGAAGGGGATGAATTTTTCATGTTTAACACCATATGTGCAAATCAGCAAGGATTTGGGACCATGGGAAAAAGAAAGCATCCAAAGAATAGTCCTCAACTTAGAAATAGGTTGAAGTAAATGAAAGCACTATGTTTCTTAGGAAGGAAAGGCTAAAATTACATTTAAAATAAAAAATACTTATAGCAACTACTCAAAAAGAAAAACAAAAATAAAATCTGTTAGCAAGTGAGCCAAATTCAATATCCACCAATGATAAAAATATTCAAATATTTCTCACAATAATAGGCATTCAATTCATAACAAATAACAACAAAAATGCACTAAAATATATTGTTATATAAATCTACTTAAGTAATGCAAATACAATGTATTGCAAAGCTTATTTGATCATCCATTACAAATTCATGTCTTCAATAAATACAACTCAATATGAGTCTCTTCATATGCTTGAGACTTTCAACCTTTCTACTTCATCTAACTCTTCAACTTCCTCTACCTCATGTGAGATATGACTCTTTATATTTATCATGAGGGAAGTATTTTATTTATGTCTTAATAACTCAAACACTTAGACACCTAATGATTAAATAAATCTAAAACTCCTAATATCTACATGACACCTCAAGTAAAGACACCTAACAAATATTTACAAGATATTCTAAGAAAAATAACAAATAATGTAATAATCTCCAACATCCCCTGTATTACATTATTTGGTATGTAGTTCTTAATCTTCAACTTTAAAACGTGTCTCAAAAAATGTATTTTGAGGTAAGGATGAAAATGTAGTGCAAAGATGCTTTTCACTTATTTTCCATGTCATTATTCATGACTCTATCATAAGTTTTGGATTTGTACTATCAAGTTTATCATTAGTCATAGATTCCATTATTATCATAAAATTATTGATGGGTTCTTGAATTTCCTTTTCTTGACCCTTGGGCATCAAATCGACACTTAAAATAGGGATTATTAAAAAACCTGACCAAGTGGTCCCATCTAGAGGATGTTTTGAAATTGTTCATACATGATTCACAATGTAAAAGTGCCATATGACATTTTTTGTAAAATCTGAGGTTTTTTCATGGGCATTACTTCATGAATTTTATTCATAAAGCCATATTAATATCCCATACCAAGTAATCAATTGAAAAATGGCTTGACATAAAAAAATTCAAATTCATCCATGTGTTCTTCTTTACCAATGAATATAATAGGGCTCTTTGTTGTTGCAATAGCACTAAGTGCACCTTCTCCTTTTGCATGATAATTAATTTTGTTAATGATGACAAATCCTATATAAATGCTATGTTTAAATTATTATGCTTGAACAAATATTGCTTGTCCAATATTTCTATCTATTATAAATATTACAAGATCTAGATTTATTGTTTTAGGCTCTTGTCCTAGTTCCTCAGAAAGTGCAACTTCTTGCTTATGTCTAGTGTCTATAATTATAAGATTGCAATTCTCCTTCTTGAATTTACCCACTTCTTTCTAGATAATATTTACTTGATTTGAATCTGTATAGCTACCATAAAGGGGAATCTTAGCCTTTTTTACATTTTTTTTTGGTCGATCAAATGCATTGGCTCAAAAAATATCTCCTAGACAAAGCAATGTTGATAAATTCAACAAGGCTCTATATGCACATTCATCATCATCAATGTTTTTGACATATACACTTGATCCTTGATACTTTAAGATTTATTCTTTTCATTTCTCTTCAAATTGTCATCATTTAACTTTTTTCAAGCCCTTCCTACATATTTCACCTTAGAGACCAACTGCAAACCATTCATACTCTCTACTAATTTTTGTGCATCATCTAGATTATTGAAGTTAACAAAAACAAAACCTTTAGAATTTCTATTTTCATCTTTCATGATAACTATTTTAACAATATTTCCATATTTTAAGAAATTCTCAACAAAAGTTCCTCTGTTATATCCTCTTCTAGATTCTTGATATATAAATTTGTAAACTTATGATTAGTAGAAGATCTCATCCTCTCTTATTTTTTATGAACTTCCCAACATATACTTGCTTTCCTTCAATTGTCATTTTGTTAACATTCTCAATGGTTGCATTTGTAGATTCCTCCAATTCAAAATGCACAAACTCATATCCTCTATTTTTCACATCCTACATAACCAACTTGTTCACCAAGATGTTTCCAAACTTTTTGAATGACTCATGGAGATTTGCATGGGTAACAAACATGGAAATTATTAATAAATATATTTTTAATGTCACTCTTGTGGATCAAGGGGTCTCTATGAGATCACATGATTTAAATTGGGTTTTCATTCAATTTGGTGTATTTCAAAATGTCCAATGCCCAAGTAGCATCCATAGGGTCCATGAATTGATGTAATCATAATTGAGGGAGTGTTTCATCATGGCATCCTATTAGACTTGAATCGAGGTCAATAACCTAGTCTTTTCAAAATATTTAAAGAGGTTTGCTTTAGTTGTCCCAACATCTAATTCCTCCACATACAAAGAAACTAATGCAAAAAATAATGGCACCACTGCCACTATAATTTCACAACTATTATTTTAATATTTCATCAATCTACTATTAATAACATCTCCAATTCTCTATCTATCCTCATTTTCTTAAATCACATAAAGATCTTATTGAAATATCTATGCTTGCCTGTAACTATAACTTTTTTGTTTCTCCTTCCACTTAGTCGTTACTCTTATATGTCAACCATTTTAGATTCGTGCAAGTATTTACTCTAATATGTAATATTTCTTCTACTCCTTTGATTATTTTTGTGTTATTCTCATATTTTGTTCAACCTTGCTCCTCTTGGATGATCTTTTTCCATTGCCTCATAATGTTATCTTTGGATGTTCCTTCTTGCAACTCCTCCCGTATGGTGCTATCAACACCTCTTTCTCACCTTTGGTTCTCTCAACCCATGGTTGGTCTCTTCTCTTCACTATTTCTCTTCTATTTTTGCTTCCTCTTGGTTCTTCATGACATCTTCAACACATGTTCTATTATCCTCTCAACATTATTTGGTCTCTCATATGCATCTACTTCCAAGTTTCATTTTTTTAGGGTTTCCTCCCTTCTTGGGCCTTCTTGCACCATCCTATGGTGAATTCTTCTATGTTAATAGAGTTATTTTTCTTCTAGAAATTTCCTCTAGAAACTATCAATTATGTAGGGTCTTCTATTTTACCAGGCCTTCCTACAATTTATCTTCATGGCTTATATCTTCCCATGGATATTTCTTCTCCTCACATGGCTTTTATCTTAGTTGTAACTCTTTATTTCACTTGCTTCTTTGATGTCCTCTCGACTTGGGTTCACTATTCAACTCAACTTAAATCTTAAACTTGGGTGCTCTCACCAGCCATGATTTTGAACTCGAGTGAACTTTTCAACTTGGTTTCTCTTAAACATGGATTTGATGCCATTGTTAGCTATTGAGAGAAATTCAATATCCAAAAATGATTAAAAAATTTAAATAAATATCATAATAATAGGTATTCAATTCATAGCAAATAACAACAACAATACACTAAAAATACTATAATATAAATATACCTAAGTAATACAAGTACAATGTATTTCAAAGCTTATTAGATCATCCATCACAAAGTCATTTCTTCAATAAATGCAACTCAATATGATTCTCTTCATATGCTTGAGACTCTTGACCTTCCTACTTCTTCTAACTCTTCAACTTCCTTCTACCTCATGTGAGATTGACTCTTCATATTTCTCATGAGGGAAGTATTTTATACATTTCTTAATAAATAAAACACTTAGACACCTAATGATTACGTAAAGTCAAAACTCATAATATTTACATGACACATAAAATAAAGACACCTATCAAATATAAACAATAAATTTATAAGATATTATAATAAAAATACCAAATAAGGTAATAATATCCAACAAATACTAGGAAAAACACTACTACTATAGCCCAAGTGGGTGCAGAGGCTAGCAAGGACAAGTATATGGATAAGAGAGAGGAACCAAAATCTAATAAGAGAAACCCAGATAAAGTAGAAAATTCTAAGGAAGGAGAAGTGATAAAGATAGATCAACTCTAAAAAGGGGTAGACCAACATATCAAATGCCCTTCTCTCACTGGTGAAGCATTCACAATTACTACTAGATAGTATAGAAATTTCACGGTGTGTAGTGAGAGTAGTTCAATTGAATTTAGATTTTAAATTCTAAAAGAGATAATAAAAAATGGTTGTGAAGGTGAGCATGCTAGAATAATTAGCCATTCTTAGTCAGTGAGATCTACTTTAGGAAGATCTCAAAGAACAAAAAAGAAGTTATGCCAAGAATAGGTAACCTAAGCATGTCCAACCTAGTTGAGCTAAACAATAAAACTTGAAAGTGGAGCATCCATTTATCATTCAGGTCAAAGTGATGAATATCTTGAATTCTCCAAAGCATAAAACTCTAAATTTTTCCACATTTTATGTAACCTTAAAAATTTAGAATTACCTAGTAAGAATTTGCATAGTTGATTCAAAAGTAGTCATAATAATTATATCAAAAGTTGTCTATGAAGATATAGGATTTCCTTATACCAAAATAGCTAGATACCCAATCCAAATGGATGGAACTAGGTTAAACATTATAGGAGTTTTGAAGGATCTAATTATAGCCATAGTAAAAAATCTAATGCTAGTGATGGTATAGGAGGTAATAGTTGTCGCCCTTACCCTTATTTTAGCACGTTGTTGTTTAGATAATGGATGCATAAACATATAGAGAGGGATACTTGGCAATGGATTACACTCACATGAAGGTACCACAAGATGGTAATATGATCCAATTTGAGAATGATATTTCATGTAACTATTTGTTGCACGAGTATGAATATGGTGTAGTAAATTATAGGGAGCTACAAAAATATATGAATGATGGAGTATTAGAAGATGATAAAATATTCAAGATAGACATGATAATTGGTGTGCTTTAGGATGATGAAGATCTAGATGTCAATTTAATGATACCAAGCTAGGGAACTATCTTCTATCAAAAGAACCATCTAACATCCTAGCTCTAACTAGCCACAAGCAAAAGGATCAAATAAAACATGGGTAATGCAATTTAACAATGCAATCACCAATAATGGAGTAGCCATAGGTATCTAAATCATCAGTCCACAAGATGCACAAACAAATTCTACATGTCAATTGTTGTTAAAAATGTTTTTGTATGTTGATTATAATTTTATTACACAAAAAATATGGTTGAATACCAAGTATTATGCATTGGATTGAGAAAGGTTGAGAAGATGGGAATTAAGAACTTAAATATATTTGGAGACTCCAAATTAGTGATAAACTAGGTTAATTTCCAATGTACCAATAATAATAAACATCTAAAATCATATAAGCATCAAGCAATATTTAATACCTATAAGATCAACATAGTCCCTAGGGAATTAAATTCCAAAGGAGATGAGCTAGCATTGATGGCAATAAAATTTGATCCCATTATTAACATATGAAATAAAATAGAGGAGTTAAAAGTGGTATTCAAGCTAGCAGTTCCTCACAATTTTGATCACTACTAGGTCTTCAACAATGATGAGCAAATCATTTAGTTTCTAACTAAATAAGATCAGGATGTTGAAGATAAAAATGGATATGGGGATGACATAAAGGACAAGGTAGTTTTATTAAAAATAAACTAGTTGTCAAAGGGATTAATCACTTTGAAAAATTGTTCAATCCATACTCTATCATGAATAAATATAACATCAAGATGAAAGCCTCTTCCTATCACTCCATAAATTTTCTAAAGAAAATAATTTGTCGCTTAAAAAATAATGCACTAAAGAAGAAATCAGTTTGATCAAAGATCTCTATATAAAATATGAGGAGATCAATGCTTTGTCTTATGAGTATTTTAAGGCATCTGACAAAATTCTCATAGATCATACCATTGAATTAGAACTAGTGCAAATACTTTCCAATAGAAATAGTGGCTAGTGAACCCTAAAATTGAGGTAATTATGAAGAAATAGCTCCTAAAACTCTTATAAGGCCAAATCATTATCCCAATTAAGCATTCCACTTGGGTTGCTAATATGGTTTTATACTAAAAGAATAATGTTGGTATTAGACTATGTATCAACTTTAGGAACCTTAGTAGGCATCATTGAAAGATCATTATCCCTTAATCCTAAAAAATCCATCTCTATGGAATGCAAATTATTGGTTCATGTGGTGTCAAAGGATGATCAAGCCATAGATTTTGATAATATAAAAGTAATATAATACCCTCCCCTACCCACATTATTTAAAGGAATTAATCCTTCCTAGGTTAAATCTAGTTCATCACCAAGTTTACAAACAATTTCATGCAATTGGACAGGGCAATCACTAGTATGCTAAGAAATAATACAACTTTAGCTTGGACCAATGAAGAAAAAAGAGCCTTTCAAGATATAAAACATGACATCACTAGGGCTCTAGACCTAGTCAAAACTAATTTCTATAGGGACTTTAGGCTCTAAGTGTTTGAGACATATGAAAGCATTGATACAATTCTAACATAGAAAATGATAAGGAGAGAAACACCCCATCTCATTCATGATCCAAGTCCTTCATAAATTTGAAGAGAGGAATGTCATTGAAAAATAGTTATTCACTATCATAAAAGCTCTTAAAAAAATTAGGTATTACCTATTACAAAGTAAGACCATGATATTTATTTTCCATCCTAAATATCTATCTATTATATTTTATGGTAAACTCAGAGAAAAGAGAGCAGGGTGGATAAATAAGATCTAGAATTATGATATAAATATTACACCTACCAATATAAACAAGGGTAGATCCTTATGTAAAAATCAATGTCCTAGTAGAGGAAATTGTACCTAATGATCAAATAAGGTGGATGGAAGATATTTATAGGTACATGACAACTAGACATGTTTCAAATGGATTGACACATAAGGAAAGGTCCTAATTTAGGCAAAATATGATGTGCTACATGGATAGATGATGTCCTATTGAGAAAGGGATATGATGGTATCTTACTAAGATGTGTCAAATAAGGAAGGACAAAATCCTTAGTCAAAGAGTATTGTAATGAAGGAGGGAATTATTCTATGCCAATGATGGTACATAAAATCTTAAAAGTTGGATAATATTGGCCTACCGTCTTCTTTGACTATTTCTAATGAGTTAAAATGTAAATATTATTGTATATTCATAGGTAGAAGAAGAAAATACCAAGCATCTAAATATTTTCAGTGTTATAGAAACCTTTCAATAGTCGGTATTTTACTTCATTTTTAAGAAAAATTCCTTATCCAATGGAAGACAAGGATGTCATGGTAATAGACTACTTCACAAAGTGGGTAGAAGTAGTTCTAGTCAAATTAGTGAATAAGGAAGTAGTTGTCTAGTTGTTGGAAGATGTTATCACCAAATTTGGATGCCATCTACATAGGTGATTGACAATACTACCTCCTTCATGGTATTCAAAGTGATGAAATTTTCCTTGGAATATGGGTTTGTGCTTAAAACATACTTCAATGACAACCCCGAGGGCAATGGACTAGCAAAGTCTACAAACAGGAACATAGTGAGCATCCTAAAAATACATCACCAAGCCATAAAGGATTGGCATACCAAATTGTAGAAAAAACTTGGGGTATATCAAGTGATGCATAAAGCCACTATAGTGTCATCACCTTACAAGTTGGTCTATGCAAATGAGGTTGTGCAAGTCAATTTGGAACTCTCATCCCTCCAAATGGCATAGCAATTGGAGTTTAAAGACATTGATATTGAGCCAATATAAGAATAACTAAACATCATATTAGCCTTGGAGGAGGAAAGATAAAAGACATTAAAGAGAATAAGATATAACGAGGAGGTTATCAAAAGGTGGTTTGATAGACAAGCCATCAATATAGATTACAAGGAATGCAATTTAGTATTCAAAAGGGACAAAGATAGACCTAAACTAGGAAGTCACTTGAAGTTTGATTCAATTTATATCAGACCCTATCAAATTATTTACATGGCAGGTCTAAATACCTACAAGCTCACCACTATGAATAACTATGGATGGAGGAACATTACCAATTTAAGTGAATAAGTGACACCTTTGACCCATTTAATAGAAACTCATGCTAAGATAAATGTAAATATGTACAAAGTTTTTTTTATTTCTAGCTATTATTTTCTTCTTCAATTATTAATCCCTCTTCATATTTAATTTTCTTATAATAGTTTATCTTCTATCTTCCCTTTTTCTTCCTCCCTCCAAAAATTCTTCTTCCATTAGGAATTATCACATTTGTCTTGTTTAGTTATTATATTTCTTCCATTATTTGATTTGCATATTGTTAAAAATTAGTGCCCACAAGGTACCCACCCTATGAATAAACCTAGATGGGTAAATTTGCCTCTACAAGGCAATCCTACACATCTTAGTATTAATTTCCAACTATGGGCTAAGTGAGATCTATAAAATCTCCCATGTAAAGCATTTTTATCACTTTGTACATCACTCTCTACACCCAAACCTTCTACTAATGATGTGCTATCTATGTACAAACCATCATATGTAGAATAAACCATGTTTTAAACCTCATGTAGACACCTCTATTATGATTGTTAAATATTATTGAGTGATTGCACAAGAGGGTTGAACCTAAAAAAGTCTCCCCTACCTAACCATTGGGTATTCCACCTTTAGTTTTTCATGTCATCCCATTCATTTAGCTGACCAGGTCAAACCCTACATGGACTTCTTGGGCAAATTAATTGGTTAAGGTAACTCATATTAAATATTCTATTTTTCTAATTGCTCCCAATGAGCAACCTGCTCACATATCTTAGCAAATAACTCTAAATTACCAACCACCATGTCACCCCCTTAGAATTTTCCCCCCTTAGAATTTTTTCAAGTAAACAGTTGTGAGTGATTCTCTAGCTTAATCGAGCAAATAACTTTGAAAATAAAAAACCTTCCCAAATCCCATTTAAGGAGTGAATTACCCCAAAATATAAGTGAATTATTCACCAAGCAGAGCAAATTTCTTTGTAATCCCTAACTTGGAAAAAGCTTTCCTCTCTTCCAAAATTTCCATTTTTCTCATCTAGTCTACTATGAACACTACATTTATCTCTGTAATTCCTTCCATGCTATAGAGCAGCCTAGTGTCTCCACCTTCCATATTTGATCCTCATCCCATGTCCACTCCACCATTACAATTCCAGTATTAACATAAGAGTTAGGGATCTCCAGGAGGGAGGGCAAGAAGAAATGGAAGAGAAAGAGAAAGCCCTCATCTCATCCTCTAAAGCCTAAGGATATGTTTGAAGATCCCTATAAGAGGGTATAAGAGGTAAGATATAAGCACTCTACTAGAAACATAATAAAATAAGCCCTTAGGTCTAATATGGGCCTATAGGTAAATTCCTAGATTTTAGTGGGATATAGATCTTAGGCCTTGCAACAAACCTGTTCCCACAAGTATAAAACTAACCTAAACTTGTAGAAGCCTATGTGGAGATGTATTATTACATAGGCAAGGGCATAAAGCCACCCTAGTGGATTGAGGAGTTAGTACTATATAAGAGAGGGAGATATAAGAAAAATGTTGAAGGTGGTTAAGAATCCATCAACATGGGTCACTTATAATCAAAAAACATAAAAATAATTTTATTATAGGTGTAAGCCAACCTATTGGTAGGATTTTTTAATCCCTCATATTAAGAATCCAAAAAAATTAATCAACTTCAACATCCTATTGGAGTTAGACCTATTTAAAGACAATGTTCATATGGCTTTATCAAGAATTATAACTATGCTTGAGGAGAAATTAGATGCCAATTTATATGAAGATCACATTGCCCTCCTTCACATAGTTGAGACTTAATCAAGACACTCCTAAATGATTGGTCATGTTCAATACATCATCAACTAGATGATCAATCAACTCAAGGAGTTTAAGAAGGAAAGAAAAAATATGTATACCTATTTGATTTGGATAATCTTATATTAGAAGAATTAGTTCCCAACACTCTAGCTAAATTAAATGGGATTATATGGGTAACTTCTTCTAGTGGTAGAGTGTACAAATGTACCTTTCCAAGATGTGGGTAAAACACCATGCCACTTCTATGATAAAGTATATAACATGATCATGGAAAATATGAAGGGTAAAACTTCAATATTATTAGATGAAGATAGGAAACTACTGAAAATAAAGGAATAGTCAAATGAAGATTTTTAATTGGGAAGGTCTTGCTCCTTCATCCAAATTTATGGTTTTTCAACCATGTCCTTTGAGTTATCAGTGTTTGTGCTAGATTACATGTTTAATGCTAAGTAACTTAATTACATAGGTCTAAGATACTTTATGAGGAATAATAAGACCACCTTATACCCACATAAACAACCAATTATGAAGACTATACCTAATCTATGAGATTTTCATAGGGTACTGGAGGGGAAATAAGAGATACAAGCTAGAGTAACTTTGAGATATGTGGTCTATGATCCAAAAAAACTTCAAGAAAAATTGAAAGAGAAGTGTTTGATGCATGAGAAGAGGTATTATATATATAAGAATGCAAAACCTAATGAATTATTAGCCCTAGCCACCTTGGGGATGAATACATAATAGAGGGTTATTACAATGGTATAATGAACACCCAAAAAATTTAAAATGAATCATTGAACATTGGGAGCATTGGATAAGTTGAGTTAATCTAATAGAAAAATCCTCATATGGAAAGAGATGAGGTATGTGATAGGGACATCAAAGAGGCCAACATGTGATGGCCTATTTTATGAGGGATTATCTATCATATGGGATAGGATGCATCAAAGGAGTGAAAAGAGAAAAGCTATAGTAGAAGAAGCATCCAAAATCCTAATAAGTCACCCAGTCCACCTTACACCTCTGCACTAGATATTATAATTTATTTTATCCAACCAAAGAGACAACATAAATTAAAAGAGGATGTTTATGGATCCATATTTGAAAATTCGATAATGATATTGGAATAACAACAATAGATACCTTAGCTCACGAAGAGGGAAATCTCATTAGAAGGAATTCCTCTCAAGTTGAAAATATCCAAAATTTTAGCCACCAATGCTTTCACTTCCACTTGTATTTCACTTTCCATTGCTTCTACTCCTTCTTCACTTCTAGTATTCCTCTTCTTCCATCCCTTTTTTTTTGCACTTCCCTTACCATTCATCAATGTAGTCCATGGTTCACTCATCTTCAACTACCACCTACACTCCTGGCACCACCTTGATTATCTCATTTCCATCACCATCCAACCAAGTTTCCACCACATAATCATTGGTGTTGTATTCAAAAATCCCTTGACCTTCTGCTAGTAGCATAACTAGCACAACTAAATTCAAGAGCAACCCTCTCCATATCCACACCATCCACTCCCATACCCACACAACTTGCTCCACTCACTCCATCCCTTGTTATAAGCTAAACAACTCTTGTTGTAGGTAATGTTGTTGCCCACAACAAATTCTATGACTATCTGCAAAAATGGCTCTATATGCTAGTGAAGATATAGATCCTAGTTTGGACTTTGTATGAAATATTTCTTGTGAGCTTGAAGAGATAAATTTCTCAAAGGATTTTAATTTTATAAATTGAGAGGTAAAACCTCCTAAGATCTAGTTTTTTTGTAGTTGTAATTGGCATATGGAGGGAATAAAATCCTCATTATAAAAGCAATGAAGAATGACCCTTCCAAAATTGCTACATCCCCTATTGAATTCACTACTTGAGTATCCAAGTTGAAGCTAATACAAACAAATCCACATCAAATGATACAACTCACAAACCAATTATTAATTGGTATAGCCATTCAATTTGGCCAACTAGTAGTGAGATATGAAGTGTTTAATAAGAAGAATTAAGAGCTTGAAGTAGAAGTGGCATAGTTAAATATTAATAAGTAAATCCAACAAGAAGAAGATACCTTATATAATTATACCATTGAGAAAATAAGTTAAAGAAGCAACTTGAGGATCTCAAGTCCCAACTTGACAAGGGTCAAAAGCAAAATTAATAGCTAGAGGATATCTTAGAATGGCTTGCACAAACATAAGAAAAATTGATAAAGATAAATGAACAATAAAAACCCTAATAAAATATCAAGTGAAATAACTCCAAGAGGCCTAGTAAGGTATCAAAATATTATTAAGCACTAGAAAGAAATGGTTATTCCAAAAAGAGGAGAAATAATAACAGATTCAAGGAAATCATTTGATGTACAAAGGGTGAAGTCCATTTGGGACAACAACAAGAAAAAATTATGAATGCAAAAAGGTACTTTGAGTTTGTAGCCTATGTAAAACATAACCTAAAACAAGTAATAGTAATCATCAAGCAAGATTAAAAATAACTGGTTATGAAGGAGAATTTCTAGGAGGTGCTCAAGCTTCTAGCTATGATGTCAATGTCACAAGCACAAAAGTTAGGGATATATTGAAAGGATATGGTTCAGAAAATTAAGAAGATCCTTCACTCTCAAAGAGACTTACAAGTCTACAAATACATAGTAGCCTCTATAAAACCCCAATGCTTGAAATGATAAATGAAATCTAGATGATCTTCACTGTTGGAATTTGACATTTTTTATCCTTAAAGAAAGCTCCAAAATGATGATATTATTGATGCAAATATTTGAATAGGAGAAATTTCAAGTTGAATCTAAATATGCAATTGAGTAATATAAAAATCTAGAGCCACTTTATGCCAAGTTGTAAGAGTTAACCTCAAAAGTAGGATGGATTATCAAAAAATTGTATGAGGACTTAATAGAAGGGATAGAGAACTTGGCTACCATCTAACTTTGAGAATATGAAGAATAAAAGTAGCTTTGGGGCTACTTACATGAAGGACAAATAGGGATATCATAATTTTGAAATTTTATAGTAGAGATTCCAATTTTTGAAGACTCTACACCCAAGGACAAATATAGGATTTGGGATCTTACCCAATTGAGCTTGGCACCCCATGAAGTCTTAAGAAATGTATTTATAAGTCACTATTTCATATTTGCAACTTTATAAGGATGTAAAATATTTAATTTAATAAATTAATGCCTTTGAACATCCCTCAAATTTAGTTAACTTCAAGACAAGTGTTGATTTGTTCTAGGAGCAATTTGTTAGCAAAGTTAAGTGACTAGATTGTAAGAGTAAAGCACTAGGGAATGATGACATTATTGATGCAATATTTTAATGCGAGAAATTTCAAGTTGAATATAAATATGCAATTGAGTAATATAATAAGCTAGAGCCACTTTATACCAATTTGTAAGAGTTAACCTCAAAAGTAGGATGAATTATCAAAAAACTTGTATGAGGACTTAACAGGAGAGATAGAGAACCTGGCTACCATCCAAATTTTATAACATGAAAACTAAAAGTACCTTTGGGTCTTCTTTCATAAAGTACAAATAGGGGAGTCATAGTTTTTAAAATTTTATAGTAGGGATTCCAATTTTTGAAAAGTCCACACCCAAGGACAAAGATAGGATTTGAGATCTTCGCAAATCAATATTGGCACACCATTAAGTCTTAATAAATATAGTGACAAGTCACTACCTCAATATTTATAACTTTATAAGGATGTAAAATATTGAATTCAATAAATTAATACCTTTGAACATCCCTAAAAGTTTTCTAAGTTCAATACAAGTGTTGATTTATTCCAGGATTAATTTGTTAGCAGAGTGAAGTGATTAGCATGTAAGAGTAAAGCACTAGGGAATGCTAGATCAATTTAATCATATATTGGATCAAATAAATCATAGACCAATAGAGGGGTAATACAAACATGGATCCCAAGGAAGATCTTTGGAAAGTAATATTTTGGTATGTAATGGCACCGTAACTCATTTTGAAAGCCTTTTAAGATATTACAAATATATTTAGAGGCATGCAACATTTGTAGATGCATCATTTTGTTAGGGGTCTCCCAAATGTTTACTTTTACTAAGATTAATAATTTCTCACCCCAAGTAACTTAGGGGTGAAATTTTCCTATAAATAGGAGCTATGGGATTGATAAGGATAGGCATATGCTCATTTTTAAATAAAATGAAAACGTGAGCTTCTAATCTCATATGGGCTTCTAGATAGCTAAGTTGTTAGGTTCTATATAGTTTTTGTTAGTTGTTAGGGATTTAATATTAAGTTAGCATGTTGGTTGTAATATCTTCCACATCATGCTTCAAAATATATCCAATTTATTGTATTCTTGGCATCTATAATGCCTATAAATTTTTACATTTGAATAAAACATCATCTAGGATTTTTCCACATTATATTGGTATCAAAGCAAGAATTAATCCTGCCTATGAGAGGGAGTTTCCTTGTTTGAAATTCTCCCTCCTTCCCTCCTCTTATGTTTTCTCAAGTCAAATTCCTATAGCAGATGAAATTTTTTTGGCTTGCCATTTTATAGGTCAGCATCTTCTAGTGTTTGGTAGATATTGCTTTGGCTTAAGCCAGTAGAGAAGTAGTATAGATCTATGTCTAATATTATTCAAAAAAATGTCAACTTTTTATAATCTCATCTAATAGATCAAGCTTTCACAATCCTATACCTCCCAACTATTGATCATAACCTCTATGTTGTTTTCTTTTCATCGTCCACCATAGACTCACAATTACAGGTGAGGCATGGACCATATTTTAATGACTATTTTTAGTAGGGATTATTTGACCTATCATTATGTGGTATATTTTCCCATGTAGAGATATCCTATCAGATCAACCCACATTATCCCCCAAGGGTTTGATATCTCGACCATTCGTTTGACATATTTTCACATAGATTGGGCTTTTTCTCTCCTAAGAAGAAAGGACAATTTGTATCTACTATAGCAAAGCAAACATAATGTTGTATTACCTTATGGATATCATCATAATATAATTAAATCTAAGATAACCATCTGTAGTTTGGACCTTGTATGATCGTTTCCTTTCTAGCTGTAGATAGTCACCAAAAACATTACCTATCATTTAGATGAAAGGGATCTATCACCCAAAAATCTCTCATTCCCACTGTACTCAATGGAAAAAGCATCATTTTTGCAACATCATGGCTAATACCTAAGACCAAAAACCCTAGCATGATGGAATATAAGCCTCGTGTTGGACAAGATACATCCATGCTTATGCCAAAAATGGATCCTGCAATCTTAGGGTCATGGTTATGAACAACAAGCATGTTGTCCATGAAACCATAATTGTTGCTTCATTTTTTCATGATCATGCCCTAAGTTTCTCTATCATCCATACTACCAAAATATAATAAAAATGGATGTATTACTATTTTTTGATGATAATATGTGATGTTTAGACATGATTAGGGTTAGGATTATGAGGCCCAACTACCTCGCATAGGACTGAAGCACATTGAAAGATGCCCTCAACATTGTATTCTTATTACTTGGCATGTGTTGTTTTCAAGAGGTAGTTTTTGAGATTATCATATTTTATTGGCCAAGCGTGTGATGTTTTTGTCTATTCCCATGCAATAAAAACATGGTAGTGTAAAATGTCATGGACCAATTGACCATAGACCACATGCCACTCTCAAGGCATAAACATGGCATGGAGGTACAACATCCAATAGGAAGTAATTTTTTCCAATAAATACAAGTCATCATACTTCAACAAGCCTGATGTAGTGGTAGTTTGTCCTTTTTTATTTTACAATTCTATAGAATGCATGACCATCAGTGATAAGGCACCTCTTTTCTTTAAATGAAGGTAATTATTTTTATTTTGTTTATGAAAGGTCTAAATCTGATTAATTTAATTAATCAATTAAATCAAATTTATTAAATTAAGTAATTAAAAATAAAATTAATTGATTAATTTAATTATGATGCACCATATAATTAATTAATTATTTTTGCAATAATTAATTAATTCCTTTTGAAATATTTGTATAAAGGTGCAAAATCATTGTATGCTTTTAAAGAATTTTTATCCCTTGTCCTTGTGGAATTCTACACTTTCTTCCATTTGTATGCTTTCTACATAATATGGAGTGCAAGATCAATGGTACCCAACACTCCATTCTTTTGTTCCAATCCACTTCTATGCCTTGTATTGAATTGCAAGGATTTGTGGATTTTTCCTTTGTATGTTGTAAATATTTCTCATAATAAATATATTACAATTTTGAGATGCTTGTGTGGTAGGAATGGGAATCAACCAGTAGTTTGAGGTGTATGCTGCTAGTTTTGAAGCACGAATTATGTGAGTAGTAGGCAAAATCTTATAAAGAATATTGAATAAAATTTCTACCATGGTCCTTTTGAGTATTTTTTGCTTTGGGTACTCCCTTTGTAGGAGTTGTAGTGATTCCATTGAGGTGATTGTATGCTCTCTCGAGAAGAGTCTCTGATAATTGTATGCTCTTTATGATCGATAAAAGGCTTTAGAGATTATTATATGCTCTCTATTATTGAGCAGAGTCTTCTAAAGGGTCTCTCTATTATTCATCAAGTTCAAGGATTGTATTTTGGGCACTTGCACACTCCCATGTTCTCTCCCACTTTCTTGTATAAGCATTGGATTCCAATGCTTCTATGGTGGGAAGGAAGAATAAGGATAGGCATAGGTTTATTTTTGTATTAATGTAAACATTAGCATATAATATCATGTGGACTTCTAGATAGCTAAGTTGTTAACTTCTATATAGCTTTTGTTAGTTGTTATAGATTTAAGCTTAAGTTAGCATGTTGGTTTTAACTAATATCTTCCACATCATGCTTCAAATGTATCCAATTTCTTGTATTATTGGCATCTAAAATGCCTATAAATGTTTGCATTTGAAAAAAAATCATTTGGTACTTTTCCACATCAGGGATCCACTGTAAATATCTTTTGTCCATGAAGAATTTAGAGATATATTTTTTGAAACCCACATTGTTCTCTTATCATTCATGAAATTAGTAGGAAATTGATGTCTTTGCTCTCCATCAATTGCACTGCCCTCCTAGATTGTGAAATGCATAGTTATTGGGGCATAGCCCTTTTTCCCATCTTGTCATTCCTCTTATAATATCATATTAATTGAATGGGAACATTGTTGTCATTTAGAATTTTTATATATTTATTGATTGCACACTTTCCACTAGATTTTTGGCCCTCCATCAAATGTGTAGATGCATAATACCAATGGGTCATAGTGAGTACATTGTGTTAATGTTAATCCATCTAAATTCATTTATATAAGACATGCAACTTAATACTAATGGGAATTATATTTATTATAATCGTATATATGCCAAATTATTTTCATGTATAGTCATCATATTTATACTAAGGTAAATGTAAACATGAATGCATTCATTATAAGCACATCTCAATTCTTAAATACACACTAATATGCAATTATATGAATGGATTTCTATTTATGCATACATTTGGCCTACTCATCTCAAACTTAGAATTCTTTCTCCTTTTATTAATATAATCATTTTAGTCATACACACAAGCATTTAACCCTATAAAACAACAACACATTTATGATACCATTGAGTATGTTATTTAAGATAATATTCATTGGTCTAATTCCACTATTATTTTCTTATAATTTATAGAAGATATACGTATAATAAATACATTCCAAAAATTAATTATGTGTTACTAAGGCTAGCACTAAAAGCATTCAATATCGCCTCGATTTATCACACATCAAATCCACCCCTTCATAATTGACTTATGGGTTACTAATGCTAGCACTAAAAGAATAGTTTCCTATGTTGTTGTAAAGCTTCAATAATATTAGTAATAAGAAACATGTTTACAATATGGGTGTAGCACTATTTTTATTAACAAGAGTACCTCTAGTCATATATACAAGCATATATCAAGAATATTAAGATACTAGATATGTGTACTTTGCATGTTGTAACTTATGGATATCATTATTTACAAGTGGAAACTTGTCACCATATCATAACTGAATCAAAAGGATACATGCCTGTCAAATTTGGTATGCTATAAGTTTAACTAGTATATACAACCCTCATGCAATTATGATTGAAATGACTTCATAATTATACATGGTAAAACCAAAAGTTGATATTATGTTAGGATAGAGTTGACAAGTTATTAAGCCATAGTTGTTATTTGTAAGGTAAGTTTGTATCAAACTTATACAAGTAACTCATACCATTATGAATGTATTAATTCAATTTAAACCATAATATATGTTATTCAGCGTACACCAAGTTTTAACCTCTACATCCAGGAATATCATGCTACATATGACCAGGTTTGAAAACATCTACTATATTACTTCTAAAATATTTACTAACTTTGAACAAATGATCCACCTAGAACCTCTTTCATATAAATATACATCCACTATTTCAAAACTCTACAACATCAGGATCCCAAGGAAACTAAGATTAGTATTCCCCATTTCATCACTGACTTATATGCAAGAATACTTTTGTGTTGAAAAAAGCAAGAAATATTTTAAATCAAGAAATAATTTCAAAATTAACTTGCGTTCACATAACAAAATTAAAGCACAATTACACTTCAAAGAATAAAAATAACTATATCAAACTTCAGTTGAGGTAACCCTTTGATGGCCCTTAATGTAATACTTATGATGCAATGACAATACTTTAGGCACATAAAATGTAAGGCTTCTTATACAAGCAATAATAATATAACCAAAAGTATGATACACAAGAATTTTTTTATTTTCATAAACAACTCAGGTTTTAATAAATTTGGTTTATTCATACATATGCATCTAGTGTTTCTACCCATTCCAACCAAGTGAAATTGTAACATACCCAAAAGGGTTTTCCTCATCTATTCAAAGCAAAATAAAAATTATAAGGTTTTCCCTTTTTTTTCTTAACAAACTTGTAGGATACAAAGGTAATATTGTTTTTTCTTTCATTTGACAAAACAAAAGTTTATGTAGAAAACATAAAAATATTTCCATTTCTATTTTAGATGGCAAATACATAATATGAAAGGGATTTTTCCATTTGAAAAAACAAAAGGAGGTAAAATAAACAAAGCAAATTTTCTCTTGTATTTTTTAGAATGCAATGCAAAATAGCAAAGGGTTTTTCTCATTATTTCTGAAGAAAACAATATATAGTACAAATGTAAGTTTATCTATTTTTCTTTCAGGGAGAAAGGTAATCCATTAATTCTCAACAAAATATATAAAAATTCATACAAAATAAACTTAGAAATAAGACCTAGGACACAAAATGGTTGATTTATTCTTTCCTTATTCATTGACATATTAGAATTTTTCTTCACTTGTCCTAACATGGTATCACATATGTAGAATAATCCCATATAAATATCATTAAAATCCTCTATGGTTTCCATCATCCAATGATTATCTTTCCCTGCCAAAGTTTTGGTTCCAAAAATAGTCAAAAATGATAATGAGTTTAGGAGCAACTAAGAACCATATGGTTGCCACTAGGTGTCATAAAAAATATTTTCTCTCAATTTTAAACAAACAAACCACCAAAAATACCTCACTATTCCATAAATCCTAGGTGAAAATGGGGTATGTTAAAATAAAACACCTTAATATGTTTTGGGTGATTTATTTGCCACTAAACCCTAAATTGAGCACTTAACACTTACTCTTTCTATAAATTTTAACATAACATTTGCTCCAAGGCCTAGGTGAGGAGTCCTAAAACACATGCACACACAAATTTATATGTCCCAAGCACCCCTCTTAAAGCTAGGTCAAGGTAAATTTATAGGTTTCTTTTCACAATTAAAGAATATTTTACCAAAAGAATCCAAGGGGAGACTTATTACATTTAAATATTACATAATTATCCAAGACACTATAAAATTTAAACTAGAAGTGATATTATATTTTGCACTTAGAGAAATGAACAATAATTTAAAATCAATGATTACTCATATTAATGATACCAATGGAGTAGAGTAATGATTCATTTGGGTTTAAAATGCAAAGCAACTTTTGGTCTATTTGGTGTGTATGTTTCTCTATCAAGTTGTTATTGGTGATATAAAACATTCTTCCTAATGGTATCTTTCCACACTCAATATCGTATAGGAAAATCCTATCAAAATACTCAAATCATAAATAAAATGATAGTTAAATCATTATACATTAAATCCATGGAATACTCACTATAAATTTCATAGTATCAATAATACTAAAAAAACTCGTTATATCATACAAATCATCATCACAGATTAGATAATCTCATCATAAATAACATTGATCATCATATTAATCATAAACATATAAATCATCTCAGAAATATTATTATCTTACTAAGAATAAATATGATGAGCATTATTGTCATGTCATTCTATAAACCATCATGAACAAGAATTTAATTTTAATAAGTAGTTCTAAAAAATTGCATTGTCACAATTTTAGGTCAACTCCTTATTGAAGTCACCTTTCTCCAAGGATGACTTCTCACCTAAGTCAATAGGTTTTGCACTACCTCTATATTTTGAGCATCATAATCATATGTGGCCTTAACAAATGTGATCTCCTCTATTTGTCTTGATTACAAATTCTCCTATATTTTTTACAATCAAATTAATGTTGACACACTCCTCCATCTAATCAATCTTTACATACTCCTCCATCAACGCATAATCCACATGTTGCTTCATCATTATAGCTTTTACTCATACACCTATTTCATAATGTCATATTCACTCATCTCATGGTCATGTTGTACCTATGTAACATTAATATATAGAATACCTTGTGTGACATTCATTTCACACATGACCCCTATTTCTTATGCAATATCCATTTTATTTTCCATGTTTTGTATAACCACCTTCTATGATTTAGAATTATATTATGTAGTTTAATGTGAGGTGCTCACTATGTGTGATATTTTTGCTTCATTTTCCATAGTCTCATCTTAGGAAAGTGTTGGTGGAAAAAAATGTTATAGCTCATCATTGTCATTGTAATGGTTGCTCAAGCCAAGTCAATTGTTCCTCTTCAATTTTCTCTTATTATCCGTCCTCTACCTATATAGACTCACCGCATATCGATGCAACATACTTATTTTTCTTCTCCAACCATGTATGCACTACACATGTTCCACATCCACCCAATAAAATATTATGGAACTGTCATCCATGATAGTTAAGGGTTGTCCCTAGTTTGGTGCACACACCTATGTATATGTTGTTTCAAGCACCAATGTGATAACATGGAGACCTATAAATAAGTTTTTATTATATGCATGAGAAAATTATGGATGTTATTAGATAGGTGTGTTGATCAAACTTTCATTCCTCTAGGAATTATTACATGTATGACATGAGATAAGTGGGTAAATCCAAGTCTCATTGTTCTTGTGATAGATGGAATATGATGAGGCACATTGTACATGATAACTCGTCACTACACAAGTGCATATTCAACCTGAGACTACTATGGGTTGATTTCCTAGATAACTTATTTGATGTTAATGCACCCATGTTGTAGTACTTAATCAAGTAATTATTCAATCTACATTGTCTTACCTCCACTCTTCTCCTTAGTCTAAGTAGAGGTCCAAGACTTTCAAGTACCATCATAAATTCCTACAAATTTAATATCACTTATAGTGTATACTAAACTATGTCACATTTGTTATAATTTTTGTCTAAATTCTAGGTCATAAACATATTAATTTGGTATGAATTTAATATATCTTTATTAAAATCGGTTGGTATCATCTTGGTAATCACTCTATTTTGGCCACTTGTTACCTATGGATTAGGTCAATTTGATATTACAAATGGGGATTTGTATATGTGTTTTTCATTTTCTATTTATGGATGCAAGGGCTCATACCTTGGTTGTTATTACCTTCCTCACATAGGTTTCCTCTCTTATGGCTATATAGAGGATAATGTGGAGAAAGACCCTCTTTGTATTACTAAATGTATGCACCTATTTTTTTCTTCCAAATATTTTGATCTTCAAGTGCTATGGTGGTCTCAATGGCAAAGGTCTTTATGATGGTGATGTATCAGTCCTCAACCTTTTATGTCTACACACCCAATGTTGCCTATATTATAATTTTAACCATTGTGTATAAGCATGGTGTGGGTGTTGCATATAGTGCATACAATCTTGGCTACATAGAGGACAATGTTGAGAAAGAATCTCTCTATATTACTAAATTCATGCGCCCACTAATTATAATATCCTTCAAATTATTCTTTTTCAACAATGTCATAATTTTTGTTTCACTCCTCTTAGCTAAGTGTTTAGACCTTTCATGCATTTATTTTATAAATATCTTATTCATAAAAACCTCTAATATGTACAATTTTATACCAAATAGATGAGTCAAGAGAACCTTTTATGATGTCATGGGTCTTTGATATTGGCCAATACATGTTAATAATAATTAGAGCATCAAGGAAATCATTTACCATAACAACTTGACAACTCTTCTCTTATATGTGGACCAATTTTTTATCCATGTTTCTTTCAAGACGATAATCCATGTGATGGATTTGCTACATTGGAAGACCAAAAAATTGTGTTGAAAATTATGCTCATACTCTAGATATTTTTTCTATAGAATACACATTATATTAAAGCCTTATGTAGTCTAAAAAAATAGTATAGATGAAGACAACATCATACAAATGGTAGATGGTTTTTTCCCACTCTTGGATGGCATTGTGTGTATGTTTGATGGTGTCCTAATATCAAATACTTTTATATAAATAGCTAATGATGTCCTAGGTTTAGATTATTTTGTGTAGATGTCTAACAACATCCTATCCCTAGATGACATTATGCAAATGGTTGATGATATTATATGTACATTTTATGATTTTTTCCTTGTGTCATATGATGTTTTCCAAATGCCAATAAATATTGCACTTATACTAGATGATGTATGACTTATTAGTAAATCCATATAAGCCAACAACATCCGTCTTTTTCATATAAATAATGTATAACTTAATGGTAACCCCTTAGAAGCAAAATGAATATGCCTATCTCTCCTATTTTTTTAAAGGTGTCATGACTAGGCTCTCTAATCCTCAACTAATTATTGACTACCCTTAGGTTTTTGATCTACATATACACATTCCCCCATAATGTGTAGTCAAATGTCCCCTCTTCCTTGGTTGCATCTACACATCATGGAAGACATCATTTAGATTATTCATCAATTTTAAAAGTAGACCTTCTCATCTAGGTCCCAAGAATTTCAACTTAGGATTTGATATTGTATGCGATGCACCTCACACACACCAATATACAACTAAAAATAAATAATATATTTTTATCTTATTTAAACATAAGAAACTGGTGTTCATTCTACTGGATCAATATATACAAAATTTGGATTATGTAAGGTGAATTATTCATGGTTGTTCATATTGGATTTTCATTGCTATTAGTTGAAAAATCATTATTTTTTAGGATAGAATAGAGTTACAATTTTGAAACCATTCACAATTACATTTTTAGTAAGATTTCAATTCAACCTCTAAGTAAAAAACACTTCTTTCTATATGCATGAATATTTCTTTCTTCTTTACTAAGTACAACCATGTTTTTTTGATTTGGTATATGAAGGGGTTTTTAAAGGACCCCAAGCCTTTTATAAAATTGATCCATACTTCCTTAAAACCATAATCGAGGTTCGTAGGCCACCACGAGAGAAACTAGGATCCCTAAAAATAACTAGTTCTTGGCTAGCATCATCAAACAAAAAGGATCAAGAAAAACCACTATTAAATCAAAATATTAGAGGATAGCTCCATCCCATGCAAGGGAGAGCAAATACCCTTGCCAAACAAGTTGACCAAAAAAATAAAAGAGAATAGAAACAAGAACCAAAAACCAAAACAATAGAACCACCAAAATAAAGGAAGCCAAAAATCAATTCTTAGTACCACTAGGGCTGAAGAACATGCGCTTATACTGAGAGGGGGGGTGAATAGTATACAATAATTTTTTTTGCCTTTTAATCCAAATAGCAGCATCAACATTATTAAAATAGTAAACATCACACAAAGCATCACACATATGAGAGACATCATTTTTACGTGGTTCACCCAATGTGGGCTACTCCACGGAGAAAATATTTCTTATAAAATTTCTCAAATAAATTCTCTTGGGAATACTTTCCCTACAATGTTTATGGACCTCTATCCAAAGGATATGTTGATCCCCTAAATCAAGTTTGTGGATATCTATCCATAGGATAACTCCTTCTCCTATGCTCTGGCTGGTGATCTTCTAGAATACTACTGCCTCCATTGCACTAGCTTGTGGATATCTCTCCACTGAAGACTCTTATCCCCACTCAGAAGACTTGTCCTCACTACCATGGCTGATGGATATATATCCACTGGAGACTATAGTCATCTCTGCTCTGTCACCTCCAACGCTCTGTCTCAAACTATACTAAACACAGTCCAATCGGTCTAGCACAAATATGCTCAACAAGTCCACTAAGAACTTGCTTGAATATGCTCAACATTTCCACACAAAACTTGCTTGAATCTTCTCAACAGGTCCACTTAGAACCTGCTCAAATATGCTCAACAAGTCCACACAAAACTTGTCCAATCTGCTCAATAGGTCCACTTAGAACCTAACCAAATATGTATTGTAAGCTTCCACAAAAAGCTCACATAAAATTAGTCCACAAGGCTTCTCAAAGACTTGCCTCAATTCTGCTTAACAAGTCTACACAAATATTGTCCAATCTCAAATAAGCATAAATAGAATTGTTAGAGACTCAATATGTTCTATACTCAATGCTCAATTACTTTCACAACTCAATTCAAAATATAGAATAGTTTGTTTTATGGAACTTGAACAATCACTTCACAAACCCACTTGACTAGGCTCAACCAACTCTATTCAATCAATTACTCAAGAACACATTTTGCTCACAAAAACTAGTCCAAGCATGTATCAACCAACTCAAAATGTTTCCAACAATGCTCAAAAACAAATCTCACATAACAATGATACCCGTGTTCTTTTCAAACCCTAACTCAAGTTCTTCACACAACCAATGGCTTCAAAAACAATGCTTATAAAACAAGGTTTTAATCACAACACTTAATTCTAGAAAACCTTGAAGCATTAACTCTAACACTCTAAAAAAGGAAACCCTAATCAAGTCCTTTTCACTCCAAACTTATTTTCATAAAACCAACCACTCAACTCAATTAAGAAAGATATTGCCCATACCTTTTTCTTGTCAAGGAGTTGTTCTAACAAATCTGCCACACTCACAAATTCCTCTTTGCCAATCTCAATAAGGGTTAGAAGAATTCAATAAAACACAATACAAAAAGATGACTAAAATACACCTTATCACTTCAACTTAAAAGTAATATTCACCATAATATTCTTTAATATAAAAACCCTTATTAAAATAAAATCAATGCTCAATAGTCTTAGTTCTCCAATATTTTAAATAAGACTTTAATAAACAATTAAAATAAAAACCTCCTTATTACTCCTAATAACAATACTCAAATACCACCACTTATCCAATAATTAATCCTTCTAAATTTTCACTTAACAACCCTTATAACTCCAACATAGGCAAATAATCATAAAACCTTAAACACCCTTATACCTCCAACTTTAGGTAGATAATAAATTTTTTAATAAAAAGTATTTACCTTTCATTCAGGGGGAATCAAACCCTCAACTATGCCCATGACATGCGACTTAACCATGGCCTCAAATTCCGTGTGAGCTACGTGCTCGTTTGAAACCAACGAAGCACCACGTGCTTCAAGTAGTTCTCCTTATGCCCTTGGCAAAAACAACATGCGCATTGGACGTATTTCAATCAACATGATCTCCAATGTTGTCATCACGTTTCGAACATAGGATCTCTTGCAAAAAAACATTTTTGTACTTGTCCACTCACCACTAGGCCACGCTGCCTGGTTGGCCTTCAAACAATTTACGTTTCCCTTTTTATCTGTTCGTTGTACACAAAAATCCAAATCTCATGAGCTCTTCTTCTTTTTTGCATGCCAATTAATAATTCGAGCAAGGATTATGTTTATGCCCTTTGGGTAAGGTATTTATATTTGCTTTCTCTACTCCTTGGAGAACATCAACGCTTCTAAATATTCTCCTTCCATAATGTCGGTGAAGGTTTAATAATTTTATAAGGTGCTTCAAATTCCTTTGCCTCCAAATACAACTTTGGGTTTATGAAATATAATTAAACTTTATAAAACCCACTTTGATTTATAAAATATTATAATTAAAATTATAAATATTTTATTTGGGGTTTTCACCATATCACTTTAATATTATAATAACAATTATTATAATATTATATCCTTTTGATGTCTTGGATAAATTGTTTCCTTGGGAGAATTTAACCATCTTTTGACCCATTCTCTTGGGTGTAAAATATAGATATTTTAATCCATCATGAATTTTATTAAACTCCCATTTGTACTTGAGTTGAGCTATCACTTGGCACCTTAACATCAATGACAACTAACTTTGGACATCAATGACAACTGCTCAAAATGTCCAACAAGGGCCAACCCCATTATCCATATCATCATCTTTCAACTTCCACTACTCCCAATCTTGGGTACCCAAGATATTACCACCTATTCTTTCTTATCAAGTCAGAAGCACGAATAATCCTCCAGTTTAAATTTGAAAATTGGTGGTCCTTTACATTAAAAAATCCTATGGATCCATGCACTTTGTTCCATCCACCAAATGTTAAAATGACTATGGAGTTCAAGCTATCTTCTTCTAGTAACATTATCTAACTACAAAATCCTAACTATAAAATCATCCTAAAAAATTAAAATGCTTTCATGTGCGAGGCCTAGGTTAGCTAAGAAGTGAATGTACCTATTCCATTCCCTAAAAATATGTTTAAACTGGACACCTTCGAGAGCTTGGGTCGGTCTATAGACCTTGTATAACATATTAAAAATGGTTTGCATTGGTTTTTGAATTTCTCTAATCATATTTATTATATTGAGGGAGTATCCCTCTATAATTATCTTCCTATAATCTAGAGATACCAATTGGGAGGCCTCTTGGAAGAGCACCTTTTCTTCCACAACATGACTTATCTGGCAAGTAATATTTTTAGCGAAGGCCAACAAGATTCTCCCCTTCAAGTCCTTGACTACTCCCCCAACATCGGTCAGCCATGGATTACCTTTGGATGCACCATAAAATATAATTTCACCCAATCAGAGGGGAAGGTTCCCACACCATATTTGACCTAGAAAGAGGATGTAGCCTAGGAACTCGGGCCACAATGGACTTAAATCCAAAGGTTGACTCAATCTCTATTTTCCAACTCGTAGAGCCCTTTTTAAGAGAGGATATCCACATTCTCAATCATAACAATGATAGAGCGAATGAACATGAACTCTGAAGGGTGATAAATGTTCTTGAAGGCCCTAGAATTTCTCTCTTTTCATAACCACCACCATACATGAGGAAAGGCAAAGGACCAAAAGGAGAGTAAGAAGAGAGAGATGAAAGGAGAGCTCCATTGTTCAACTATGTCTAATAGATATTTCAATAAAAACTAGACCACAGTAGTAGAGCAAAGGAGAAGGAAAAATATATCCCTAGAAAAAGGGGAAGACAAGAAAATGTGCTTAGGAGATTATTTTGCATTACCACATAAGTAGAACCTATTTGGGAGGATCATACCTCCATTCTAAATATTGTCCAACATAAGGCATTTAACTTGGACCACCAGCCAAAAAAAAATATTTACCTTAGAAGTAATGCCCTTCCCCCAAACATCATGAACAAGGAACCATGGATCAAAATACGCATCTAGTAAGGAATAGGTCGACATAATAGAAAAAAAAACCATCCTTTTCCACAACCCAAACTAACTTATCTAACTTCTCTCTATTGGCTATTACTATCCATTTTAGTAATTCAAACAATTCTCTATAGGCCAATTCTTCATCCTACAAAAATTGAGGAAACACAAGGGATTTCTAGCATTTTCTACCATCTATAATATGAATAAAATCACATACCTTTGCCCCAAAGGTACAATTCATGATTGGTTCAACTAGTCTCAAGTTAGGAAATGAATCCAAATATCGATCGTTTGCCCATGTGTCATTCCAAAAATTAATGCTTTGACCATTTTCTAAAAACCATCTTCCACCCCGCCAGATGTTTGAATGAATTTTAACTATGCTCTGCCACAAAGTGGATCCATGGGTTGGATTAAAATCAAAGAAGAAGAATTATTCATTGCCAAGATATTTAGATTTTAATATTTTGACCCAATTGAAATTTTCATTATGTACCAATCTCCATCCCTACTTATCCAAGAGAGCCATGTTTATTATTTTCAGCCTTCTTAACTCCCAACCTCCACATTATTTTTTGCTACATACTTGGTCCTAGGTAACCAATGAAATTTTTTCTTTTCTTCAGCACTTGACCATAGGAAGTAACACTAGATTTGCTTGATTTTTAAAAGAATTTTTCCTAACAACCTAAAAAGAGAAAGAAAATAAATTGGAATCCTTTTAAGAGTTGACTTCACTAGCATGGCTTTCTCTGCTTGGCTCAAGGGCACTCCTTTCCAAGCCACCAACTTCCTCTAGACTCTTTCCACCATGGGGTCCCAAAGAGAAGCTTTATTACCTTCTTTAAACAAAGGCATTCCCATGTACACCGAGGAGAGGGAATCAATTTCACATCCCATAATCTTAGTAATTCTTCTTTCTCTCTCTGGGGGCATATTAAAGAAAAAAAATTACTTTTTTTGAAGTTAAATTTTTGCCCTACTGCTTTATCAAAATCCACACGAATAGATTTAATCGCTCTAGCTTGAGGAATAGAAGCCATAAATAAAATCAAAGTATCATTCACAAATTGGTGATGGGAGAATGAGTCCACACCATTTGCAAGATTGATCCCCATGATAGTAGGGTTAGCTTTGAGAGCTCTACCCAACAACTACACCAACAAAATAAATAGGTAAGGAGATATAGGATCTCCCTATCATAATTCCCTACAACTTCTAAAGTAGCCAATCGAAGATCCATTTATGATGATAAAAAAAATTGTAGAGGATATGCATATCTTGATCAATCTCACCCAATTAGAACTAAATCCAACCTACTTGGACTTGGAACAAAAATTCCCATGATACTCTATCATATGCTTTTTTCATATCCAGCTTTAGGAAGGTACCCAACCTATTGCTTCTATAAATTGAGTGAATGATCTCGTTAACTATGATTATACCATCGAGGATTTGTCTTCCCGCCACAAATATGCTCTAGGTTTGATCAATACTATTTGAAATAATATACTTTAATCTATTAGCTGAATACTTTGTGAGGAATTTAAACAAATTATTGCAAATGTTGATGGGCTTGAAGTCTTTGAATTCCTTAGCTCCCATTGTCTTAGGAATGAGGACTAGGAATGTAGATTTTATATCAGTCAGGATGAAGTTAGATCATTGAATTTCTCTCATGGCTACACAAATATCGATCCTCAAAATATGCTAAAATATTTGAAAGAAGATAGGTGGAAAACCATCTGGACCTATAGCTTTGAGTCCACCCATGGAGAACGTTGTCTCCCTAATTTCCTCATCACTAAAAAGGATGCACAACCCCTTGTTCATATCTTTTGATACTAGATAAGGGATATTATATAGGAGTATCTGCTTAATTTATAAATTAATGTCTTCCCATGAACAAAGGAGAGCTTTGAAGTAAATAACTACTTTTTATTTCATCAATTTCATATGATACCACTCCATTAGATTTTAGAATTTCTCTAATTCTGTTATGGCTCCTATGTCTCAGGGTAGATGTATGATTTTTTTTTGTATTTTGTCACCCTCCCAAAGCTAAAGATATCTTGACTTTTGGTGCCACATAATTTCTTCTTCTGCTAGGGTATTATGCAACTTTGTTAACAATTCCCGTTCTCATAGACTATCCCTCGTAGTTAACTCACCTATTTCAACAAAAAATTTATACTCATTAAGTTGCTCACAAATTTCTTTTTTTCTTTGGATTATGTTGTCAAAAATATATTTATTCCAAATTTTGAGATTTTCCTTTAAAAATCTAAGCTTAAATGCCACTTGGGAGATAAGTGGGCCCGAGAATATCCGTGACTACCACTCTTTGATTCTTGATTCCAAATCTACATGTTGCAATGACATCACCTGAGTACAACCATTTTGATAATAGTGCTAGTCACTTGATTCTCTAATTGATTATTTGCAAATACATCCTTTAATAATATCAACCCTTCAACTATGAGATGATAAAAATTGATAGAAGAGACATAATACCCATGGCAATTGATTGACATACATACATATATGTATATATGTGTGTGTGTGTGTGTGTGTGTGGTGTGTAAAGAAGCCTTATTATATATGCATAACTTAATGGTAACCCTTTAGAAGCAAAACACATATGCCATATTGTATATATACACATACATATGTATATATATGTATGTATATGTATTATTATTGTGAAAATTAAGTACAGTAGAACAGAAAACATATCTTATTTTCAAGCTTCTAGTTTGAAGTGTCTTTTGATGTCTATAAACTTGTGTAGGTTAAAATTCCTTTATGATGACTTACTTCTACAAGTGTTTGGTTATAGGTGCAATCTTGGACAACAACGGGTCCAGAGTACCTAGATTTTTTTCTTATCTAGCTTTAGATATAAACTCTTAAATTAAAACTACATATAATCCCCTTCCATTTCCATATCATATATATTATATTTTTACTCATGGTTCTTCCTATTTTACTCTAGACCCTCTTAATTTTCTTATCTTCTCTTCTTATATTGCCTTCTTGTGCTTCCTCCATGCAACATCATTTTCATTGAACCCCTATGCCTCCATTTTCCCTCTTACCTCTTCCTCTTCAAGTTTTTTTCTCTTCATTTCCACCTCATCTATTCCACTTGCCATGTTTTCACCTTGTTCTTGGGTATGGTCTACTAGTTTGAAAGTGTATTCATTTCTTAGTTTGTTTGGCTTATCTAATTTCCAATGGTTTTTATGTCATGTGAGGGAAAAGAGTAATCATTTGTAGTAAGTCTTCCAAAGGTTATAGGGGTAACATTTGTGGTTAAAATAAACTCAACTTATCAAGGGTGAATCCTTTTCTAATAATTATTTTACACATATCCTAGAACCTTGATAAAAGGTTTATTCAAGATAGGTTAAAATTTTTATGTAAGATTCACATAATATTAATTCATAATTTCTCCTCATTATCATGGTATATCAATTCTAGAAAATATATGGATCCATAGGATATTTTACTAACAACCTTTCAACAAATGACAGACTCTTTTACCTTTAATTTTGAATGTCATTGATTTAGACTACTTTTCTCATTAAAATTGTGATTCAACCTATAAACATGTTATACTTTACCTTTAACATGGTTTAATGCATATTATTTTAAAATATCATCAACTTAACTTCTCCTCCTTTTTAAAAAATTACATCAGAATTTATAATTGCATACATCATATCATAATAATTCAATCAAAGACTCTACTCATACATTGTTATAATTAATGATTTATGTTATGAATTGATAAAATAGAAATATTTGACTTTATAAAAGTAGTAATGAACTCCATTAGATGGTAATTTTTTTCACCTATCAACGTAAACTACCTTTTAAAGCATCTAATCATATAATCACAAAATGTCAATTACCATTAGTCATGAGTTGACATCATTCTTCTCTTTCATTCAAATAATGTACAACTTATCTGCAAACCCTTGGAAGCAAAAAATTATGTCTACCTCTCTTATTGTTTAAAAGGTCACATGATTAGGTTATATTTATTATTTAATTTTTTTTTTTTTTTTTGGTAAGAGAATATTATAATTAACACCGGGTTTTAACTGGTTGACCCAAAACCATTTTACAAAATAGGGTCCACTGACCAACTGGACAAAGGCCAAGCCCTAAAAGTTTAAACCGACAACAAAAATGGCCAAGACCTACTCTTCCATTAGAATACGACCAAACTAAACTATGGAAGCCTAATATTATGGCCATCGAGAAAGAAAGACGCAAAAAGAACTAACAAAGACAAAAACTAATCATGCAAGCACCATGCAGAGTAGCTTGTGCCCATATAAAAATAATAGAATATGGTAAAAAAAAACATCCCATAGAATGGACAGCCAAGAGGCCAAGCAGTATTCCTTGTAGTCCTCATCTAACTTCTTATCATCATTCTTGCCATCATCTTTAGATTTTGCCTTCGACTCCTTGTGCCCCTGGAACTGCTGGCTATAAAACATAAGATTTAGGGAATCACACAAATCAACAGCTGCACTGATGAGGCCAGACAGACTCTTCAACTGGTTGATACTGTTGGAGGCTGATGAAATTGTCATCTTCTCCAAGACTATTATGGTGGGGTCCGGTGCCTCATTGTCAGGGATCTCCAACACTTTGTTATTTCTTGCTAGGGCCTTTTTGCGACATCGAATCCAAACACACCTTGGGAAATACTTAAGGCCAAAGCAGATGTTTCCCATGCATGAATTTGTAGATAAAAAACCTATATCAGTGCCCCACCAACTACAAAAAACACTAGTCACATGAACAAAAAAAACAAATATGACAAAATCCATTATAAGGTTCAAATTTTTTTTTTTTTAAAATGCCCCCATTTTCTCGTCATTGATCCACTTTGAGCCTTCCAATCTAAATTTTTTCATTATCTATCACCATTGAGACTGCATGAGGAAGATTTTTAGTCCACGTGATCAAATTTGTTGCTACAATGCCTTCATTTTCCAGCCTATCAACTGCCATGTTTGCTTCCCAAAAGGTATGCAAAATTATGGCCTCAGGTCGGTCATGAATTAGAGCCCTTGCTTCATGGATGTAGTCATAAAATCTCCAAGGAGCTCTCTTAGTGTTCTTTAGAAGATTTATAATAATAAGAGAATCACCTTCCACCAACAGTTTCCCTGGATAATTCTCTGCCACCTTGAGGCTCCTCCAAACTGCCCTTGCTTCAGCCACATTGTTAGTTTGAGCTCCAAGATGTTCAGCAAAAGCTACAAGCACCTCACCCTTGTGGTCTCTAAGTAAGCCACCAGCCCCAGCTTCACCTGGGTTGCCCCTAGATGCCCCATCAAAATTTAACTTAATCCACCCTAGGGGGGGTGGGGTCCATGTGATCATGGTTCTAGGACAGACTTGAGGATGATTGAGGCCATCAGTGAGAGGTAAGTTTAATGACTGGCCTGATTGACTACCATCATGGTTTCCTATCTATTGTCTATCTCTTTTACTCATTATCCTTCCCTAATTGTGTATAGTTAGATATCCTATCTTACTTGGTGGAATATACACATTATGGAATGCATTCTTGAGATAATTCATAAATTTTAAAAGTAATACTACTCATATAAGACCCAAGTATTGCAATCCAAACTCTAGATACCAAATGTAGTGTGTCTCTCACATACCAAACAATATACAACTAAAAATCAATAAAAAGCTATCATTGTTTCAAAAAATAATTATTATTAATGTTCACTCTATTGAAAAATTTTGGACAAATTTTTGTTCATGTAAGTCAATTTAATTGGCTCTTCATTGCCATTAATAAAAACCCATCACTCGTTAGTGATAACTTAGAGTCATATTTTTGAAACCATTCATTTTTGAATTTTGAATAAGATTTTCATTTGGCCTCTAAGTCAAAAAAAAATATTTCAATATGAAAGAAATTCCCTTCTTCCTTATCAGGTACAACCATGCTGATAGCAATGCCTATGGCTTGATTCTCTATTTGATTATTTGTAAATAATTCCTTTAATAATATTATCCTTCAATTGATGAGATGGAAAATTTTGACACAAGATACATAAGACCCATGGCAATGGATTGACATATTTATATAATTATTGTGCAAAGTATAATAGAACAAAAAACATACCTTATTTTCAAAATTCTAGTTTGAAGTATCTTTTGATGTGTGTTAGCTTGTATAGGTTAATATTCCTCTATGATTATGTTCTCCTACAAGTGTTTGGTGCTAGGGTAACAACAGGTCTAGAGTACCTCAAGTTTATTTTGTTCTAGATTTAGATATAAAGTCTTAAATTACCACTTGTAGACACCCATTTTTTCTCACCTCCATAGACATCGAATCTCATCATTAAATTACCTCTTTTTACAAATTAGGTAAAATTGACTCCTTTTCTACCCAAATTTGAAATAAAAACAATATTAAATTTTATGATTATAAAATTTTATCAAATGGTCCCCAAATTTCATAAAATTAGTACTATTAGAAAGCTCTCAAAAAGCAATTTCAAATGTGAATAAACATACCTAGATTTTGACAAGATTTGACCCTTCAAAATGTCCTACATGTGTGTCATAGCCATGCAAGTGCATAGTAGCACACTTGTACCCATTAAGTACATTTGTATTGATGCTACGAGAATCCTAGTGTTAATAGATGGACTTTCTATCACTACAAGTTAAATCTATATCTCACCTAACTCATGAAATTGCATAATTTAAGGTTTTTAATTGGTAAATAGTCCAATTTGCATGAGATTATCCCTATCAACCTAACACTCTCTCAAATATCATAAGAATTCACCTATCACTATCCAATCTTCTTTCCACATCATCCTCTTCACTTATCTCCACTCAATATTCTTGCCATATTAATTAATCTTTGTTGCCACCTCTTAAACTTAGCATGAGTGCAACAATCGACTGCACAACTTATAAAACTACCCCTGTTGGAGTATCTCAAACGATCAATAATTAGAATTAGAAATTTTGGTAATCAAGAATCTTGATAATTATATATCTAGGACAAATATTCTCTTTGGAAATTTTAATTTTTTTTTCATAGGTACTTGCTGCTACGGAGATCCTTGATTGAAGAAATTTTAGAAGTTCACCAGAGGGTTTTTACAAGATCAGGCCTACTTCCACTTAGCTCTTGGAATTGATTATATAGCATACATATAATATCCACAAAGGGTTTCTAGAGAAAATCATATGAAGCATAAAAATAAACAACAACATCATAAGGGTTTTAAATCCTTCTTTCATCTTTAAGAATTTTTTTAGCAATTATTTGGTCCCATCTTTAGCACTCTTTAAGCAATCATTTGTTCTCATATTTATCACTCTTTTAGAAATTATTTGTAGAATTTATATTCTTCAATCATATTATATGTTCTATTTTATGCCTTTTATTAGTTTAATCACCATAAAATAATATGAGACACTCTTGAAAAAATTGGATAGATCTCGAATACTACCCACTTTTGTTGATTTTTTAAATTGTAGATCTATTTTGTAGGTGTAGGACTAGTGTACCATAGGTTGACAAGTGCACGATAGCAGGACAAATATATTGTAGCAGGAAAAGTGCACTATAGTAGGACATGTGTATTATAGCAAAATAGGTGTGTTGTATCAAAACAAGTGTACCACAACACACTTATGTAGGTAGGAAAAACCAAGTCACGATTTGTTATTTTTATTCTATGTGAAATTATGCTAGGTTTTGTGTCTCAATTTCTATGCCTACTATGTTTTACATTCATAAATATATAAATAGATGTTGTGAAATTGAGCTATATCATTATATCTATATATCAATTTGGCCAATTTAGGGTTTTGTAAGCCTCCCTTGCCTTTTGTAACTAATTTTATAACAAAACATTAGCAAATAAAAGGGTTTTGTGAAATTTATATTTTTTACATTCTACATTCTTTAGGTATTTAAAGGTCATAAATCACATAATTGCACTTTGATTGTCTCACATTTTGTTGTTTCATATTGCTCTTATTTGTGTCGTGTATCTAATCACACAAATTGGGTATTTTTGATATATCTCCAATTATCCTAGGAACCATTCATTTTCACAAGCATCTAAAAGTGAAAGAGCATTTAGAACTCATTGTGTGCATCATTGCATTTGTTTTCTTTTGTGAAAATCATAATAGAAGAAAATGATTTCATTTTTCTAGCATAGAAAATGAAGGTTAATTTGTAATTAGTCTGCTTCCTTAGGCTAATCTTCTTGTCTACATTTTGCACATCTTGATTGTTGGTTTGAAAAATAAAAATAAAAAAAGTGTTGAATTTATTATCAACATTGGAATGGAAAAGGGCACGTAGAATCTAGGGTTTGTATTGTTTCACTTTATTTCTACTTGCATTGCATATCTTTTTTTAGTACTACAATTAGAATAGAGCAAAAAATGGAACCCTAGGTGTATTTAAAATAAACTCATTAAACATAGAACTAGTAGGCTAAACACAATATAAGCCTTCTAAAATGTGAGTGTAGGGATACACACCATTTTGTGGTCCCCACATATTTGGTCAACCTGACATAAACACCACATGGATCCAAAAACCTTTTTCCTATCCTTACCTTAATAAAATAATAAAATATTCATAACTTAATCAAGACCACCTAAATTTTGTGTTTAGTTGGCAAAGATTAATGAAGACTAATAAGAACATAAAAAAGGTTAGACCTATGGGCTAAAAATATTCATAAGGAGAAACATTATTACCTCTTACATACCAATCTTGGGCCATGTATCTAGGTGTGACCTTCCTCGGTATTGTCCTCTTTTAGTACCTCAAGGTTTTCCCTCATGTATGACCATGTATATTAAGGGGACCAAGCTTGCTCCCACCTACCAATGAGTATATTGAGAGATTAGGTATATCAATCAGTTCAAGTATATTGGGGAGCCCCCTAAGGTATATAGATCAAATCAGGTACTTAAAGAGAAGAGGGTGATATAAGGATTTTGAAACATATTCTTTAATCAATTTTTGAAAAAAAAACTCTAATAAAAGTTAATCCTTCATTCCTAAAGCTATAGCTGAACCTCCTTATCTTACTTGAAATATTGTACATCTATTAGGTAAAAATACTAATTCCTTACCATCATTACCTAGGGCCCAAGAAAACCACGTAACATTTGAGAATCCCACCTTCAAGGAAGAAGCTCCTCCCTTAGGTACCCTCTTCCCTATTCATAATAAACATGGGTAGGTAGTTTTTAAATCCATAGATCATTTAGTTGCTTTCCTACATGGAAATAAAGAAGCTATACAAACCAATTTAAAGGTATATGAAGCACCCTTAATAAATTTTGCTATAAAAGTATCCCTTTTGGACCTCCTGTAGAAACTTAGGTCCACCCCTATATCTTCCAACAAAAGAGACCCATCTCATGGGTATTTGTATGCTAATATTAATGCATCCAATCTTAATTACATGAATTCTAACCTGGATATCATTATAAATTCAATAGAGAGTGGGGTGCCAAATCCCCCATCCTCCTTGGGATAGTAGTTATCCTTACCCTCTACTTAGGATAAAAAATAATTGCCCTATGGCCTCAACTAACAAATTCTAATTGAATGCAACATCTCAATATTGTCTCTAGTACTCCTATATCTACAAATATACTTATAATTCATTTCTCAACATACCTTATTCTAAATATCACATTCCCATTGCTTCAAACCCACATTCTACCAATCCATTTATCCCAATTAGTTTGGGGGAAATAAATATAATACTACCTCATATATCAACTCCTTTGATACCCCCAAACCTATCCATGTGTTAGTTCACAACCCTCTTGATCCTACCTCAAGCTCCATCAAATCCACCTTACCCCGAAAATAAAAATATAAACTTAGTTGGAATAATTAGAAAAATAAAATTCTAGGCTTAAGCTACAATTGGCCTCCCTCCAAGGATCCTCAAGTGACCGTAGATATGCCTGTAAATATTTTTTCAATCAAAATTTAGATCCTCCATATGGCTAGTTGATATTACCCTCCAAATTTTGAAACCCCTAAGTTTCAAATATATAGGGGAAAGGGATACCCAACTAAATATCTTATGATATTCCATGTTACTTGACATGACATTGCCTATGATGAGGAATTGCTCCTCAAATTATTCCCAAAAGAACTTGTTGGTTTTTCCTTAAAATGATATTTTTAGATACCATGACACTTGATTAAAATCTTTGAGAAGCTTGTAGAGATACTTATCCAATATTTTGTTGCATACATAGAAGAAAAATATATGATTTACGATCTTTATCAACTCAAACAAGATAAGGGTGAAGCTTTTAGAGACTCTTCTTAACTCAATGGCATACCCTACTAGGGAAGCTCTAACATACTCATCCTAAGGACCTTCTATATATATTTATACAAAATTTTCAAGATCAATTGACCCACCTTTTGGAAATAACCTATATTACTTCTTTCAAATATGTGGTGGAATTGGCTACACAAGTACATGTGTACCTATTACGCATAGAGTAACTAAAGGTTAATAAAGAGGAAGAAAAATTACCCTATTCTAACCCTAAATGGAAATATAAAAATAAGCATGTCATAGGCAATGGGGTAACTAACTCCTACCCCCATTAACAATGTGAAAACCAATAATGTCAACATTACAATTTTCTTACAAAAGTTAGTACTAGGCAAATCCCAACAAAAATCTAAGAAAATATTGACTAGAGTTAATCAATCTCCAGCAACCATCCTTCAACAACTATTAGTAGATACAATTATAGAGTTACCACCTATAAGGCATGTAGATCACAAAAGAGAAAATCCCCCTTGGTTTAATGCTGACAAATAATGTGCATTCCACCTTACAAACTACCACCATACCAACATATGTAGGAACCTCATGTGTCTCATTCAATACCGAATCAATGATGCTTGCATTGTTCTCAATGATTTTGAACCATAATTTTCTTCTAACCAATATATGGGGACCTTTCAATATCCCTTACCCAACCATGAAAAAAGAATTACCAATCACATTCAATATAGAAATATACCCCCCAATCAAAATATGATAGAAATGATTCATTTTCATTTTGTCACATGATAACAATGCAAAAATAAAACTCAATCATCAAACACATCTTCTAATCCTCCATTGGTATTATAATATAAAAATGTGCTTATTTTTGAAGGACCACCCCTGGTATTATGATCTCAAAATAAAAGTAAGAGCCTTTGAACTTCAACAACAACTTGAAGAGACCCTTGTAAAAGTTTCCGTAGTCAATCTATTAAAAAATTCACCAATCCATTAAAAAACTATTTAAACTCTTGAGTAAATAAATTCTACCATAATATCTTAGTCCTAATAATCATACTAATGTGGTAGGATCCCTAAACATAAATCATGCTATGATATACTTTTACAAATATGATATTCCACCTCCTTCTGTGCTTGGGGAATTCCCTCTATACATCACATGTCATATTGGTAATAAGTTTGTTAAAATATTCCTTGTCAATAATGACTCTACCTTGATTGTGTTTAGCCTTAATTCTATCAATATTGGTCTAAAAAGATAAGACTTAGAGAATTTTGATATCATAATTAAGGCATATGATAATGAGGAACGTGAGGCTATTGGGACTAGAGTCCTTCCCTTCAAAGTGGGACCTCAAATACGTAACACCCTATTCTATGTTTTGCCTTACGACCTAAATTATAATATTCTTTTAGGTTGGTCTTGTATCCATGCCATGCAAGTTGTCTTGTATACCTACCATTAATTCTTGCATATTTCTAGAACATTGAGGTAGAAAACCCAAAGGCTTGTCTTTGTCCTTCCTTGAACACTTCTCACCCTTTTATCAATAATGCCCTAAAACCTTCATCTCATGATCAATCCACTAGGAGAAAATATAAATAAGAGAACACTAATAATAATTATAAGAAATATGGAATGAGTAATCAATATAAAATACTATATTAGAATCAATATGAAATTCAAAACATTAATCACATTAATCCCAATAATCAACAAGATGAACTACTAGTATTGGACCTAGCTAGATTACCTCCTTCACCCTAAACCTTAGGGTTGTTGTCTAGAAAAGGGAAGGTGGTACAAATAAGTAGTTTTTCTTGTCTATGCTAAAACTACTAATGAATAAATAATTTATGGTAGTAACCCTTGTCCAATTGAACAACAATATGCTCTGTGCTATGTGTCAAGTATTCACCCCATACTTAAATAAATCCTTTGTAACTTTAGCTATCATGGAAAAGGACTAGATCTCATGAACAAGGACTTAAAGAAAACCTATAACCTAAGGCTTGACCAAGTCATTAGGTATTAGGTTTTATCTACAAACACTATGAATATTTACTCTTTTCATCCTAAAACTCGATATAATATCACTCTAACAAAGGATCTAGATTGGGATAACAAAGAGGAATCTTGTCCTTTCTAAATTTCTAACCTAATTTCATTCTTATAATTTGTTAGCATAAACACCATAATCATTGCTTATCTTAAACTCATTAATGGGTGTGAACAAGATTCCCATAATGTAGGAGCTACTTATTAGCGGGCTATGGCATACATTTTTCATGATATGATGTAGATATCATTGAAGAATATGTTGATGATTTTCTTAGGTGGTCTACAAAATGATAATATCACAATCTAATACAAATATTTGAATTATTGGAAGAATACAAAGTCCACTTAAAGCCTTCCAAATGTATATTTGGACTAATATCAAGGAAATTTCTAGGCTTTATATCTCTCAATGTGGTATTGAGGTAGATCCTGATAAGATATCTACCATTATTAAAGATGTTGACCTAATTCCTTTAGGGAAAATTGAAAGCAATTCAAAGATTCATTTATTATTTTACAAAAAAATGCCAACCCTTTTTTAAAATCTTGAGGAAAGGAACCAAATTCAAATAGGACGATAAGTGTCAAAAGTATTTTGACACTCTAAAGACATATATCTTATCTCCACATATTCCCCTTAATCCTTTATTGTTATGTCCATGCCCTAGGTGCTATGTTGTACAATACGACGATCAACATAGATAAAGGGGCATATATTATATTAGTTGAGCCCTAGTCAACTACAAAGTCCAATACACACCATTAGAAAAGCTCTACCTTATAGTCATATTTGCTTTCCAAAATCTGAGATATTATATGTTAAATTATAAAACTTATGTCATACCTAGAGTAGATCCCTTGAGGTACCTCATGTCTAAATCCTACCTTTCAAGTAAGACTAAAAATAGACCATTGTCCTCAACAAATTTGACTTATAATTCATATTTCTTAAAGGTTAGGTAAGTACATGCCAATTAGCTACAATACCTTTAACAACCACTCATCCCATAGTTGTATAGTTTCATGATAATTATGTCCTCAATCCTAAAATCAAAACCATAGACTCTTAGTCCCTATTATTTGATGGTGTGAGATGCATCAAAGGAGTAGGGTCAATATTTATTCTCATCTCACCTCAATGAAACATCATACTTTTATATTTTAAGCTCTAATTTTTATGCACCGCCAATACCGAAGAGTATGAGGCTCTTGTTCTTAGAATATGTGCAATATTTGATTTGAATATATAGACATTCTCTATTTTTGGGAACTAACAACTCGTCATCAATTAAATTAATGAAATTTACCAAACCAAATACAACACAAATATTCCATATAAGCACATCATTGAAAAGCTAACGACTTCCTCCAACAAGATCACTATTGATACTATCCTAATATCTAGCAAGCACCATGTTGATGCCATGGTAGCAACCACTTCCCTCATTCCACTAGAGCTAGAATATGAACAAGCCATGATTATTATCTGATAAATTAGAGAACTTGCACTTTTAAATCTCTCTAGCAACCTCTACAAATCATTTTCATTGAGTCAAAATCCTCTCCATATCCTTAGTACAAGGACATATTTGCATTCTTAAAAGACAATACCATACTAGATGATCTCAATAGGAATGAGTGCAAGAATTTAAGACAACGTGCTTATATATTTGTCATCAGAGATGATATCACATATAAAAAATCCTTTTATGGAATCCTTCTTAGATGTCTAAACTTAGATGAATTAAAGATAGTCATTTAAGATTACCATGAGGGAATATATGATGGATACTTTAATATAAATATCATCACCAAGAAACTTCTTCGATTAGGATATTTCTAGCCCTCCTGGAGAAATACTCTTGCAACTATTTATGAAAATATGATAAGTACCAAAAATATGAAAATCTTGTACATGCTCTATCTCAGAAGCTCTAATTACTAACTTCTCCTTGGTCCTTTTCTACTTGGGTCCTTGATATCATTAGCAATATAAATCCACCATCATCATATGGACACAAGTTCATTATCACGATAACTAAATACTTTATAAAATGGGTATAAGCTATGAATTTTTCCTCTTGTACTGGCCTCCAAGTGTCTAAATTTATCCTCAAATAGATATTCTCTTAATATGACATTCCTAACATATTAATATCTCACAATGGCATGTTTTTTAAATATAAAGACTTTGTCAAGATTTTTATGAAATTCAAAATCCAGCATAAATGGTCAATTCCTTATTATTCATAAGGTAACAACTAGGTTGACGCCTCTAATAAAACCTTAATCAAGATACTAAAGAAACTCTTTAGTAAAACAAGTCAGGATTGGGACTTTTATCTATACCCTACCTTATGGGCCTATCATACCAATATTTAGATATTGACTAGTGCCACACCCTATGCCTTGGTATATTAGACTAAATCTATATTTCATTTTGAAATAGAAGTCCCTTACTTATGAATTCTCTTGAAACACTCCTTTGTTGGTGATCAAGAGCATATTGCCTAGCTACAATTGATAAAAAGGAACTAAAGGAACCAATGAATATAATGCACATGAAAAGATATTACATCTAATTGGCATCATTCTACATCATTTATCTACAGTTGTTGTATGTATGGCTACCTTTTTACATTACTCTTTGACTCCATAAATTATTTATCTCATATATGCTTGTTTTCTTGACGCATATTTAAAGTATGATATCTATCGAGATGCAATGATGATCCTAGTTAGCATAGATTGTACCTATATTGCACTTGCACTAGGTCATTGATGTTAACAAATACTCATCTTTTGATTGCTTACTACATTGCTTTATTCACATACATGATTGTTCACATGGATGGTTACATTAGTATATGACTTACATATGCTTGGATTCCTAATACATATCGAGTCAAGGAATATGTCAGGATGTAATGATGATCCTAGTTAGCATATTTTGTACATGCATCACACTTGTACTAGCTAACTAATGCTAGTGGATATCCCTCTTTGTCTACTATTTTTTTATGCATTTCTCTTTCACATACCACATTCATCATAAACCTCTTGTAATGTTCAAAGGGTATGTAACACTGGATCCCCCTTGCATTGTAAGCATACCAAACATTGAAACAATAATATTACATGAAGCATCCAGACCCTACAAGAGGTACATTTCCCAATCAAATTTATTTTTCCCACACTTGCATAGACTACTTGATGCTTGTGGAGAACCATGATGATGCCATGATGAACCTAGTTAGGATAGATCATTTATACATTAAATTTTACTAGGTGACTAATGCTATTAGATCTCTCCTATTAGTTCATTGGCTTGCTTACATTTTTGCACTTATATCTTATTTCAACACTTAAATTCTTGCCTCCTGGTCATTATCATAATTTCAACCTCACATACTTTTAGGTCATAAGGTGGAGCTAATGTTTTGTTATTTCAATATTTGGAAGTTTTATAGAATTTTTGGACATCCACCAAGCACTAGAAGGATAAATCCTTAGTTTTTAATTTCAGGTTCTAAAATACACTACATATGTTCTAACCAACCTATTAGACATTTGACCATTATCATATAATTTTTATTTTATTTTATCCTATTATCCCTCTGAGATAATCCATCGAAATGCAGGGATGATCCTAGGTAGGTTATATTATTTACATATTGCATGCACACTAGGAATCTAAGCTAGTGGTTCCTCTCAAAATCTTCTTTCTTGAATTAAAGCATAAAATTAATCTGGTTTTATCTCTTGTTGTCCATAATTCAATCATTGCATAATACCTCATGGATTTGTTAGAGTCTTCATCACTTACATCCTTACGAACCTATGAGAAGTGTGGGTGTTTTTTACTAGTATTTGGTAGATCAATAGCATCATATAGATGCCCCAAGGATTGATAAAAAATAACCTACTCTTCTCAATGGTCTACAAGGATTCTAGGATAATTTTTTCTCAACTTCAATTTTACATTATCCTAAACCATAACCATGTTTCCAAATGGTGTCTATCTGCATGATTTATAGGAATGGATGGAAAAAATTTCTACTCTTATTTTTATCATCTTACTCTCTCCACTTGAGGCCTCTTATATATGTTTGATGGGTGATGTAATAAGCATACCCCACTTTCTCATGAATATATATAAGGGCCACAAGTGATCAACCTTAAGTTGTAATCTATTTCATCCAATCTATTACCATCTACTTTTTTAACCTAATATGTGATGGACCAATGTAACCTATTTCCTTATAGGTTAAAACAACTTTGAGAATTATTAACCATTTCGATCCCTCTTTAGCATTTGCCACATGGTAAACCCTATGACATTTACAAAAATTGAGGGCAAAACCCTCAAAATAATTTATTCTTCTACATAAATAATGGGCCACATGATGATCAATGTGATAAATTTGTGGTGTTGATAGCCCCATATGTATTCCTTTTATTCTCCCCAAAACCATTAGGGGAAAGTAACTAAACAATTTAGATTACCACCCAATACTAGTAGCATCAAACTCTAAATAGTAAATTGATTAAATAAAAGTAATATAAAGTCTTACAGATATAGACTATATACACAATCACATAAAATCACTAAATTCCTACGATCATAGCTTACTTAGGTAATCAAAGAAATAAAGTCCTATGGACATAGACTATCCAATCAAACAAAAGCAATAAAGTACTATGAGAAAATATTGCCTAGGCAATCTGTTAGTCTTACAATGACACTGAGAGGGGGGGTGAATCAGTGTAGCTCTTTTTACTTGAATTTATAGCTCTTAATACAACAACAATTAAAACTTATTACTAGATACAACAAGTATAACAAAAGAGCATCACACAACACAAGATTTAATGAGGTTCACCAATGTGGCTACTCCTCAAAAATTGACTGCTTGGACTACCATCCAAATCCAGCCTTTGCAAAGCACCAACTTTATAATCAATTTACCAGCACATACTGGAAGGAGCACCAACCCCTTATTTATCTGTACTAACAAAAGGAGCACCAACCTCTGATTTATCTGTACTAACAGAAAGGAGCACCAACCCCTGATTTATCTGCACCAACAGAAAGGAGCACCAACCCCTAATTTATCTATACTAACAAAAAGGAGCACCAACCCTTGATTTATCTGTACTAACATAAAGGAGCACCAACCCATGATTTATTTGCATCAACAGAAAGGAACACCAACCCCTGATTTATCTGTACTAACAGAAAGGAGCACAAACCCCTAATTTATCTGCACCAACCCCTGATGCCAAGCTGCAACCTAGACTTCAATTTGACAAAAATATACCTTTGCTTTTGCAAGACCCTAACTGGTCTTCTTCACCTTTGTGTTCTCTGTGCACTCTGATCTCTCTACGCAATCACTTCACACACTCTACTTCGTTACAGTCGAACTTCATGATCATCTTCTCCCTTTCGTGCACTCTACTCTCTTTACGAATTTCGCACTTAACACGATTCAACACGACTTGCTCTCTGTGCACTCCGACCAAATTTTGCACACTTCGACATCTCTTAAATTCTCCAAATAGCCCTCCTTTTATAACAACATTTTCATGATGAAAACCCTAATCTTAGTCGACTGTAAACCCTAATCTTAGTCTACTTTCATAACAACTATAAACCCTAATTTTAGTCAGTTGTCATCGGTCTTCGTCGGCTTCAACTTAACCATGAAAATACATGTCGCGATATCGTGACACTTTTTCTTTCTCTCTCTTTCTCCTTGCATCAGACCATGAAAATGCTACATGTCACGATATCATGACACTTTTTCTCCTTGCTCTTTCTCTTTGCATCAGACCATGAAAATACAACATGTCGTGATATCACGACACTTTTTCTCCTTGCTCTTTCTCTTAGCTTTGGCCCGAGAAAATACATGTCGCGATATCGCGACACTTTTTCTCCTTGCTCTTTCTCTTAGCTTTGGCCCGTGAAAATACAACATGTCGCGATATCGTGACACTTTTTCTCCTTGCTCTTTCTCTTAGCTTTGGCCTGCGAAAATACATGTCACGATATCGTGACACTTTCGCCTTCGTACGCTTTCTCTATTATTTTGTCATGATATCGCGACACTTCTGCTTCCATAGAATTCGACTTTTCTTTTGTCGCAAAATCATGACACTTCTACCTTTGAAGTCTTCTTCTCTACTTTTGTCACAAAATCGTGACACTTCTGCTTCCGTACTTTTACTTCTTTGCTTTTGTCGCAAAATCGCAACACTTTTGCCTTCGAAGTCTTCTTTCTGCTTTTGTCATGAAATCACGACACTTCTACTTCTGTACTTTACTTCATTGCTTTTGTCACAAAATCATGACACTTCTGCATTTGAAGTCTTCTTCTCTGCTTTTGTCGTGAAATCGTGACACTTTTGCTTTCATACTTTACTTCTTTGCTTTTGTCGTGAAATCATGACACTTTTGCTTCTGAAGTCTTGCTTTCTACTTTTGTCATGAAATCGCGACAGTTCTGCTTCCATACGTTTCCTCTCTTTCTTTTGTCGCAAAAATGCGACATGTCATGATATCATGACACTTTTCAAACATTCTTTCTCTCTCCTATTTTAGTCGTGACAATGCGACATGTCGTGAAATCGTGACACTTTTCTTACTTGTTCTCTTTCTTCGAACTTGTCACGAAATCGTGACAGTTCTGCTTTCGTACGCTTCCTCTCTTTCTTTTGTCACGAAAATGCGACATGTCACTATATCGTGACACTTTTCAAACTTACTTTCTCTCTCCTATTTTAGTCGTGAAAATGCGACATGTCATGAAATCGCGACACTTTCGTACTTGTTCTCTTTCTTTGAACTTGTCGTGAAATCGTGACACTTTTTCCTGCTTTCTCTTTCTCTTCCAACATGTCACGAAATCGCGACAGTTTTTCCACTTGCGTTTTTCTCTTCCAACATGTCATGAAACCACGATAGTTTTTCCTGCTTTCTTTTTCTCTTCCAACATGTCACGAAATCATGACAGTTTTTCCACTTGCCTTTTTATCTTCCAACATGTCACAAAATCATGATACTTTTTCCTGCTTTCTCTTTCTCTTCCAACATGTCGCAAAATCACGACAATTTTTCCACTTGCCTTTTTCTCTTCCAACATGTTGCAAAATCGTGACAGTTTTTCCTGCTTTTTCTCTCTCTTCCAACATGTCGCAAAATCGTGACAGTTTTTCCTGCCTGTTGTATATGTCACGATATCGTGACACTTTTCTTACTTGTCTTTTTCTTTGATCTTTTGCATATGGGCCACTTCGGTCTTCTCAAAAAATCACTGTACATACTCTGAATAACCTTTGAACTCCTATCTTCTCGCATCCGAATAGCTTTTGAACTTCCTATCCACCGCATCAACAGATCTATCCGATCGTGATGACAACAATGACAATACTATTGTTGCACCTTGCTCAACAATCTCCCCCTTTGGAATTGTTAGCAACACATGTGCAATTTCCTGTAACTCTTCTCCCCCTTTGACAATAATACCAAAGGGCTACTCGAGACTCCCCCGAGTCCATGCACAACATTCTCAGGCAAAATTTATTACACTTAGCAAAAATCATGAGTATGAGCAAAAATATAATCAAATACTTAAATGCTCCCCCTGAGAATGTGATCCCTGTAGCTAGTCAATTCTTGGGAAGTGTGACCACTCCCAATTTATTGTAAAGGTACTCAAAAAATTCCTTGGGCAATGGTTTTGTGAAGATATCTACTACTTGCTCTGTAGTTGGAACAAAATCCAACTTAACCTCACCTTCCGTAACTTTCTCCTTCAAAAAGTGATACCTGATAACAATGTGTTTTGTGTGTGAATGCATAACCGGATTCTTGGAGATGTTAATGGCCTTGGTGTTATCACACTTAACCGATATTGGCTCACTGAAGCTAATACCAAGATCTTTCAGGGTTTGTTTCATCCACAATACCTGCGTACAACATGTTGTCGCTGCAATATATTCTGCCTCTGCTGTTGATAAAGAAACTGAATCTTGTTTCTTACTGTGCCACACGACCAATATATCTCCAAGATAGAATGCACCTCCACTGGTACTCTTTCTGTCATCTACACATCCTGCCCAATCTGCATCTGAATACGAAATAAGGGTGAAGTCTTTACATTTCGGATACCATAACCCATACTCCATAGTACCCTTGAGGTACTTGAAGAATCCTCTTCTATCGTTGTCACATGAGTCTCCTTGGGATTAGCCTAAAATCGTGCTACCATGCATACTTGCCTGCAAAATATCTGGTCTGGTAGCTGTCAAGTATAGTAAGCTTCCAATCATAGATCTGTACCTGGTTTGATCAACAGGTGGATATTTTTCATCCTTGCTCAACTTGCAACCTGTCGTCATGGGAGTGCTAACTAGCTTACAATCCTTCATTGTGATTTTTTTTAACATATCTTTCACATTTTTAACTTGATAAATAAATATGCCCTTATTATTTTGATTAACTTGCAACCCGAGGAAATACGAAAGTTCACCAATCATTGAAATTTCAAATTCTTTCTGCATCTTATTTGCTAAATCTTTACATGATTCATCTTTGTTGCTGCCAAATATGATATCATCTACGTATACAACAAGAACAATAAGATGCCCATTTTCTATTTTGACATACAAATTACTATCCACCATACCTTTCTTAAACCTTTGTTGGGTGAGATAGTTGTCTAGCCTTGCATACCATGCTCGGGGTGCCTGTTGTAAGCCATATAATGCTTTCTTCAACTTGCAAATAAATTTGGGATCATCACCAAGTTGGAAACCATCTGGTTGCTCAATATAAACCTCTTCTTCAAGTTTCCCATTCAAAAATGCTGATTTCACATCCATTTGATAAAATTTGAAATTATTGTAGACTGCTAAAGCCAGAAACATTCTAATTGCCTCTAGTCTAGCTATTTGGTGCAAAAGTTTCCTCAAAGTCAATGCCTTCAACTTGTGCATAACCCTTACATACCAATCTTGCTTTATTTCTGACTACCTGTCCGTCTTCATTCAATTTTTTTCGAAAAATCCATTTAGTCCTGATTATATTTTTATTTGTAGGTCTAGGTACTAACTCCTAAGTTTTGTTTTTCTCGATCTGATCTAATTCTTCATTTATTGCCTTCATCCAACTTTCATCTTTGCTTGCGTCAGCAACATTTTTGAGCTCAATGTTTGGATAATAGAGAGTAGTTACTTACTACTCTTCTTCTTGTTTGAACACCAACTTTGGGGTCTCCAATTATTTGCTCTCTAGGATGATTTTTCTGCCAGCTGTCTGTTTTGAATTTCTTATTTTCTTCCACTTCTGAATCACACTTTAAATCATTTGAGTCAATTTTTTGTATCTTTTCTGTTTCGTTTTCCTCATCTCCTTCAATAACCTCTTCATAAATTGGGTAGTTCGTTTCATAGCTAATTACTCGTTCTCTACCTTCATCAAATTTAACATCGACACTGTCCACAATTTTCTTTAGCCTCTTGTTGTAGCATTTGTAAGCTTTGCTTTTTGATGAATAACCAACAAAAATACCTTCATCCGATCTATCTTCAAACTTACCAAGATTATCTTCAGTTCTTTTGATGTAGCACTTACTGCCAAAAAATTTGAGGTATTTTTTTGTTGCCCTTTTACCGAACCACAACTCATAAGGAGTTTTACTTTCATGTGTTCTCAGCATGTACGTATTTTGGATATACACCGTAGTATGGACTGCTTCTTTCCAAAATCTGTCTGCTACTCTGCTTTCAGCCAACATAGTCCGTGTCATTTCCTGCACTCGTCTGTTCTTTCTTTCTACCACTCCATTCTACTGAGGTGTCCTAGCTGCTAAAAATTGTCTCCTAATATCGTATTTTTCACAGTACTCTATAAAATCCTCTGAAATGAATTCTCATCCTCTATCTGATCTTAAAAATTTGATCATCTTTTCTGTTTCATTATCAACATGGTTTTTGAAAATCTTGAACATATCAAAAGCTTCTGATTTATGCTTCAAGAAAAATATCCATGTCATTCTGGAATAGTCATCAATGCACAACATAAAATATTTGTCACCATTTATGCTTTGTGTTCTCATGGATCCACATAAATCAATGTGTATTAGTTCCAAAGGTTTGCTTGTGTAGTACTCTTTTGTTTTGAATGTGACTCTAGTTTGCTTCCCCTTTTGGCATGAAGCACACATGTTGTTTGCAGGTTTGCTGATGGTGGGAATATCTCTCACTGCCCTTTTGAGGTGATTTTTACTAGATTATCAAAACTGATATGACCGAGTCTCTTGTGCCACAACCAATTTTCTTCTTCCTATCTAATAAAACAAGCTCCTTTTGAAGTCTCTGAGAGCATGTACAGGTTGCCAGATGTCCTTGATCTAGTTGCTATCAATTTTCCACTGTTTGTTTTTTTGACTTCACAACCCTGCTTCATAAAAACTACTTCATGACCTTTATCACAAATTTGACTTACGCTCAACAAGTTATGTTTCAAACCATCCACAAATAAGACTTATTATGACTTAATTTTTTTGTCACTAACTTTAATTAAACCTTTGCCAACTATCTTAGCTCCATCATTATTTCCAAACTTTACTGAACCACCTTCATATTTCTGTAACTTCTCAAATTTTTGTCACCTATCATATGACTGGAGCATCCACTATCAAGTATCCATGGTACATATTTATTCTATGCTTTAAATGTTGTTTGTACGATTAAGGATTCCTTTTCTTCCTTAAGTCGCTCTTTTCCTTTCCACTCCGTTTTGAAAGTAGTTTTGGGTTCTTGTTTTGCCTTCCCCTTATCAATAGCTTGTGCATGTTTTTTGGGAAGTTTTCTATTTTGTCTCATCCTATTTGGTTGAAATTTTCTTCCTTGAAACTGATTTGATGCAAATGTACTTCTACAGTTCCTTGCAATGTGCCCAAAATTATGACAGTTATAAAATTCTACTATATAATTCATCAGAGGAGAAAAAGCATTTCTACTGGTGAAATTCCTTGGTCTTACATTATATTTACAGTTTGAGATTTTATGTCCATTGCCATTGCATTTAAAATAGAATCCAAAAAAGGGATAATTGAACCTGGGTGATGGTCTTTGCCATGTTGCCATAGGAGCCATAGGTCTTCTTCTTCTTTGATGTGTGACATTGGTGAATCCATCATTGTTAATTCTCCTTTCGTGCCTGGCATTATTGCTTTCTTTTGCATGAGATGTTTTTCCTTGATCAACCTATTTTTTATCTTCATTCTTTATGGATTCTACATTTCTAGCCTTTGATCCATTTGATGATTCTCCTTCGACGAAACCCAGACCAAATTTGATTCTTGCAGGACTTTGGTCATTTATAATCTTATCCAGCTTCATAGAACTTTCTTCGTGTTTGTGATAGCAACTAATTTTGTGATTCATCTCTTCTATCTGCATCCGTAAACCAACATTCTCTTCTTCTAGTTTGCAGCAATAATCTATTTTCATGGTAATTTGTACTTCGAGATCTTCAAATATTTTTTTGTATTTTTTTGTCTATACTTTCAGACTGGTTATGATTTCGTTTGCATCCTCAAGCATTTTTGAAATTTTCTTATTCTTTTTCCTCTCTAGTTTCCACTCTTCAAGTGTAGAGATCAACTCACCTTCTAGATCTACTTTAGCCTCAGGGTTTTCACCACATACTTCAGAGTTCACTCCTTCCTTTTCTGATTTTACTTCTTCAAATGCCATGAGAAGAGCTTCACCTCCTGCCATTGTGTTACTTCCAAGATCACCCTAGTCGGTTAGGCTTGTACAGGAACTTAGCTCTGATACCAATTATTAGTCTTACAATGACACTAAGAGGGGGGGTGAATCAGTGTAGATCTTTTTACTTGAATTTATAGCTCTTAATACAGTAGCAATTAAAAATTATTACTATATACAACAAGTATAACAAAAGAGCATCACACAACACAAGATTTAATGAGGTTCACCAATGTGGCTACTCCTCAAAAATTGACTGCTTGGACTACCATCCAAATCCAGCCTTTGCAAAGCACCAACTTTATAATCAATTTACCAGAACATACTGGAAGGAGCACCAACCCCTGATTTATCTGTACTAACAGAAAGGAGCACCAACCCCTGATTTATCTGTACTAACAGAAAGGAGCACCAACCCCTAATTTATCTGGACCAACAAAAAGAAACACCAACCCCTAATTTATTTGTACTAACAAAAAGGAGAACCAACCCCTGATTTATTTGTACTAACAGAAAGGAGCACCAACCCCTGATTTATCTACACTAACAAAAAGGAGCACCAAACCTTGATTTATCTGTACTAACAGAAAGGAGCACCAAACCATGATTTATCTGCACCAACAGAAAGGAGCACCAACCCTTGATGCCAAGCTGCAACCTGGACTTCAATTTGAATTTATAAGTTTGACAGAAAGATACCTTTGCTTTTGCAAGACCCTCACTGGTCTTCTTCACCTTTGTGTTCTCTGCGCACTCTGCTCTCTCTGCACAATCACTTCGCACACTCTGCTTTGTTACAGTCAAACTTCACGATCATCTTCTCCCTTTTGCACACTCTGCTCTCTTTATGAATTTTGCACTTAACACGATTCGACATGAATTGCTCTCTGCGCACTCTGATTGAATTTTGCACACTTTGACATCTCTTAAATTCTCCAAATAGCCCTCCTTTTATAACAACATTTTCATTATGAAAACCCTAATCTTAGTCGGTTGTAAACCCTAATCTTAGTCAGATTTCATAACAACTGTAAACCCTAATTTTAGTCGATTGTCATCGATCTTCATCGACTTCAACTTAACCATGAAAATACAACATGTCGTGATATCGTGACACTTTTTATTTCTCTCTCTTTCTCCTTGCATCGAACCGTGAAAATGCTACATGTCGTGATATCGCGACACTTTTTCTCCTTGCTCTTTCTCTTTGCATCGAACTAGGAAAATACAACATGTCGCGATATCGCGACACTTTTTCTCCTTGCTCTTTCTCTTAGCTTTGGACTGCAAAAATACATGTCGTGATATCACGACACTTTTTCTCCTTGCTCTTTCTCTTAGCTTTGGCCTGCGAAAATACAACATGTCACGATATCGCGACACTTTTTCTCCTTGCTCTTTCTCTTAGCTTTGGCCCGCAAAAATACATGTCACGATATCGCGACACTTTTGCCTCCATATGCTTTCTCTATTCTTTTGTCATGATATCGTGACACTTCTTCTTCCATAGACTTTGACTTTTCTTTTGTCACGAAATCGTGACACTTCTGCCTTCGAAGTCTTCTTCTCTACTTTTGTCATGAAATCGTGACACTTCTGCTTTTGTACTTTTAATTCTTTGCTTTTGTCGTGAAATCGCAACACTTCTGCCTTCGAAGTCTTCTTTTCTACTTTTGTCACAAAATTTTGACACTTCTACTTCTGTACTTTACTTATTTGCTTTTGTCATGAAATCGTGACACTTTTGCCTTTGAAGTCTTCTTCTCTGCTTTTGTCATGAAATCATGACACTTCTGCTTTCGTACTTGACTTCTTTGCTTTTGTCACAAAATCACGACACTTCTACTTTCAAAGTCTTGCTTTATGCTTTTGTCATGAAATCGTGACAGTTCTGCTTCCATACGCTTCCTCTCTTTATTTTGTCACAAAAATGCGACATGTCACGATATCGCGACACTTTTCAAACTTTCTCTCTCTCTCGTATTTTAGTCGCGACAACGCGACATGTCGTGAAATCACAACACTTTTCTTACTTGTTCTCTTTCTTCGAACTTGTGAAATCATGATAGTTTTGCTTTCGTACGCTTCCTCTCTTTCTTTTTTCGTGAAAATGCGACATGTTGTGATATCATGACACTTTTCAAACTTACTTTCTCTCTCCTATTTTAGTCATGAAAATGCAACATGTCATGAAATCGTGACACTTTTCTTACTTGTTCTCTTTCTTCAAACTTGTCACGAAATCACGACACTTTTTCCTGCTTTCTCTCTCTTCCAACATGTCATGAAATCACGATAATTTTTCCACTTGCATTTTTCTCTTCCAACATGTCGCGAAATCATGACAGTTTTTCCTACTTTCTTTTTCTCTTCCAACATGTCACAAAATCACGACAATTTTTCCACTTGCCTTTTTCTCTTCCAACATGTCGCGAAATCGTGACAGTTTTTCCTGCTTTCTCTTTCTCTTCCAACATGTCGCGAAATTGTGACAATTTTTACACTTGCCTTTTTCTCTTCCAACATGTCACGAAATCACAACAATTTTTTTTGCTTTTTATCTCTCTTCCAACATGTCGTGAAATCGCGACAGTTTTTCCTGCCTACTGTATATGTCATGATATCGTGACACTTTTCTTACTTGTCTTTTTCTTTGATCTTTTGCATATGGGCCACTTCGGTCTTCTCAAAAAATCACTGTACATACTCTGAATAACCTTTGAACTCCTATCTTTTGCATCTGAATAGCTTTTGAACTTCTTGTCCACTGCATCAACAGATCTATCTGACTGTGTTGACAATAATGACAATACTGTTGCTGCACCTTGCTCAACACAATCAAAGCAATAAATTCCTATAGACAAATTTTTCAAGTAAATCATTAAAGTCCTACAAACATAGCCTATCTAGGTAAAGCATTAAAGTCCTATGGATATAGACTATCCAATAAAAATAAGAAAGTCCTAAGAGCACAAACTACCCAAGCAAGAAAAGCATTAAAGACATACAAACATAGACTATATAGGAAAAGCAAAAAAATCCTACATATATAGATTGTTCAAGTAATCAAAAATTAATATCTTATAGATGTAGATTATCTAAACAAAACATTTAAAATTTCCTAAATGATTTTCCATTAATTAGGCTCATAGACCAACATTTTGGGGTGAAACAAACCATTAAATTCTTGTAGATGTAATAAGTCTAAGTAAATCATCTTAGCATGTACATGTTGGACCAAAATCTACTATTCTTGTATATATAGGCAATGCACCTTGGAATCTAGCCCAAAGTATAGCATTGTATGAAACAATATTTCTCTCGATTTCAACCTTCATAGAAGACCAACTCCTTTGAGATCATTGTATTTTGAAGAAAAAAGGTTAGAAAGGAGTAAGGGTTAGAGAAATTAAGTAAAAGTGGATGGGATATAGTGTAACAACATTGGATCTTACTAAGTAATATGCCATAAAAAATTAATTTCCATGATACTTAATAGACCAACCATTATCAACTACAATTATAGGTTCATTCAATTTCTGTCATTCACTTTAATCATTCCAAGGACTCAAACAATTAGCAATCCAATAGGTGATCCAAACAATAGAATTCACTTTAACATAATAAACTAAGTGTTGAGTGTAACAAAAATAACTTAAAGTAAAGAATATAATCACTTTAACAATTCCAAGGACTTCAATCATTAGTAATCCAATAGGTGATCCAAATAGAAGAATTTGCTTTAACATAATAGACTAACAATTAAGTGTAACAAAAATGACCTAAAGCAATGCGTACATAAGAAAATTATAAATGCACAGTAATGGAGGTAAAAAAACTATCATCTCATTGATCATCAATAATATTACAAAGCAATACCAAGCAAGGACTATAGATTTGACCTTTGTAATGGAGGTCTTATAGGTCATTTATAGGTTGCATATTGAATCTTGTAGTGTAATATTTACAATGATTTAAAAAATTGTTATGAAGACAAATTGGTAGAAACATGTTAGAAGCTAAGGTGGTTGGCTCAGATCTCATCATGCACTTGAATTTGAATTCCTATGAAATATATTTTATTGATTTACAACTGCATCTACAAGTGGTTTGAATTATTACAATAGACTCATCAGAGCAATCACTTTCATGCTTAGGTGACACTTAGCTTGCCATATAGGAAGCACTAAGGTTGTTGTAGGGCCTTCTCATGGCTGCTCTAGTTTTATGCCAGGTTATTTTCACTTTGTGGAAATTCAAGCTTGAAGATGGAGTTGTTGATATCATTACCAAATAATACCCAATTTTGTGCATCCTGATGTCACTCAATTTTGTGCAATAAAATTTACACATTTTTGGAACTGCATGGTATTGTTAGAGTTAAAGTGCACTATGCCTTCACCTTGACACTTGTCAATTTCTCTTGACAAGGGTCATGTGTTGAATATAGTCTTATGCCTATATATTGTAACCATTTGTATCAATAAAATTAATCCCATAAGTTTCAGTCCCAATATTTGGTATCAGAGCAGGCTTTCCCTGCCCTGTGAAACCCTTGATGGGGGATTTCCCTCATGGAAATCCTCCCTCCCCCTCATTTTTTTCTCCATTTTATTTTCCAAGCCTAGGGAGTATGCTCTCCATTTTTTAAAAATGGATCAGAAACCAGATAGCTTGAAAATTAATGGCTGCCCCCAATTTTTTTTTAGATCCATTTTTCCCATATGTATTCCTTTGCGCAATTCCATTAGTTTAGTCTCTGCCAAAGCTTAGTCTTTCTGCATCTATGGATTTTAATTGTTATGCTGATAGGCTTGTCCCAGCAACCTTTTGTTGAGGGGATTGTACAAGCATTTTGTCAAACAGTTGACATGGGTCCTCATTTCAATTAGAGTGGTGAATCCAATTCGGTATATGGTCCAGACAGAGGGTTTCTTTTCCTTATATAAGGGTTTACTACCAGCTATCATAAGCATGGCGCCTTCAGGTGCAGTCTTTTATGGTGTCTATGATATACTAAAAACAACTTATCTTCACACTCCGGAAGGAAAGGAAAGGCTTCGGGTTATACAGTCAGAAGAAGGATCAAATGCTTTGGATCAATTGGAGCTGGGCCCACTGCGAACTTTATCATATGGCCACCATTGAAAACTCTCTCGCAGATTCGTCCTGTGTACCCTTTCCCTCGGTGAGCACCGAATCTAAGCAGAAGAGTACAGTGGAGTGGTAAGCTGGGTTTGAGATGGATTTCAAATCTTCTCAAGCTCTGCATTTGGTGATGACAGCCCTGGTAGGGGCTACCGTGGTGGCGGCGTCCACTTATGTTGGGCACTTATTTTTGAAGCACATGGTTTGAGACAGCAGTGTCTAGCTAGAGTGGTGGTGAATCTGGTAGTACATTGTATTCCATGTGATTGACAGGTCTAACAAATCGATGAACCTAGAACAGATCAATGCACTGGCAGTCGGGCTGGAGCACGACTGGAGCGCAGTCGATGAAGTCTGCCATAGCTTCTAGAATGGACTGAGCTTTAACGTCGAAAGCGGAAAACTTTTCATTTTTGCATCTTCGACGACCTCCTGGATGACCTGGACCGCATGAACTGAAGTGGAACATCGTCGACTTTAACGCTGCTGTTAGATTGACTGCTCTACTCCTCTTCGATAGAAAATTGAAAACCCTCGATTTTGCAAACTCCATTTGCATCTGACGACTTCCATTTGAGTTTCACCATTGTGGCTTCTTTCGAAACTTCTTTTAAAGCCGACACTGCTTTGCAAGAAAGAGAATCACGTCCAGCATGAGGTGAAGCCATGCCAGGGAGAGCAATGGGGTTTTGTCATCATCGTTCACCACTGCAATTGTGATGAAGCGCTCACCTGCACTACACTGGAACTCCTCCAGCACCTCCTAATTGGGGCCCGCTCGTGCCACAAAAATTTTGGTCGCCATTGCTGAAGTTTTTTTTTTTTGCTATGTCTGTGGCCTCTGGAATGGCCTGGTTTGTAGATCACCATCAAGATTGATGATGGAGGCAATGGCCGTCGAGATTGATGGTGTCATCAAGGGCAAACAACTCTTCGATGCCAAGCGTCACTTCTGGGGATGCCACGTCTACCACGCTAAGGTGGTCTGTGGTCAGTGCACTTGGAGCTGGATGCATCACCCAACTGAAAATGAATCTCATACTTAGACAGGTGGAGGATATGTTTAGTTAAATGGCAAAGATGGTGCCAATAACACCCACGATGGAGAAGTTTAGTTTCAGTCGGCGTTGAAAGCCGCCAGCAAGATTTACAATATTATAAGTTTTAAAAGGCCCACAATCATCGTTTATTAAAAGTATGTGGGGATTAATATTTACAATGTGGGGGCCATTGCTAAAAAGGGACCATTTTTCAATTGTATGGGGGTTATTTATTTAAAATAATGATGGTGAGCATACTTATTTTAAAAGTAAGAGGGGCATTTATTTTAATTGGGAAGTGTCCATGTGTATTTGCCGCCTAGATGGACTTAGGGGACAGTTTTTTTTTTTAATGGGCCAATCATTTGTTTTCACATGGAAGTGGAAGTGGAAGGCCCTCATGGCCTCTTATTGTATTTTTCAGAGAGATGATGGCCCTAAATGGCCCATGTAATTCCCTTGCGAGGGAAATTGATGCTATTTTTTCCGCCTGAGAGCGATGCCGCCATTGAGCGATGTTGTCTATTTTTTGCCTTAGATAGGCATGATGTTTTTTCCACATGATGAAGGCCCCTTTGATGGTGGAATATAGGGGTATTTATAGTCATTGGAAACGTTTTTCCATGACAGACACAATGGTGGTGTCATATTGTAATTTTGAGGCTGTTTCAATTGACTTTTTTAGCCTCAAATTTTTCTACCTTGGAGTGCATTCTCGGTTGTACCCGACACTCCCAAGGTACTTGTAAGTGAACCTAGTATCTAGTATTCACCTCTATCTACTTGGCGGATGCAGCGGTTGGTTACCCATGCATTTCGATAAGATGAGGTGACTACCATAAGGACACTTATTCTAGGGACTACAGAAAAAGACACCCTAGACTCTATCCGAGGTTTTTCTGGATCTACTTCTAAAGACTACAGACGAAGACACTTCAGAATATTCTCTTCTTTACTTCTTCTCCTCCATATTTGGATCTAAGGCTCATTTTATTGTATTGAGTGCATTTTCGGCATAGACCGACACTCTTATATGGCTCGTTTTTCCTTTGTAATAAGGTGCATTTTTGGCTGAGACCGACACCTTCTAGATTGAGTTCACCATAAGGAAGGATTTGATATTTATGGTGGGAATAGTCAGTGACCTATGAGAGGCAAAATCCTCTGAGGATGACCTACAGAGGCAATAGACCCAAAAGTGGCTGACCCTGAGGCACCCATGATGACCCTGAGGCACTTAGACGACTGACCCAGTGGCAACAGACCCATGGAAGTGGCTGACCCTGAGGCAACAGACCGAGATGTATACACAGTGAATCTAGCATTATTCACAGTTGGAGATCCAAGCGCAAAGAGCAAGAGCCTAGACCAAATCAGCAATAAGGGGGAATGATAGGTTGCTTTTATAGAAGTCAACATTAAGGGGGAATGTTACCTAATGTTGACTTGTTTTGTTTCTTCTTTAGTTAGGATAGTGCACTTTAAGGGGGAATGTTAGAGTTAAAGTGCACTATGCCTTCACCTTGACACTTGTCAGTTTCTCTTGACAAGTGTCATGTGTTGAATATAGGCTTATGCCTATATATTGTAACCATTTGTATCAATAAAATTAATCCCATAATTTTCAGTCCCAACAGGTATCATGTTGATATCATTGCTAAAAAGGGCTCGATTTTGTACAATAATCACCTCAATTTTTTATTCTTATGCAATCCTAGTTTTGTGTATTGAGCATACATAGTCCATGCTCTTACATGACTATGCAGATGTCACTTCTCCAAGGTGCTTGATCTTATAAATCATGACTTTGAGCACTTTGAATTTGCACATTCCCATGCAAAATAAGATTTATATTGATTTTGATGCTAGTGTAATCCAAGTTTTGAGCATTTTCATTCTATGCAGCCTTGAAGCTTTTGGAAAAACTTAGCCAATATTTTGCAAAAAGAAACTTGATGCTTGGAAATACAAATGAGGTCATGAATTTGACCTACATTCTTGATGCCTCCTAAGGTTTGTTGCTTGTATAACAAGAAGAACCTAGCAGGTCTTATATTTAGACCATAAACTTGTGAAGGAGAGAAGGAACTAAAAAATAATTTGACAGGGGAAGAAAGAACAAATATGGCATAATGTATAATATATCATAAGAAACAAAAAAGGTAAGGATCATAAAAAGAGGAAGATATGAGATGATGAAGAGATATATGGGTAGATGGAAGAAGAAGTGGCACAAAAAGAGTAACTAAAAAAAGGAGGAGGAAATAATACTATATGTGATATTATTTATAAGTATGAAATACAAAAATAAGGGAAGATAAGGAGTTCGAAGTTGATGGAGAAATGTATAGCAGGTAGAAAATGGAGAGGCGACACAAAGGGAAGTATGGGAAGAAAATAGGGGGAGATGATGCAAGAGGACACCTATATTATGGTATCCCCAAAGAAAAAGGTACCTCCATGAGCATAATAAATCATAGCCAAAACATGCCTTAAGCAAGTATTCTAGGTGCTTGTAGGCCAGAATATGCCACTATTGCACTTTTTTCTCTTCCTCACATGATTGCATGGGACCTTCTTCTACTTGCCATAGTTACTTGCAGCAATGTGATGCTTCCATTCTCTCTTTCAACTCATGACTGCACCGAGGAGCATTTTTTCTTGGGTTTTAGAGCCACAATAGCTTTATATAGAACTTTAGTGGTAGTTATTCCAGCTGGCCTTTCCATAATGATTGTGCAATGGTGTCTTCTGACATGAATATTTTTTCAAAATTCTAGAGCTTGTGTGAACTATTTGTTCACATGCTTTATTTGACATCTTCATGCCAACTAAACTCCTTTGGATTGGTTTTTTTGAATTTTTATTGCATCACACATGGGGTAAAGTGTTTTGTGATGCATACCTTGTATTATTTGTCAGCTCATCTCATGTCATACCATGATTTTGAGTACCTTCTCTGCCATATGTTAGTTCCTCTTATCTTGTCCATTGGGTTATGAAGTTGAGAAAAAAATTATGGAGAAAAAGAAATGGTGGATGATGATCTCTTTTAATGGAAATAATGGGGTTGGGTAAGGATTATGATATTCATGTGGGTGTACTATAGGAAGAAATGCTAGGGAATAATTTTTTTTGAAGATATTCAATCTTCCTACTTTAGACTAGTTTTCCTCTTCTACATCATATTTATGCAACTTGTTCAAGTGTCACTTTTTTAGTTAAGGTGGTTCTATTTTTTGTGTCTTCCTTGCATTTGTTCCCAAGAAAAGACTTCTACATTAAAAATTTATGATGATTTAATTTTATTTTATTTTTGAGGGCAGCCATAGAGTCCACCTTTTAGCACCTTATTCTATGTACCAAAAACTGATAGAAACTACTACCTCATTGGTTGATTTTACTTATTTGCCAAAGTTGTGGTCAACGTGTTATTTACTTGGTTATTTACACAAAAATGTGGTATGCTTGCCCATGATTGTCAGAGGTGACTTCTTGCAATATATTCCAAAAAATTGTAATGTCCTAACCATGTGATACCATATATGATTTTTTATTCATGTTAGATTTTTTGGATACTATCATCAAGCATTTATGGATACCGATTTGTCTTTTCACTATTCCCAAGGAATTTCTAGTTTTGGATATGTGTGATAGCCATAGATAATTGTCTTGAAAAAGTCTAGTAGTTGGGCTCCATCCTTCTAATCATCAGTCCTTATAATGTGGCTTGTAGAGTTTCCAAAATTTTATTCATAATCAACTCACATTCTATTTGATTTTCTCTTTTTGATCCTTTTCTTCTCATGGATTTCTCTTGATTTACTAGCCACAATTGTTGAAGCTCATGATTTTCCTGAGCTTTGGGAAAAATTATAATAAATTGGTAAGTATGAATGTTCTATAAAAAAATTTGTGGTATATGATTTTTGCACCATGGCTTTCACCATATTAGATCTAATTTTATTTCTGGACAATCACTTATTTCTACTTCTATGTAATAGGCACCTTTCTTTACAAGAACTGCTTTTGGTTCTTCATATTATTCAATATAGAAGGGATGTAGATTTTGATTAGATATTTTGACAATATTATTAGCATAATAAATAATCATGTAAATTTGGTCTTGGCTCAAGCATCCTCCAATTTGTACTAGTAAATATTTGGACCAACAAATGCCAAACAAGGGGAAACATCCACAACTACTATATTTTGTATCATTGTTAGATTTGGGTATCCATGTATCATAATTAGAAAAAAAATTAGAAGACCTACTAATTTTATAGATCTCTCATTGAATTGGAACCACTCATATTCCATTGGATTTATGGTCAATAACATACTTTTATATACTTCTAGCAACATAATTGTAATTTTAGCTTTCAAATCTACTACACAATTGTGTAGTATACACCTCTCCAAAAAAAGAGATAGATAAAATAGAGTGGACTGACTTTTTTGCATACCAAAGGATGATCTCCTCATTGCTAGACTTGATGGACTACAATTTTTATTTTATTCTTTAAGAGATAGCTCGACTAGATCTACTCTCTTAGCCACTAATAGATCTTCTCTCATATCTTGGGTAGACTTTGTAGAAATATTATTAATCTCTCCCAAAACTTCCTTTGTTGGAACAAAATATTTTAATAAACCTTGAAACCGATTTATTGCTTTGATCCTCTATTTTAGATTCATAGCTAGGAAGTACAACCTCTTATATAGTTTGAACCTTTGCTAGCTTAATGGATTTTTCTCTAGAATTGATACCAAAGCATGTGATTGAATCTCTTTCTTCCCACTTTGTATGGCTAAATTCTATTTTGATCATATTTATATGCCACTTCTTGCTAGTTGTCAATGTGAGCCATTTTTTTAGCATGATTTCTCTAACAATTAGGTGAAAGTGACCACATACTCCATCGTTGGAGATTTTTGTGGGCATAAAAGATGCGGTCATCCTCTATTAGCTTGGATTTCACTATGCAAGGGAGGGTTGCATATAGTTAAGATTTTGGCTATCTCTTGTATGCACGATGTTTTGTTTCATCTTCTATGATATGTTCATCTTGATATCATCTTAGACTAAGAGAGCCACTCCTCCATCCTTCTAACATCTTTAGCCAATTTTTGGATCATCACTCTCAATTCTTTCTCTATTTGGGGTTGAGCCACTTATGTAGTGAAAATGTAAGCAGCTATAGGCGGATTGGACAAATATGACCAAGACTCTTTATGATATGGTTTATAAGATATATTTTAAAAAGGGTTTTATGGGTAAATGATGCTTTTAGGAGGAATTTTTCTTGTTGTGATGAGCATATTTTCTATTAATATGGATTATTGAAAAACTTGTGGGAATCCTCTCTTCTTAGACTATTGAATTAGGAGATTTAAGTCAGGGTGGAAGGCATGAATATAATAAAGGTATGATTGGGCATGGAAGGGCTAGAATTATTAGGTAATTCTCTTCCAATTCCTTCTAAATTGAATGTTAAAGTCATAAATGCTTTCTTAGGAGGCTCTTCAAATGGATGAAAAATGAGTAAGTAATAGAAAGGGGTCTTCGAGATCGTCAAATATAGTAATAATATATTGAGCCAATTTAGCCTAAGTACTCTTGCTTTTATCTTCTAATTATCTATACCATAATAATATTGTGCCCTTAAATGATTGAACATGTAATCTAATCATTACATCTTCAAAGAAAATATCATACACAATTTCTAAAGAAGCTACATCTTGGCAGTGCTCATAACTAGGAAGGACTTTTAGGATAACTTTTGGTATTTCATGAAGGATTGGGATGTTAAGGGGACCAATATCATATCAGGTTGGGTAAAATTTTTTGGCCATAAGAATAGAATCCAACTTATTCCTAGACAATTCTAGGTCTGATATTCATGGGAGTCACTACATGAACATACATTCTTTAAAAATGAGGTCAATATTGTTCATAAAATCTTGAATTCTCCAAGAAAGTGAGATAAAATATGTATTCCATAGGGAATGATAAAATTGTTGGTAGCATGGTGGATAGGTCTTGTGCAAATGTGTCAAAAATCTTAGGACATTGGATAGATTCTAAATATATGACTTCTAATCAGGCAATTGTTGGTTTGAGTCCCATCGAGTGTGCCAGAAATTGCTATACTATTGGATCAAAATATGTCATTCTTGTGGATAGGAATTGTGCCCTAGAAGCTAGCCCAAATTATAGCATGAGATGAAATAAAATTTCTCTTGGTTTCAACCTTCAAAGAAGACTAACTCCTTTAGATGATTATATTTTGAAGGAAAAGGGTTAGAAATGAGTAAGGATTAGAGAAATTAAGTAAAATTGTATGGGATATAGTGTAACAACATTGGATCTTACTAAGTAATATACCATCAAAAATCAATTTCCATGATACTTAACAAACCAACCATTATCAACTACAATTATAGGTTCATTCAACTTCTATCATTCACTTTAATCATTCCAAGGACTCAAACAATTAGCAATCCAATAGGTGATCCAAATAGCAAAATTTGCTTTAACAGAATAAACTAAATGTTGAGTGTAACAAAAATAACTTAAAGTAAATAATACAATTACTTTAATCATTTTAAGGACTTCAATTTTTAGTAATCCAATAGGTGATCCAAATAGAAAATTTTGATTTAATAATTAAGTGTAATATAAATAACATAAAGGAAGGTGTACATAATAAATTTGTAATTGCATAATAATGGAGGTCAAATAACTATCACTTCATTGATCAACAACAAAGCAATACTAGGCAAGGACTACAAATCCAACCTTTGTAATGGAGTTCTTATGGCTCATTTATAGGTTTATTGAATTTTACAATGTAATATTTATAATCAATTAGAAAACTATTAGAAAGATATATTGGAAAAAATATTCTAGAAGTTGAGGTAGTCGACTAGGATATCATCCTACATTTAAATTTGAACTCTTGTAGAATTTGCTTCATCGATTTGCAACCACTTCTACAAGTGGCTTGAATCGTTACAACAGACTTGTCAAAGCATTCAATTTCATGTTTGGGTGGTACTTGACTAGCCAACTATGAAGCACTAAGGTAGTTGTAGGGACTTCTCATGGATGCTCCAATTTTATGCCATGTTATTCTAACTTTCTTTAAAGTCGAGCTTGAATATGGAGACATTGATATCATCATCGAAGAATACCTAGTTGTGTGCCATGTTATTCTGACTTTATGTAAATTCGACATTGAATATGGAGATGTTGATATCATCATCGAAGAATACCTAGTTTTGTGCATCCTAGTATCATGCAATGAGTTGGATTGATTTTCTTGTGTGGTACCAAGCTCTTCTTCCTAGCACTTATGTCCTTGTTAAAATAATCATGGCTTTGTGTAGCCTAGTTTTATGTATCACACATTTGAATTCAACTATTGTTGTGACCATGATTTCATGCAATTGCAGTATCATGCAGTGAACTTTGCATATTATTGAAACCACATGATGTCATGCTAACATTATCACTAGAAAGGACCCATTTTTATGCAATGGTCACCTTGAATTTAGATAATCATGCAATTTTGATTTCATGCATTGAGCCTATGCAGTCCTATGCTCTGATGCAGTGGTGCTAACATCACTTCCCCAAGGCACTCAGTCTTATACATCATGGCTTTGAGCACTTTGATTTTATACATTCTTAGGCATAATAAGCTTTGCGCTGATGTTTCTATTGTCATAATCTTGATTTTGAGCATTATGGTTCTATGTGACCTTGAATATTTTGGAAACACTTAGCCAATATTTTACAAAAAGAAGTCCAATGATTTAAAATTTAAATGAGATCATGAATATAAACTATAGTACTTATATCAAAAACCATGTAAAGCATCTTGTTTAACATACAATTTAATAATTTTTTTTACTTAATTAAAGCAAATATATCTTATATTAGCATATAAAATAAATATTTATAGATATAATTGCACAAATCAATAATTGTTCATATATCATATTAATGCTCCAAATTTCGAGTATAATAGCCAAAAGTCAAAACACCATCTAGAATTGATGCATAGCATCTATAACATAATTAATACTAAGACCCACTATTGGGTGTCCTCCTAGAAGGTGGGGGAATCTTCACTAATCTATAGTAATCTTGAGTTATAGACCTCAAGTGTGTCTATGATTGTGTCCTTATAGTTTATGGAAGCTCCTAATTTATAGGTTTCATCGCATGATACAATGCTCTATAGTATATAACTCTCTATCCCAACCTAAAAGTTCCACTATGTGATTTGCAAGTCCTCTTGAGTATCCATTAAGTCTTTCTAGGCCCTATCCCAAGTTCTATATATGATTCATATTCCTCTCCATATGACTTCACCTCCCCTATGATCAAACTAGCTCTCCTTGTGACTATTTAGCTTACCTTGAACCTATGACAATTGCTCAAATAGTAAATGTGTCATATTTACTCCTACTCCTACAATTCTAGTCTATGTTGTAGTGTCATTGTTCTTAGTAGTCAGGCTCTAAATAGTCTCATGCATAGTGTTGGCCTCCCTAATAAATTTATATCTCTCCTACAATAAATATACCATCTATTGATCCTACTACATTAGTCACTTCTCCAAGATCATCACCTATTCTCCTAACTCCAAAACCTCTCTATAACCCTCTATCATGAGTTGATTCCACTTTCCTTAGATATGGTCTTGCTCTACATGAATCTAATCCATTTTCTTATCTCACTCCTTATCCTCTAAGTACTATGCAACCTCCCAACTTGCTAATTGCTCAACCATAACATTTCTCTCTCCCTCCACTTTAGCTATCCATATTAGCATCCTTACTCTCTCCTCATCAAAACTAATAGGATTTGTCATGCTACCCTCTCCCATAAAACTAGAAAACTCGATATAAGGTGATATACTACCTCTTGTCTTGCCAACAACATTGCTATCAGATCCTATATCTACCTCTATATTTGTCTCCTTAAAAACTCTAGAATATTCCATTGTACATATGAATAAGCCAATATCCCCTATCTCGGTACCTACACTTAGGAAAATATGAATTGATAAGGGAAAATTCTCTCATACCAATGAGTGTATCCCTTTGCTATGCATGGATCATCTTGACTAGGATCTTGAATAATCAAACCACCTCTATCCTCCTTTAGATAGATATTTAGATCAAGAAAGGTTCCCATATTTTTATCTCTTAGTGCATTCTCCTAAACCATCTTAACCCCTCTAGAATCTCATATGCTCATCTAAAATACCTCATGGATGCATAAAATTAGTGTAGCTCTCATCACCCTTGGTACCCATGATACATCTCACCCATTGTGCTTAGGCAAACTTATATCCATCACTTGCCCATCCTATGTGTAAGCAATAAGACTACCATATAACTTGTTTAGTCTAAAGCTCATCCACTACTCTCCTCATATCTGATAGTTGCCTCTCGATAGATGTTTTTTGTACCATCTCAAAAAATAGGGCCTAACAAAATGATATGGGAATCTCCCAATCATCCATCCTAATAGGAAATCAAAGTGATTGTAATATTACTATGTTCTCCCATGCCCAAGCTTGTAGTAGTGTGCATTATACTAAAACATTTCTCTTCTTGTATATGATCTAATGTAGTGTCTAGTATAAATGATCTAGTACTATCAAACCCTAGGTAAACATGACCTATCAATCCCTCACATCCACTACTACATCCCCTCAGTACCATGTCATAACCTGCCTACTCATATTTTCTAATAATACACCTAAAACTAAAGCACATAGCAACATCATCTATCAATGTAGTTGTTGATTGAGTATGCAGTATTAATATCAATGCCACTTTGTACCAATCAAAAATCAAGATCTCTTATCAATATCTAAAATCACCACCTATGATTGAACCCCATTTTAACCAAGGCATCTCGAAAAGGTACATAAATAATCCTTCATACATCCTATAGTGTAATAGTCATATCCCCTATCAGAAGTTAAAATGTACTCATTTTTTAGTACCACTGCTTTGCTAGTGAGATCAATATTGCATGCTTAAACCTTACCTTTAGCATGTGTACTACATGATATAACCCTTCTAATAGTAGTAAGGCGTAATAATCACCATCTAAAAGGCCCTAAATAGTCTTTATTATATTTGGTCATCTCTCCCAATAATTGAGAAAATTGAAGTACTCCTGCATCTACAAACAAGGTAATTATCAACAAGAAAAATGAGAAATAGCATTAGAACATCAACAAAAGGTCTATATAAACCATTATAAATGCTTTGTAATGCCATGAAAAGTGTTTTATATAGACACAAGTGTGTTGTACATATGCAAGTACAACATACAGATGTAATAAATGTGATGTATAGATGCACACATGTACATATAGACACTATTTTTTAAAAAATTCCCCAAGGCACACAAACATACACAAATATTTCTTCCTCAACAAAAAATCAAAACAATAAAATAGGAAACTATAACCAAATAAAAGGTAGTATTCGAATCTCTCTCTCTCTCTCTCTCTCTCTCTCACCTCCCATACATCTCTTTATAATCTTCCTCCCCAACTTTCCCTCCAAAATTTTCCCTCGGCACATTAAATTACATCAATCATATATTGTATTGCATGAAAATAGGTACCCTTTTTGTTTATAAAATTGGGGTATCTATGATGTTTTTTCATGCAATTACTATGTAATAAAAATATCAAAAAGGGGTAAATGTAGATATCCAATTTTGCACACCTCCTTATACATTGAATTTCATCAATAAATTTCCCCTTTTTTCAAAATAGGCTAAATTCACTCATTTTCTACCCAAATTTGGAATAGAAAGCAACCCCAACTTTGAAAATTACAATACTTTGTTAGCGGTCCCCAAATTATACAAAATTATTACCATTGGAAAGCTCTCAAAAATTTATTTCAAACAAGTACAAACATACCTAGGTTTTGATAATATTTAACCCTTCAAAATGTCTTATAAGTGTGCTATATGTATACAAGTGTGCCCTAGCACATTTGTTGATCCTACCAGTGTATCATAGCACACTTGTACATATACCACTAAAACTCTAGTGCTTACAAATGGATTTCATGTCACCGCTAGTTAACTTTACATATCACCTCACCAACAAAATTACGCAATTCAATATTTTTAGCTAGTAATTATTCTAGTTTGCATGAGATTCTCCTTGTTAATATAGCCCTCTCTCAAATCTCATATTAACTCATCTACCACAATCAAATATTTCTACAATACCATCCTCATTATTAACTTCCATGAAATCTTCATGTCACATCACTAACTACTTACAACCACCTCTCAAACTTAGCACAAATCCTCCAATGATCAATTGCACAACTTATTAAACTACCCTTGTTGGGGTATCTTAGGTGATCAAGAATTAGAATTGGCAATTTAGGTAATAAAGAATCTTGGTGATTATATATTTGGGGCAACTATTTTGTTTGGCAATTTTTTGAATTTCTTCATAGGTACTTGTTGCTACAAACATCCTTGATTGAAGAAATTTTAGAAGTTAACTAAAGGGCTTTTACAAGATTTCAGCCTACTTCCACTTGGCTCTTAAAACTAGGTATTCAGCATACACATAAGATCCATGAAGGGTTTCTAGAGCAAAGCCCATCATACAAAGAATCAAAATAAACAACATCAAAAGATGTTAGAAAAATATTTTATAGTAGAAAAATTAGTATTACTATAATATTAATATTTAATGAAATCAATAATTCAATTCAATAATGCAACAACAATCCAATCTAATAATGTAACATAAAATTCAAAAATCCAAGGAAATCAAATATCTAGCCACTTAGAGAGGACAAAGTCTCATAGCCACATTGAGAGGGTGAAGTCTCTTATGCACACTGAGGAAAATTTAATCTAAATTATCACATGATACCAACTATTAAATATTTACCATAGTTAAACCCTAATCCTAATGCTCAAGGGTTGACTAACTAAACCTAAGGCCCAAGATAATAAAAATAAATATAATCAATATGGCTATATTGGAACCATTACATGGCTCCTCTCCTCAAAAATCTTTATCCTCAAAGCTATAAAATACTAAAAAATACTCCTAGGATTCCATGTAGCATCTTCTTCTTGAAGTTTATACCACTTGATGAGGAACTCCTAAATTTTCTAAGACTGAAGGTGATGAATATTGGACCGTAATATTTCTTCATGATAAAGAGTGATTTCACTTTCTTTATTGAATACTAGAAGAGGTAGATCTGAGGATTGAATCTTCATGCAATTGACTTGGGCAAGGAATTCCATGTGATGTGAGTTGGCCATCTTGGAGGGAGGGGGTTGGATTCCTTGAAGACAAATGACCCTTCCATTCTCTGTCCATTTGACATATAATTTTTGCACATTAATAGTAACATCACCAAGCTAGGATAGTCATTAGGCTCCCAAAATGACATCTAAAATTCCTAGGTTCATGGTAAAGAGATTGCGTACCCAAGTATGATCTCCTATTTGGATGTTAACTTTAGTCGTTCGACCCCAACAATGAAAAATACTCCTATTTGCACTTAAGACTTGAAATTTATCTTGATTTGAAGTTTTGATATACAAGCCTAAGGACTTGGTTATCTTACTATCTATAAAATTGTGAGTGCTACCTGAATCAATCAACACATTTACACATTGTCCTAAAATTAATCCTTATATCATGATAGTATGGTGAGATTTAACCCCCATAAGCATGTGAACCAAGAGAACCATTGTTTCATCTTCCTATTATCTTTCATCTATTTTTGTTGGTTGCACCTATTACAATGAATCTGCATCTTCACATATTTTTGTTTCTTTACCTTCCAATAGAAATTTATGATATTCTTCACAAGCCTGATCTTGAGGATGGTGAGAATAACATTTGGAATAGAAGCAACCCTGAAAATGATCAATATTGTAAAAAATACAACAGTTGAAGTCACTTCTATATGGGAAACCATAATATTGGAGTTTTTGTTCTACTATAAAAGCTACACATTGTGCATCATCAAAAGTATAGGGATTTTGCATGTTCACTTACTTTTGATATTTTATCCTTAGGACCTTAGCGAAAGGTTGAGACCACCATTTTTGGACTCAATTGATGGGGATAGGTGAGAATACTTGTGAACTCAAAGCAATACTCTTCCACCGTTCCACTTTGCTTAGTCTACATTATATGTACCATATATGATGTGGAAGATCCTTTTTCAAATATTTGAAGAAATTATTCCTTGAATTTAGCCCACAAAAGAGGGCAACCATGATAGCGAAGCTGCCATAACAACCATTGGTAAGCTTGGGTACCCAAATTATAAGTTGTTAATGGAAAATAATTTATTTTAAAAAAATGGTACAAATGAATAAGTCTTTCCATTTTGGTCAGTCATCCTCGAGGGTCAACGCCTTCAAAAATGTGAATTTTGATGCGAGGAACCTTAACATCATGAGACCATTCTAGGAAATTGAAAGCATCATCTACTGAGGATTCTAGATCAAAGGCATTGCCTAGATCATAAGAGCTAAAAATTGGAGGATCATGACTAGGTGGTTATTGTGGGAGATATTAGTATTTGGTGCTTGATGAATGATCAAAGGTCAGAGCTTTACAGTTTATTGTGACCCTTGGAAACAAGAGGCACAGTAGTGGTTGGCTAGGATTCTTTTAATTTTTTTAAAGGTTTCAGTTCGTTTATTCAAGATGTTGATAATGGCAGCAACTTTTTGTTCTTGTTGTGAAAGATATTGATACAAACCAAGGTCAATATTACTAGGAAGAGAAATATGACTTGGAGGGGTAGCAGGGACAAGGTCAATGGGAGGAGGATGAGAAGAACCAAATGTGTTGGATGAGGGAGAATCCATGACATTTAAGAAAGAAGGAAAATGTTGGTCAAAACTATTGATATTAATGGGAGTGTTGTGATGCTTACCAAGATTTTTGGATTGGCACTTCTTTCTACTCATGCGCACATCCTTTGAAAAATAGTATGTTGTAATCAACCATTAACGTGTGTCCAACCAATAGCAATAACAAGTTCACTCATACACTTTGATCAATTTAAAGAAACAAGTACTAAATGATATCTTTCAATGATACCTTGTACTTTTTTTAATTCTAAATATTTATTTTTATTATTATTATTTTAATTTATTTTTTATTTTTTAAATTCTTCTCCCTTTCTCTTTCTTATTTCTTTATTTTATTTTTATTTTTTTCAATTTTTTTTATAATGTCTTTTTAAAATTTAATTATTTTATTTCTTTCCTTTACACTTTAAAGAAAGAATGGAATGAGTAGAATGAAGGAAGGGAGGGAATGGAGTACACTAGGATAGTGGGGAGGAGAGGGAATGAGAGGAGACAAATGAAAAGGGGAGGATTTATTTTTTTTTAAAAGGCATAACATAGGAAAAAAAAAATGGAGGAAGGAGGGAATGGAAGACACTTGGATAGTGGGGAGGAGAGCGAGTGAGAGGAAACAAGTGAAGAGGGGTGGATTTAATTTTTTTTTTAAATGTATAACACGATACAAAAGAGGAAAAGAAAATAAACAAAAAGAAGCAGATAATGCATGGGGTGGGGAGGGGACTACACGTTGCAGAGCATGTGTGAGTCAAGTTTTTTAAGGTTATTTAAGTGTATTTTTTAAATAGGAGAAAACGAATGAGGAATGGATCTATGAGAAGGAGATAGGGCATATTAACAAAAGAGTGTATTAAAAAAATAAAGGAATGAAGGGATGTAGGGAGGGATGGGTTAAGTTTGGTAGGAATAAATGAAATTTGGGTGGGCAGTGAAAGCTAGAGGATGGATCTGGAGTGCACACCTAAGCAAACTCGAACCAGAGCTTGGGAGCTAAAATGGAGGAAAACTAGTCTAGGGTTTATTTCAAAAATCTTACAAAGTGGAAGTAGTGATTAAAAAATATGAGCACAACAAGCCAAAAGTTGAGTGTAATGCTTGTTTTTTTTTTCCATGAACCACAAAACAACAATATTTTCTCTAAACACAATGTAATAAAATAAATACCTTAGACCTGTCAATTTTTACGCTATTCTAACATGTGACAGTGGGCTAATATAACATGTGATAATGGTGCATGAAACTGATAACTTCTTCTAGTCTTATTATTATATGGATCTACTATTATGACCTAACATTCCTTTTTTTTTAATTTTAATTTCTAGGTAAATGTTTTTGTCCTTTGGAGATGATAAAAACTTTAAAACTCTTTTAATTAATGTACATTCATCTTATCAAGTGGTATTAGCTTAATTGGTTAAATTCCTCAACATATTTAAGGAGACCTAGGTTTGAATCTTATCAAATGATACATGGATAATATCTAAGCTTTGTTGTAATATCACTACTTGGTGTTTATGTAATACGGGTGGAGACCATTTCAATCCCATATAACCCATTGAAAAAAATAATATTCTTCTTCATTTTTTAGTTGTGAATGTTCTGACTTCAATAGCGATGGTGTAGCATTAGCAAGAAAATTTTTGATATTACAATAGAAAGTGGAATTGGCTTCGATCTCTATTAATTGAAACAAAAAGAATCTAGGTTAAAAACTCATCCTCAGAACTTTCTTGCTATGAATAAAAATTGGAGGTACTTTTTTTTTTATTTCAACAGAAGGTTCTTTTTATATATAATAATCTCATTGGAAAAGACTTTTTTCTAATTTATTCTTATATTTTCTTTACTTTTGCTCAAAATTTAGTAGAATCTAGAGATGCAAATCTTAGTAGGATAAGTTTTTTGGAAATTAAAGGCCATATTTGGTGCAATGATGGGTGTGCAGTTCTAGATATACAATAACTAGTGGAGCTTTGTGTTGAGATAGAGCAACATTGGATCCTATTGATCAATGTGGAAGAAACAGTCAAGTGCTAGTGTGTACAATGAAATTTTATAATCTAGGAAAGAAATTAAAATTCTACAATCTAAAAATATTCCCACTTTGCCAAAATTTTGGCTCTAATACCATTTTTTATGAAACCAGTTGATAGTAGCAAAATAAATATTACTATAATATTAAAATATTTAATGAAATAAATAATTCAATTCAATAATGAAGCAACAAATCCAATCCAATAATGTAATAGGAAATTTAAAAATCCAAGGAAAGCAAATAATCTAGCCACTTAGAGAGGGCAAAGTCTTATAACCACTTTGAGAGGGTGAAGTCTCTTATGCACACTGAGGTGACTTAAATTCAAAATATTACATGATACCAACTATTACAAAATTACTCTATTTATAGACTAAACTAATATCAACCCTAATCCTAATGCTCAAGGTCCGATTAACTAAACCTAAGGCCCAAGATAATAAAAACAAAGATAGCCAACATGGCTATATTGGGACCATTATAGAAGGGTTGTAAATCCTTCTTTCATATTTAATCATTCTTTCAACAATTATTTTATCCCATATTTAGCACTCTTTAGGCAATCATTTGATATCATGTTTAACACTTTTAGCAATCATTTGTAATATATGTATTCATTAATCCTCATACATGTTTTATTTTATGCTTTTTTGGTTTAATCACTATAAAAATGGGTTGATATTTGATTCATTTATCGAGGAAGTGAGACACACTCAAAAAAATTTGACAACCCCCAGATACTAACCACTTATGTTGAGTGTTTGAATTGTAGATCTATTAATTTACATGTTTAGGATAAGTGCACCATTGGTTGACAAGTGTGTTGTAGCAGGAAAAGTGCACTGCAACAAGATAAACATAACAAGTGTGTTGTAGTAGAACAAGTGCACCATAGGCCTACAAGTGCACCACAAAACACTTGTCTAGGCAGGAAAAACTAGGTTAGAATTTGTTGTTTATATTATTTATGAAATTCTATTAGGTTTTATGTCTCAGTTGGTGTGCCTACTATATTTTGTGTTTATAAAACCATAAATAGATGTTTTATTGTGAAATCAGGCTAGATGATGACTAAATATATAGATTAATTTGGTCAGTTTAGGATTTTGTAAGCCTCGCTTACTTTTTGTAATTTATTTTGTAATAAAAATTAACAAATAAAAGGGTTTTGTGAAATTCATCCTTTTTTGCATTTTGCATTCATTAGGCATTTAAAGATTATAAAACACATAATTGCACTTTGATTGTATTGCATTTTGTTGTTGTATATTGCTCTCATTTGTGCCTTGCATTGAATCACATAAATTGGGCATTTTTTATATATCTCCAAATATCCTAGAAACTATTCATTTCCACTAGCATCTAAAAGTGGAAGAGCATTTAGGGCTCATTGTGTGTATCATTGCATTTGTTTTCTTTTGTGAAAATCATAATAGAAGTAAAGGCTTTATTTTTTTTAGCATAGGAAATGAAGGTAAATTGCATATAGCTTGCATTCTTAGGCTAATATTCTTGTCTACATTTTACACACCTTAATTTTTGGTATGAAAGAAAAAAAAGTTTACTTTATTATCAACATTGGAATTGAATATGAAATATAGATTCTAGAGTTTTTATTATTGCACTTTGTTTGCATTTGCATCACATCTCCTCTTAGCATTGCATTTAGGATAGAGTTGTAAATGAAGCCTGAGGTTTATTTTAAATCAACACATTAAACATAGAACCAATAGGCTATATATGTCATAAGCCATCCAAAATATGAGTATGAGAATACATGGTATTTTATAGCCCACACATATTTTTATGAGGTGTCCAACTACATAAACCGTAGATCGAATTTCATGAAAATAGGTATCCATTTTATTTATAAAATTAGAACATCTACGATTATTTTTTACATGACTATGACGCAATAAATTCATTAAAAATGGGAAAATGTAGACACCCAAATTTACCCACCTCCCTAGACATTGAATTTCATCATTAAATCACCCTTTTTAAGAAACTAGATGGAATCGACTCCTTTTATACTCGAATTTAGGACAAAAATTAACCCAAACTTTGGAAATTATAAAACTTTACAAACCATTCCTGAATTTTACAAAATTTGTATAGTTGGAAATCTCTCAAAAATAAATTTTCAATGAGTATAAATATGTTAGAAAATGGGCCCAATTATCACAGGTGTATATTTTCCAAGATTGTATAATCGCATGCATAAAATCTCATTTAATCACAGTAACACCAATATTGCATAAAATAAAAGCTTTATTGATCATAATCCAAATTTTATTTTGTAGCTCAGAGCTTTCTCATCCACATATAACCTTAAATGAGACTTTTCAATATACCTAAATTTTTCTCTTCTCAAACTCATGGGAGATGTAATATTTCACGTCTTTAATACATTATTATATTGTCTCTCATGATTATATAACTTCCTACTTCTAATATTAATACACCATCTTACATGACTCTTCACTTCCATGCTTTCACTTATAACTCACACTTGCACATATGACACCTTTCACTCATAACTCACACTTGATTACATGACACATAAACACACTTCACAACTTGAAACCTACTATTAACATAAATAATAAACACACTCCTAATCTAAATATTTACAATGGTACTCAAGGTACCAAATAATGTAACATTGTAGGCACCAAAATCTAGGAATTCACACTTTACCATAAGGCCTTGCATATTTCACCCACTTTACACATCACAATCTTGCATAATAAAATTATATACCTAAGTCTAAACTTAGGTGTATAAATATTGCACATTATCCTATTTTCTATATTTTAATAAATTTGAAAAATTTGCTTAGGATACCCTACCTAATCACTAGATATGTGTCCTCTACCCCTTACCTTGCCACATCTCACACACTTCACTCCACTTGCACCTATCCACTTGCCACATCTCACACACTCATGTTGCCCTTATCCCTTCACATGGGACATTCCTTACACCTCACTCCACTTGCACTCACCCATTTACCACATCACCCCACTTAAGTGAGACACCCTAGGTGACTCACTATAACTGCCCCTCCATTTTGCAGCCTTGGATTACCATTTGGCAATTCTAGATTGCCACCTCCCTTTCCCTCCAAACCCCAAAATTACCTATAAAAGAAAAATGACCCCATTAGCCAAAGGAGGTTGAGATAATACACCATCAGGCTACCAAAATCACACCAGGATCTCACTCGCATCCCAAGGAAATTGAAGAACAGAAGTCCTAGAGTACCCTTTTGGATCTTTATACCATCCAACCTCAATCGCTCATTCGTGGTTACATAGTCGCAACCACCCTCACACAGTTGCCTGATTGCCCTCTTATGATTTTCTAACCGCCCTCCCGTAGTTGCCTAGCAAAAACCATGACCCACGGTTACTCAAAATGTAGGAAAACTCATGAACGACATACATCAGATCAGTAAGGATTTGATTTTTCTAGAAAGACATCTATATTTAATTTTTTGTGTTTTCTACAAACATTAGTTCAAGGGTTTTATTGCATTGGTTTTCAATCACATATATAGGTGCTACTAAACCCTTGTTTTCTTTATTATGTGTGTAGGAGATAGGTATCTAAAGAGCTATTGAAGCTACAAGTGGCCCCATATCCAAGATAAAAAAGCCCACTTGGCCTTGTACCTGTAGCAGAGGAGCAAAAGACACCAGTCTAATTTATTTGCAGAACTAGAGATCATTGTTTGAGCACTTGTACTTTATAAAAAGAAGGTATTGTAATATCCATCCCCAAGCATTAGGGTATTAAGTATTGTAAATTTGGATATTAAGGCTCCCCCGTGTTACTATAAAAGAAGCATTATTTTTATTACAAGTGTTCACTTTCATGTATGTGCTTTGGTGTTGAATCTTTTGCTACAAAAATGGTGATCAGGGTGGGACCCCCTAAGGGTTCTATGTATCATTGTATTTCTAGTTTATGTTATTGGTCTATGTTTGCTTATGATTGTATGTTTCTAGAGCTTAGTAGTATAAGTCTTAGAAAATTTAATCAATATATCTAGAGCCCATTTTGATTTGACCTTGCGACTAAGGAACCGTGAGTGCATGGTTGTAGACCTGGTGAACCACAGACATGCGGTTGGAATCTACAAAACTATGCACTAATGGTTGTGACCCTATATAACTGTAGACTGGTGATTGAACATATAGGAAGGAGCAGCAAAAGGATCATAGGTTTGTACATCCAAACCCTCCTTTATTTTTTGTTGCTTTAGGATTTCATTAGGTTAACTAGGAGTCTTTGTCCTTGTTTTCCCTTGTTTGCATCTAAGTATTAAGCTAGGCATATCTAAAAATAAAATAAAATCAAAAGAACCTACATTTTAATTTAGTCATTAGAGTGGATTCAAGGTGTAGACCAATTGGTTCAACCAAACCTTGTAAGGGGAGTGGAGATTCAAGGTTCAAATCTTAGGCCTCACTCGACTAAATGCTTTTTCCTTTCCTAATGCTTTTAGTGGTATAAAATGTTTTAAATGATTGTGGCATGGTGGTTATAGGGGCAGAATACAAAAAGAACTATGTGGCAGCTTCTGAGGTGAATATCATAGAATACTGTGGTGGCCATAAAATTTGGATAGCCTGTCTGAATTCATGGTAGTTACCGATTACACCATGTAAATTAAAAAAAATAGCCATTAGAGCATTTTCATAGCCTGATTAGGGATAATATAGGCACATTTAATATTTTAGGCTTGTTTTGCCCTATTTTCTAGCACACGGTTGAAATGATAGGTTCGTGGTTGGGAATTCCTAAATGCACACTCACAGTTGGTTAACCATTCGGTTGTGGTTGATCAAGCCCAAATGCCTAGTGGTGGTTGGATCTACGTATTAGAACCCTGGTAGATCTTGATTGAAATTAGCCATTTGGCCCCTTATCTATTTTTATTTGCACTTGTTTGTTTCTACTTTTTGTACTTAGGTAATAAATATAATTGCATGTAAACCTACATACCACTATAATAAATAGAATCTTCACACACTTGCATGTGAACGTTGGCAAGGTTGGAATTCATCACCAATACCTAAAAATTACCCCATTATTTGGTAAAGGTCGGTCCAATAACCGTCATAGTTGTTGAAAATAGCACGCATTCCTCTTTGAAGGGTGTATTGCTACCCACGATGAACTGGGTGAGGATTGGTTAGTAACTAGGCTCCCTCATTGAATTTGGGCTTCATCACCAAGTATTGATGGGTTTCACAACTTGGATTTCATCCATAGATTCATTTTTAGGGTCAAACATTGCACATCTCTTACCAAAAAAAATAAAAAACCTTTCAAAACTCAAAAAAAAATCAAAAACAAAAAAATAAAACTTTGCAAAAAATTAGGAACAAACTTGTTTGTTTACTTGCTTTGTGTTTTGTTTGCTTGTGCTTCCACCACATATTCACACACATACCTTCACACTTTATACCTCATTCCACACTTAGCGTATGGTAGCAACCCGTAGCCAAGCCTGAAAGTTAGCCCAATTTTAGAGGTAGATGCCTTCTTCCATGGATCCTCCATCTCAGTCCTATTAGACCCCTAATACTTCGATGGTAGGGTAAGTTAGTGTAGCCCCTACTGTGTCCTTGAACTTGAATGCTAGATCATCTAGTGGTGCTCCTACATCATACACAAATATAATGTAGAGGGCTACTCATGTTGCCATCCTTGAGACTCCTAGGAGTAAGCTACATATGCCATCGAATGGTCATGTCATATATATGGATATGGAAATCGTTAGGCTATATCTAAATGTAGTTGGTTTTTTATTTCCATTGTTACCATCACTTATTATTCTACTTCGCACCATTCCCTCATTGCATCAGGAAACCACCTTCCCACACCCGCATCAGTCCAACAAAATCTTCATGAATCCACTATTTTAACTGACTATTGCCACCATGACTCACAATAATCCATCATCATCTAATCAACACCCCTTTATTATTCCAAATCAAAATATCACTTGTAGTAACCCTCTCTATGAAGCACAAGTTAACATTACTTCATAGATCCTTGCATCCATCCCATCCACTGCACCTGTAGATCCCACACATCATAACATCTCCCATTCAACAACAATATCTTTTACCATTTACCCTCTACCTACATCCACTAACATGGTTATTACCCAACCAACCCAATCATCTACCACCTACATGGACATACCATATTCATTTGTGATAACCATGAAGCAAGCGTTCCTACATTTACAACAATTGATCATGGATAATGCTAATAAAAGTATTAATCATGAACCATAGTGGCATTCATAGGGAATGAATCAAAACCAACCATCCACATCTCAACCACACACCTTCTTCACTAAAGATCCATATTGGATGTTGCACCCCCCAACCACAACCATACCCACTAATCCAGTTATGTTAACTCTTCAGGTCAGCATGCCATCATACCCCCATACCCTCATCACCATAAAAATCATCATAAAAAACCCTACCATAATCTATTTCACACTAACATTCCATATCATCCAAACCCCACTAATAATACACATTATTTCCAATAGCAGTAAACCAATCAGGGTTTTAACCCTCTAGAAGATCCAAAGTTTCAATTTTTACAAAGTTATATTGATAGCCTAGCCATGCAAACACTGGGTATGCAATACCAAAAAACTACTCTAAGGAAGCTACTCAATAATCCAACTCATGCTTCGGTACCATCATCGCCTTACCAAATAGAATTTCAAATACCAAAGTTTGATAAATTCAAGGGATATGAGGACCCTCGAGAGCATGTGATCAGATTTAGTAATGCATGTTTTAGAATAAAAAACAATGATGCACTCATGCTCCATACTTTACTTAAATTTTTGGGGGAGATACCCTGGATTGGTACAACCATTTATCGCATCAAAGTATCTACACTTACAAGCAACTATAGAATCAATTTATGAAGTGGTTCTCTCTAAACGTTAGAAAGAAGACAACATTGAACGATTTGCTTATTTACGATAATATGACGATGAATTGATCTATGATTTTGGTAACTGTTGGAGGGCGATCATAACCAAAATACCATTCTCCCTCCCTATGGTAGAATTAACAAGAATTTTCATGAGTTGTGCCAAACCTATCTCCTTGTTATTACAGCTACAAAAATACAAAACATCTGAAGAAGCACTCACCCAAGCCCGAGTAATAGAAGAAATAAATATTCAAGAGGGCGATATCAAACCAAAAAAAGAAAGAATGATAGAACAAGAATCAAAAGGATAATAACCACAGTCAATCCAAGGCTGGCCAGGTTAACCAAGTAGTCTTGGACCAACCTTCACAACAAATCCAACAAGCCCAAGTGCAATTACAACAACCCTAGCAACAACAACCACAACAATAGACTTATCAAGTAGTTCCACCCCCACAATAATTGCAAAACCAAGCTCAACTTGTACAAAATAAACAACATCAATTCAAGTCTAAACACATCTACACCCTATTACCTAAATCATATTCATCCATCTTATAGAATTTGTATGATGCACAAGATTTCACATTGCTATAAATGAATCCTAAAGATCCTAACAAGCCAAAACCTAGAAACTATAGAGAGTATTTATACTACACCTTTCATCGGCATAAAGGTCATGACATTAATACTTGCTTTGGGTTTAATAATATCATGCAAGATTTACTTAAAAAGAGAAATATTAAGATTGATAACCCCTTAGCCCAACCAAATCAAAACCTTGGAATATATCAAACACATTACCTCATCATGAGGTAAATCAACAAGAAGTAGAGCATCAAATTCTATAATTCCTCCCAATCAAGTTAATCATGTGTGACAACTATACCAAGGCTTTGTGGGGGTTATTCATGTAGTCACCCAAGGGCAAAAAAAAAATGAATCGCACACAAGAAAATGATCCAACCCAAGCACTACTAGCTCCTCTAGCATAACCAAATGTGCCCATACAACTAGGCCCAACCATTCCACATCCATCCATTCACATTCTAAATCACCCACCTAGGCCAATCATCATATTGAGAAGTTGGTTGACATAGAGTCTAAGGATGGAATCAGCCAAATTATCAATATATGAGCTCATACAACAATATCCCCCACATCGTGAGGCATTGATGGAAATCTTAAAATCCATTGAACTACAAACAAAAGATCCTAATGCCTTCAAAAAATTTGTGAAAAGTATTCAAAAATGTATGGAACCTTCGATAGCATTCTATGAATTTGAAGAGAAGAGCAGATCATCGGAGTTACCCAATCCTTTGTTGCATATTGTATCTCATATTGACCTAAAACCATTTAAAAGAGTTATCATCGATATCGGCTCCTCTATCAATATCATCACTATCCCAACCATTACATATCTTAACCTCCCATCATCTCACATCACCACATCCACCTTCACCCTATGAGCCTTCAATGATGCTTTGTGCTCCACTGTGGGGAATTTCCTTCTACCTGTTATAGTGGGGGTGAAAAAAATCCATGTACTCTTCCATATATTGGAAGGGGCCATGCAGTATAACATACTTCTTGGACATCCCTAAATTAGGAAAATGAAGTGTGTTCCCTCAACATTACACCAATGTTTGAAATATGTGCATGAGGGAAAATTCCATTGCATTCAAGTTGACACCAATCCATTCAAATACTGCAACTTAATATCCAATCCATATGATCCATTGCTTCCATCCATCCATATTTCCATTCAGCCTGTCATTGTCCAAACCACCTTAACTAACAACACCTCATCCAAAGCGCTCATCCCAAAGGCTTTGCCAATAGTTAATATTACTTTTGCATCCCAAAACATCAACCCATTTCAACCCTCATCCACTTCATATCATTTTTCCATCACACCTTATCATCTCACTAACCAACCACTATCTTCATTATTTGCACCTTCCACTTCACAAATACCCTTCATCTTTTCATCCCAACCAAATCCACCAACCTCTAACAAATCCAATCAACCAAATCCACCTCAAACCTCACCACCCATTGTATTGTATATGGGGTCACCTATCTGAGAAGAACCATTACTGAGTGAAACATTACCTCCATTCGAGCTACAAACCACCATTGAAGCATCCACCTCAACACTTGAATCATTTACATCCCAGCCAACTCAAGTTGCAATCCATCTCACCAATTTGAGTATTGACGAGTACATAGTTGAGAGTATCACAATAACACCACCTATTCATTGTATTAGAGATTACGGTTGCCCATACGACCCACCTTTGGCTATAGGTACAATGTATAGAATGGTTTTCAAGCCAAATATGATAAAATTTGTATATAGAGGAGTGTATTCTTCATCCAATCCACCTCCTCCTAATGAGAAACCCATATAGGAATTTTGTGCTAGCCTAGAAAATTTGTCCAACCTAGATTTTCCCTTCCAATATTTTTGTAGGGTTAACTAATAGGAATTTGGTCTTGGATGACATGAATAGGATCTGCATCACATCATTGACCCCCAATATCAAGAAGCGCATTATCGCTCAAGCTTAGGATAAAGGCCATCAACCTCAAACTCCTCTTTCAAGCATACATTTTAGCGACTCACCTCAGAGTTCAAATAGGAGGATGAGGAGAGTGAATCCATTGATGATAGTGATGGTGAGTATTTAGACCCTAACTTTGAACCTTATTTACATGAGGTATTTCCAAAAAATAGTATTGCATACAACTATGATCGATTACATTTATGATGATTACATCTTCAATGAGGATTTTGAGGAATTTCAAGAAATAGGACCAAACATAGACATGATCAATCACATTTTTGATGGTCCTCAAGAATATGTGGTCCCTATAGAGCCCATCAAGAGAGATGAGTGTTACACTACAATGTTTCCTATAGATCACTCCATTTTTTCTTCAATAAATCATGAAAGTGACCTTAACCATATCTACCACCACCACCTTGGTCGCATTTGCAAAATCATAATTCACCCACTATAGGTCAGTTACTCCCTAAAGAGAGTGAGTGAGATAGATTACTCTCTAAATCATAGCCACTTCATTTCCACCAAGTTAACATGATTTTTTTTTTACTTGTTCACCCCACTCTGCAATCCATATGATTTGGTGAAGTTTATTTCGATCGATGCTAGCCTTATCACCATGGATAGAATTTCATCTTTGTCATCCATAGTCGAATTCATCCTATCCAAATAATTGCTAAGATTTTCTAATGCTTATATCCCTCAGCAATCTTTGCCTTCAGCTACTTTTGCTTTTCAAATCAAAGTAGAAGTATTACCCGAGTCCTTTGAACATGTGGAGGATGATATTCATCTCATTACTAGTACACATAAGTTGGAAGAAGGTTCTCATATTCTTATTTAAGAATCCATTGATGTGAACCTAATTCAATATGCGGATTATACATAAATCATGAAAATAGCAAAATATTTATTTGTAGAAGAAAAAGAGTGCATTTTAGACATTTTAACAAGGAAGAAAGAGATTTTTACATGGTCATACAAAGAAATGCCTGGTCTTAACCCCAAATTTGTGGTCCACAGCCTCACCTTAGCTCCTAAAGCTAAAACATTCAAGAAAAGGAAACTTCATCCTATCGTAGCACTCATTTTCAAAGAAGATCTACAAAAATTATTAGATGTAGGTTTCATAGTACCCATTGATTATCCCGAATGGCTCTCAAACATGGTACCCATTCACAATTAAAATGGGAGGGTATGCGTATGCACAGATTTTTGAGACTTAAAAAAAGTGTACTCCAAGGATAATTTTTTGTTACCAAACATCGATCAACTTGTAGACTATGTAGGCCATGAAATTCTTTCTTTAATGGATGGTTTTTTAGGATACAACCAAATATGAAACAATCCTTAGGACCAACACAAAACAACATTCACCATACCTTAGGGCACTTTCTGTTACAAGGTGATACCATTTGGTATTAAAAATGTAGGATCCACTTATCAACATGCCATGACGTATATATTCCATGAATATATGCACAAAATCATTGAAGACTATGTGGATGATCTAATTGCAGAATCCAAAACACATCTTGAGTACATTTAAGTACTAGAAAAGGTCTTTGATTGATTACTTGAACACAAGGTGAGGTTAAATCCTAAGAAGTGCATATTCGAAGTCACACCAAGTAAAATTTTAGGATTCATTATCTCCAAGCGAGGCATTGAAGTGAATCCTGATAAGGTCAAGGCCATTATTGAAATGCCACCTCCAACAAATCTTAAAGAGTTACGTTGTTTGGAAGGAAATATTCAATCCATTCATTGATTTATTGCACAACTCTTAGACAAATGCATGCCATTCAATCTCTTGCTATAGAAGGGGGTAACCTTTTCTTGGACAAAAGAATATCAAGAGGCTTTTTATGACATAAATAAATATCTGGCTTCACCACCAGTACTAACACCACATCATCCAAGAGTCCTTTTTCACCTTTACATTTTTGTAGTAGATTTTGCATTAGGGACAATGCTTGCACAAAAGGAAAAAAATTAGAAAGAGCAAGTAATCTATTACATTAGTCAAACCTTGGTGAGTTATGAAACAAGATATGCTTATGTTGAGAAGTTATTCTTAGTAGTGGTTTTTACCACTAAGAAACTCAAACATTATATGCTAAGACTCAAACATTATATGCTAAGTAACACTACCTATGTTATAGTTAGAGAAAATCCTTTGTGTTATATGATGACTCACACATACAACATGTAGATGCAAATCGAACAACACCAAATAACTAAACTTAAATAAATGAAAAATTAAAGCAAGATAAACATACATGATTGCACAAAAATAAATTTAATTTTTATTTCCAGATGGATTCTTGATATTACAACCAAATATACCCCAGCTTGGGATTTTTACAAATCTTTATTGCTCAATAAAATAATCTCAATATGCTAGGGTTCTATGAAACCCTAGCCAACAAATCAAGGTGGTGTCTTCACACTTGATCGATCCCAACAAAAGTGAGTGGGATTCATATATCCTTTGACTGGACCACTCCAACTTAAACAGCTACTCAATGCTTGTATATCTCTAGACCTATATTTGTTTCATCCATGCAGAACCATATGAATATTGCCTTGATCAAATAAGAGATATTCTCAAGTTTGGGACCCTCCCATCAGATTTTATGTAAATCACAAAGAGAATGTTTAAACAAAAAGCATCTTATTACACTCTCTTGGTGGATGTTTTGTATAGATGTGGCTATGATAAAGTCTTACTTCGATTCCTAGATCCTATAGAGGAACAAAGAGCCATAACTAAAGCACATGATGGTACTTGTGATGGCCACTTTAGTGGAATGGCCATTGCAAAGTGCATTTTGCGCATGGGTTATTATTGGTCCACTATGAAAAATAATTATTGTTAGTATGTGAAGAAATATCAAAAATACCAACATCACGTCAATTTTTTTTTGGTAGATAAGATACTATAACATTAATACTGATTTTTATAGGTTGACCCAAAACCTTTTACAAAAATCAGCCCAGGGTTGTTGATGAACATGTCCTTACTAAGGATCCTATAATAGTAAAATATACATGCTACCAAATCCATTACATCTGGTAAGGCACATAGCCTATTATCAAAAAGAAACTTCCCATACAATATTTTGGGTATACCCTGAGAAAACACACTTGCATCATAATTTAAAAAAAATAAACAGACACAGATCCCTTCCTTGAAATAGTGGAGAAAAAAAACTGCAGACACACATAGCAAAGTACTAAAAAAACTCCCATAAGCTTTGTATTGACAGTTACTCTTAATAATTCTTTTGTAATTGCTTTCTTCCATTTATGACATGCTTTGGGACCACATCCCGTCTTGGCCAATCAGCATTGGAGAAGTGAACCTGCTGGCTAGATTTATGGTGGTGGCTATCTGGTGGTCCATGTGGCTCTAGTTTGAAGTCTTATATTATCATTTCTTTCCTACCTGTAGACACCAAAATAGCACCAATCCGATTACGTGACAACAAGCACTGATCGCACTAACACACATAGCCCCCAGGGGCAGCCCCAGAGGTTAAAACAGTGGTTCTAACCACTCACACAGCAATTTTACAAGTCAAAAATAAATTTGGCACCTTTTAGACACTCTGCTTCTTATTCGCTCCACCCAGGGATGAGTGTGGACTGGTACTCATTTCACCCAGGGACGAGTACGGATTTGTACTCGTTTCACCCAGGGACGATTACTAGCGCTCACTTCTAGGTGGGATGAATGCCAGGTTTGACCGGCAAAAAGTCAAATCTCGGTGCATGACAACTCAGAACTGCCACTTAGCTTTTCCTGCATGGCATAGGAGTGCGAGTGAGTTCTTTTGACAACTCATATCTGCCAATTGACTCTCCCTTCACTGCATGGGAATGAGAGTGAGCTTTTTAAGACAACTCAGATTTGCCACTTAGCTATCCCTTCATTGCATGGGAGTGCGAGTGAGCTTTTCTAAAACATACAAAGACATGCACAGAGGCAGTTAAGAAGCCCTTGATCAAGAAGTCTTCTCTTCACACAAAAAGCATTCATGCAAAGAAACACTTTTGCATGTTAATTCAAAGAGACCCCTTGGGTCTATAAAATGGTGAGCTTCCTCACCCAAAAAATATACAGAGAAGGAGCATTTTGAGCGACAAAGTGCTGCTAATTTACTTACTTGCAATTTGTGTTTTCAACATCCATAATCTCTTAATCGAAAGAGAGGTTATTGGGTGACTTTTGAAGGCACGAATCAAGAACCAACACCGATTTTTCTGACCACAATATTCTACCAATTTGCCGACAACACATCACATCAGGTTTCGGACCCATCCTAAGCGGATTGGTGTCGAAGCAAAGTTTCACCCGTGGGTGGTTTGCCTTTGGGCACCCCCCGCTTTATTGCTTTTGGTGATTATTTCTTTTGTAGTGTTTAGCTAGTTTCATGTTTATGCTTTTGTCAAGTTTTTAGTTTATTTAGACTCATTTTAACTATCGTTAGATTTATCTTTTATTTTACATACACAGGTGCTACTGATTCTTTGTTTGTTTCTTTGAACGCAGATTTGCAGCATTAGAAGAGCAGCGAGGAATCTACCTTTATCAATGCAAGCGATGACAACGTTTTGGTTCGCCCATCTTACATGTGGGCACGCGAAAGAAGGAATTCTGAAACAAGTTGTAAAAGACCAACATTTAAGGCTCCTATCCCCTAAAAAGGAAGGAGATGCATTGTAACACAAATTTGAAAAGCATATCAATAAAAGGGTCGTATTTTATATTGCTTTGACATCTTGTGTTCATGTTCTTTCTTTTTATACATTTTTCAATAACATAGGGTTTAAGCGTTATTTTAGTTTGATTTACATTGCATTTTTAGTCTATCCTTTTTGTTTCCAAAATCTCATGTTTTCAATGGCGATCACGGTGGGACCTCTGTCCTCTATTTTTTTAGGTTAGATTACTGATCTGAAATTGCTTGTTTTTTTACAGGTACCTATTTTTCAATATCAGACTGTTATTAGTTTCTGCAAGTGACAATTACAGAATTGGTATTCGTTTCACCCCGAGATGAATAAACTATTCATCTCATCCTGGAACGATTACTGTTCTGATATTCGCCTCACCCAGGGACGAGTATATTTCTGTGCAATTTTTAGAGCAAATCAGAAACATCCTGTTAGGCAGAGAAGAGGTAGGGGTTTTTAAAGCTTCTGTTAAATTTTTGTTTTTCTGTTTTCTAGTTTTCAGTTTTGTATGGCTTAGGGAAAGATTTCTTTTTTTTTTGCTTGTTTCAAATTTTGCACATTAAAATGAACCCCACACATCACGTGGTATTTTAAACCAAGGCGTTGGTCATAAAACCCCAACCCTTGAGCAAGACCAAAGGTGGATTCCATTATCACTTTGGCTTGAGATATTGCATCCATTACCTCAATCGTGACTGTTGCTAGATGTAAATCCTGATGAAAGCTGACTGAGTGTAGCTTGGGGTGATTCCCAGCACGCGAGGATAAGTCTTTTATGGTAGGTGTCATAAACAGAGCGATTCCCCTTTCGTACCGCCTATGTTCCACGTATCATCTGCTCTCACGTACCTATAGTCTCCCTCACGTAATGGCGGGTATATAGAGAGGTTGGTATATCGGTCCGGCAATGGTATATTGAAGGGGCAACCATTTTGGGAGTCATATGAGCCAACATTTTGCATTTAAACGGTTTGCACAAAAATTTTCAAAAACAACACAAAATCATCAAAAATGCACTAAACCAGTTTAGGACACACCATTAATCTTTAAAAGAGATAATCACCATTTGTGTATGCGTGTGTTCATTTCTGCTTAGTGTAACAAAAAGAAATCAGAAAAATCATAAACAAAAGATAAAAATCTACGCATTTTGTCACTTGCTCCAAAAAGCTCCAAGGATTCCCGCAATCGCTTGGTCATCCCCAAAAGGCCCCAAAGGTGTCCATGAACCATTTGGTCAACCCAAGAGTACCCCAAAGGTGCCCATAAGTGATGCAGGAGCATCCAACAAAATATGGGAAATCTTATATTTTTCCCTAAATTTTAATGCATCTTGCCGGGGCCATAACTTCTCAACCGTAGCTCCGATTGATGCAAAATTTTACAAGGAGTTAGTTGGGATAATTTTAAACAAATATGACTCTATAGAGTCCTATTTGCCTCGAAAAGTCAATTTTTGAGGCCAAATTCCATCATCTAGTGCCCCAAAATTAGGTTTTAAAATTACTCGGCTAATTTTTTATGCTTTTTGAGCTGTTCGAAGGTCAATATCTCCTAATGTATTTAGAGTTAGGACTTGAAACTTCATTTTTGTCTTATCTATTGTAAGAGGGATGCGCACCCCAATTTTGGGCCCCATATGTCTCATTTTCAATTTTAGGGTTTTTAGAGAGACATCATCATGGTGCTCACCCGCAGCCAAGCCCACTCACGGGCAGACACTGTGGAGAATGTCCAAGGAGGTACGAGTCACATCCATTATAGTCCCCAGGATTTGGTCATACCACCTTGGCAACCTGGCACACAAGGCAGTCCCCTCCACACCTTAACAAAAAGGGACTATAAGGGCACCTCTTTTAGGGGCACTCCTGTTCAGCATAGCACCCAACACACACCCTTCCATGAGGGGTACATCCGTAGGAGAGCTCCCTTAGATGCTCGCTATGAGTGGTCACCATGCAATGAAGTTCTGGGTCAACATAGGGTTCGACGGGAGGAACCACATGATTACACTCTCCCTCCTTCACCCCCTCTAGTTGTCAGGACTACAAGGATAAATCCAGAGCACAAGGCTCCTCAGGCAGGGCGAGCCAATTCCACCCGTTCCTTTTTCACTTACAAAAGAGAGCACGAGGAAAACCCTTACCTTCCTCAAGATCAATATACATCACGGGATCAATATGCCTCTGCAACTGCTAGCACTTAGGATCACCTACTGAGGCTAAAGCCTCGGGGGAATGCTGCTACCCCCAATAGAGGGAGGTGGCCTATAGAGATCTCGGATCACCATGACCAGGATAGATATCTAGGAGAGGCATCTAGGCCTTCTAGAAATGAGACGGTAGGACCAACTATCTTAGAATCTACCAAGTATATTGCATGCCAGATGCAACTCACGCAACTTGAGCTAGAACAACAACAATTAGAGCACCAGTATCTTTTAAATCAAGAGTGCCTTCAGCGCCAGGAGGATGCGTTGTTACAACACACTATGCAGGTGAAGACTCCAACCCCTCACACACATAATAAAGAACATTATGAGAGACACAACTGGGTGCAAGATAGGTCTCTACGACCTTATCAAATGTTGCCCTCGAAGCCTCCTAGACTTGAGCGGGAGGCCAATTCTAAGACCAATGACGAGCGCCTTCTTCAGGCACCCACCCAAGTTCATGGATCACCCTCAAAAATTCTTCAATAAGCCTCTAAGTAACTTGAGCGAGAAGAATAGCGAGATGAAATGCCCTACCAAGGCATGGGGGGTGCTATTCGGCCACCCCTCCCAAGGCCCCAAGTTCCCCACAACCTGCAATGGGAACAAATCCAAGCTGAGGAGCTCAAATCCCCTGATCCAAGCAATGCGCTACCCGATCACTTAGAGTCGGTAGAGACCAAGATTTTGGGGCCCCAAAAGCCCAACATATGCAAGACTCCTCTCCCAGAGGATCAACCCCTAGTTGTAGAGCTACCTGATGACGAGGTCTTCCATATCTTAGAATCACCAGACTCTGCTGAGCCTGAATCTCTCGCCAAAGATGAGTCAGCATATGCAATAGCATCATGGGACCCGTTTAAGTCAGACAACAATAATTCACAGGTGGTCCCCATGGGTGATCATCACCAAAGTCTCTTAACCTTATTCCCTTTGGAGGCTCCCATCGAGCCCGTGCCATTGTAGGAAAATCAGGTCCCCCCGCAACAAGCATAACAACCCCATGAGGACCACATCAATCTACTCGAACAAGAAGAGCCTAGCATGTCACAGATAGTTGTCGAGGCCAACGAAGGCCTTTGGATCATCGATAATGATTACAAAGATGAAACTGAGATGGCATATCTCAATCATGCGCAACAACACAATCACCCTATAACCCATGATGAACTAATGGCCCAACTAGGCATAAGACTAGAGCATGAGTGGCGCATAGACCCGACCCACTGGCATCACATGTTGATTCTGCTCCTTTGGGAAGATCGCGAGCCACTTCCACCCAGAGATATCATAGCACCATCAGTGCCGAAGGTAGACCCTGTCCTCCTATCCGTGCATAAGTTCGATCCATTCATACCAATTCCTATAGAGCCAGATCCGGTGCACATAAATCATCAAACTGGGGGTACCTCTATTCCTTGAAGAGCTAGTGGGTTACACCAAATGCTCCAAAGGTGTCCATAAACCCTTTGGTCAAACCAAAAGCTCCAAGGATTATCGCAATCGCTTGGTCATCCCAAAAGCTCCAAGGATTATCGCAATCGCTTGGTCATCCCAAAAATCTCCAAGGATTATCACAATCCCTTGGTCATCCCAAAAAGCTCCAATGATTATCGCAATCGCTTGGTCATCCCAAAAAGCTCCAAGGATTATCGCAATCGCTTGGTCATCCCAAAAATCTCCAAGGATTATCACAATCGCTTGGTTATCCCAAAAAGCTCCAAGGATTATCGCAATCGCTTGGTCAATCCCAAAAGCTCCAAGGATGATCGTAATCTCTTGGTCATCCCAAAAACTCCAAGGATTATCGTAATCGCTTGGTCATCCCAAAAGCTCCAAGGATTATCGCAATCGCTTGGTCATCCCAAAAATCTCCAAGGATTATCGCAATCTCTTGGTCATCCCAAAAGCTCCAAGGATTATCGCAATCGCTTGGTCATCCCAAAAGCTCCAAGGATTATCACAATCGCTTGGTCATCCCAAAAAGCTCCAAGGATTATCGTAATCTCTTGGTCAACCCCAACAGCTCCAAGGATTCTCATAATCGCTTGGTCAGCCCTAAATGCCCTAAAGGTATTTATAAACCCTTTGGTCAACACCAAACGCTCCAAGCGTTACCATAACTTCTTGGTCAAAATACATATTCAAAAATCAACAAAAACAACACAAAAATCAAAATCACCAAAACATTTGCATTTCCATTCCATGCATACTCATAAAAAAATCAAAATCACAACAACATTTGCATTTCCATTCCATGCATACTCATATAAAAATCAAAAATCCCAAAACCAATTGCATTTCAATTCCATGCATTCTCATAAAAAAAAAAACTCAAAATACAAAAATATAGGTTGCATTCGGCATCGCATCCATACATTATACATTTGCTAGGTCATACAAGTCAAAAGCACCATAGACAGTCATTACTTGGAAATTCCATATTTTTCCACCTCAGATCCATTTTCATAAATGCCTACATCTAGAATAGCACCATTGCCATTTTTTGCATCGTCAGTTGTATCCTAATGTATATAGGGTTTTCGTCATTCAGCTATTTTTAAATTGCTAGCCAAAAAAAAATTGTACATAGTTAAGCAGATTTTACACGAAAAAAGTTTTACTTGGATCACGCCTTGTTACATAGCATCCCAACACAAATTAACACACATATAATAATTCCTAAGTTGTGTGAACAAAAGATGAAACCTGCAAAGTAATCCAGGTCACCATAAGTGAAACGACTATCTTGCTCATCCCCCTATGCGAATGACCCTAGGAATGCTGAGAGTTGGCAAAAGGACAAGCATCCTCCCTACCCAATTCCCCATGAATCCCAAGTTCTCAAAAGTTGCAAAAACATCAAAAATTTGCAAAACGTCAAAACATTAAAATTTGACATCCTACAGTGCCCACATCAAAAGGCACAAACAATAGTGATTCTCGTCACTCCATATCTAAATCCCTTGCTCAAAAAAAAAAACAAATAAAACAAAAATAAACAGTGATTTTATCACTACAAAGGATGATGGCAAGCCGGGATTCACACCACAAATTCAAAGTAGAATCACAGTAACTTTCATTAAATTTCTTAACACAGTCATACAATAATTTTTCCAGGCTTACAGTCTCTCTTCCCCAATCCCGACTTCACCATCCGTCCCTATTACAAAATTTTGGGTTTTATCGAGGCCCCGATCCTCTAGGCAATTAATGCTCGCCTAACAAGATTCAAATTCGAACTTTCCCCCCCTTTCCGGGGTTTTCAAAATTTTGATCATAAATGGGCCATCTGCCCGATCTACCAAGAGTCCTACATTAATGGTCTTCCTTACTCTGCAACCGCTGCCCTGGGTTAGACTGCTCTTCTGCACCGATGTTTTGTTCAAATCTCCATCCTTCGAACTGCTGTATTGATTGATTTTAACCTTACCATACGTGGCCGTCAACTCCACTTAAATTTACGCGGCAGCTTTCGTGTCCCATTCTGGTCCCTTTTTCTTCACTGGCTGAGTTGTCTCATTACACGTGGCAGCCATGTGTCAAATCCGGCCTTGTATGGCCGTCTGCGTGTTTGTCTCGGGCTGCCTTCCTTTGGCCGCGATATCGCGACATGTCACGATTTCGTGACATGTCGCGATATCGCGACCCAACCACTGCTTCGCCTTCTTTCGATCCAAATTGTCGCGATATCGTGACGTCGCGATATCGCGACGTCGCGATATCGCGACCTAACCACCTCCGCAACTTGGTTCCACGGTGCCTTGCACTTTCTAACCACTTCCGCGCCTTAGACCCACTGTGCCACGTGGCGACTTCACATTAGCCGCGATATCACGACAGAACCTTCCTCCTCTGCAAAGTTTAATAGAACGTCGCGATATCGCGACGAAAACCCACCAAGCCAAACTACAGACTTTTGGGTCGCGATTTCGCGACCCTTCCCCTCCTTGCCTTTTAAAACCATTCCAAACCAAAACTGCTTCACAAAACCTTCCCCACTTCGTAAAATCAACAAGTTAAAAGGTACTGAACATAAAAAGAAAATTGAAGATGCAAGATTGCTCTACCGCTTTCGGATGCTCCTGCATCAGACACCCGGGGTAATTAAAGAAAAGTGATCCTCACTTTTGGGTTGTTAGAGGAAGACCCAGGCGGTCAACCTCCGTTTTAGACAACCAAGTTGCATCTTCAATTGGTCTGCCCCTCCACTTGATCAAATACTCAATTGTCTTGTCTATTCCTGGTCCTTACGCCTTCACGGGTATCCAATACTACTTCGGCTTCATTTGTGCTTGGAGTAGATGCTGGGAACTGCCATAATTTTGAACTTTGCACTTACGTACCTTCTCCCTCATGATATTCCACTAAATCTGAAATATTAAAAATAGGTGAAATATCAAGCCAACTCGGCAATTCTACTTCATATGCATTTCCTGATTCTCGCTTTCCCAGTATCTTACATGGCCCAAACTTTTTCATCTTCAATTTATTATAAGTCTTGGCAGGAAATCTCTCTTTCTTGAGATGCACCATAACCTCATCTCCAACTTTGAAGTCCTTGTACCGCCGCTTCCGGTCTGCCTTTGTCTTATATTGACTGTTCATTTTTGTAATTTGTCTTCTTACTTCCTCATGCAGACTTTTCATATGCTCTGCAAATTCCTCTGCCTCGGCACTACATTTTTCTCTTCTGTCCAACTTTCTTAGTTCAGACACATTCCTCGGGCTGTTTCCATATACTATCTGGAACGGAGATTTATTTGTGCTTTTATTAACTGAACTGTTATATGCAAACTCTGCCTGTGGTAAGACCAAATCCCATCCCTTGGGTTGATCCACTATCAAACATCTCAGTAAATTGCCCAGGCTCCTATTGACCACCTCCGTTTGCCCATCTGTTTGTGGATGGTATGCTGAACTGAATTTCAGGTCTGTCTTCAATTTCTTCCACAGAGTTCTCCAGAAATACCCAACGAACTTGGTATCTCTGTCTGAAACTATACTTCTTGGTAGACCGTGAAGTCGTACCACTTCCTTGAAGAACAACCCAGCAATGTGAACTGCATCACTTGTCTTTTGGCAGGGAATGAAATGTGCCATTTTGGAGAACCGATCAACCACCACAAATACTGAGTCATTTCCCCTCTGTGTTCTCGGCAATCCAAGAATAAAATCCAGGCTTATGTCCTCCCATGGTCTCTCAGGCACAGGTAATGGCTGGTACAGCCCTGTATTTTGTTTTACACCCTTTGCCATCTGGCATATTCTGCAACCTTGTACAAACTTCCGCACATCTTGCTGAAGTTGTGGCCAGTAGTAATTTTCCTCAACCAAGGCAATGGTCTTATCCCGACCAAAATGCCCAGCCAATCCTCCGTTGTGCTTCTCTTTGATTAAATTCTCCCGCATGGAACTTCTGGGAATGCACAACTTACTACCCTTGAACAACATTCCGTCTTGGATTAAGAAATCCAACCATTTTGTTCTATCCATAGTAATAGGTATCGAGCAAGCCTTCCAGGCTTCTGCAAAATCCGGATCTGCAGGGTACAGACCCTTCAGTTCTTCAAATCCCACTACTTCTACTGTCAACCTAGTCAGCAAAGTCTGCCTTCTGCTTAAGGCATCTGCAACTCTGTTTGACTTCCCACTTCTGTGCTTCGGTACAAAGGTATAACTTTGGAGGAACTCCACCCATTTCATGTGCCTTTGGTTCAGTTTTGTCTGACTGTTAATGTATTGCAAAGCACGATGGTCGATAAGCGAGTACAAACTCCTTTGGTAATAAATAATGTCTCCACTTCTTCAGGGCCTGAACTATAGCATAAAATTCTTGATCATAGATTGAATACTTTTTTCGAGCATCATTTAACTTCTCGCTGAAATAAGCAAGCGGCTTGCCTCCTTGACTCGATACAGCCCCTATTGCACTGCCACTGGCATCACAGTCCACCTGAAATACCTTGTTGAAGTCTGGAAGTGCCAAAACAGGCTGCTCTGTAACTTTTCTCTTTAATGTATCAAAGCTCCTTTCAGCCCCTGATGTCCATTTGAACTCCTTTTTATCTCCCCTCATTGTCTCTGTGAGAGGTGCACAAATACTGCTGAAGTTCTTTATGAACTTCCTATAAAAACTGGCCAGACCATGGAATGACCTCACTTTTGTTGTGCTCTTTTGAGTAGGCCATTCAATGATGGCTCTCACCTTTCGGGGTCCATCTTCAGACCTTCTGCTGAGATTACAAACCCCAAGTATACCAATTCCTTCTTGACAAAATTACACTTTTTCAAATTTATTAATAAGCTGTTCTTCTCGTGACTTTTCAAAGACCCTCCTGATATGCATCAGGTGTTCCTCCAGGTTCCTGCTTGAATATCAATATATCATCTAAATAAACAATAACAAACTTTCCCGAGAAATTCTTTCGGTACTTCATTCATCAGCCGCATGAAGGTACTTGGTGCATTGGACAGTCCAAAGGGCATGACCAACCACTCAAACAGGCCTTCTCTTGTCTTGAAGGCTGTCTTCCATTCATCTCCCTCTCGGATACGGATCTGATGATAGCCACTTTTCAGGTCAATCTTTGTGAAGTACTCGGATCCACTTAAACAGTCCATGATATCATCCATTCTTGGTAATGGGAATCCGTACTTAATAGTAATTTTGTTGATGGCCCGTGAATCTGTACACATCCTCCATTCCCCATCCTTCTTTGGCGCCAGCACTGCAGGTACTGCGCATGGACTCAAACTTTCCCGAATCAATCCCTTTTCTAATAATTCTTGGACTTGTCTATTTAATTCCTCAGTCTCTACAGGTGTCATCTTGTGTGCAGCTTTATTTGGCAGGCTTGATCCTGGTATTAAATCTATATGATGGCTAATTTTTCTCCACGGGGGTAAGCCCTCAGGTACATTGTCTGACACAATGTCTGGAAATTCCTCCAGCAGATTTAGAACTTCTGCTGGGGTATCCTGGCATTCCTTCCCCCTAACTCTAGGGATTATTGCATAACATAAATGTTCATGCTTTAACCCGTTCAGAAACTCTCTTCCCTCAACTAAACAGACTCTGGAAATATTACATACCTTTTCATCTGCATCCTTCAAGGGCTTTAGTTTATGGCGTACACCATTCTTTGTCAATGAGTAGGTGTTGGCACGGCCATCATGTATTGCACTCCGGTCAAACTGCCAGGGTCTCCCCAGCAACATGTGGCAAGCATCCATGGGCAAGATGTCACACAGGACCTCATCACAATAATTTCCAATGTTAAATTTAACAGAACACTGCTCGTTGACCAAAGCTCTGTGGTCCTTTTGTAACCATGCGACCCGGTATGGGTGTGGGTGCTTCTTCCTTTCTAACTGTAACTTTGTAACCATTTCCTCAGAAACCAGGTTATCCGTGCTACCATTATCAATAATGATATTGCAAACCTTGCCCGCACATTTACATCTAGTGCGGAATAAACTTTTCCTCTGGTCGGTGTCCTTCTCCTCATTCAACAGGACTCTTCTTACAATCATTGTTTCTCCTCTCTCCGCTTCTTCGGAATGCTCAGATTCAGCATCCTCCTCTGCCACAGCAGCTCTGGCTGGGCCCTCAGGCCTCTTGTTTGTTCTTTCTCGGTGTTGTGGACATTCAAATGCCCGGTGTCCTTCTTCACCACAGTGGAAACATGTTCCACGAAATACTCCTCTTCCAAATCCTCGTCCAGATCCACCCCGTCCTCTTGGGTAGCTGTTCTGATCTCGGGGCTGATAAACATCTTCTTCTTTTTGTTCTTGGTTACTACTGGCTTCACCAGTCTTCTTCGGATCTTTGTACTTTTCCCCACTGGTCCTCCCACCAGTCCTTCCACCTCGGCCTCTTCCTCTTTGCTTGCCTTCAAACCGCTTGTTCAGCTTTTCTTCTACCTTCAAGGCAAATTGGTAAGCATCCTCAATGGTGTTTACTCGAACCAGGCTCAGTTCTTCCTGGATACCAAGCCTCAACCCATTAATGTAACGGGCCACCTTCTCTTTGTTTGCCTCTAAATGCCCTGTTCTAATAGAAATTTTGTAAAACTCTTCGATGTACTCTTGGACGAGTTTTGTTTGTCTGTCTCCAAGCTCCGCATTTTTCTTAGCGAGATCTAACTCGTAATCTGCCGGGATGAACTGTCTTTTCAGCTTCTCCACCATTCTATCCCATCTCGTTATTCTCTCCTTCCCTTTTCTGTTCCTCTCCAACTGTATTCCTCTCCACCAAATGTTGGCATGACCCTTCAACTTAGTCTTAGCAAATCTGACCCGGTTAGGGTCCTCAACTTCCTCGTACTCGAAATATTCCTCTAAATCATTTATCCAGTCAATCACTTCTTCTGGATTTAGGTTTCCCGAGTATGTAGAAACCTCCATTTTAGGCTGCTTTCCAATCTGAGAGATGGCCTTATACAACCGGGCTTGAGCTGGATCCACAACTTCTTCTTCTTCCTCAGACTGTTCTTCCTCTTCAACTTCGTCTTCACTTTCCTCATCCCCTCCGGGTTCGCGCCTTCTGCGTAACTCTGCTTGCAGGGCTTGAACCTGCCTTTGCAAGGCTCGGAAGTCTTCGGCCGGCACCACATCTCCTCCTCCGCCTCGGTTCCTTCGTGGAGGCATTATATTTCTCTTTTTTTTTTTTTTTTAGAAAATCTTTCCACAGATCCTGGTGTAACTGCCTCCTTCTCCGGCGATCTGTTACACTCTCAGGAGCTCCCGCTCTGATACCACTTGATGGCAAGCCGGGATTCACACCACAAATTCAAAGTAGAATCACAGTAACTTTCATTAAATTTCTTAACACAGTCATACAATAATTTTTCCAGGCTTACAGTCTCTCTTCCCCAATCCCGACTTCACCATCCGTCCCTATTACAAAATTTTGGGTTTTATCGAGGCCCCGATCCTCTAGGCAATTAATGCCTGCCTAACAAGATTCAAATTCGAACTTTCCCCCCCTTTTCGGGGTTTTCAAAATTTTGATCATAAATGGGCCATCTGCCCGATCTACCAAGAGTCCTACATTAATGGTCTTCCTTACTCTGCAACCGCTGCCCTGGGTTAGATTGCTCTTCTGCACCGATGTTTTGTTCAAATCTCCATCCTTCGAACTGCTGTATTGATTGATTTTAACCTTACCATACGTGGCCGTCAACTCCACTTAAATTTACGCGACAGCTTTCGTGTCCCATTTTGGTCCCTTTTTCTTCACTGGCTGAGTTGTCTCATTACACGTGGCAGCCATGTGTCAAATCCGGCCTTGTATGGCCGTCTGCGTGTTTGTCTCGGGCTGCCTTCCTTTGGCCGCGATATCGCGACATGTCACGATTTCGTGACATGTCGCGATATCGCGACCCAACCACTGCTTCGCCTTCTTTCGATCCAAATTGTCGCGATATCGCGACATCGCGATATCGCGACATCGCGATATCGCGACCTAACCACCTCCGCAACTTGGTTCCACGGTGCCTTGCACTTTCTAACCACTTCCGCGCCTTAGACCCACTGTGCCACGTGGCGACTTCACATTAGCCGCGATATCGCGACCTGTCGCGATATCACGACAGAACCTTCCTCCTCTGCAAAGTTTAATAGAACGTCGCGATATCGCGACGTCGCGATATCGCGACAACTGAAGCCCTTTACTTTTGCAAAGTGAGACCGTCACGATATCGCGACGTCGCGATATCGCGACGAAAACCCACCAAGCCAAACTGTAGACTTTTGGGTCGCGATTTCGTGACCCTTCCCCTCCTTGCCTTTTAAAACCATTCCAAACCAAAACTGCTTCACAAAACCTTCCCCACTTCGTAAAATCAACAAGTTAAAAGGTACTGAACATAAAAAGAAAATTGAAGATGCAAGATTGCTCTACCGCTTCCGGATGCTCCTGCATCAAAGGAGCAAGTATCCCAATACAATTGAAGAAAATAAGGGAGTCGAACTTGAATCCCTGGAACTCTCAACATTTCGACAGGTCATGAGGCAAGCTTCAGTACCGGTTTGGTTGATAGCCTATCGATCATCGGCGGTAAACCTCCCGCATGACGATATATCTGTCACATTAACTTGTGTACAGATCAATGTTTGCATGTGGATGAGCTAGCTTATGGTATCCTAGATAGCATCGCAGATTAATTGGACTAAATACAATAAAGGAGTTAGTGGAGCTAATTAGGTGATCCTCAGTATAGGTTCGGTTGAAAGCCCATCTGGCACTGGCGGTATCCTGATGAATAACACATAAACGAACTCAATCGCACACACAGGGATGTGAAATAACTTGGTTAAATTCAAGTCGGATTTATACCTTGTTCAAAAGTCTTGCGAGATAAATGTACAATCTTGGCTAGTTAGTTAAAATATCTGAATCTCAAAAAATCTTAACTACATTTTAACAACAACTGTCACATTTTATTCCGTACATCACCATCAAAATATATGCAAAATACAAAAAAATTTTCACATGCAGAGTCATCCCATTAGTATTGCAAGTTAGTCAAATCTTGTACAATCTATGGTGCATCGACACATCATCAACAACTCATCTCCTTCATTTCATATGCATACATCATACAAATTAGAAACATCACATTAATAATCACCTCTGCATACATCAAACACATACATAAAAACACACCACAACAAAAACAATAAAAACAAACACAACAAAACAACCAAACTATAAAAATGACAAATGCCAACAAAACCACTAAAAATTGTCGGACAAAAGTGCTCTTGCACTTAACCTCTTGGCATAAGAAAACTGATGTCGGGGTTTACCTTGTCATTATCTTATTCCCCAAGAAGGCTACCATAGCCGGACCGCTCCACGGGAAGACGGATTTTCGCCAATGTTACCCCCAAATGGCATCCCAAAATGGGTTCACACCCACCAAAAATAGGTCAAAACAATCGAGAAACTGCTCGAGCATGCACCTCGGATAACATCCGAAGGCACCCTCACTTAAGTCATCTTGGGTCAAGCGACTCGTCGCTTTTCTCATAGCGATCATTCCTTCATCGATTTGTCGCTTGAGGGGGTAGTCACACTTAAGTCACCAATCAACAAACACACACCCAATCAAGGCAATGGCATGCATTCAAAGAATCATTGACAAAGACAATCACGCTCTTGCTTGGGGCAGCAAACAAGCAATAATCACTAATTGATCAAACACTTGGCATTCATGAATCATGAACACAAGGTTCCCCCATGGATAAAAGGTTGCACCCTTTGCCTATTCATGATTGATCAATGACCAAGCTCAAGTCACACCTCATCGAAACAGGTTAATACTTGAAATCAAGTTCCTTAGCTCGTCAGAAGCAAGGATTCAAGAATGCATGCCCTTTCCATACTTGGGGCATCAAGAGTTGGTTAGGTTACTAAGAAACCCTAATAATTAGTGCTTTGGTTATCTATTTTTTCTCAGCACTGCACCATGTGCAGCGCTTCCCAAAAATGGGCATCTGTAGACACCAAAATAGCACCAATCCGATTACGTGACAACAAGCACTGATCGCACTAACACACATAGCCCCCAGGGGCAGCCCCAGAGGTTAAAACAGTGGTTCTAACCACTCACATAGCAGTTTTACAAGTCAAAAATCAATTTGGCACCTTTTAGACACTCTGCTTCTTATTCGCTCCACCTAGGGACGAGTGTGGACTGGTACTCGTTTCACCCAGGGACGAGTACGGATTTGTACTCATTTCACTCAAGGACGATTACTAGCACTCACTTCTGGGTGGGACGAATGCCAGGTTTGACCGGCAAAAAGTCAGATCTTGGCGCATGACAACTCAGAACTGCCACTTAGCTTTTCTTGCATGGCATAGGAGTGCGAGTGAGTTCTTTTGACAACTCATATCTTCCAATTGACTCTCCCTTCACTGCATGGGAATGAGAGTGAGCTTTTTAAGACAACTTAGATTTGCCACTTAGCTATCCCTTCATTTCATGGGAGTGCGAGTGAGCTTTTCTAAAACATACAAAGACATGCACAGATGCAGTTAAGAAGCCCTTGATCAAGAAGAAGTCTTCTCTTCACACAAAAAGCATTCATGCAAAGAAACACTTTTGCATGTTAATTCAAAGAGACCCCTTGGGTCTATAAAATGGTGAGCTTCCTCACCCAAAACATATACAGAGAAGGAGCATTTTGAGCGACGAAGTGCTGCTAATTTACTTACTTGCAATTTGTGTTTTCAACATCCATAATCTCTTAATCGAAAGAGAGGTTATTGGGTGACTTTTGAAGGCACGAATCAAGAACCAACACCGATTTTTCTGACCACAATATTCTACCAATTTGCCGACAACACATCACATCAGGTTTCGGACCCATCCTAAGCGGATTGGTGTCGAAGCAAAGTTTCACCCGCGGGTGGTTTGCCTTCGGGCACCCCCCGCTTTATTGCTTTTGGTGACTATTTCTTTTGTAGTGTTTATATAGTTTCATGTTTATGCTTTTGTCAAGTTTTCAGTTTATTTAGACTCATTTTAACTATCGTTAGATTTATCTTTTATTTTACATACACAGGTGCTACTGATTCTTTGTTTGTTTCTTTGAACGCATATTTGCAGCATTAGAAGAGCAGCGAGGAATCTACCTTTATCAACGCAAGCGGTGACAACGTTTTGGTTCGCCCATCTTACATGTGGGCACGCGGAAGAAGTAATTCTGAAACAAGTTGTAAAAGACCAACATTTAACGCTCCTATCCCCTAAAAAGGAAGGAGATGCATTGTAACACAAATTTGAAAAGCATATCAATAAAATGGCCGCATTTTATATTGCTTTGATATCTTGTGTTCATGTTCTTTCTTTTTATACATTTTTCAATAACATAGGGTTTAAGCGTTATTTTAGTTTCATTTACATTGCATTTTTAGTCTATCCTTTTTGTTTTCAGAATCTCGTGTTTTCACTACCCTGTGATTATCAACCAACCTCAAATTACTAAGAAGAATAGGAGCCATGTTATCTGACATGTGACTTTCCCCATTAGTCTTTGTGGTATTTCCAAGCAGCATCCACCAAGACTGGTAGCTCGAATAATTTTTACTGTGAGTCCATTTCAAAAAAGAGACGGGAATACTCATAGCCTTCAAACTTACAATGCCTTATTTGTTGGTAAATTTGACTATCATTCTTGGCATCTTGTTGAATAAGCTCCTCTACTTCGCTCGAGACACCGTGTTCCCATTTGAAAAGTCCGTCACCATCGACACCCAAATTTTCTAGCTTATCAGCAACTTTGTTAGCTTCTCGAAAGACATGTTGGGCTTTTATGTCCTGTCTTCCCTAGAAAAGGATCCTAGCCTCTTCAACAATTGTTTTAATCCTCCAAGGAGGTGTTTTCCAATTATTGAGGAGATTTATAACATGCATAGATTCTCCTTCTACAATCAAATTGCCTTCTAATTCTTGATTCATTTGAAGGCCTCTCCACATAGCTCTAGCTTCAGCTTCGTTGCTCATCCTTGTTCCCAAATATTTAGAAAATGAAAGCATCATATTCCTATTATGATCTCACATAATACCACCAGCACCCGCTTTTCCAATATTTTCCTTAGCCGCTCCATCAAAATTAAGCTTAAACCAACCTGTAGGAGGTGGGGACCACTTAACATTGGCTCTGGGGTTGACTACCCTAGGCACAGACTCATGTAACAATGTTAAGCTTAAATATTAAGCAATCATGGTCTCTTATAGATGAGTTTTACGACTATCAAAAGGGATAAGGTTCACATTCTCGTTGGCAAAGGATAGGATCTTGGCAATGATAGTTTGATGATCATGGATAGACTCATTAAAGACTCTATGGTTCCTTTCTAACCACACCTACCAAATATAGTGATTGAGACAAATTTTCCACATGTATCTAAGTCTTTGGCTTGAAAATGGGTAAGGCCACTAGACGAAAAAATCAAGTACGATGGCTGGTTTAACCCAAGAAATATTGAAGGCCTAAAAACCCCACTTAGGACAGTCAAGGAAAAAGGGCACTCAAGGAAAATGTGATAAATAGTCTCCCAATTAGCCCTACATAGATAACATCAATTAGTGATACAAATACCTTTACGCATCATATTATCAATGGTTAGAATTCTTCCTTGGATAACCAGCCATGAAAAGACTACAATTTTTGGAATTAAATTTTTTATCCAAACTAAGTCCTTTTGGAGGACAAAATCTTCGTCATCAAGCGAAGCTTGTAAGCTAATTTAACAGTGAACTGCCCATTTTTCGTAGGAGCCCAGGTCACTTGATCTTCCTTGGGTATCATGGGGATAAACTGTTTCCCGAGAATGTTACAAAGATCATTTGATTCCGTTTGAAATCCCTAAATCCTTATTTGTTTCCACTTCATTCTGCATCTATCCTCAGCCATATAATCGGAGACTTTTCTACCAATGAGTTCTTTCGTGATATCTTTGATTCGGGCTAAGTTAGGATATTGTGTTAGTGGTTCATCCTTATACCACCTATCATTCTAGAAATTTATCCTCTCACCATTGCCTAAAACCCATATTAAACCTTTTTTGATGATTTCCTTACAATTGAGAATTGCTTTCCAAAAAGCAAAACCTCTTATTGGAACTGAGTCACTTAGAAATTCCATATTTTGAAGATACTTTCATTTGATGATAGTTGTCCATTCATTTTCTTCACAAAAAATGAGGCACCATGCCTACTTAGCTAGTAAAGCTAAATTCATATGAGTAATTCTCCTTAGACCTAAGCCCCCATTTTCCCTGGGTCTGCACACTTTGGTCCATCCTACAAGGTGTATCCTTTTTTCTCCTCTGATCCAGTACATAAAAATTATTTTTGGAGTTTCTCATTTTTTTGGAAAACCTTCACAGGGGCTTTGAAAACAAAGAGGAAATAGATTGGAATGCTCTGAAGAGAGGCCTTAGTGAGGTTCAGCTTTCCTGCTTGAGATAGAAGATGACCTTTCCATCGAACAAGTTTTTTTTTTAATTCTTTCAATAACCATGTCCCACATTGACTCTCTCGGAGAACCAATGAAAAGAGGAAGACCAAGATACGAAGTGGGGAGGTTTGCTATATCACACCCTAAAATTTTTGCAATCCTTCCTTGCCTTTGAATGGGGGTGTTCAAGAAATATAACTTGCTTTTACTGAAATTAACTTTTTGACCAGTAACGTCCTCATAGAGTTGTAGGATGTAATTCTTTTGGCCTCAACCATCGAAACCTTAGTCAATAGAAGGGTATCATTGATGAATTGTTGGTGAGAAATAGACCTAGTGAGAGATGTTGCCTTGATTCTTGATATTAGCCTTGAACTGCAAGCATTTTTGATGGTTCTGCCTAAAGCTTCTGCCACAATTATGAACATCATGTCAATTTGACTCATGTACCATCATAAGCATTACAACCCATTCAAAGCCTTTGGCCCTTCTCACAATGGGCCTAGATTTGATTTCCAAAATCTCACCTGCCTCTTCAGGACAACACAAATTCATCATAACTGCCATAGATTACTTCACCAAATGGGTTGAAGCGATCCCATTGACCACTATGACTAGACCTCGAATTATGGAGTTTATACTCCAACATATTATCTATCATTTTTGGATTCCATCAAAAATAGTTTTTTATAATGGTAACTCTTTCAATACCAAGGATGTTTGAGCATTATGCAACAAGTACAATATCCAACACAGTTTCTTGACTCCAAAATACCCATAAGCAAATGGATAATCTAAAGTGACCAATAATACATTGATAGCCATTCTTAAGAAACTTGTCAAAGAAAACCATAGGGATTGGTATACTCAACTCCCCTTAGCATTATGGGCTTATCGAACAAGCATCCAAACGTCAACAAGGGCAACTCTATTTTCTTTGTTCTATGGATCCAAAGCTATCATACCTCTTGAGCTCGAGATCCCTTCTTTATGGGTTGCATTACAATAATTCATGGATGACAATATAGCTAGACAATCACATCTTGACCAACTTACACTCCTTGATGAAAGGTGAATCAATGTCTTAGAACATCTACGAGTATATCAAGACTGCATCAAGCATGCTTATAATGCAAAAATCCATCCTCGTGAATTCCAAGTAGGAGATATTATTCTTAAATAGAATCAGTAGAACACCAATGCATTGCTTTTCCAAGATTTTCCTTAGCTGCTCCATCAAAATTAATCTTAAACCAACCTGTAGGAGGTGGGGACCACTTAACATTGGCTCTGGGGTTGACTACCCTAGGCACAGACTCATGTAACAAGGTTAATCTTAAATATTGAGCAATCGTGGTCTCTTGTAGATGAGGTTTATGACTATCAAAAGGGATAAGGTTCACATTCTCATTGGCAAAGGATAAGATCCTGGCAATGATAGTTTGATGATCATGGATAGACTCATTAAAGACTCTATGGTTCCTTTCTAACCACACCTGCCAAATATAGTGATTGAGACAAATTTTCCACATGTATCTAAGTCTTTGGCTTGAAAATGGGCAAGGCCACTAGATGAACAAATCAAGTACGATGGTTGGTTTAACCCAAGAAATATTGAAGACCTAAAAACCCCACTTAGGACATTCAAGGAAAAAGGGCACTCAAGGAAAATGTGATAAATGGTCTCCCAATTAGCCCTACATAGATAACATCAATTAGTGATACAAATACCTTTACACATCATATTATCAATAGTTAGAATTCTTCCTTGGATAACTAGCCTTGAAAAGACTATAATTTTTGGAATTAAATTTTTTATCCAAACTAAGTCCTTTTGGAGGACAAAAAATATTTGTCATCAAGCAGAAGCTTGTAAGCTGATTTAACAGTGAACTGCCCATTTTCCATAGGAGCCCAAGTCACTTGATCTTCCTTGGGTCTCATGGGGATAAACTGTTTTTCGATAATGTTACAAAGACCATTTGATTCCGCTTGAAATCCCTAAATCCTTATTTGTTTCCACTTCATTTTGCCTCTATCCTCAACCATATAATCGCAGACTTTTTTGCCAATGAGTTCTTCCATGATATCTCTGATTCGGGCTAAGTTAGGATATTGCATCAGTGGTTCGTCCTTAGCCCACCTATCATTCTAGCAATTTATCCTCTCACCATTGCCTAAAACCCATATTAAACATTTTTTGATGATTTCCTTACAATTGATAATTGCTTTCCAAAAAGCAAAACCTCTTATTGGAACTGAGTCACTTAGAAATTCCATATTTTGAAGATACTTTTGTTTGATGATAGTTGTCCATTCATTTTCTTCACCAAAAATGAGGCACCATGCCTACTTAGCTAGTAAAGCTAAATTCATATGAGCAATTCTCCTCAGACCTAAACCCCCATTTTCCCTGGGTCTGCACACTTTGGTCCATCCTACAAGGTGTATCCTTTTTTCTCCTCGGATCCAGTCCATAAAAATTATTTTTGGAGTTTCTCATTTTTTTAGAAAAACTTCACAGGGGCTTTGAAAACAAAGAGGAAATAGACTGGAATGCTCTGAAGAGAGGCCTTAATGAGGTTCATCTTTCCTGCTTGAGATAGAAGATGACCTTTCCATCCAACAAGTTTTTTTTAATTCTTTCAATAACCATGTCCCACATTGACTCTCTCGGAGAACCAATGAAAAGAGGAAGACCAAGATACAAAGTGGGGAGGTTTGCTATATCACACCCTAAAATTGTTGCAATCCTTCCTTGCCTCTGAATGGGGGTGTTCAAGAAATATAACTTGCTTTTACTGAAATTAACTTTCTGACCAGTAACGTCCTCGTAGAGTTGTAGGATGTAATTCTTTTGGCCTCAACCATCGACGCCTTAGTCAATAGAAGGGTATCATCGATGAATTGTTGGTGAGAAACAGCCCTAGTGAGAGATGTTGCCTTGATTCTTGATATTAGCCTTGAACTGCAAGCATTTGTAATGGTTATGCCTAAAGCTTCTGCCACAATGATGAACATCACATCAATTTGACTCATGTACCATCATAAGCATTACAACCCATTCAAAGCCTTTGGCCCTTCTCACAATAGGGCCTAGATTTGATTGCCAAAATCTCACTTGCATCTTTAGAACAACATAAATTCATCATAACTATCATAGATTACTTCACGAAATGGTTTGAAGCGATCCCATTGACCACTACGACTAGACCTCGAATTATGGAGTTTATACTCCAACATATTATCTGTCATTTTTGGATTCCATCAAAAATAGATTTTTATAATTGTAAGTCTTTCAAAAACAAGGATGTTCGAGCATTATGCAACAAGTACAATATCCAACACAGTTTTTTGACTCCAAATTACCCATAAGCAAATGGATAAGCTAAAGTGACCAATAAGACATTGATAGCCATTCTTAAAAAATTTGTCAAAGAAAACCATAGGGATTGGTATACTCAACTCCCCTTAGCATTATGGGCTTATCGAACATGCATCTGAACGTCAACAAGGGCAACTCTATTTTCTTTGGTCTATGGATCCAAAGAAATAATACTTCTTGAGCTCGAGATCCCTTCTTTATGGGTTGCATTACAATAATTCATGGATGAAAATATAGCTAGACAAGCACATCTTGACCAACTTACACTCCTTGATGAAAGGTGAATCAATGTCTTAGAACATCTACGAGTATATCAAGAATGCATCAAGCATGCTTATAATGCAAAACTCCATCCTCGTGAATTCCAAGTAGGAGATATTATTCTTAAAGAGAATTAGTAGAACACCAATGCATTGTTGGTGGCTAACTGATTAGGTCCATACATTTTTAATTACAAGTTGGGTCTAAGGATATATAGACTTGCAAATTTAAAGGGACCATTGGAACCTGATCCATTAAATATTATACACCTAAAGGATTTCTATGCATAATGCAAGTTATACATATGAACATATATATGGCTAAAAAAATACTCCCTCAAATGAAAAAATGCATTCAATCATCAAACAACATCATCATTAAGTGACCCTTGTATCTAGTGAATTACCCTACATACCTGGCGGTTGCAACGACTAGCAATCCATGCAATTCGGTAGGATGGGTAGCTCACCATAAGGACACTTATTCACAATAATCCAACATCATCACATGTGACATTAAATCCACTAGGTCCATTAATATTTGAGTATGGCTCTGTTCAAGCTAATTTGCACAAGGTTATCCTTAGCCTTTTTCGTTGGGTTACAAAAGTAGAAAACATTCAATCATAATTTGGTAATAATTATCGAAATCACTACGAGTGTCAAATTTCTAAAGTGCATGGTTCCTAATGCCATATCATTTGGTAGGAATTGTTACAGTCACATGGGCACTTGAACTCCCAATGTGGTTGATGATTTTACCATGATAGTTTGTGCATCATCGAAACCAAAGGTAAATTTACAACAACAATGATCCTAAACTTGGGGTATCGAGTTGACCTTCAATGTCACACATTTGTATACATCACATCCACCTCCTTTCATCATCCACATTTTTTCAATTGGCTTATGGGTTTCATTCTTCACCCATTCACCAATTAAGGGGGTAAGCAAACAAATTAAAATTTCAAAAATCATTCATTCTTGAGCATCGAGAATATTTGAGTCCATTTATCTATCCAATAAGGATAGGTGTCTCTTGTTTTTACACCACATTATGTTTTACACAACATGGTACAAAAATGGGCATCTGTAGACACAAAACCTAGGCATTTATGCTTTACCATAAGGCCTTGCACATTTCACCCACATTACACATCATAATCTTGCATAATAAAATTATATACCTAAGTCTAAACTTAGGTGTATAAATCCTGCACATTATCCTATTTTCCAGATTTTAATAAATCTAGAAAATCTTCTTAGGATATCCTACCTAATCACTAGACAAGTGTTCTATCCACCACTACCCCTTACCTTACCACATCTCACAAACTTCACTTCACTTACACCTACCCACTTGCCACATCTCATACACTCATGTCACCCTTGTCCTTCACATCAGCTCACTCCACTTGCACTCACCCATTACCCTAGTTAAGTGAGACACCCTAGGTGACTCACTATAACTTCTCCCTCCATTTGGTAGCCTTGGATTGCCACTGGAAATTTTGGCTTATCGCCTCCCTTTCCTTTCAAAACCCCAAAATTATCTACAAAAGCAAAACCACCCCATCAACCAAAGGAGGTTGAGAGAATACACCATCAAGCTACCAAAATCACACTAGGAGCTCTCTCGCATCTCGAGGAAATCAAATATTAGAAGCCCCGAAGTGCTCTTTGGAATATTTTTGCCATACAGCCTCAACCACCCATCCATGGTTACACAATCACAATTGCCCTCACGTGGTTGCCTAACTGCCCTCCCACAATTGCCCAACCAGGATCATGCACCCGCAGTTACCTAGAATGTAGGAAAACTCGTGAACGGTGCAGATAATATTAGTAAGGTTTTGATTTTATTAGCAAGGCATCTAGATTTATTTTTCTATGTTTTTTGAAAATATTAGTTAAATGGTTTTATTGCATTGGTTTTCAATCACATATACATGTGCTACTAAACCTTTGTTTGCTTTGTCATGTGTGTAGGAGATAGGTATCTAAAGAGCTATTGAAGCTGAGAGTGGTCCCACATCTAGGATACAAAAGCCCACTCACCCTTGGAGTTGTAGCAGAGGAGCAAAAGACACCAGTATGATTTGTTTGGAGAACCGAAGATCATTGTTTGAGCACTTGTACTTTATAAAAAGAAGGCATTGTAATACCCATCCCTAAGCATTGGGGCATGAAGCATTGTAAATTGGGATATTAAGGATCCCTCGTGTTAATATAAAAGAAACACGCTTTTTATTATAAGTGTTCACTTTCATATATGTGCTTTGGTGTTGAATATTTTGCTACAAATACCTCTAATACATGCCTAGGTTTTGATAAGATTTGACCCTTTAAATGTCCTACAAGTGTGCCCTGACACACTTGTTGATCCTACAAGTGCATTTTAGTGCACTTTTATTGATGTTGGCAAAACTCTAGTATCGATATATGGATTCCCTATCACTGCTAGTTAAGTTTGCATCTCACCATACCAACAAAATTACATAAATTAAGGTTTTTTAACTAGCAATTAATATAGCTTGCATGAGATTATCTCTACTAATCTAGCCCTCTCTTGAATCTCATAATAATTCACCTTCCATAGTCCAATATTCTTGCCACATCATCCTCTTCACTTACCTATAATCAGTCTTCCTACATCATCACTAACTCCTCATTGTCACCTCTCAAACTTGGCATGAATTTGCCAATGATCGACTGCATAAATTATAAAACTACCCCTATCAGGGTATCTCAGGTGATCAAGAGTTAGAATTGGAAATTTTGGTAATCAAGAATCTTGGCAATTATATATTTGGAGCAACTATTTTCTTTGGAAGATTTTTTAATTTCTTCATAGATACTTGCTGCTACAGAGATCATTGATTGAAAAAATTTAGAAGTTAACTAGAGGAATTTTACAATATCCAGGCCTACTTCCACTTAGCTCTTATAACTAGATATCTAGCATACACATAAGTTCCACAAAGGGTTTCTAGAGGAAATCCCATTATATGAAGCATTAAAAGAAACACAAATATTAGAAGGATTGTAAATCCTTTTTTCATCTTTAATAATTATTTTAGCAATGATTTGATCCTATTTGTAGCACCGTTAAAGTAATCATTTGATCTCATCTTTAGTACTATTTTAGAAATAATTTTTACTATATGTATTATTCAATCCTCTTGCATGTTCTATGTTATACCTTTTCTTGTTTTAATCACCTTTTAAAGAAATCAAGATCTAATCTATTTATCAAGGAAGTGATACAATCTCAATGAAATTGGATATATCCACTTTTCTTGATTGTTTCAATTGCAAATATATTGTTTTACAGGTGTAGGACAAGTGCACTACAATAGTACAAGTGTGTTGTAGCAAAAGGAGTTCACTATAATAGAACAAGTGCACTATGACACATTTGTCTAGACAAGAAAAACTAGGTCTAAATTTGTTGGTTTTGCTTTGTGTAAAATTATGTTAGGTTTTCTATCTCGATTTCTATGCCTATTGTGTTTTGTGTTCATAAATCCATAAATAGGTGTATTTATAAGAAATATGGCTAAATGATCATTTTATCTATAGATTAATTTTGTCAATTTAGGGTTTTCTAAGCCTCCCTTGCCTTTTGTAATTGATTTTGTAACAAAATATTTGCAAATAAAAGGCCTTTTTGAAACTCACCTTGTTCTGCATTCTACATTCATTAGGCATTTAAAGGTCATAAAGCACATAATTGTATTTTTATTGCCTTGCATTTTTTTGTTGCATATTGCTCTCATTTGTACCTTGAATCAAATCGCACATATTAAACATTCTTGTTGTTAGCTTTTTAGCTAGATTATCATAGGTCCCAAATATCCAAGATCTTGAGTAGTCTCAAATATTAGAGTAATTTAATATAAATGGTTAAAATAAATTAATATAACATTTAGGAAAATAATAATAATATTGAAATAAATGGTCAATATAATTCATGAAATAACATAAAGAAAACTTAAATTAATATTGCTCAAAATTGTATACAAGCTTGTGATTCTTTTGATTCTTCTCCATACAATGCATGGATCTTTGTCTCCATAATATAATAATAGGAAGGTGAATCTTTAAATATTTGACTATTGTTCTCCTCACATATTCGATAGATGCAACTTTTCCTATTCCACACATAAGATAAGCCTCTCATGCCTTTTGGCTTCACATCTTGCCAGTTGTATACATGACTCTTTACTCTCTATTTACTTGCACACTTTATGATACTTTCACACTTGCACACATTACTACATAACACTTGCACACATTACTACATAATACTTGCACACATTGTTACATGACACTTGTACACATTCTCACTCTTCACACTTGCACACATAATGACACTTGTGCACATCCTACACATAGACACATACATAAGGGGAAATATAAATCACACTCCTAAACTATAGACTCAAACCCTATTCTAATATTTACATATTTACAATTGTACCATAAGGTACCATGGGGGTACATTAGCATGTACCAAATAATGTAATATTATCTAACACCCCTTGTATTACATTATTTGGTTATTGAAGACTTTAATCTTCAATCTATTTCCTTCAATCCTTTGTCTTGATCTTCTTTGTCTTCAATTTTTGCTTCATGTCATTTTTTCTCCTTTCTTTTTTGCTTTTTTCTATTCTTCTTCTTTGGTTATGGCATGGCCATCGGTGTCACTTATGAACAATGAGTTAGTAAGTCATCACAATAATATATTATGGAATTTAAGTATTCCCTATTGAAGCTAACATATGCTTCATTCAAATCATATGTATCATAGTTGGTATCTTTTTTCTCGTCTTTTTTCTTGAAATATCTCAAAGGTGAGTAAATCCATATACATCACAATGCATATTTCAGTAGAAAATACAATGGTGTTTTGTGAATTCCACCAAGCTCTAAAAAACTTTTCATGAAGATAGTTAATGAGTGTTGTGAATTTTTCATACTCTGCATTTTTTAGAATTAAAGATAATCTCATCTTCAAATCATTTGACATTTCCTTCTTTCCATAAAAATCATCAATCAGATTTTATGTATAAAACTTTAACTTGTTCAACATTTTTTTGCTATCTTCAACAAATGCATTCTTAATCATTTCTTCCATAATGATTAAGTTGAAATCCTTATTTCTCCAAATGTTTTATATTATTTTTCAAAATTCAAATTTGCAAATCAAATCAAATTCTTTTAATCTTCAAATTTGCAATTTTATTTCTTTACGCAAATCAATAATCAAATCTTTTGAAGTAGAAGACCAAATTTCAAATAATAAATTTCTTTAATTTTGAAAATTAAATAAACAATTTGCAAAATCAATTCCTTTGGAGTAGAAAAACTTATTTCTCCAAAATAAATTTTCAATTATCAAATATCCAAAATTCAATTTTGCATTCAATCTTCAAATTATCAATTCCAATATTAAAAAATAATCTTTGGAGTGGAAAAAAACTTCTCTCCAATACTTCAAATTGCAAATTCAATTTGCAAATATCAAAAAATTTAAATCAATTCAAAAACATTTTTGGGAATAGAAAACTTTTTTACTCCCTAATTAAAAAATATTTCATTTTTGAAATGTAATGAGACCAATGTAATGTTTTATTTTTGTAATGTGAGTGGCCCCAATAGAAGCCACACACAACTTATTATATATATATTTTTTAATTTTCAATTTTTTTCAAAAATCAAATTTTTGAAATCACATTCAATTTTAAAATTACCATCTACTTATGACTCCCTTATTCTTAATAATAAAAGCGTAAATATATCATTGTTATTACTCCAAAAATTGACCTTTACAAAAGCTTTGATAAATATGTGCCCTGACAAATTTCAAAAAACAATTTACCTCAATAGCTCCCACTTGATAGTTCTACTATGAAAAACATGCAACGTCCATGTCTCCTTAAATTTTTGTGCTTACTTTAATGCATAGACTAGCCTTGGGCATTAGAAGGAATAATATGAGCGTTATCAAAACAATGACTTATGCAATTTGGTTTACTATTAATCACTCATACCTTTGCTTTTAACATTTCGTCTTCTTCAAGAATGTCTAGAATGCACGTTGTCTTGCTCTCCTTAACATGTAGTCCACAAATTGAATCAAATCTTACACTTCTTAGAATTTGTATCAAAGCAGTAAAAAATAGCTTCAATGGCACTTTGAATTCCATTTAGCTCTCAAGCTCTTCTAACATTTTCCTTCTCTAGAAAAATCTTCTACTTTGATATGTTCTTCTCTTTTGGATAATCTATCTAGGTTGTTATCTCAGACATTATATCCTTTCTTTTGGAGACTTTACAACGAGCGCTTCTCAAGCGTTATCTTCTACTTTTTTGAGGATATCGATGAGTGCTTCTCAAGCGTTATCTTATCTCCTTTGAAGACTTCCCAATTAGCACTTCTCCAACACTATTTTATCTCTTTTTGAGACTTTTCAATGACCTCTTCTCAGGTGCTTTCTCAATATATGTTGTCACTTCACACTCAAGGTGTTCAATATGCACTTATCACTCCCTTCTTGAAGGCAATCAATAGGCATTATCTTCTTTCTTTTGAAGACTTTCCAATGAGTTCTTCTTAGGCACTATCTCCTCTTTTTTGAGATATTTTAATGAGTGCTTTCTCAATAGGCATTATCACTCCACAATCAGAGGTGTTCAATATGCAGTTTTCACTCCCTTCTTAGAGGCTATCAATAGGTGTTATCTTATCTCTATTGAAGATTTCCCAGTGAGTGCTTCTGAGTTGCTATCTCCTTTATTTTGAGACCTTTTAATGAGAGCTTCTCAATAACTTTATCTGTAGGCATTATCACTCCACACTCGAAGGTGTTCAGTATGAGCTACCATTCCCTTATTAGAGGCTATCTACAAGCACTATCTTTCCAACTAAGCATTGTTGTTATATCTTCTTACAATTAGGGTGTATTGCACTCGAATCACTTCTTTTTTACGTACTTGCTTATCTTTAGCTCTAACATCCTTCCTTGGCACTCATTCTTATTTCTTATTTTAGCCCACGTTCTCTTCAATGGACTCATAAATTTACCTGCAAAATATTAATCTTCACATAAATATATCAGGGTAATCAATAACGCAAAAAAAAATTTAGCCTACATTTTCTTCACATGGCTCTTCCTCCGAATATATTCTATTATATTCACACCAGAGTTCTTCTCTAATGCTAGATCTTAACCTGCAACTTATTAATCCAAAAATATTCATACCAAATTCAAGTCTAGTGCTACCTTTAGAAACTACTAACAGTAGCTCTAAATCTTATCTCTCCAAATTCAAATATTCACATCATAATTTGTTTTTAATGCTAACAATAGAGACCACTCAAAGTAGTTATGTTTGAGTCTACACAATGTAGCTCTAATACCATTGTTGGCTTTTTAGCCGGATTATCACAGGTTTCAAATATCCAAGATTTTGAGTAGTCTCAAATATTATAGCAAATTAATATAAATGGCCAAAATCAATGAACATAACATTCATGAAAATAATAATAATATTAAAATAAATTGTCAATATCATTCATGAAATAACATTATGGCTCAAAATTGTATATGAGCTTGAATATGATTTTTCCGATTCTTCTCCATATAATACATGGAGCTTTGTCTCCATAATATAACCTTCGAAAGGTGACTCTTGGAATATTTGACCATTGCTCTCCTCACATATTCGACAGATGCAACTCTTCATATTCTACATATAATACAAGCCTCCCATGTCTCTTGGCTTCACATCTTGTCACTTGTATACATGACTCTTGACTCTCTATTTACTTGCACAGGTCTCAAATATCCAAGATCTTAAGTATTCTCAAGTATTAGAGCAATTTAATTCAAATGGCCAAAATCAATAAACATAACATTCATGAAAATAATAATAATATTAAATTAAATAACCAATATCATTAATGAAATAACATTATTGCTCAAAATTGTATATGAACTTGAATATGATTTTTCTGATTCTCCATATAGTACATGGAGCTTCGTCTTCATAATATAACCTTAGAAAGGTGACTCTTGGACTCTTTGACCATTGTTCTCCTCACATATCCATCATATATCCAATGCAACTCTTCCTATTCTACATATAAGACAAGCCTCGCATGCCTCTTGGCTTCACATCTTGCTACTTGTATACATGGCTCTTGACTCTTTATTTACTTGCACACTTTATTCTATGATAGTTGCACACATTATTACATGACACTTGTGCACATTCTCACTTTTCATACTTGCACACATAATAACCCGTGCACATCCTACACATAGACACATACATAAGGAAAAATATAAGTCACAATCCTAAACTATAAAATCAAACCTGATTCTAATATTTAGATATTTGCAATAATATAATATTCTCTAACATCTTCCTCTATTACCTAAGAAAGAAAAATATTATTACATTTAAGTGTAATATTGTTGTACGCTTTAGTTAGTAGATCTATTGGATTACTGCCTATTTTGATTATGATCAAATTTGATTATGCATCCTAATATCAATGGTTGAATTAAATACAAAATGATCTATTCTGATCTATGACAACAGGCATGATATCGATATGTAGGTTGTGTAGTTTATTTGCAGAGGAAGCGCAGCAGAATTGTTGTGCAATGTATTTCAGGTATTGAAAATCGATGAGCGTTTGAGATATCTTTTGACCTACGGCAGAAATATTGATGAGCGTGTACGGTGACATGGGCAACCCATTGGCCATTCTAGGCATTGAAAATAGGTGGGAGGGCAAATCTATACGAAGGCACAATGAAGACACGGATAAAATCACAGATTTCCTCTAGGCGGATCAAATAGTGATGTGGTATATTTTCTTGTCGAAACCTATATTGAGATCCACATAACCTGTTGACCAGTGGACACATGGCCAACTAGGTCTCTAGGCTGATGCAGCCCTAGTTTATTTCAATGAAGGAGAACTATGGCCAAATTTAGAGAACACGATAGTGTGTGTTTTTTTGTTGTGTTGGAGGACGCTCCATAATTGAGATTCAACGAAGCTGCAGTGGAGCCCTTAACATGGACACAGGCAGAGGAGAGGTTGTGGCGACTTGCATGGTTTGCCCCATCATGTCATTGCTCGATACCACCACTTTGTAAACCCTCAACAACGATTGATGGGGCAGACAAAGCACCACTAGATTTGGTAGTGGAAGAGGGCATTACTGGTGGGCGTGCTGAGGAGTCTGGTGTTAGCAGACAGCTCAGTAGATTAAAAAAATTGGCCTCATGCTTTCCTTACAGTGGCAGGTGCAATTTCATTTTCATTGGATTTGGAAAAAAAAAACAAACAAACAAGTAAACTCAATCTTGGTTTCGCCTAATGCTCCCCTGCTTCTGGATTTAAAATATATATATATACATAAATCCCGATGTAAATTTGAGTGACTAGCAAGGGATATGTAGTGGTAAGTCATGAAACCCAAATTCAAACCTTGTATGAGGGGAATCACTACGCTGGGTTTTCATCCCCGCAAATGGGACAAATCCGTTAGGGATACTGTAACGGTAAATCTTTGGGTTTTCATCCAGGAAGTCAAAGTTCAAACTGCCCAGGAAACTGCCCCTCCTAAAAACCCGCATTTACTTTAACATTTTATCCACGTGTTGTAGGTGAGTTGTAGGTGAATTGGAAAGGGCATAACAATTCTCCAAGGGAGGTCCTTGGTTGGAATCTCCACCCTACCAAACAGGGCAATTCTTCAAGAGACCAAGGGAGGTCTCTGGTTGGAATCTCCACCCTACCAAAGGGACCCTCATAAAAACCGCATTTACTCTAACATTTTACTTACATGTTGTAGTAGGTGAGTTGGAGAAGATAGGGTTCAAATCTTCACTTACCACAATTGATACCCAAAATCCAATTAATAAAATGGATTAAATTTTTTTTTTTTTAAGTTAAATTAAAAAAACTTCCGTACTTGGTCAAAGACCTCTAAACTCGAGCCAAGATGCCGTTGAAAACCAAAATTTGTCTGCGACGACAAAGCTATCCTCTCGTGGCGATTTTGCGGATAGGAAATCCAAATTGAACGGGTGTTGTTTGATCTGCCCATAAGAAATCCCAACCTGCGTTAATCCTCGATTTATTTTTTTTGCTGATTGTTTTAAGGAGGCAGTTAAAAATAAAATATAATTAAGAGGCAGGTAAACTTTAAAAAAAGAGTAGAGTATTTGTAAAATAAATAAAAAAAAATCAAAAATAGAAAAAAAAATGAGGTATTAATAATATAAAAATATGTTACTGAAAATAAATAGAAATAAAATACAATTAAGAGGCAGGTTAAAAAAATTGTTAAACTTTAAAAAAAGAGTAGAGTATTTATAAAATAAATAAATAAAATTCAAAAATAGAAGAAGATGAGGTATTAAAGTGGAACTAAATTTTAATATAGATATATGTTATTGAAAATAAATAGTTTGTAACGAGAACAACATCATATGAACGATTAAAAAGCAAAAAGGCCAATTATTGTTGTTTTATTTTTTTAAATAAATAAATTATATATATATATATATATATATATATATATATATATATATATTTTTTTTTTTCAAATAGATAAAAATGGAGAGGAAAAAGTTTTGTTCTTTTATTTTTTTAAAGAGGTTATATAAACATAAACATAGATTATTTTTTCCAAAGGAGTATAATTTTGCAAAAATAGGGGATATAATTATTTTGCAAAATTAAAAAGAAGATTATAGTTGTATTGTACAAAGGTGCAATATCGATAAAGTCCAACACCTTCATCTCCATATTTTGCAATATTACAAAAAAGTCATAAAAATTTGTAAAAGGTGCAATCTCGGCAATAACTAACACCTTAAAACATGGGAAAATCCAAGAAAATGCAAGCCCCAAAATAAATTCATGAATGTGCTATATCAAATAGTCTTTATTTTCCATAAATGAAGGATCTTTATGAAGATGGAAAATTTCTCACATTAAGGAGTTATGTGCAAACAATTCTCAAAGATGTTGGCGTCGATGAAGATCTTCCAACAAATGGTGTTATAATCCCTATTGATGTTTGAAGACGCAAAAATTTGACCCACTTAAGTGAGTCATTTTATCTAGATCCATAGAGAGACCCTCCAACTTGCCCAAAGCAATTTTGGGCCTCTCTCTCTTATTTTTCTATTTTTTCCTAGTTTCAACAAAATCGCGGTAGACCCTTACGGGGCGTGGTTTCATCTAGCTAGAGTTTTCTCTTAGAATTTTTTTTTTTTTTCAAATCGACCTCTTTTACATCGGTTTTCCCTTGGTTTTTCCACCCATTTTTGTTTTAAATCCCTTATAAATAGAGGGTCTTGAAGCCTTCTTTTGACCTAGAGAGAATCCTAAGAAGAATAATCAAGAAGTAAGCTAGAAGCTACCTAAGACAAGTGCCAATAAGATCATATTGCAAAAGTGCCAAGTGATTTATGGAAGTTGTTTAATTTTTGTGGAGTTCTCTTTTGCTGCATTGATTGTGTGTTGTTGCCCTTGGTGGACAAGTGTTGGAGCCCTAAGGAGGAGTCTACTATCTTGGAGGTCTTCATCTTTTTATCTGCTTTTTCGCTACCACTAGGTTGTTTTAACTCATTTACATTCATACAATGTTATTTTTGCATCTTTCATTGACTTATTTGCATTGTTTTGTTGCTTTCTCTTTCTGTTGCAAAATTGTGTCTCGTAATTACAAGGTGCAATTTCATCAACAACAAAATTGTGGTTGCCTCGTGTAGGGCATGATTTCGTCTGTGTCAAGCTTGGGGGTAAAATTTTACCCCCAAACCATGATTTGCATTTCATGTTATATTTAGAATATAATAGCATAATTTGCACTCTGTTCACCATACTGTTATGATGCATTATACTCTATTTGTTCATTTTCTAAAAAAGTCAACTTTCGCTTTTGTATTTTAAAGGTCAGCTAAAAGGACCTAGGGGGCTTGACTGTTGCATCTCTAAGCATAGTTATATAGCGGTCTAAGCAGGTCCCCTAACACTGATCATATTTTTTGAGGAATCTGTAAAGTTATTTTGCAGGATTGAAGTTGTGAGACATTGTTGGATGTAATTTAAAGCTTGGAAGCAACCACCAAATCATAGAAGTGCCCTAGTAGATCTCTAGGTTGTTTGTTGTTTGCTTTCTATTCATTTTTTTTCAAAATATAGATCATAAGTAAGGAAAAGCATTTGATCAAATTTCTAGGCATTTTAAAGAATAAAGGCATATAGTGTGCATTTAGGGTTTTAACCTTGTTTGTGCATTTCTATTGGACCCTTGCTTAAATGCTTTGCTTTACAATCCTAGGGTTAGTGATCATTCAAGCAAATAATCATTCTAGGGTTAGCTCTTGTCTTCTTGCATCTTGTATCCTACATTTTTTTTTCATTTTCATAAGATAGTTTTATAAAGGCCAAACATAGGTGCATGCTTAATTGATACATTCAAACACATTCCACTCGGGATTGGAGTGTCCTAAAACTGTTCCTAGTGAACCCTTCCCCTTGTTGTCCATTGAGTGTAGAGTTATAACATACCCTCGTGATCACCTCGGCTCCCAGCGAATCCAGTCGAGAATCATACATGGTAGGGTATTTTTCCCCCTCTATAATGTTGTAAGAATAGTATACATGGTATTAATCTCACTTGACATTTGTAAGCATAGAAAGAAAGAGAAATTAAAATAAGAATCAAAGGTCAAGCCCATAGTGGTCAATGCTTATTGTGACATAAGCAACCTCAAGCCCTTGGTGGAAATGCTTGTTGTGGTACAAATGATCTCTTGTCTATAATGGTAAATATCAGTTGTGACACAAGTGACCTTATCACAGTGATAGATTTCACTTGTGACATTAGTGACTTAAAAATTAATAATCCTAAAAATGAGCACCATGATCTTGTCAATTGTGACAAAGGTAATATTGTTAAAAGCCTTGATGATGAAGAACTTGGGTGTTTTGAAAAACACACCAAAGGAATTGGTTCAAAACTAATGCAAAGAATGGGATACAATGGTCAAGGATTGGGTAAAAATGGGCAAGGTATAAGAAAGCCCATAATGCCAAATTTTAGGCCAAAGAATGAAGACCTTGGCTATGATGGTCAAGCAAGAAGCATTAAGACTAATATTGTAAAACTAGAATCCCATACAACTCCTAAAATCAATTATTGTAGTCATTGTGAAAAAACTAGACATGTAATAGCTAGGTTTTGGATCCTGCATGCTTGTGATATATATGGTTGTACTAATCACTTCCCTAAAAAATATTGGTACAAAGAGAAAATGACCAACCAGATTTATGTTGATTGTGTATGGACAAATATCACACAATGGAATAAAATGAAATAAATGTTGCATGGATTCTATAGAGTAGGTAGACCTCGTGGTAGACCTATAGGCAGACCCAGTGATAGACTTAGTGACAGACCTAAAGGCATGGACCTAGAGGCAGACCCAAAGGTTTATCCAAAGGTAGTCCTAGAGGAAGTGACCTAGAGGTAAACCTAGAGCCAAGAGCCATAACTAGAGCCAAAGAAAAGAGCAAAGAGTCAAGAGTCAGAGCTAGAGCTAGAGCCAAGCGCCAAGAGCCATAGCTAGAGCCAAATAAAAGAGCAAAGAGTCAAGAGTCAGAGCTAGAGCTAGAGCCAATAGCCAAGAGCTAGAGCTAAGAGCCAAGATCCAAAAGCCAAAATTCATTGATATCTTCTTTACATTAAGGGAGGCAGTAATATATGTTATCCCAAGTAATGAATAAGGAAGGATGTTACGATTATTATGATTACATTATTTTGAGTGTAGATAATTTTCTAAAAGCTCACATTGATAATCTCTAAAAGATTAAATATTGTAGTGAGCTTAAGTTAGTAGATTTGTTGAATTGTAATAAATGCCTATTTCAGTTATAATCGAATCTGATCGTATAATCAAATCCAATCGTGTAACCTAATATTACATATGGTTACAACCATATGCATGTATAAATATTAATGGTTGAATCAAATATAAAATGATCTATTCTGATCCAACATTGAAGACTTTATTCTTCAATCTATTTCCTTCAATCCTTTGACTTGATCTTCTTTGTCTTCAGTTTCTACTTCGTGTCTTTTAAGCTTTGCTCTATTCTTCTTCTTTAGCTATGACATGGTTGTTGTTGCTGGTGTGACTTTTGAACAATGAGTTAGTAAGTCATCGTAATAATATATTCTGGAATTTAAGGACTCCGTATTAAAGCTAACGCATGATTCATTCAAATCATGTGTCAAATTTAGCATCTTTCTTCTCTTGTCTTTTATCTTGATATATCTCAAAGGTAAGTAAATCCATATACATAACTATGCATATTTCAATGGAAAATATAATAGTGTTTTGTGAATTCCACTAAGATCTAAAAAACCTTTCATGAAGATAGTTGATGAGTGTTGTGAATTTTTTATCTTTTGCATTTTTGAAAATTAAAAATAATATCATCTTCAAATCATTTGACATTTCCTTCTTTCCGTAAAAATTGTTAATCAGATTTTGTGTATAAAACTTTAACTTGTTCAACATTTTCTCAGTATCTTTAACAAATGCATTCTTAATAATTACTTCCATAATGATTGAGTTGAAATCCTTATTTCTCCCAATATTTTATATTCTTTTTCAAAAATCAAATCAAATTATTTTAATATTCAAATTTACAATTTTAATTCTTTATGCAAATTCAATAATCAAATCCTTTGAGGTAGAAGACCAAATTTCAAATAATCAATTTCTTCAAATTTGCAAATTAAATAAACAAATTGTAAAATCAATTCCTTTGGAGTAGAAACCCTTGTTTCTCCAAAATAATTTTTCAATTATCAAATATGCAAAATTTAATTTTGCGTTCAATCTTCAAATTATCAATTCAAAATTTAAAATTTATTTTTAGAGTGAAAAAAACTTGGGTCTCCAATACTTCAAACTGCAAATATAAAAAAATAAATAAATAAATTCAAAAACATTTTGGGAGTAGAAAACCTTTTGACTCCCTAATTAAAAAATATTTCACTTTTCATTTTTTTTCAAAAAATAAATTTTTGAAAACACATTCAATTTTTAAAATTATCAACTGTTGGGACTTAAACTGAAGGGGTTAATTTATTGATACAAATGGTTACAATATATAGGCATAAGCCTATATTCAACACATGACACTTGTCAAGAGAAACTGACAAGTGTCAAGGTGAAGGCATAGTGCACTTTAACTCTAACATTCCCCCTTAAAGTGCACTATCCTAACTAAAGAAGAAACAAAACAAGTCAACATTAGGTAACATTCCCCCTTAATGTTGACTTCTCTAAAACAACCTATCATCCTCTCTTATTACTAATTTGGTCTAGGCTCGTGCTCTTTGCGCTTGGCTCTCCAACTGTGAATAATGCTAGATTAATTGTGTATACATCTCGGTCTATTGCCTCAGGGTCAACCACTTCCACGGGTTTGTTGCCACTGGGTCAGTCGTCTAAGTGCCTTAGGGTCATCATGGGTGCCTCAAGGTCAGCCACTTCTGGGTCTATTGCCTCTGCAGGTCATCCTCAAAGGATGTTGCCTCTCGTAGGTCACTGACTAGTCCCACCATAAATATCAAATCTTTCCTTATGGTGAACTCAATCTAGAAGGTGTCGGTATTAGCCAAAAATGCACCTTAATACAAAGGAAAAACGAGCCATATAAGAGTGTCGGTCTCTGCCGAAAATGCACTCAATACAATAACAATGAGCCATAGATCAAAATAGGAGGAGAGAAGAAGAAAAGAAGAGAATCTTCTGAAGTGTCTTCGTCTGTAGTCTTCAGAAGTAGATCCGAAAAAAACCTCGGATAGAGTCTAGGGTGTCTATGTCTGTAGTCCCTAGAGTAGGTGTCCTTATTGTGATCATCTCATCCCACCGTAATGCATGGGTAACCAGCCACTGCATCTACCAGGTGCTATAGAGAAGATGACTAGATACTAGGATCACTTACATAGTGCCTTGGGAGTGTCGAGTACAACCGAAAGTGCACTCCAAGGTAGAAAAAAATTTGAGGCTAAAAAACTCAATTGAAACAGCCTCAAAATTACAATATGACACCACCATTGTGTTCGTCACAGAAAACCATTTCCAACGACTATAAATACCCCTGTATTCCACCATCAAAGGGGCCTTCATCAAGTGGAAAACAATAGCATGCCTATCTAAGGCGTCAAAAATAGACCTCAGGAATATCATATTCCTGGCATCGCACTGTGGCGGAATAAAAAAACAGACTCAATTTTCCCTCGCAGGGGAATTACATTTCCACTCTCTATGTGGATAAAAGCATTTTAATGTACCCATGCCTTTTAAAAATTTTGACTATTCCCTCCATTTAAAATATTCCTTTACAATTTAATATCAAAATGGTCCCCTCCACGTCTAATAACACATGCCCCTTGATGATTTGATTTGATTTAATTCACAGTTTTAATGTGAATTATATTAACACATGCACGCCACCATAGAGAGTGGGACACAACCGGGCACGCGATCCTCGTCGGCCTCAATGTCGGGCACACGATATCCATGTTGACGTTCTGGATATCCTCCTCGATGTCGCGTAGCCTGAACGATCCTCCTCAGTAATAGAAAGAGCTCGAACGGATGGCCCTCGTTGTCAAAGAGTAGTTGGAGGCCCCTCTTCCCCTTGGGAATGTCGAAAGTGGGAGGAGTCCACGTACACACTGCCTTGTTGTTATAGAGAGTTTGCAAATTTAAATTTCTAAACCAAACCCTCCTCCTCCACGCTAAAGAATATATTCATGTCTGTGATTCAATGGCGCCTACAACTGGCAGTGTCAAATTATGGTAGGATCAGCCCACCATGCTTCCGCTACATCATGCGAATAATGCAAACTGCCTAACTATCGTTGCCGCTGCCGCTGCCATGTCCTCTTTTATGAGAAAACCAATGCTAAGGGCGAGTCTGGGGGTGACACGGGTGCGCCTTCGACCAAGCTGACCAGGGCTCTTGCACCACGGGCAACTACGAGGGGCTCTACTGCAACGGATGTTGGGACTTAAATTGAAGGGGTTAATTTATTGATAAAAATGAGTTACATATATAGGCATAAGCCTATATTCAACACATGACACTTGTCAAGAGAAACTGACAAGTGTCAAGGTGAAGGCATAGTGCACTTTAAATCTAACATCAACTACTTATGACTCCCTTATTTTTAATAATCAAATTTTAAATATAAAATTCTTATAAATCCAAAAATTAACCTTTAAAAAAGCTTTGATAAATATGTGCCTTGAATTATTCCAAAAAATAATTTACCTCACTGATTCCTGCCTACCAAATCTACTCTAAAAAACATGTGGCATCCATGTCTCCTTAAAATTCTACGCTAATTTTAATGCATAAACTATCCTTGGACATTAGAAGGAATAATATGAGCGTTATTAGAGAAATGACTTATGCAATTTGTTATACCATTAATCACTCATGTTGTTGCTTTTAACATTTTGTCTTCTTCAAGAAATCTTAAATGCACATTGCCTTACTCTTCTTAGCATGCAGTCCAAAATTTGAATCGGCTCTCAGACTTATTAGAATTTGTATCAAGGTAGCAAACAACGACTTCAATGGCACTTCAAATTCCACTTAATTCTCAAGGTCTGCTAATATTTTCCTTCTCTAGTAAAGTCTTCTACTCTATTGTGTTCTTCTCTTGTGGATAATATTTCCAAAGTTGTTATTTTATATGTTATCTCCTTTATTTTGGTCATAAAGCACATAATTTCATTTTGATTGTCTTGCATTTTGTTGTTGCATATTGCTCTCATTTGTGCCTTGCATTGAATCACATAAATTGCATATTCTTATTGTTGGTTTTTTAGCTAGATTATCATAGGTCCCAAATATCTAGGATCTTGAGTAGTCTCATATATTAGAGCAATTTAATATAAATAGCAAAAATCAATGAACATAAAATTCAGGAAAATAACAATACTATTGAAATAAATGGCCAATATCATTCATGAAACAACATGAAGAAAACTTATGATAATATTGTGTAGACACCTAAATCGTGTCATGCTTAGGGGAGCTACTCACATAGACACATTCATAAGATCAGATGACATAATATTGGACTTTCCAAGCATCAACAATGGTTCTCACCACTCATTTGGGGCCTTTTCAAGCCATCCAAGCCTAGCCGCTCAAGCCAAGAGCAGCCAGATCCTAGCCGCTCAAGCCTAGAGCGGCCAGACCTTAGCCACTGTAGATGACAATGGCCAGATCTTAGTCACTGTAGATGACAACGACTAAACCCTAAAAGTAGTTTTATCGACAAACAGGCCTAATCACGGGTGGAAGTGGTAGTCTGCATGCAATAAAGGTGAGCGAGAGTAACTTTGCATTCCTTTTCATGACCAGTTCACATAGGAGACTTGAGTTTGCATTTAGAATTTAGTTAACTAGCCTCCAAACATAAACAAAGGACAAAATCTTCTCATGCTAATGACTAGTTCGCATAGGAGACTCAAGTTGGTAGTTATATTTTAGTTAACTAGCCTCCAAACATAGAAAATATAAAAATATTCTCATGCTAACTTGCACTACGCATGAGAAATTCATTCCTAGGGCTTGGACATAGACCTAGGGTTTCACACTATAAAAGGTGCAAGCCTAAGAGCACCAAAGATCGATCATATATACATATTTTATCGATCTTGGTCATTGAGGAGAGCTTTTGAGACTTGGAGAGTTCCCTTGGAGATCACGTGTACGATGAAGCCCTGATAGATTGGAGAGCATAGCAACCATTATTTCAACATCGGATACAAGCTTTGATCCATAGCTTTGGAGCAAAGAGGATGAGAATCACTTTAGCGATCGTTGTCTTGGATAGTGGCCCATAGGCTTAGCTTAGGTTTTAGACATTAGATTCATTATTTTAGCATATCATTAGCATAGCATCATTTCATTCATTCACATTCATAGCATTAGTCTAATTTGCACTTGCTTTCATTTGTTATATTCATTACTAACAACCTCATCCGGGAGGTATTCTCGGACATCTAAGCATGTGTTGTTGTTTCATTGCTTATAGGGCCATAGGTTCATCGGATGGAAGTCTGCAACATATGAGAGCAAAAGGGATCCCTCTAGGAAATAGACCTAGAGAAGGAGGCATCTGTAAGCCCTCATACATTTTTATGTGCAAAACCAGGAAGCTTTTTGAAAGTGCACCACCTCTTCATGAAAGAGGCACTCTTTACCTATTTGTAACCTTATTGTATCGAAATGGGTATCCCTAAGAGGGACCGACATGTAACCGGGTTTCAATATGAATAAAGAGATCCATATTTGTTATTTTTATGTTATATGCTTTTCATTGTCTTCCATTTCATCTTGGGTTTTTAATACATTGCAAGTAGCATAAAAAGAGTGGTGCGTGCATCCCGGGGTCACTACAGATGGTGATCATGGTGGGACCTCCACTAATTTTTCATTTGCTACTAGAATACTAACTTAGTTTTGTGTGTAGGTCTAGCCGCTCTGAGCTACAATGGCCAAAAATCAGCCGCTCTGAGCTACAACGACCAATAGAGATTTAGCCGCTCCCACTAACAACGGCCAAGAACCAGCCACTCTGGTCAACAATGGCCAGAATTGGAGTGCAACAGAGGTCAAAACACTGACTCTCTGAGCTGGATCAAAGGTTGGTACAACTTATCTGATATTTTATAGCTTTCTATCTACTTCTGTGTGTCTAAAATAGAGAACTTAAAGCACATTTATGTTTGGAAATTGAAAGAATAAAAGGAGAAAGAATTAAGCATTTTGCATATCTTAGATCTTCTTTTAGATTTCCACTAGGCGTTGCTAGGAACAATGGCTTATGCCTAAAAATTTCACCCTAGAATCCAACGTGCTAGACATTGTATGTTGTTTGCTTGCTTTGAGGCCCTGCTAGAGGCCATAGCTGCACGAAATAAAGTGTGCTCATACAAATCATAGTAGTTCATGCATCTTTCTGAATATTGAAATGTATTTTTGCACTTAGGCATATAGGAAAGACTCATTGCTGCTATATGATGCACTTTATGTTATGCAAGCTTAAAATGAACACCACACACACATCTCATTTAAACATTGGGGAGTTGGATTTCATCACCAACCTTCAATTCAGTCCAGTGACGTTGGAATTCATCTCCTTCCACTGGTTTACCCCCTAGAGCTTCCTAGAAATGGATTGAGAAACTTACTTATAGTGATACTAAGTTACTTGTGCTCAAACTGTCTCCCACTATTGGAACAATCATTGGTTCAGAGTGGAAGAGCTAGGCGAACCCCCCACTGGGTCTTCAATGGTGTACCCTAGCTTCTTTTGAGAAAACCATGTTTGGCATGGGTGTACTTGATTGTCACTATGGATGAGTCTTCTCATTCTTAATCCAAGAACAAGAGCAAGAAATCGAAAGAACAACACATCAAAACACACCAAATAGTTTAGGGCACACTTAAATCGATAATCAAGATAAACATTTGTTTGGTATTGTGTGGCTATTCCTAAATTACAACTCAAAAGATCAATTCATAGACAACATGGTCAAAACAAGAAGTAAACACCCTCGGTCTGATACCGAGGGAGAGACTGAAGCAACTCATACCCATAGGCGGAGTCATAGTAACATTGAATGACCTACCCGTAAGACCGTGAGACGTAGCTCCATGAGCCTAAGGGGTGATAACTCAACCCTTGGGGGATCTCCTCGAGAAACCCCAAGTAGGGAACCACATCATGGAACAAATTCACATAAACAAAAAGAGGCTTCATAACCATCCTCATCAAGGAGACATGAGGAGACCTCAAGGGCCTCCTCTAAACACATAGAAACATCTCAAATATATGAGGAAGCTTCAAGGGCTTCCTCCTCACATGGACATAAAGAAGGTTCTAAAACTCATTCTTCACATAGGGATGATGAGACTACTACATCTCCATCCACATGGAGAAAACATGTCACCACAAAGCCCTCTTCATCAAGAAGGCAAGCAAGAGTCACAACACCTCAAGATTCACAAGAAACATATGAAATAGGTCTGCCCACTGAAGGGTAGGAAACTAGAGCTACATCTAGTCATGGGAATCAGATAGAAGAAACCCTTCACACAAAAGGAAATATTCCCATAGACTATGACCTCATAGGAGTGAATGGCACCCCATGGGACCAGCCATGGAAAATAAGATAGCTAGATGGGTTGGATCGGTTTCCTACATGACCAACTCAAAGAACTGTAGCTACTGAGAACTCTACATCTGGAAGCTCATGAACTATGACTTCTAAACACATCTCTCAGTCTGGGGGTACCTCAGAGTGACCTCATAGTAGATGCATAGAGTCTGATCATAGGGATACTCAATAGTACACTGAACAAGTCACATTAGCTAGCAAGAGTATAGGTACAGTAAAAACCTCCTTGAGGAATCTATGAGTCAAGACAACAAGAACAGAGTCAGATAAACATGAGTCTTCTATGATAGCACAAACTGATCGAATGAGGTGGTTAGAAAATGCATTACGTAAGGAGCGAGAGCTAGTGGAAGCTCTCGAATAGGATAAACAAAGAGAAAGACTCTTGCACCAACATGAGCAACGCTTAAGAGAGCAAGCTGAGCGGCTAGCTCTTAACAATTTATAGATAAATGGTGGTGACCACCAAAGAACTAGATGCATTGACTCACCTAAGGAGAGGCGCACTAGACAAGATAGCCCACAATGAAATCCCCCACCAAACCATGAATGAAATCCAACTAGTGGGGAAAGGGCAAACATAACAAACCAGGATCACAATCCTGAGTCCCCTCATAGGAGGGAGGAAAATAGAACAAATAAAATGGATAGAGAGTTACCTCCATTGCCACTATGAGTAGGCCTACAAGAGGAGGAAATCCATGCATCAAAGGCATTTCAAGAGCTTGCTAAAAATATGAAAGCCTTTGAGAAACAAGAGGCAGCTAGGAACTCACCAACATTGAGCAAAATACACAACCAACCATTGTGCCCATCAATCCCTAGCCCTCCATATCCTAAGCACTTTGAGATGCCTAGGTTAGAAAAATTTAAGGGTGAAGAGGATGCACAAGAGCATGTCACCAATTTTATCAATGCCTATTTTCATCTTGAAGATAATGATGCTCTCATGCTAAGAACATTCATAATGACATTTTTAGGTGCTGCCACTCAATGGTTCAACCAACTACCTAAGCATAGCATAACCAACTTTGAACAACTAGTAAATACATTCTTAAAGCATTTCTCCTTTGGTTCTAAGAAGAAGGTGAACCTTTCAGACCTGGCCAACTTGAAACAGTATGATGATGAGCTAGTAATGGATTATGGGAATAGATGGAGAAAAGTCATGGTAAAATTATCATTCTCCATTCCCATAGAAGAGATCATTCACATGTTCACCAAAATTTGCTCTAAACACATCTCCCTCTTACTACAACTTCAGTAGTATCCTTCATTTGAGGAAGCTTTGGCATAGGCCAAGCTCATCGAAGAAATAAAAGTAGATGAGGGAACCATTAAACTCTAAAACAAAAAGGAGTGGAACAAGAATGGTAAGAATGACAAGTACAAATAGAAGTAGGGCAACCCTGCTCTAGTCAATCAAGTCGTATTGGCTACACCCAAGGATGGGGGTGCACAACAACCCTAGAACTATCAAGCACATCCCTCACCAACCAATTATGACCAAAGGAACAATCAGGGGTGAAATAGAGAATGCAAGCCACCTCGCTATTTCATGCCTCTGATAGAATCAATGCAATCAATATTTAATCAGTTGAGCGAGGCTAGGAGGATCAGATTTCTTGATATACCTCTTATAGATCCCAACCATCCTAAGCCAAAAGGATATAGGGAAGATCAATTTTACCCTTATCATAGGATACCGGGGCATGACATTGAGGCTTGCATTGGTTTTAAGCATCAAGTGCAAAACATGATTGAGGTAGGAGAACTCAAAGTTGACAACCCACTGGCTCCCGATAATAGAGACATGGGCATATACAAAAACCCATTGCCCAATCATGAGGCCCCTAGAGAGCAAGGGGCCCAAGTCAATCAGGTTCGAGCTGATATACCTACCCATGGATGCATTGGGATGGTTGAGATTGTTAACATAGCAACAAGGACTAGGCGGTATGGTCAACCACAACCTCCTACAACTCCCATGAATATCCCAGTCGCACCTAGGTAGAGGTAAGACAACCTTCCAGGTCCACCAACATGACCTATGGTAACTATCCGGAGTAGATTGGAGCAAAACCTACAGATGACTCTAGCTAAGTTATCCATCTATGAGCTCATACAATAGTCCCCAAAGCATAGGGAGACTCTAATGGAGATTTTAAGGACAATTGAGCTCCAACCACAAGATGCGAATGCATTCACTCACTTTGTGGGACAAGTACAAGAATGCTAGGAACCTATAATTTGATTCTATGATTATGAGATTAAGATAGTACCTACTGCCTTACTAGACCCTCTGCTAAACATTATAGTGACAATCAATGACTTACCTTTCAAGAGGGTCTTGGTCGATACAAGTTCATCAATAAACATCATTACAACAATAACAATAGAGCACCTCAAGATCCCCAAGTCCAATATCATTCCAGGAGCTTACACATTGAGAGCTTTTAATGATGCTTTATGCAATACTATGGGAATGATAGTCCTACCCATCAAGGTGGGGCACAAGACCATCCCTATGATGTGTCATGTCTTGGAAGGAGCTATGCAGTACAACATCCTCTTAGGGCATCCTTGGATAAGGGCCATGAAGTGTGTGCCTTCGATCTTGCACCAGTGTGTCAAGTATGTGCATGAAAACAAAGTCTATGTGGTTCTGGCCGATGAAGAGCCTTTTAAATACATCCATCAGGTGGACATTCTAGGAGAATTTGTAATCCCTTCTACCCACCTATACGTAGCACCTTCATCCCCAACCACACAAATGGATAACAAAGACAAAAGGGTAAGAAAAGACCCATGCACATCAACACCTCCTGGTGCACTCAAAATAGTCAATGCTTCTAAAGTACCATCAACATCAAAACCAAAAGATAATCAGAAGCTAAAGGCACCCTTAGTCAAAGAAGAAAGGCCCAAGGAAGTGCCAACTATAGCCATTGCTGAAATGCCAAGTCCTATGGAAGAAGAAGATCTTCAAGATCAATATGAAGATAGTGATTACCACCCCGCTTCACCAGTATCATCCGTAGGGTCATCCACGTCGCATGCATCAATACACTTGGCAAGCATAGGCATAGGGGAGTACCTTGTGTAGAACATTACCTTTACGCCTATCATTGAGTCTACACAAAACATGGGAAGACCTAAGGACTTGAGGCCGCCAGTGGGAATAGTGGTTCCACTTGGAATCCCTCCCAACCAAACCAATTTTGTCCATGTCGGCCTGGATTGCGCCCATAAGTCTTTAGACATAGAAGAGGATAGTGACAAATTATTCATGGTCAATGTTCATTACCTCTCTAATCTTGAGTTTTCTCTAAGCTACTTTGAGCATTGCCATTGGCATGGCTATGGCCTTGGTATATATGAGCAGGGGTGCAGGTGGCCATACGAGCCACAATATCAACTTCCCTCCGATAGGTTTGGGTTAGGCTATTATATCGGAGGTCGATATGACTCTCTTGTAGTAGCATTGGATAGATTAAGCTTAGGGTTAGGAGAAGACATCGATTTCATTCCTTATCACCCCCTAAGAATAGGAAATTTGAGCAACAGACAAGTGGCCATGGTAAACATACCACCACCAAAAATTTATCATCCAAACATCTCAATTGATTCCACCCCAATAGGGTACAACTCATGGGATGAGGAGAATGGATATGAAGCAAGTGATGATGAGGCACAACTTGGCTTAGCCTACCAGGGGCCTCACTATTTACAAATATTCACATGGTCCATCCATGATGAGAGTGGGTATACATCAGATGAAAGTGACTATGAATCAGAAGACTCAATAGAAAGAGCCTACTTAGGCCTAAGCCATCAACCCCTGACTTTGGGGCAAGAGACAAATGCAAATGGATTCTTCATAAGTGATGAAGAATATGAAGATGAAATAGATATGGCCTACTTAGGGCCAAGACATGAGCCCCTTGTCTTAGGGCCACATACCAATGCTAACAGTTTCTGGATAAGTGATGATGACTTTGAGGATGAGACCGAGATGGCTTATCTTGGACCTCACCACTTGCGACAAGTCAACGAGCTAGTAGAGAGAGGTGGCACTCCATGCTATAGACCCTCATCTATGATTTTTGGGGAGACCTATTGACCTAGCTGCCATTCACCAGATGGTCAATCCCCCTCCACCTACATTCAGAGAGCGATTAGAGCCCAATGATCCTATTATCCACCCTACTCATGGGCCAGATCCAAAAATTCCCATTCCTCTAGAGCCTCATCGTAAGTATGGAAGGGAAACCCCTAAGATAAGATTACACCCATGTGGTCCTGGAGATTTCATCCCATCCATCAATATGATCTCCATTGATTTGACCACTCCACTTCATAATCTAGTAGATCCTACCAAATCATTGCATCTTGATGTAGAGGCTATTGATTGGGATCATGCTAATTCACCCATTGAGCCTGAAGACCTCTTCCCCAATGAAGAGATGTTACAACCATTCCATTTTGCATCAGGTTGTGCGTATGACATCTTCCATGTTGGTTTGGAACCTGAGTCGGTAGGTCCTATAAATCTCATCGATGACATTCATTTGATACCCATGCCTCATCAACTAGAGGATGGGTCACATATGGCTATAGAAGCGACTTTCGAGGTGGACATCAGTGATGATCCTACCCAACCAAGAAAATTCAAGTTCGGAGAAAGTCTATCTCCAGAGGAACAAGCCATCCTAATTCCTCTCCTCAAAGAGAGGCCAAATATTTTTGCTTGGACTTACAAAGACATGCCAGGGATAGATCCAAAGTTAGTCATTCACAACCTTTCATTGGATCCCATGAAGAAGCCAGTCAAGCAAAAGTTGAGGAAAATGCATCCAACCATCGCTTTGATGGTGAAGAACGAATTGCAAAAACTACTGGATGCAGTATTCATAGTTCCTATAGACTACCCTGAGTGGGTGTCAAACATGGTACCCATGGGGAAACTTGATGGAAGAGTCCGTATCTGCATGGACTTTAGAGATTTAAATAGGGCAACACCAAAGGATTCATTCCCATTGCCAAACATAGATGCTCTTGTAGATGCAACCATAGGTCATGAGATGCTCTCCCTAATGGATGGTTTTTTTGGATACAACCAGATCTGGATTAAGCTCGAAGATCAACATAAAACTACTTTCATTACTCCATGGGGAACATTCTATTACAAAGTGATGCCATTCGGTCTCAAAAATGTTGGTGCCACATATCAGTGGGCCATGACATACATATTCCATGACTATATGCATAAGATCTTAGAGGATTACATGGATGACTTACTAGCCAAGTCCCTATTGTGGCAAGAGCATGTTGAAGTCCTTAGACAAGTCTTTGATCACCTCATAGAACACAATGTCCGATTGAATCCTAAGAAGTGTGTATTTGGCATAACTTCTGGCAAGCTTTTGGGATTCATCGTATCCAAGAGAGGCATCGAAGTAGATCCTACAAAGGTAAAGGCTATATTGGAAATGGCCACCCCTACCAACATTAGGGAGTTGAGGAGCCTACAAGGCAAGATAGCATCCATCAAAATATTCATCATACAATTATCAAACAAATGCCGACCTATGAATCGGTTGCTATGCAAGGAGGTCCCCTTTCATTGGGATGAAGAATGCCATCAAGCCTTTGCAGAGATCAAAACTTATCTAGCAACACCACTAGTATTGGCTCCACCAAGGCTAGACATACCATTTTTACTATATATATCGGCTACTAATTTTGCATTGGGCACCATGTTAGCCCAAAATAATGCACAAGATAAAGAGCAAGCCATATATTACATTAGTCGCACCTTGGTGAGTTATGAGCTAGGATATGCGTATGTCAAAAAGTTGTGTTTAGCAGTGGTCTTTGCAACTCGAAAGTTGTGACACTACATGTTGAGCCATATGACCTACGTCATATCAAAACAAAATCCTTTGTAGTACATGATGAGCAAGACATATCACAATACACGTACCGCAAAGTGGATCATGCTATTGATAGAATTTGATCTAGAGTTCATAAGCCAAAATTCCATCAAGGGACAAGTCATAGCAGATCAATTAGTAGAGGTGCCTCTTCAGGATAACAAGCCTCTCACTATAGAATTGCTTGATGATGTGGTCTTTGCATTATCAGATCCCCAGAACTCGAAGAACCTAAGAAAGAAAGAGACATGTCATTGTTCTTCGATGGTTCGAAGTGTGAACAAGGGGGTGGAGCAGGGATTGTCTTTATCACACCATAGGGTGCTCCATTGCCCTTATCATTCAAACTAGACTTCCCTTGCACAAACAACAATACATAATATGAAGCATTGATCTTGGGACTCCAAATAGCCATAGCAATGGGTATTAAAATATTGAATATCTTTGGTGACTCCTTGCTCATAGTAAACTAGGTCAAAGGACTATTTCAATGTAGGTGCCCACTCCTGAAGACTTACAAGGAACTTGTTGACACCTACCTAGCTTAGTGGAATGGTATGACATCGAGGCAATCCCTCGTACGTCAAATAGATTTGTAGACACCATGGCCTCTTTGGGATCCTTAATCCCTTAGAATCTATCTACTGATTTTACAACCATTCATGTGAAAGTGCTTTCGCACTCAGCAATACATCGTGAAGCTTTTGACAATCAAGAATCAATCAACATGATCAACATCGAGCCAAATCAGGATTGGTCCTTCGTAGCTAGATATTTCTTGCAAATGGCACCTTGGGGGTCTTTGATCTCCCAAGGACCTATGGAGTGTGGTGCAACCATACACCATAGAGTTGTTCCTCAATCCATGTTCACCAGCTCAAAAATATAGGAAAAGAAAGTCATATTTTCTATAGAAGTCATGGCTTATCAAGATTGGCTTTCCCAACTATGGGACTTCTTGAAACTTGGAATAGTACCTCAAGGTTTGTCGCATACTGAAAGGTGAACGTTCAAATAGAAAGCAACAAGATACATCTTTCTAGGAGAAATCCTCTATAGACGAGGATATGATGGAGTATTACTCCATTGTCTTGAGCCCTAGGAAGCATCTTGGGCAATTTTGCAAGCTCACGATGGCACATGTGGAGGGCATTTTAGTGGCATGGCCATCGTTAAGCGCATCTTGAGAATGGGTTACTATTGGCCCACCATGGAAAAGGACTATTATGAGTATGTCAAGAAATGCATTAAGTGCCAACATCATGCAAATCTAATGCACTTACCATCGCAAGCCTTGCAACCCATCCAGGCAGCATGGCCATTCTCGTAGTGGGGACTAGACTTGATTGGGAAGATCTCACCCCCATCCTCAGGCTGACACACATTCATCATAATAGCCATATAATACTTCACTAAATGGGTGGAAGCGATCCCCTTAACATCAACAATTGGACCAAGGATTGTGGAGTTTATACTCCACAATATCATAAGTCATTTTGGGGTCCCTTCTAAGATAATATCGGATAATGGGCCATATTTCAAGAACAAAAATGTGCATGCTTTAATGAAAAAATACCATATTCAACATAGTTTTTCAATGCCTTATTATCCACAAGCAAATGGGCAAGCAGAAGCCTCAAACAAAATAATAGTCTCCATCTTGAGGAAGACGGTGCAAGACAATCACAAGGATTGGCACATGTAGTTGCCTCTTGCACTATGGGCATACAGGACTAGTATACGGATGCCCACTAGGGCAACACCATTTTCACTAGTATATGGCACTGAGGCCATCATGCCACTAGAGTTGGAAATTCTAACTCTACGCATAGCATTAAAGGACTTCATAGATGATGATGTCATGCGACAAGGCCACCTTGATCAGTTGATGCTTCTTGATGAATGTCGAGTCAATGCTTTAGAGCATCTTCATGTTTACCAAGATCACCTTGCGTGAGCTTACAATAGTAAATTCCACTTAAGGGAATTCAAGGTTGGAGATCTAGTGCTCAAAGAAAACCAATAGAATTTGAATCTGTCATCGCATCTACGAGATAAGTTCATGGTAAACTGGATAGGCCCATACATGATTTCATAGAGAGTTGGGCCTGGAGCATATCACCTTATATCATTAGATGGTGTTGAGGAGCCTGAACCTCTCAATATCATTCACTTAAAGGCATTCTACACATAAAATACAAAAACATTCAAATATGTCAAAAATACAAAAAATTCAAATATGTCAAAAAAAAACAAAACAAATCATAAAAACATAAAATTTCAAAATACAATCAAAGGCTCCAAGGGTAATTCAATCTGCTTGGTCAAAATAAATTCAAAATGCTCCAAGGGTATTCAAACCGCTTGGTCAAAATCAATTAAAATGCTCCAAGGGTATTCAAGTCGCTTGGTCAAAATCAATTCAAAATGCTCCAAGGGTATTCAAACCGCTTGGTCAAATTCAATCAAAATGCTCCAAGGGTACTTCATGCCACTTGGTCAAAATCAAAAATCTCCAAGGGTACTTCATGCTACTTGGTCAAAAATCAAAAATCCCCAAAGGCATAATAAGCCCTTTGGTCAAAATTAAACAAAAATACAAAAACAACATAAAAATAAAAAATACAAAAACAATTGCATCTCATATCTTGCATCCACATAATTGCATTGCATTTTCATATCCATTACAATTGCATATGTCATGAGAGCCTTAAAAGTGATACCACAGTTTGTCGCACAAATCATTCAAATCCATACCTCCATCAACACATGTGTGTAATTGTGTTTTTCAACACAACCATTATTTGTTGCTATACATAATATACTAAGGTTTTTTGGTTAATCAACCACACCTAGTGATCTTATCAACTTTTGTGGAAAACAACTTTGATTAGTAGAAGGTAAGGTCTAGCTGTGATAATGCCTTGGATATTCAAGATCTCGTCACTAATTGAAACACTAAAATCCTAGTTGGTACAAGGAAAAGATGAAAGCTGCAAAGCGGTCTAGGTTACCTTAAGCGAAAAGGATTTTCCTTGCTTATCCCCTATGCAACCGGTTTAAAGGTGTTGAGAATTGGAAAAAGGACAAGCTTTGCCCTATCCAAATCCCTTGCTTAAATCAAAATAAGCAAAATCCTGAAGCAAAGTACATATTCAAAAAGCCAAGCATACAGTCCAGATTTCAAAGCAATGATCCGATACACAAATCAGAAATTCAAAGAAACCTCGCTCAAAGAAAAATCAATAAAAAATAAATAGTGATTTTCATCACTACATATGAGAAAAATAAACAGTGATTATCATCACTACAAAAATCCTCGCTCAAAGAAAAAATCAATAAAAAATAAACAGTGATTTTCATCACTACATATGAGCAAATATCCAAAGCCAAAAGGAAGAAAAAAAGGAATAAAGCTTGAATCCTTGGAATTCTCAACATTGTACAAAACCGGAAGGAGAGATCCTTATGCATGATGATATGTCTATCACAATTGCTTCATGCATTTGTGTAGACCAATGTTTGAATGTGGATGAGCTAGCTTAGGTAACCCAATATTGCCTAGTGGTATAGTCCAACTAAGTCCAACTTAGGATGAGATGAACACTTGAGAATCCCTGATCTTAGCAATGGGCTGAAAGAATCCCGCCTGACATCGGAGGAAATGCTTGAGTTCTATCTCAAAATATACAATCACTTGCACACATAGAGATCATGAATATCTAGGTCCATGGTAAAAGCCTTACTTTTCAAAAGTCTAGAGTGGTCAGTAGACAATTGTTGATAGGGTAACTAGAGTGTTTGAATCTCTGAAAAGCCCCAAAAATTCTTACATAGCAACAAATCATAACATCATTCACACCATCATTTTATTTATAAGATTCTATAAATTAGGGGGTATCAACATAGTAGGACAGATACCGCATATATATTAGAAATAGTATATAGACGACCACTGACTACTTTATATATTTTAATTTATATAAACTTATTAAGAAAATACATTACACACCATTACATCTCATATATGAATACTTAATCAATTCTTATGATAAGAGTGATTATTTAAATTCATGATTATTTTTTTACTTTCTGTGGTATCACCCATTAAGATTGTCAATGTCATATGCATTCCTTATGTTTTAAGTGATTAGAGCATACAGGTTCGTTTATACCATCCCATCACATAAGTTAGATGCATACAATTAAAGCAAAATTAAACATGCATTTAACAATAACATCGCATCCACAAACACAAGTCATTAATCATCCATCATCACATCATAAAACACATCATAAAACATATAGGCAATATCCATTTGCATACAATCATGAATTCATCATTCATCATCAAAATACATCACGTCATATCATCAAATCATATAAGCATTTACACATCCATATAAGCATCTACAATATCATCTATCATCTAACATATACATCAAATCATCATAATGCCATCATCACATCACATCATAAAACAAAATAACAACAAAAACATGAGCAATAAATGATACACATAATGAGTCATAATGCAAAGATATCATAAAAGTATGTGTGTCAAGTCCATGGATATACAAAAATGCCCATGGGTTATAGTCATATAGGTCATTCGACCTCAAAAATGAATCAAAACCAAGAGAATCATCAATCAAATATTGGGCTTGCACCCCCTGTAGCACCGCCCCTATGGATGGATCTCTGGGAGAATGGTGCGAGTTAGACCCTATTGGTCTCTCAGTATGAGTTCGGGCCCCATGACCAGGTCGGATGGAAGACTACCCTATTGTAGAGCTCCTACTGACCTGTGACCCACCTGTAGCCCCTCTCTCCCTAGGGATGGCTCCTAGCCTCTTGATCTACCTCGAGAGAGCGGTAATCTGGGCTGCATCCTCAATAATCTGAACATCACTCTCATCCAAAAACCCTATAGATGATGGATCTCAGTCTCAAGAGCTACCCTCAAAGGATCCTCGAGAGTAGGAGGAGCAACAACAACCTACATCTAGGTAGCTCCTCCTATAGTAGCCTACAAAGCCTGTATCTAGTCTGATAGCTATGCTATAGTAGTATCCCTCTGAGCTATGATGGCATCATGCTATTGTACCTATATCTTGGCCGACTGGAGCTCGACCTCCACATCATGTAGTTGTGCCCTAAGAGGAGAATCTCTCTCCTCAGGCTCCATCTCCTCCTCCACCTCCTTAGGAGCCTCCTGCTCCTCCACTGCCACCTACTCTACCTGTTGGCCCCACGTCGTAGTCCTAGCATGAACCCTACGCCCTGATGGATCTACCCCATCTCTGCCATCATCCTCTCGGCCTAGACTACCCTCACCATACCACATCAGGTCACCCCACCACCATGCAAATGCATCTATAACTCCACTAACTACTCTAGGATCAATAGTTAGGGCATCCTCCTCATCAGCTAGCTCTATAACCTATCGAGGAGGGAGGTCTCTCTCTGCTCCGATGCACCTATACAAAAATGGTACTAGTGGCACATCCTACTACAACCCATACTGATGAAGAACTCGAGAGTAGAAGAAGTGCTCCTGGATGTTAACCTTGTGGCCAATGAGCCATCGCTCATCCCATCCTAGCAGTAAAGTTGTCAGGGTCATCCCAAGTAGGACACTCATGATACGGGTGCCATATGACATCTCCATCCTGGAGTCTAGTGAAAGTATCAGTGTAATGAGTCAGCTCCCCTACAAAAGTGTGGCTCTTGCACTCCTCGCTCTCTCTGGCCCATCTAGCACCATAGCACTGCATCCTCCTATCCATAGTTATGATCTCAATAGGAAGCCCCTTAGGGTGATCTACCCTAATGTGCTCCCATCCCTAGATCTGTAAAAGCCAACTATAGGTGATGCTGACATGACCCCTCTGATGGATGTGGTATAACTCATCATAACACTAAGCCAATAGAGACCTACCCCATGCATATATGATAGGCTCCTCACTATCCATCAGGTCCTGAACCATCGCAAGGAGGTTCCAAGGGAACCTCAAGCCTAAGCAATCTGGGATAAGGACATTGTTGATGACCATCAGCAACACCGCATGCCTCATTGTGAAAACATGCTCTCGGTACCAATGGATGATAGACACTCCCCCAGACTTGTTGTCCTTGAGAGCATCCTCAGAATACCTCTCGAACACTCGAGTGAAGATGACCACCTGAGCATTAGTGGTCGAAGAAACAATAGCCACCCCATCAAAAGGGATCTGAAAGATCTTGTACACATCCTCTGGTGTAATGGTCATCTCATCGGTCGGGAGGTGGAAGGTATTAGTCCGAGGGTCCCAATGATGGGCCAAAGTTATAAGGTAAGCCTGGTCCGACATAATGTGAGGTAATCTGGTAACATACTGGAGCCCATGAGCCTTAAGCCACCTCCAATCCATGTCATCCAGAAGAGGTAGGAGGTCACTCATGAGCCTCGGGTCTCGAGCCCGAGTAGTAAGGATCTAAGCAAAGCAAAAGAAAGATGAAACATAACTACAGTGCAATACAGGCTAAAGAGTAGTTCAAAATTTCAAAAAAATAAAAAACTATCTCAAAAATCCAATAAAAAGCAAAAAAGTTGTGCAAAATTGGCTAAGGGGATTAGTCGTTGTCGCCTATAGTGGCTAGAATCTGGCCATTGGAGACAACAACGCAAATCCCAATGGTCAAATTTTTGACCGTTGGGGTTCAAACTTAGCCGCTCTGAGTGACAATGGCCAAATTTTCGCCGCTCTGAGTGATAATGGCCGAAGGGTAACATGACAAACCCATGAACCCTAGGCCATAAAATTAAAAAAATTGAAAAAGAACAAAAATGGGGACCAACCCACCACTTAAAAACTTATACTAAGCCTAACTATGAATTTTGTTCATTACCAATAGGTTTAGTGAGGTTCATTTGCCAATTACTTAGTGAGGTTCAGTTTTACCCAAAAAAGGAAAAGAGGTTAGGGTTTAAAAAATAAAATACCCGAGAAGCTCTGGCTCCTCTAGTAGCTGATGCCTCACCCTATGCAGCCATGTCCTCGATGCAGGTAGCTTCAGAAATTGCAACTATCATTGTCTCACCAGAGCTCTAAAAAGTGAATTGATAACAAATGAAAGTGATAGGTCAAAACCCTAAAAATACATTTTTTATATTTTCAAATTATGCCTTGGTCATTGCTGACGTCAGTGGCCTAAACTTCATGGCCGCTCAAGGTGACAATGGCCACAGGCAGAAACTCAGAGGCCGCTGGACCTGACAACGGCCTGCTCCATAGATAAAAACAAGAAAATTCCTTCCATGGGGGATGACAAAAATATTAAATAAATACATTTTGATGAATTGAAGTCATCTTAATGACCAAAATAACAAAAAAATCACATAAAAGCATAATCTCAAGTAGGCCTCGTACCTAGTTACTTGCTCTATCCACTCGATGATTGCAACGATTCACACTCCATGCATTTTGATGAGATGAGTAGGTTACCATAAGGCCACTTGGGGCAAAAGCATTTCATTTTGGAATTACGATGTGCCACCCTTCAATCCCGAAGAAGACCAAGATGGTCGGACTGCTCCATGGGTGCGAAAGGATCATCCTAATTCCCCTATGATACCAAAAACATTAAGCCAAAGTGATACAATATGAACATAAATAGAATCACTCATCCTAACTCCCTAAGAAAGCTATTGATAGTTGGACCGCTCCTCGGGATAGGGATAGATGATTATCATAAACAATTGGAATCACACTTGGATGTGGGATTGCCCATTAAAAGCAACAAATGCTAGAAAGGAACCAGATTAGTCATATTGGTCAAGCGACTTGTCACTTCATTCATTGTCATTTCTTCACCAATCCATTGTGTGAGGAAGTAGTTCAAAACTTCAACATAATCATAATCAAAATCAACAAAATATCACTCGATCATAACAAAATCATGTTCATCCTATGAATCATTGCATACAACAATCACAAATTTCCCTTGTTTGTTGGGAACGTAAGCAGACATGACATATTCAATTGTAGCTCTCCTATCGATCGAAATTATTGTAGCAGCTGAAGCTACCCGATTGAGTTTGAGGAATGAGTGCAATTTAACATGCCCAAGCCACTGAGCTAAGTCCTTCGAATATTGAGGCAATGATTCAAGGGATGCATGCCATCTTGCATGATTGGGCCATCCAACATTGATCAGACCATTGATCACCATACACCCTACAAATAGATCAGTCTACATTTTTGCTCAACATTGTGTTTTCCACATAGTGCATCACAAAAAGGGGCATCTGTAGACACCTAAATTATGTCATGCTTAGGGGAGCTACTCACATAGACACATTCATAAGATCATATGACATAATATTGGACTTTCCAAGCATTAATAGTGGTTCTCACCACTCATTTGGGGCCTTTTCAAGCCATCCAAGCCTAGCCGCTCAAGCCAAGAGTGGCTAGATCCTAGCCGCTCAAGCCTAGAGTGGCTAGACCTTAGCCATTGTAGATGATAATGGCTAGATCTTAGTCACTACAGATGACAATGGCTAAACCCTAAAAGTAGTTTTGTCAACAAATATGCCTAATCATGGGTGGAAGTGGTAGTCTGCATGCAATAAAGGTGAGCGGGAGTAACTTTGCATTCCTTTTCATGACCAGTTCACATAGGAGACTTGAGTTTGCATTTAGACTTTAGTTAACTAGCCTCCAAACATAAACAAAGGACAAAATCTTCTCATGCTAATGACCAATTCGCATAGGAGACTCAAGTTGGTAGTTATATTTTAGTTAACTGGCCTCCAAACATAGAAAAGACAAAAAGCTTCTCATGCTAACTCGCACTACGCATGAGAAATTCATTCCTAGGGCTTGGACATAGACCTAGGGTTTCACACTATAAAAGGTGCAAGCCTAAGAGCACCAAAGGAGAGATCATATATACATTTTTTATCAATCTTGGTCATTGAGGAGAGCTTTCGAGACTTGGAGAGTTCCCTTGGAGATCATGTGTACGATGAAGCCCTGATAGATTGGAGAGCATAGCAACCATTATTTCAACATCGGATACAAGCTTTGATCCATAGCTTTGGAGCAAAGAGGATGAGAGTCACTTTAGCGGTCGTTGTCTTGGATAGTGGCCCGTAGGCTTAGCTTAGGGTTTTAGACATTAGATTCATTATTTTAGCATATCATTAGCATAGCATCATTTCATTCATTCGCATTCATAGCATTAGTCTAATTTGCACTTGCTTTCATTTGTTATATCCATTGCTAACAACCTCATCCGGGGAGGTATTCTCGGACATCTAAGCGTGTGTTGTTGTTTCATTGCTTACAGGGCCATAGGTTGATCGGATAGAATCTACAACATACGAGAGCAAAAGGGATCCCTCTAGGAAATAGACCTAGAGAAGGAGGCATCTGTAAGCCCTCATACATTTTCGTGTGCGGAACCGGGAAGCTTTTTGAAAGCGCACCACCTCTTCGTGAAAGAGGCACTCTTTGCCTATTTGTAACCTTATTGTATCGAAATGGGTATCCCTAAGAGGGACCGACATGTAACCGGGTTTCAATACGAATAAAGAGATCCATATTTGTTATTTCCGTGTTATATGCTTTTCATTGTCTTCCATTTCATCTTGGGTTTTTAATACATTGCAAGTAGCGTAAAAAGAGCGGTGCGTGCATCCCGGGGTCGCTACATATTGCTCAAAATTGTATACAAGCTTGAATACGATTCTTTTGATTCTTATCCATATAGTGCATGGAGCTTTGTCTCCATAATATAACCTTAGAAAGATGACTCTTGGACTCTTTGACTATTACCTCTCACAATACAAGCCTCTCATGCCTCTTGGCTTCACATATTACCACTTGTATACATGACTCTTTACTCTCTATTTATTTGCACACTTTATGATACTTTCACACTCCTACTTGCATACATTACTACATAAAACTTGCACACATTGTTACAAGATACTTATGGATATTCTCACTCTTCACACTTGCATACATAATGACACTCATATACATAATGACACTTGTGCATATCCTACACATAAACACATAAATAAGAGATAACTTTCTAGACCCTTAATTTCCTAAATTGTTAATAAGCTCAAGTTTGTCAAAGTTAATCTAAAAGTTTAGAATAAAACTATTTTTGAGTATATATTCCAAAAGGAGGATCTAAGAAAACAATTGAGGGAAATTGAACTTTTCGTTGAATTTGGAGTTTTTTCCACGGACGCTAGAGATAAGGAAAAAATGATTTTGGTAGATTTTCACAACACTTTCGATTGTGAAGAGGTGTTTTGGAGATAGAATTCAAAGGATTTTTGGCTGAAAGAAGGTGATCATAACACCAAATTCTTTCATATTTTAACCTTGAGGCATAGAAGCACTAATAGAATCAAAGAGGTAATAAAGGTAGATGGATCAATATTAAAGGACATCCTAGAAATCAGGGGTGAAGCCATTAATTTTTTGGAAATCTGCTTGGGCTCCAAGGAGGATGGAGATGACCTGGTTGAAAGGAATCTTCTTCTAAACATTCCCCCTTGTTTCAAAAGAGATGAATTCCTACTTCATCAACCCATTCAAGGAATGTTGGAAATATGTTGAATATTTTCCATGTTATTCTAATGGGGTTAACACTAAAAGGTACTGGACGCTGTGTATGATACACTATTAGGGTTTTAAGTTATTTTTAGACCCATATGGGATTTTAGGGTTACTATATTTGAACCCTTGCTTTTTCGCCCATGATATTATAAAATTTGTGCATGTACCTTTGTTATATATCACACTTGCATTAGGGTTTGGAGAGAGACAAAAGGAGAATATTATTGTATTGGAGATGGTCAAGTTAATGCAATAATAAGATAATACTATGTTGGTTTTCCCAATTAAGGGTTTCCAGGATAAATATAGTGTTTAATGTGTAAATATGCTATCTTCTTCCTTTGATTCTGTAATTACTACTTTTCTAGTTTTAGTTTATTGGGGATCTTTATTTCTCTTCAAGGATAATATTAGGAGTGATGTTTTCTCTATGGGTAACATTAAATATCATGGTCTTGATGGTTTTCCTCCCCTATTTTTTCAAAAGCTTTGGCACATTCTTGGTAAGGAGGTTGTGGAAGCTATGAAGGAGATTCAAAGAAATGGTTACATTCCAAAAGATGTGAACTCTACATTCTTATTTCTTATTCCCAAGACAATAGGAGCCAAGGAATTCAAATATTAAAGGCCCATTAGTCTATGTAACACTATTTATAAGTTTTTGACCAAATTTTTGGCTAATAGAATCAAAATTTTATTGCCTTGTATTATTGGTTCCACTTAGGGAGGCTTTGTGGTAGGAAGGCAGATTTTGGATGGCATTATAACAATTCATGAGCTTATTCATTATGTGGATAAGAGTGGAAGATTTTGTTTATTCCTTAAGTTGGACATAAATAAATATTATGATAAATTCTCCTAGGATTTCCTTTTGAAAGTCATGGCTAAGTTTGGTTTTCACCAAAGATGTTTAACTCTTATCAAAGAGTGCATCTCGATAGCTATATTCTCAATCATAATTAATGGCTTTGTTATAGGTATTTCAAGATTCTAAGGGATCTTCATCAGGGAGATGTTTTTCCCTTATATTTTCATTTTAATGGTTTAAGCTCTTGGTAGATCTCTAAATGTATCCTCCTTTAAAAATATTATTGAAGAAATCAGACCAACCCTTTCCCTAGATAAAAACACTCATCAAAAATTTGTGGATGATACTATTTTAACCACTCCTACTTCTATTCCCCAATCCAAGGAAATCAAGCACATATTGTCCTCCTACAAGAGAGCCATGGAACTAAAGATCAATTTCTTGAAGAGTAAAATATTCTTCCTCAATACTCCTCTCAAGAGGTAGAGGAAGATCGCTCAAATCTTGGGGTGTGAAATAGCTAAACTTCCATCAATCTACCTTGGAATACCCCTCTTCAAAGGTAGAATGAAAGAGAATCCATAGGATCTAGTGGTGGAGAGAATTCAAAGAAAACTTGTTGGTTGGAAAGGTACCCTTCTGTAGCACCCTAAAATTGGCGCAGTGAAATCTTAATAATTACATTTACTCTAGTAAATAATTCAAATTCAAATTTTAACCTCCCAAACCGCCCGTTAACCGTCGTGTAATCCGTTTCCCCCTTTCCCGTGCCATTTTTAGAGGTTGTTTTGACCGTTTGACGATATCGTCGCCGATCAGACGATATCGCCTCAGATCTGACGATTTCGTCTGGGCTAGGACGTCCAGACGATCTTGTCCCTAAACTAATTTTTCACAATTAGCTTATGTTCCAACGGGTCTCTAATCCGGGCAGAAGCGTGTCTGCGTCGTTAGAGACCCTCCCCCATTGGAGATCTCCCAAATAGGGATGATCTCCAACCTCCTAACCTCCCTCCTAAGCCTATTTAATCCTAAGCCCTCCCCTTAGCACCCCCCTGGCTGAAATTCCCTATAACTTGACTTCACACGCATTAAAACATCCCAAATTTCTATTTGCATTAGTTCTATACAATTTTTGTTGTAGGTACCTTAGTGTTTTTCAGCCGGAGCAAGCTTACATCGTCGCAGACGATCCTGTTCAGATCGGAGGCGATCCTGTCGAATCAGAGATGATTTCGTACCAATGCGAGATGATTTCGACTGCAAGTCAACATTGAGGCAATTAGTGCCTAAAGTTTGCATTTCTTCATCTTTCAATCTACTGTTTTATGCTATAATTAGCTAGTTTATTTAATATTTTATGCTATCTTGCATTTTGGAGTTCACCCATCTAGATCAAATGCATAATTAAGTCATCAATTATCATTAAGTCATCGTAATACATTCGTATTTTGTTCATTATCATCATGTTAATGTTATTGCTATCATTTTACATTGTTTCCCTCTGTTAGAATAGTTGTATTTTCTATGTTTTGCACCTATTTCTCTCGTTTGCAGGTCTCTGATGAATTCGTCTGATGAATTCGTCGGATCTCAGATGATCTTGTCTGATCTCGGATGATCCTATCAAATTCCGGAGGATCCTGATCGCTTCAAGAATCAGAATCTTCATCAGACATCCGGATCAGGTATTTTCTTTTAACATTCCTTAATTTCTCTATTTTCTGTCTTAATTCTATTTTCTGTATTCATTTAATCTGCATCTTCATATAGAATAGCTTAGACGCATTTTGGCCAAACCTAGGACTTGAATGCTTAAGGCTAAAACGAACACATAAAACACATTCCCAACCTAGGCATGGAAACTGCCATTAAATGTTTCCTGGTGAACCCACCATCCGTCGAAAAATCACCATTATACACCTCCCCCGAGAGGCGGGACCTTCGCAAGGCCTCTCAGTCCGAGGTACCACGCCATCCTTTTCACATCCCCCTTCCGGGCACGGATCCTATAGCCTGAAGGTAAGGGTGTGAAAAATTTGGAGCGATACATTTTGGTGAACCCGACGTGAATGCATTTTAAACCTTTTGAAAACAAAAACAAAAAAATAAAACAACTAAAACATAGATGCATTTCAAATCATTTCAAATTAATAAGTTGCATATTAGATGGTAGCTCCTAAGAAAATATTAGCAGTTACTATAAATGTTGAAAACCAATTGGCAGCCATAGAAATCAATTCTGTGCTTAGTGTGCCTGAAACAGATAGAAATCAACTCTTGTGGGACGAACTTGATAGAAGACTTAGTGTCATTTCATCTAGGTCAACAAAACTTAAACAAATCAAGAGGCTTGTCCTAGATAGAATCCTGGATCCTCATCAACTTGTCTTTTATCATGAACTTCAGAGAGCCTGCCATAGATGGTTAGCTTATAGGAGAGCTCTTGTATCTTCAGAATTGTTCACCTTCGAGGAATACCTCGAGAACGCAGCCATTGTACACCAGTTCCTAGGTCGTGTAGAAGACCAAGAGGTTGTTCTTACGGATAGGGAAATATGGAATAGAGTTCCTCGAGCTATGTTATATCGAGAGTATTGCCACGAGCTTTACTTCTATCAACCAACATCTCGAGACAGATAATATCACTATAGCTCTTTTCATTAAATTTTTGAAGGAAAACTTTCAATTTGAAGAAGAACACTTCATGACTCCTGAAGAACTCGAGCCCATTAATGACATTTATAAATTGTTTATAGAAAACTAGATTATTACTTTCAGTATTATTTCTTGCATTTATTGTGTTGTTTATCTTTACAATATTATTTCAAAAACAAAGAAAAACTAAAAAAACATAACAAAAACCAAAAAACATTTCATTTTAAATATTGTAGTAGGTATATAATTAATATATACCTCTTAAGCTTGTTGCATATATATATATATATATATATATTTTTATATATATATATATATATATATATATATATTTGCTGAAATCTAAAATTAAGGCACAATGCCTAAACTTAGGAATGGTAAACAAACTGAAGGAGAAGAAGAAGATTGGTTAGGAGATAAAACTAGAGACCCAAATGTACTTCTTGAAGATCCAATTCCGGAAGGAGAAACTCTAGATCACCCAGAAGATGACTTAGGTGAAGATAATGAACAAGAAGAAAGTGTTAAAGAGGATGGACCCTCATCCCCTAGAGTAGCTCCAGATGGAACTATTGCTTTTGACAACGTAGATCATTTCCAGAAATTTCTCAATGATAACATTGACGCTCTTAATGTGGCAGTTCGTATTGATAAAGGGCAAATTAGTGACACTCAAGCAGCCATGGAACATACGTTTGATGTACGCACTAATCCCTTGTCTTTCATTGATCAAGAAAGTGATAAGGCTGGACCATCCAATACAGATATGGTCACTATGATTCAAAACATGTCAAAACAACAGGTTACCCGTCCTCCTAAGGAACCTGTTATTCAACCTAAAATCATTCCCACACAAAAGAAAACTTCCTTCACTACTTTACTTCGCCAAACTATTGATCAATATGCTTCAAGTAAACAAAAACCTAAAACGAAGCCAAACACCAATTTTCAACAATCTGGAATACATCATAATACAACTTCAAAATTCCTTCATAACACTTTTCCTACCAACAATTTACACAATAGCAACATAGCATCTAATCTTCATGTCCCTCCATCATATGCTCACAAATCCCATATCAATGCCCTACCGAACCAATATGGTGGGCAAACTAGTAATCTGGAAGCCATGGTGAAACAGATTAGCTTCGCGTATGGACCAGATAGATCCTTATCGTCCCTCGTACAATTATCGAGAGATCTGTAGTCAACCTTTGGATCCCATAGTTGTAGCTCAACCATACCCTAAGCATTTTCCCATGCCCATCTTGCCTATATATAAAGGAACCGAAGATCCCATAGAGCATCTTCGCATGTTTAGGATAGCATGTCATGATATATCACATGATGACTTGCTATTACTAAAAATGTTCCCAAAAAGTTTAGGTGGAATGGCATTAGAGTGGTACTATCAATTGCCCACTCATTCTTTGAGAAATTTTGAAGAAACAGTTGAATCTTTTGTCCATCAATTTAGTGCCTACATCGAGAGGCATGTAACCATTAAAGATTTATACAACTTAAAACAAGACAAGGATGAATGTTTTGCCGATTTCTTAGCTAGATGGAGGCAGTTGATAGGAAAACTGCACTTTGTGCTACCTTATAGGGAAATGTTGGACATTTTTATCAATAATTTACAAGAACAAATATCTTATGAGCTATCAATCGCTACTTTAACTACCTTCGATCAAGCTATAGATTTAGCTCGAAGAGTAGAAGATGCCCTCATTAGGAGAGGCCAACTTAGGAAGAAGGATGATGAGAAAACATCCAGAAATCAATATAAAAACAAACAAGTTGTCGGTGACGGAGTCACTGACAACAGAAATGTTGCTAATATCAATGCAACGAAGACAACAAAAAAATTTATATTGAAACCTCCTGATAAGCCTCCTCGAGAATTTACTAGATTGAATCAACCATTATCAACTATTTTACCTCAATTACTCGAAAGAGGTTTGATCCAATTACCAGCTATCCGGGAACCTGATCCAACTATACCCGGATACAGAGTTGACTTACACTGTGATTTCCATAGAGGACCTGGACACTCTACCAACGCTTGTAAAAGGTTGAAACATAAAATACAGGATCTGATTGATAATAATGAAATGGAGGTGCAAGCCTTCCAACCTAAACAAAATGCTCCTAATAATACTCAAAAGACCATTCCCCAAAATCAAAATCAAAATGCTAATCAATCATTAGACATATTTCAACACCCTTTACCAAGACATGGTAAAGAGGTGGCCAATCAAATCGAACATCATAATGTTCCTCCTCCTACCCGATATGTAGGAACCATTAGTGGACATTTACTTAATCCTGATCCTCAAATATTTGACACAACTTTCTCCATGGTTACGACCAGGCCCCTACATAATATTCAAACTCTTGATTCTAGTGATGTAGAATCAGATACTGAAAGTGAACTAGACATTACTTCAAACCAATCGAATAGTTCTGAAAATGAATCAGATCCTATTCAACCCATCACAGATGCTATGGTTCCAGAAGAACCATTTCCTAGAAGAGTTACTACTCGACCTTCTTCTAATCAATTCCTCCCTAATGAACAAGCCATAAATGCTCGACCGAGACCAGTTCAACGTCCTCAATATAACATTGTAGGTACCATTGGAGTCGTTACCCGACAACAGTGCTCAAAATTCTCAACAAGAACCAAATCAGAATGATGGATCAGCTCCATTTGTTTTGAAAAATCCCAATAAAGGGAATCATGCTTCCCATGTTCAACCTAAACCCCCTTACAATATTAATGAGCAATTATCCAATACTACAACCAAAATTTCCCTTTTGGATTTATTAAGATCTTCTCCCACCCATAGGGATGAGTTGATGCTTACATTAAGCCAAATGATGGTACCTCAAAACATTCAACCTGAAGCCATGGCCAATACTATCATTACTCGAGAGGTTGATTGTATTGACTTCCGGGATAAAGATATCCCACAACACAGTTTACATAAGGATAATCCCTTATATATTACTGCTATAATTGGAGATGTAGCTATCAAACGAGTCTCGATTGATAATGGCTCATCTCTAAACATTTGCACTTTTGACTTCTACCAAATATTTGGCTTTAGAAGTGATGAAATGAAGAAAACTGATATGATTATCAAAGCTTTTAATGACGAAACACAAGAAACGTGTGGAGTTATTACCATCCCATTGCAAGTTGGTCCTAGAACTCTAGATACCACCGTGTTTATTGTACATTGCCCCGCATCGTACAATATACTCTTGGGTCATCCTTGGATCAATGCAATGCGGGCTGTCCCATCAACTTTACACCAATGTGTTAAATTCGAATTTAAAAATCAGTTGGTCACTATCCATGGTGACCCTAGACCCTTTGATATGTGTGCTTTGGCGGAACTCGTTGGAGTGCAATTTTGCCCCGCTCTGTCATCCACACATCCTAATTCTTATTTTTCATCTAAAACTATGAAACACACACCCATAGCTTCACCTATTTCCCCTCCATTAATTTCATCCTCCTATATAGATCAACAATCTTCTAAACAAATCACTCTAGAACCTCAAAAAGATCTTCAATCTACAACCAATCCTTCATGTTCTATCCCTATAATTTCAAAACCTATAGACCCATCTATTAACACTTCCACATTATCAACATCTATCATCCCTTCCACATCTAAAGATATAGGGAATGATCCTTCTACATCTTATGCTCTTTCTGATGAACTTTTACCAGATTTATCCACAACCTTAATATCAAAAAAAACAAATGCTTTCATGCAAGATTCAATTCTTTTAAATAACTTACCACCATCTCCTCGTACTTTGGGCCTCCCACAACCTATGGGAAGTACTTACCAAGTCGGGAGTTGTGCCTTCATTTATAAAGGATATGATTGGGGAAGAATCCCTCGGAATATCAAAACTCATCATGAGGGATATGCTCGGTGTTATTTTACCAATGAATATATTAAAGCTAAACCCATAATGCTTAAAATGGGATATAAAGGGAAAGGCTTGGGACCTTTCCAAAATGGCATGAAAGAACCTTTCGAGGTAGAACCGTGGCCTGCCCACTGTGGTGTGGGCCTATTTCCTAGTAAGGGTCAACCCTTTCCTTTTGAAGATGATGATCAACTCATATGTTATCAAGATTATTTGGATAGGCATGTTGATTTGCCTCTAAAAAATCAGTCATTTACATGTAACATGCTATCCATAGCTTACCCTGAAATGATTGTTGACCCCGATGAAGAGTTGGAAGGAGATATCTTCCATGATGTCTCCGTTGAAGAGATGTTACACAATGGATTTTATTTTGATGGTTCTATACCAACTATAGCCCAACTTGAGACCGCTAATCCTCAAGATGAATTATCCAAATTAACCTTACAAGAATTACAAGAATTGGGCGTTTCACCCGCCCCACCTAATTTTGAAAGAGATCTACACATGGAGGTAGAAAACGTCATTAAAATTAACATTGGAACTGAGGATAATCCTCACATAATCAATATTGGATCAGAATTAAGTCAAGAAAAACAAGAGCAATACATTGCATTCCTTAAAGAGTATGAAGATGTCTTCGCTTGGACATATGAAGATATGCCAGGTCTAGACCCTTCTGTAGTCATGCATCATCTAGTGGTCCATCCGGATGCTAAACCTGTTAAACAAAAACTTAGAAAAATGCATCCCAAAGTGGCTCTGCTAGTCAAAGGGGAGTTAGAAAAACTCCTGAATGTTGTTTTTATACAAGCTATTGATTATGCTGAATGGATCTCAAATGTAGTTCCAGTCACCAAGAAAGAAGCTACCAAAGTTAGGGTTTGCACAGATTTTAGAGATATTAACGTTGCATGCCCTAAAGATGATTTTCCTCTTCCAAACATGGATCAAATCATTGACTTTACTGTCGGGAGTGGGATGATGTCCTTAATGGATGGATTCTCCGGTTATAATCAGATCAGGATAGCTCCTGAAGATCAGGCTAAAACAACCTTTATTACCCCCTGGGGTACTTTTTGTTGGAAAGTGATGCCATTTGGCTTAAAGAACGCAGGTGCAACCTATCAACGAGCTATGACTTATATTTTTCATGATATGATGCATGATATCCTACATGATTATGTAGATGATATTATAGCTCACTCTATTAATGAAGATAATCATTTAGATGATTTGAGAAAAGTTTTTAATCGATTACGAGAATATCTTATTCGATTAAATCCAGCAAAATGCATATTCGAAGTTAAGTCCGGTAAACTATTAGGGGTTTTAGTTTCTTTACGTGGTATCAAAATCGACCCTCTCAAGATTGCGGCTATCACTGATATGCCCGCACCTACTAATATATCTGAGTTACGAAGTTTACAAGGTAAGCTTCAAGCCATCCGTCGCTTCATCGATAAGTCGGCGGACAAAACTGGTCCCTTTCTTAAACTCCTTAAGAAGGATGTCCCTTTTAATTGGGATGACGAATGTAGAGAAGCTTTTGAACTTCTCAAACAATACCTCCTTAATCCACCTGTGCTTTCACCGCCTAAACCTGATCGCCCATTTCTCCTATATATTTCAGCTTCAGATTCTGCCTTAGGAGCTATGTTAGCTCAGCTTGATGATGAAAAGAGAGAACGGGCTAATTATTATATTAGCCGAACCTTCATCAGTTATGAAACCCGCTATACAACATTAGAAAAACTATGTCTAGCAGTCATGTTTGCTACGCAAAAATTATGCCATTATATGCTTAGTCAGAAAACTTATGTCATTGCTAAATATGATCCCTTAAGGTATCTCATGAGTCGACCTTATTTATCGGGTCGCACAACCAAGTGGGTTCTTGCTCTAAGCGAGTTTGATCTCACATTCATAGGACAGAAGTCTGTTAAGGGTCAAATCATAGCAGATCAATTAGTCGCTGCACCCTTAGAGTCTACCCATCCCCTCATCATTGAGTTTCCTGATGAATGCCTTCAATTAGAGGCAGACCATATTGAACAATGGTCCTTATACTTTGATGGAGCCCGATGCATGAGTGGGGCTGGTGCGGGTATTATTTTAATATCCCCGCAAAAACATCTTATTCCTCTGTCCTTCAAATTAACATTTGCTTGCACCAACAATACTGCTGAATATGAAGCTCTAATCCTTGGATTACGAGCTGCCTTGGCGCTAAAAATTAAACATCTGTTAGTTTTTGGTGATTCTCAACTGGTTATAAACCAAATTAATGAAGTTTATCAGACCAGAGATGATAAACTGCGCCCATATAAAGCCTATGTTTTACAACTAATGTCTCTATTTGATCAAGTTACCTTGGAAGCTATTCCTCGAACTTGCAACCGTGCAGCTGATGCTATGGCCGCAGCTGCATCTCTCCTGCCCTTGGAGTTAGATGACGAATATGCCACTATCATTATTCGTCGACTCCAGGAACCCGCTTCAAATAAGTCATGCTTAGAACCTTTGGATGTGTTTCTAATCAATGAAACTACTCCCGAACCTTGGTATACGGATGTATTTAATTTTCTCCAAAATTGGACTTTTCTCGCCAATTCTAATAGAAACCAACGTCGGTTATTACGTAGACGAGCAAGTCGATTTGTAATAATTGGCAATACTTTATATAGGAGATCTTTTGAAGGTATCCTATTAAGATGTTTGAATTTAGAAGAATCCAAATCAGCCTTGAGTGAAGCCCACGATGGATCTTGTGGAGGACACTTCAGTGGTAGTGTCATTGCTAAAAAGCTCCTTAGGATAGGATACTTTTGGCCTACCATGGAGAATGATGCACATGATTATGTGCGCCATTGCGACAAGTGCCAAAAACATGCTGACCTTGTCCATGCGCCTGCACAAGAACTGCAGGCTATTTCATCTCCTTGGCCCTTTTCAAAATGGGGTTTAGATATTATTGGCAAAATCAATCCTGTGTCATCTGATGGACACAAATTCATCATAACCGCCATCGAGTATTTCACGAAGTGGGTTGAAGCTATGCCTTTAGCTTCCTGCACTGGCACCCAAGTCTCTAAATTTATTTTTAATCAAATCATTTGTAGGTTCAGAATTCCTGCAAATCTCATCTCCGACAATGGAACTTGTTTCAAAAATAAAGATGTTAAAAAATTATGCCAAAAATATAAGATTCAACATCGCTGGTCCACTCCCTATTATCCTCAGGGTAATGGTCAAGCAGAAGCATCTAACAAAACCTTAATCAAAATTCTCAAAATATTGGTCAATAAAATTGGCCGTGACTGGCACATTCAGTTATATCCAGCCTTGTGGGCCTATCGAACTAGTGTTCGAACTCCCACTGGAACTTCACCTTTCGTTTTGGTTTATGGTGCTGAAGCCATTTTTCCCTTTGAATTAGAAGTTCCTTCTTTGGCTCTACTACTTCAAGATACCGAAGTAGGAGATGAATATCGAGCTGGCAGACTCAGTCAGCTGGAACTCCTAGATGAAAAATGCATCAATGCTTTGGAGCATCTCCGTGCCTACCAAAACAAGCTTAAAAGATCATATGCTAAAAAAGTTCGTCATCGATCCTTTGAGATCGGCGACCTTGTTTTAAAAGAAAATCAAAAAAATACTAATGCAACTAAGGACCTTAAAGGTAAATTTGAGCCCAACCGGCTTGGACCATACATTATCACCGCTAAATTTGAATCAGGAGCATACAAATTATCTACCTTAGATGGTAAAGAACTTAAAGAACCCATGAATATTTTGCATCTTAAACGTTACTATGTATAAATTTGGTCATTTCATCCTTGTATATATTTGTTTAAAATAATTCAAAATCACTATCTTGTATTTCTTTCAATTTATAAATTCAAAAACACCAAAAACATTCATAATCATCAAAATCTTCAAAACTATTTGTTGTATTTATTTATGGCACTTGTTAATTTTGTGTTCAAAAACAAAAATAATAAAAATAAAAACAGCAATATTCTTGACTCTTTCGAAACCAAAACAATATAAAGAAGAAAGAGAGAGTCAACATTCTCAAAACTTCTCAAAAAGTATTTATATATATCTTCTTACAAATGTTGCAATTATATGTTTCAAATTATTTTGGATAAATTAGCATTTATTTGGAATCCCTCACTTTCACACTCACAAAAATAAATATCTTGATTTTATCCGGCATGATTACTAATCTCTCTTATATCAAAGTCCACAAAATTCAATTAAATAAAGTTTGAGCATAGAGAATTGATCTTGTTATTTACTTAAACCAAGCACATCTTTTCACAATAAAATGATTATATTTGTAATTTCCATGCTTTGCTACATAGTAGAAGTGGTTTCTTGAGCGAAAAGTTTCCCCTGCTATCCTATCATGCACATGGTCTAGAATCTTTGAGAATTGGCAAAAGGACAAGCTCACCCCTACCCGGAATAAAAATCCCTTGCTCTACAAACTAATCCGAGCAAGTATCCCTAGCATAGAAAGAAAAAGCAAAGTTCAAGAAAAAGAGAAAAAGAAAAATGTTATTTTATATCATTACAACAATGTTTCAAGCATTATCTCAAAAATCAAGCAAAAATACAAAAGAAAAAGAAAAGAAAGCAAAAGAAAGCAAAAAGCAAAAGCAATAAAATCCCTTTCCCTACCCTTTGAAAAGAAAAGAAGGGTTGATGAGCTTGAATCCTTGGAATTCTCAATTATTCGAAAACCGTGAGGTAAGCCCCATAACAGGTGGTTTGTGCCCAACCTGCTTGGCCTTGGGTAACTCCTAGCATGGCGATATGTCCGTCACATTAGCGACCTTCTTTTGTATAGACCTATGTCTCGCTTATGGATTAGCTAGCTCTTGATAATCCGACTTACATAGTAGTCTAGTATGGTTATATGCATCTACATCATGGTTAATGAACACTTATTTGGTTTATTCAAATCACTTGTATCATATTATCTTGCTCAAAACTGGTAAATGAACATAGCAATTGCACACACATTTTATATTTGAGAGATTTTGTGTATCATTATGATAAATCAAGATTGGAAATGAATTCACATATGCACATGGGATTCCTTATAAATCTAACTTTTGTCTTCAAAATACTTTGAAATATTTCTTGCAAAATTGTTTGAAATAATTCATTTTCTTCTTTAAAGTACAGTTGTTTAGTATAAAGACAACTACATGCATAATAGAAAAATCAAAATTTCTTTCAAAACCATACAATCAAAACAAAAAAAAATATATATATATATATATATATATATATATATATATATATATATATATTGACTTTCGCGATGATGGTATAGTTCTAAAACCAAAATTGGAATTTTATGCCTAGCGCAAGTCCTCATCTTCATATTTTCTGTTTAATAAAAATCAACTATGCAATAAAACTCTCTTTTTTGGATTTTGCGATGATGGTATAAGTCTATACCTACATATTCTATGCCTAGCGCAAACCATTGTAACAATTTTTATTCCCCATTTATTTAAAAATCATGAAAACCATATGACTTAAATCATTATATTATACAAATTATGTTTTTGAACAAAAAGCATGCACATTATCACTATTTCATGTCATTATGTCAACCTTCAATTTTGCAATGATGGTATAATTCCTAGGGAATTATCCAAAAATTTTATCACACTTAGGAATTTATGCCTAGCAAAAATCATTTTAACATTATTTCATGCATATTATTTTTATGAAAATCTGAAAACAAACCATCATCATCATCATTTGCACCATTGCACCAAAGTCTTAAGACAGTCTCTTAAGCACTCTTTTACTTTTTAACAATATTTCTATATTGGGATTAGCTTGACGACCGAGTGAGCGGCGACTCCATGAAATGGTCTATAATAGCGACAATGTCCTTTGAAATTATTGTTAGAAGTCTCTTTTTATTTTTTATCACATTACATCACAAACAACCAATTTGTTACATCAGATTATTTCATTTAAAATCTTACAGCATGACATTCAAACCATAATATTTCCAATGACATAATTACATGAATCATCAAATCAATCAATCAAAACATTAAAAGCATCATAAAAATACATAAGACACAAGTCATATGATCAAAAAATATCTCATCTCATATATATATCAACAATATATACATCATATCAAAATTGGATTGGTATGCCACAATCTATACCTCGACATACTCAATCCTCTATCAAAAAATAATAAATGCTATCATATCAATCTGTACAATGTAGTGCAGTAGTCTAGCCTCGAGAACCCCTCGAGCTCTCAGCCTCATCTCCTCCCCCGCCCTGAGGTGGACGAGGTGGCCCCATCATAGTATGAGTGGTACTACGAGTCCTAGTCATCGATCGAGACGAAGTCCTCGATGACCCAATCCTGATCGGCTCTGCAATGTTAGCTGGTAGCTGTACCCTCTGACCCTCTGGCACCATCTGGAAGTAGATACCCTGGTAGAACATGATCTGAGCAATCGACCATGATAGCTCCTGAGTGCTCGCCCCTTCGCCCCGTGCTCTGAGGCATGCAATCTCATCTCTGAGCTGTGTCACCTCAGCTCGATGTCATGCAGCCTCCTCCTGTAGGGTCTGCACCTATGCTTGGAGATGGATTGTCTCCGCTCGGAGAGTCACTGTCTCGCTACTCTCCCTAGTGTCAACACCCTTGCCCTTATCGAGCGATGGTGGCCTCTCTCTCTATGGAGAAGGGGGTCTCTCCTCCCTCCTCTCCTGCTGTCATGGCCTCTCCTATGCTTGTGGCCTCCTTAGCTCTCTCCCATCGTGACCCTGGGCCACCTCCATAGCCGCCTGGCATCGCCTCCCTATCCGATGCACAACTACGTGAATCGGACCCTGAGCCCTCGTCATCCGAGGAGGGCGGATGCCTGCATACCAAGCATCATAGCCATCGGCTACCCCTACGTCATCCCCATCCACTGGCTGAATGGGGGCATCGTCCGAGTCCTGACTCCAGAAGCGTTGCATGTCTGGAGCCCCGCTCACTGTGGTGTTATCCCGGATAGTCCAAGAAAACTCGTAATCCCTGAGAGATGGGATCCCCTGTTGTAGACCGAACTATCACAAAACTCGGTCGTAGCGGTGGAGCTCCACCTCTCCCCTCTCCATCCTTAACCAGCAAACTCGCTTGATGTGAGCTAGCTCCTGTCCATCCTCGGCCCACCCTGGGTGCTCTCGCCATGGCCTCCAGGTGATCTGGTCCGGGACAAGGTCATCCAGTAGTCTTCGGGACATCGGTAGGTCAATCCGCCGTTGTGACCCTCTCCGGAGCCACCAGTAGAAAACTCGGGGCCTCTCCCCATCAATCCCTATCAAAGGAAGCCCTACCGGCCTCTGCACTACAATGTGCTCCCAACACCAAACTTGTAGGAGCGATGTCATAACTAGACATCGGCCGCCCTTGTACATGACCCCATGCAGGATCCTGTACAACCGACATAGCACAAAGCTGCCCCAAGAGAATCTGTAACCATGGTCTCGCATGTCGTAGATCACATCTGCTAGCATCCATGGTACCCTGCACCCGCTCTGGTGGCACAGCAGAAGTCCACCCACCACTCCGGCCAAAACCTGTGTGAGTCTAGATGCCCCAGGCATCTGACGCAATGCCTCGATGTTCACTCTACCCTTCTCCAGGGCGAAGCTCGGGTCACCACACAACCGCATCATAGCATGGCCCTGATTGGCCGTAGGAGTGATCAACCGTCCTTGTATGGGGATTCTCAGAATCCTCCATACATCCTCCAAAGTGGGAGTCATCTCCCTTGTAGGTAGCCAAAAATAGGAGAACCCGGATACCACCTCTCTGCCAGGGTTGTCAGTAGCCCCATGTCTGTAGACACTTGTGGCATTTCTGCCACATGCTGTAAGTCGGCCTGTGCCAGCTGATCCCGCTCTGCCTGTGTTAGAGCGGCCAAGTCATCTCTCAACCCCCCGTATTTCCATTCCCTGCTCTTTAGCAATCCTCTCTGCAACATAAACAACAACAATAAAAAACAAATCATTAATAACAACTCAAGTAATTAAAAATGCAAGTTAAAATAAGTTCAATTTTATACAACTGATGATATCGTCCACTATTGGACGATATCGTCCCAAATTTGAGCACAATCGTCTCCGATTTTGCAAGCCGAAATCGTCCCTAATTTGATGAAATCGTCCCCCTTTCGCCGATTTCGCCCTTAGACGAAATCGGCGAACTTGAGACGATTTCGTCGAAATCGACGACATCGATGGCCCAAAAATGGCCGTGATGCTCAAAAATTCATTTAAAATTCACCTAAAAAGCATGTAAATTCAAATTCAAGCATTCTAAGTTAAGTTTAGACTCTTACCCGTAGCCCGCGTCGGACCTCTGTCGATCTGTGTGCCGTCTCCACCATTTTTGCTTGCAGAGCTCTAAAAACCAGAACAATGAATAGTAAAAATGAATTAGGGTTTTACCCTATTTTTCTTAATTTTATTCAAAACACAATTAAAAACATTTTTCAAATTTTGCTTTTCTGCGTTTTTACCTCAAACGTTCGATTTGGGTAAAAACACGGAGGGGGCACCATAGTAAGTTGTCGTACGATTCGACCAAGAATCGTCGCCTAAAAATGGGAATAATTTTTGCTTTCTCGTAGATCGAGAAGAACTCATCTTTAACGCATTTTCTTCGGAAAATTCGCTAAAGAGGGGGCAAAATGTAGCACCCTAAAATTGGCGCAATGAAATCTTAATAATTACATTTACTCTAGTAAATAATTCAAATTCAAATTTTAACCTCCCAAACCGCCCGTTAACCGCCGTGTAATCCGTTTCCCCCTTTCCCGTGCCATTTTTAGAGTTTGTTTTGACCGTTTGACGATATCGTCGCCGATCAGACGATATCGCCCCAGATCTGACGATTTCGTTCCGGACTAGGACGTCCGGACGATCTTGTCCCTAAACTGATTTTTCACAATTAGCTTCTGTTCCAACGGGTCTCTAATCCGGGCAGAAGCGTGTCTGCGCCGTTAGAGACCCTCCCCCATTGGAGATCTCCCAAATAGGGATGATCTCCAACCTCCTAACCTCCCTCCTAAGCCTATTTAATCCTAAGCCCTCCCCTTAGCACCCCCTGGCTGAAATTCCCTATAACTCGACTTCACACATGTTAAAACATCCCAAATTTATATTTGCATTAGTTCTATACAATTTTTGTTGCAGGTACCTTAGTGTTTTTCAGCCGGAGCAAGCTTACATCGTCGTAGATGATCCTGTTCAGATCGGAGGCGATCCTGTCGAATCAGAGACGATTTCGTACCAATGCGAGATGATTTCGACTGCAGTCAACATTGAGGCAATCGATGCCTAAAGTTTGCATTTCTTCATCTTTCAATCTACTGTTTTATGTTGTAATTAGCTAGTTTATTTGATATTTTATGCTATCTTGCATTTTGGAGTTCACCCATCTAGCTTTAAATGCATAATTAAGTCATCAATTGTCATTAAATCATCATAGTACACTCGTATTTTGTTCATTATTATCATGTTAATGTTATTGCTGTCATTTTACACTGTTTCCCTCTGTTAGCATAGTTGTATTTTCTGTGTTTTGCACCTATTTCTCTGTTTGCAGGTCTCTGACGAATTCGTCAGATCTCAGACGATCTTGTCAGATCTCAGACGATTCTGTCAAATTCCAGACGATCCTGACTGCTTCAAGAATCAGAATCTTCATCAGACATCCGGATCAGGTATTTTCTTTTAACATTCCTTAATTTCTCTATTTTTTGTCTTAATTCTATTTTTTGTATTCATTTAATCTGCATCTTCATATAGAATAGCTTAGACGCATTTTGGCCAAACCTAGGACTTGAATGCTTAAGGCTAAAAATGAACACATAAAACACATTCCCAACCTAGGCGTGGAAACCGCCATTAAATGTTTCCTGGTGAACCCACCATCCGTCGAAAAATCACCAAAATACACCTCCCCGAGAGGCGGGACCTTCGCAAGGCCTCTCAGTCTGAGGTACCGTGCCATCCTTTTCACATCCCCCTTTTGGGCACGGATCCTATAGCCTGAAGGTAAGGGTGTGAAAAATTTGGAGCGATACACCTTCTTATCTATGAGGGAAAAGTACAATTAGTGAAATCTACTCTCCAAAATATACCTATCTATTTCTTGTTGCTCTTCAAAATCCCTATCAAATTTGCTCAAAAAATTGAACACATCTAGAAAATATTTCTCTGGTCGAGAGCATAGGAGAAAAAGATAATCCCCTAGTCTCCTGGATCAAGTCTATAGTAAAAGAGAAGTTGGGGGTCTGGATTTTAGGAAGCTCAAAAAATGAACAAAGCACTAATGACCAAACAAAGTTGAAGTTGTTTAAAATGGAAAACTTAGGATGGGTTTACATTCTCTCTACCAAGTATTTGAATCAAAATAAAGACTTTCTTGTAGATCCCTTTCCTTCCTTAGGATCTAAATTTTGGCTTAGTATCCTCAAAATAAAATCTCTCATTCTTAAGGGGTAGATATGAAACTTGGATAATGGTAAGAAATTTGATTTTAGGAAGGATCCTTGGCTTCTAAATTCCCCTCTAGCTAACTTTCCAAATCTCACAATTGTGGAGCCCAAAAATCAACTTATTTTTGGCCCTAAATTTGTTGACTTCATTGAAACAATTAATGGCAAGATAAAATGGAAATTATTTTATTTCCTTAACCTTAATCAAGAAGAATAAGAGGCCTTTAGATTCTTAGTTACTAAATTGAGAACTAAGGTCATCGAAAATTCAAATGGGGAAGACTCAATTTTTTGGAAAGGTGAAAATGATAGCTCTTTCTTGATAAAATTTGTATACTTCCTAGATGAAGATAAGCCTATTGTCTGGTTCCCTAGAAAATAATTTTGGCTTAAAAATCTCATCCCTAAATTCAACTTCTTTTTGGCTGCCTATGCAGAATAAATTCCTCACCATAGAAAATCTTCAAAAAATGGGGATGAGTATTCCAAATAGATGTTATATTTGTGAAAAGTGTGAAGAAACCTCAAATCATTTATTCTTTCAGTGCTATTATTCCCAGGAATTTTTCTATTCCCTATTGAATAACCTTGGGGTTTTTGGCTTGTTTCACATTTTCTCTTCAATGTTTGTGAGCAATAGACCCCCCCTTTTTTTTAACTTAGGCTTTAGGTTCTTTGTTCTTTTGATCTCTCTTATATTTTTTGGGGGATTTGGAAGGATAGAAACAACAAATCCTTCAAGGATTCCAAAAGGTATGTTGTCTCTATTATCTCTAGAATTCTTAATGCTATTATGTAAAATATCTCAAGATTACAACTGGATAGTAGTGCAACTCTTGAATATGATACTATACTAGAGGAGAAGTTAGATCTTTTTCCTAGGTCCAAAGATATGGTGCAGCTTGGATTTACTGATAGATTCCAAATTAAGTGGAGCCCCCTTCCCTTGTATGGATCAAACTCAATTTTTATGTAGCATCTAAAGGAAAGCTAGGGAAAGCTAGGGTTGGTGGTGTATTTAGAAATGACACGGGAGAAATCATTCTTGCTTATGCTAACAATATGGGAATTCAAACTAGTCAATTTGCGAAAGCTACAACTCTAGGGAAAGCTAGGGTTGGTGGTGTATTTAGAAATGAAAAGGGATAAATCATTCTTTCTTATGCTAAAAATATGGGAATTCAAACTAGTCACTTTACGAAATCCATAACTCTCTTCTAGGGAACTGCTTTGTTGGAAACTTCAGATTATAAAAAAGTAATCATTGAAGGAGATTCTATAAATATCATCAAATCTACAGTTGGATCTCACATCCATAGTTGGAGTATTGTAAATATGATAGAGGAATACAAAAAACTATTCAATCTTTGGAATATTTCCAAATCAGACACATTTATAAAGAAGGCAACAGATCGACAAATATCTTGGCCAATATTATTCTACGTCAAGAAGGTCTTTCAATTTGGAGGGAAGGTTTTCCTCAAGGTCTTTATCAGATGTTGTAATGGTCTTTCTGTTAATTCTTTTATCTCTTGATTCTTTCTTTGCTTTGAGGTTTTTTAAAAGTTTAACTTTCAAAGTAGTGGAGATTTCAATTATTTTTTATTTAGGGGTTTGTTTATTCAGTAGCTTAAGGGGTTTCCTTTGGTGTCATCAATAGATTTTTAAATTTATTTATTTTATTGATGGTGATAAGGATATGCAAATTTGGATTTCTTATTCTCAATGGCATAATATTTACTTCCTACCTACTTTCTAGGTGGTAACCAATTAGGATCCATTTCTAGACAAGGAAACTTTTTCTTCTTGGTCTTCTCAAGATTTGGGAGTGGTTACCACTCAATTAGATGGCAATGTTAAGGGTCAATGGTAGAAGTGGAATATATTTATTTGGATGGTCATTATGTGGTACTTCTATTAGGATTTGCAACATATCAAGATATTCTATGGAGCCTCCTACCTCATTGTCAGACTCATGTCAAGCAGACTTTCAAAGCCCAACCTAGAACATTATGGATTGGAAGAGGGTCAACACAAGTTGAAGTGGTAGCTTGTGATTCATGACAACACTTCCATTTCTAATTTAGGTTACATGGTTTGAAGATGGAATTCCCTCCTTATGGTCTCAATGCAACACCTTAATATGTTTATTCATTATTGTAAAATATTCCATGCTAAGGTTTATTCCATCCTTATTCACAAGAGTGACAACTTAATGGCTTCTTAGTTAAATCGTTGCTCATTTCTCAGATGTGATCATCATGAGGAGAGGTGGCAAGATCATGTTTTACTTGAGTCTTACTATCTGTCCAAAGCCTATGCCATCTATACATTTTCCATCCCCTTGCATGATAATCATGTTCTTCACCAAAGTAATGATATCTCCTCATTCTTGAGTTTTACCACTGTTTTGGCTCACTGGAGATATATTAATTACGTAATATTTGGATTGAATTCAATTTGGTTGTGGACCTTCTCTAGAGGAACTATCCAAACTTGGAATGCATACCATTCCTTTTTATTAATGCTTTTAGAAAGGGTAATTCATGACTATTGTGTTTAAAATCAATCGCAATTGGGGCTTCTAAGTATCTGCTAAATTGATCTTGTACATAGTTTAAGAAAAATTCTTCAATTTATTTCAAAACATAATGACTCAGACTATGGTTTGTGATATAAATAATGTAGAGCTCTTAGTCCTCAAGCTATATAATGAGGTTAAAGAGATTATGGATAAGGGTAGTCTCCTCAAATGCCTGATGAGATTCAATGGGTACAATAAGGGACTTTCTCTCCAAATGGTACACTTCTATAAGGAAGGCAATATCAGAGCAAACACTTTAGAATTCCACATCTCTATCATGCTCATTTTAGAAGTCACTAGGTTACCCATTGTGGGTGAGTGCTTGAATAGTGAGAAACAATCCCTAGCATAGGATCTCAATATGTTCTTAGATAAATATGAACAATTAAAAAGGTTCCAAAATAGAATCCTTTAGATCTCCCTTAAGGCTCATTGGGATAGTGTTACACTAGTCATCATGGAATATTTTTCCCTCGACAATAACCTGAATATTGTAATAAGATACCATTTTGCCTTCTTGAACCAACTTCGATGCAAGAAGAGATTAAATATTTTTTACCTTTTTGTACAAATCGTTGGAGAAAATGATGTTGCAGATGCAAAAAGGTGATGCAACAGACTTGATTCACCAAGATCTTCTAAAATTAATTTTTTATTTTATGGCTAAAAATATGGTAGAGTGGAGGATTTTAACTAGGCATAGATTTGTGGTTCTATTGAAGATATTAAAATTGGGGTTTCTCATTCTTATTCAAATAATTATCCCCTTAAAAATCCATTCCCAATTAAATTTGACCATGTACCTTTTGAGGTCAAAGCTACCCTTGGTGTTAAGGATATGGAGCTAGAGATTATTCAAGGTGATATTATTATCCAACTGAGAGGTTTACAAAGTAGTGAAGATAGGGATAGACACTCTAAATGTCTAATATACAAAATAATAAAGAATGGGAATGTCACTCTTACATCCTAAACTCTCAATATTTTTAAGAGTCCTCCCCTATTGTTGTTAGGAAAAAATCCAAACCTTAAAATGGGAACATTGTGGGTAATAAGAACATATCGATCCTACCATAGGATCCGCTCAGGAATCCCAAGTCTATAAGGGAAATGATGAAGGATCTTTTTATATCCCTAAGAAGCACTTTAAAAATGGTTGTTTCATTTCCAGAAGAAGGTAACATGCTGATAGAGTGGATCCAGTGAGATCTGAAAGACCCTAATATGGGTAAGAAACTTAATGAGGAATATGAAAGTATGAATTGATGAGTTCTCGATGTTCTCTTTTCATTTTTTTTTCTTTTTAGTTTTATCCTTAGAAGCATTTTTTTTTCTGGTTTGTAAAATGTTTAGGGACCCTTTCAAAACCTCTTCTACTACCTAATTTAAAAAAAAAGTATATTAGAACATAAAAATTGCCTTATTTTCAAGCTTCTAGTTTGAAGTATCTTTCGATTCTTGTCAGCTTGTGTAGATTAAACTTTCTTTATGATGACTTGCATCTCCAAGTATTTGATTATAGGTGCAAGTTTGGGCACTAACAATTCCAAAGTACCTCCAATTTCCTCTACTCTAACTTTAGATATAAAATCTTAAAGTACCACTACACATACTTTCCTTGTATTTCCATATCATATCTACTATATTTTTTCTCTTTTTTCTTCTTCATTCACTCTTGATTCCTCTTAATTTTCTTCTCTATCTCCTAATACTTCCTTGCTCTAATTCCACATGAAACCTCCTTTTCATGCAAACCTTGTGAATTCCTTTTACCTCCATGTATTCCTCTTCAACTTTTTCTCTCTTCATTTTCACTTCATCCATTCCACTTACCATTTTTTCACCTTACTCCAATATGGTACACTAGCTAAAAAGTGTATTTATTATTCAGTCCATTTAACTTATCTAATTTCCAAGGGTTTTTTAATCACAAGGAAAAATAATAATGATTTATGTTAATTCTTCCAGTTATAGGGGGATATATTTGAGGTTAAATCAACCTTAACTAACCATGATATAAATAATAATGAGAGTGAATACTCTTATAATAAATTTACACATCTTAGAACCTTAGTGCATACTAGGGTGAAAGGTTTATTCAAGGTAGGTCAAAATATTTACATAATATTCACATAATCTTAAGTATAATTTCAACTCATTGTCATGGTATACCATTTGCACAAAATAAATTGGCCCATAAAATATTTTCCTAACCTTTAAAGCAATGATAATTTATTTTACCTTTGTGAATGTCATGGCTTTAGACAACTTTTCTTATTACTAGTTGTGACTCAATCTATAAACACATTGCACTTTGGCTTCCAACATGGGGTTATTGTATATTATTTTAAAATATAATCAAATTAATATTTCCTCCTTTTAAAATATCACTCATTAAAATTCATAATCTCGTACGTCATGTTATAATAATTTAATCAAAGCCTCTCCTTGTACATTGTTATGTTATTAATTTATAATTATCATGAACTCATAAAGTAAAAACATCTAATTACATGAAAGTAGAAATGAAATTAATAAATATATTATATTTCTTTGCAAATCACCATTAATTATATTTCAAAGCATCTAAACATCCAACCGAAACATGTCAATTACCATCAATTAGCTTAGGTTCATAAGGGACAAAATATGATCATTATACAAAAGCTCTCCACTTTAACTTATGCGATGTGAGAAGAAAATAAAAAACATTGCTATTTTTCTTTGGCATAGGTAGATCGTTGGATTTTGTAGTGCCTTTAATGACATCAACAATGTCATCCCTCTTAAAGAACTTGCAAAGGGAATAGGATTCATCATGAGCCTTACAGTTGCACTACTATCAAAGGTACCATTTCTCCTATATTTCTTGATAGTCGTCCACCAAGTGGACATAAAGAGATGCTTGGAATTCGCTTGCAAATTTGCACTACCCCCAATAATTGAATGTCAAATGTGGCTAAATATTTTGCACTAGATGATATGGATATCCAAAATTTTGTAGTGGAGCAATGGCTTATGGTGTTTCAAGGTGACAATATCAAAAAGCTTCTTTAAGTGTGATCTAGAGGAAGCATCCATACATAACACTACCATAATAATAATAAAAAGAGATGTTTGATTTTCAGATTATAAAATTAAACACAAGAAAAACAAACAATAAATTATTTCTTGAATCTCGTTGATAGATGAGAATGAGAATTGTTAAACTTTATAGCAATTTATAGAAACAAATGGAACTAATCATTACCCAATACTGGTTATGAAAATAAATACATATTATAAAGAATACATAATATAATAGGGTGAGCATGGACACCAATGATCTTCATTAAAATAAATGAAATTGCATTCCAAATGATAATAAAATTATCAGTATGAAGGGGTATTTATACCCAAGTACATGAGGCCTTTAGATCAAGGTTATGAGACTGACCCTCAGGAATAAAATATTATAAAAAACTATAAAAATACATTTTACAAGGTTGGCATAGGCCCAAAGGAAAAATATAACAAATAAAAATAAAAATAGTCAGTCATGGCCTCAATTGAAGCTTAAACACCACATATTTTATCATCCTCAAGATAAATGAGGGACATAGAGAGAGACACATATGTTGGAAACTCCTCAAGGTGTACAATCCAACTCCTAGAAGCTTCTACATGTGCACAAAATTGACCTTGGACATGATCTTCATTAAGATGTTCACTACCTACTCTAATTAAGGTACAAAATTAGATCTAATATCCAAAAAGCATGAAGCCATCTCACAAAGTACTTCCATATCTCAATGTGTATTATCTACCAATGAAACACATGATTACAAACAAGTTGAATAGTGATATGGCTATCACAACAAAGAAAACTAGGAAAAATCTGAGGAATGCCAATCTCCAAAATTATTAGCATCCACCTTAGATGCTTAGCTACCTCATTGGAAGCACATTCTTTAGCCTCAATAGAAGATTGAGAAATGGTGGATTGGTGTTTGGAACACCATGAAATTATGTTAGATTCCAAGTAGAACAAAAATATTATGATGGACTACCACTCATCAAAATCACCTTCCCAATAAAAATTTGAAAAACCTATTAAAATCAAATGGGGACCAATAGAGTAGTGGATTCATATTTGATATGTCCTTTGATATATCTAAGAATTCACTTAGTTATTTTCCAATGAATCTCCTAGTGTTTCTGCATGTACCTGGAGCAATTGCTAATAGCAAAGGCTATATCCAATCTAGTGTGAGTGAGATAGATAATTTCTCCCATAAGAGACTAGTATAGTATGGAATCAACTAAAGGTGTAGTATAACCACCCCAAAGTTTCAATCATAAGGCAAATGGGGTCTAAGAAGGCTTGCACTCCATCCTAAAATATAAAATAAGATCCAAAACATAGTTGAGCTGAGAAATGATAATGCAAGAGTCTGTCTAGTCAATATATATCCCCAAAAAATATTACAAAAAGTCCTAAATATATTATCTCAAAGGTGGAACAAAGCCATGACTTCATATCCTAAATAAAAGTAGTGGAGCTACTAGTGATGAGAATATCATCAACATACAACATAATCACCAAAAGTTTATTTATCATGATGTTTGATGTAAACATCATGTTCAACCTCGCATCACTAAAATCCACAACTAAACAAAAAAAAATATATTTTCTAATATAAAGCTTGAGGATCCTACTTAAGATCATACAAATATCTATTCAAGTGATATACCAATGGAGTAGATACCTCTAGCTCAAAACTAGGTGGTTGTTGCATGTAGATTTTCCTCTAAATTTCCCCATGAAGAAAAGAACTCTTCATGTCCATCTGATGCACCTTCCATCCATAGGAGGTAACAATGGAGAAAATAATTTTGACATAGACCATCATTGGCATAGGTGCAAAAGTATCAAAATAGTTCACTTCCTTTTGTTGAGAGAGCCCTTAGTGACAAGGTATGACTTGTGATTTTCTACCTAACCATACAATATATATTTGGTCTTGTAGACCCATTTACACCTCACAATATTATTCCTTGCTAGAAGAGAAACCAACTCCTAAGTCATGTTCTTCATTAGTACCTCATACTTTGCTACTATATAATCTTCCTCTTCAATCTTGTCCTTAGCCTAAGAGTATGTGAGAGGATCCTAATAATGGGATACCTTTGAAAGCAAACCTCGAGAATGAGCCTTTTTATGCCTCTCAAGAGATAAAATAAGTTTAGCATCCTTTAGAAGCATCTTAACCCACTTGGGCGTAGGATGACCAGAAGAATTATGTGTGTCCTACACTATCTCAACATAAGAAACTAAAATAGAAGACTCCAAATCATCACCACTAACCTCTTCATGCAAGGTTGGAATATTCTAAATTGATGTATCCTACTCATCCTACCCAGTTCTATGGGAAGAAGAAATTTCCTGAGAAGCTACCCATGAAGGAGAAAGAATAACCATTCAAGGAATAATGAAAGGAATAACCTAAAAAATTAAAAATAGATGAAGAACAAGAGGAATTAGTGGCTAAAAATTCTATAAGTGAAGTGGAAGGAATAACTATAAGAACCTCATCAAAGATGACATCTCTCTTGTGTGGTATTATAATGCTTTTAAGGTATTATAATACCATACAAATATACACTTATGCTCTTTGGTACCTCCTTCTTTGGAAGACCCCTTAGTATGTGATCCCATGTTGAAGACACAAAGATTAAAAAATGAGATACATTTGGGTTATCCCTTGTCAATCTCTCAAGAGGTGTCATCCCCCAAATTGTCATGGTAGGAAACATATAATGATATACCCTACACAAGTGATTACTTCATCCCAAAACATATGGTCTAGTTTCTTGGCATAAATTTTACAACATGATATCTCCATGATCACCTTATTTTTCATTCAACCACACCATTCTATCAAGGAGTGTAGTTAATATTCCTATAATATGCCATTCCATGAGAGGCCAAAAAATCATGACTAACATATTCAGCACCCCCATATATTCTTAGTTATTTGATCCTCCTACCTAGTCAATTTTCAATAAGATTCTAAAAATTCTTAAACCTCTCAAGCACTTCATCCTTAATATGAGTAGTATATACCCACACATTTCTAGAAAATTTATCAATTAGAAGTATATATTTCCTTAAATAGAAGGTGTGCCTGTAGGTCCACACTATGTATGATTTCTAAAGGGTGATATGCCCTTCTATCAACTCCTTTTGAAAAGGTCTCCCTATGATACTTTCCATAAATGCATCCCTCACATGCACCGCTTGGAGGGGATATGCATGGAATCTCAATGGTCATTTGATGTTGACTCATGTATCCTAAAGAAACCATAATTGATATGTCCAATCCTATGATGCCACTCTTAACTCTCATAATTAGCATGTGCAACCATGAAAATAAATATTTTCTAGCTAGAAGTAGCAAAAAAGGTATGCCTTTCACCCAAATTATACATATGGTCAAATTCATCACAATATCTAGAATCAACAATTTTAAACCTATTGTCTATATCCTTAATTATCCATCTATCATGCTAGAATAGAATTCTTCTATTTTTATATATGAGTCATATGATAAATAGACAAAATATTAGGGCTAACATTAAGAACATGAAGAATCTTGGACCTCATCGGACTGAATGCTTGTTCCTTTCTTGGTGCTTTCAATAATGTAAAAGGTTTAAAATGATTGTGGCATGGTGGTTATAGGGGTGGATTGCACAAAGAACTATGTGGTAGCTTTTGAGGTGGATAGTGCAAAATACTGTGATGGCCATTAAAGCTAGATAGCCTACCTAGATTCATGATGGCTATTGATTCCACCATGTAAATTCAAAAAAGAAATATTAGGAACAAGAAGTACCTCGTAAAGTGATAAAATCCAATAGTGGTGTCTCCACTTCCAATAACCTACAATGAAGAGCCATCTCCAATCATGACATGTTCCCTTGTATGATTTTTGTTATAGACTTAAATAAGATGTTTGTGATTTATCATTTGTCTAGTAGCCCTTGAATCAACTATCCATTCATTTGAATATGTGGATGTCCAATATGCTGAATGGATTACAACACATGCCTTTTATATTTCTCCTTCAAATTTATCCTCACCTTGTGCATAGAAGAGAGCAACATCATCATCTCCCTTTCTTGTTGCTTCGTCCAACTTATTGATATGAAGCTTACAAAATTCTACCTTCTATCCTTCCTTCTTGTCATATTCACAAGTGGATTTCTTGAAAGGCTTCTTGGGTTTTTTCATATTGTTTGGGCTTTTTATTGCTTTGAATTTTAACTTCGTTTGGATGTGCCTAATTATAAAATAAAATTACCCTTATGCCTATTTCTTCTACTTGATGATGAAAGAAATAATTAAATACCTCATCAATAGGTGGTGCAAGAGAATCTAGAAAATACACATGAAGCATCTCAAAAACCACAACTATCTCATATGTTTTTGACACATTGTTGAGATATTACTGAGTAGCTTTATGTTCCTTTCTTTCTTCAACACTTATTGTCCTTACCTTATTTCCTTAGGTAGTCCTCTCATGGTTTTTATTTTGTATTACAAGTTATTGAACCAACTGATATACTCGTCAATAGTATCAAAGGAATCCATGGACAAGGTTGTAAGCTCTACCTCTAGTTTCTTGATCTAAGTAGAATCAATCCGATCACACAACTCCTAAAACTTCTCAATCAATAATTTGGGATCTATAGTGTTGCTAACATGGGGTGGCATATATTATCCACATGGAGGGCAATGAAAACATAGAATTCATCTTTCTTATCCCTATATAGCTTCTTTACCTCTTCAAAATTAGTGTCCTAAGGTTGCTCATTCACATACGTGAGTAATCTATTTCTTTGGATCAAAGCTTTAAATTTAATCTTCCATGTGGTATAGTTGGGACCACTCAACAAGGGCACATGATAATCCATACTTTTTCTTCTAAAAAGTAAAAATTTGCAAGTAGTTATGACCAGAACTAACACTATCGATGCAAAGAGCTTGAAAAACCATGTAAATTGAAAAACAAAATGCTCAAAATTATTTCATATGCAAAGGTTATGACTTCCTAACGTTTAGCCCTAAAATCACCAAAATTAACTTCAAAACCCCTAACCAATTTTAAAAAATAGTACCTATAGCAAATTAGAGACTGCCACATGTCACTACATGAGTGGTTGAGAGGGTGAAAATTGTACAATATACCAACAAATCATGTGATGCCATATGTCATAATCTAGTTTATTTCCTTATCCTATGAGCCATACTACACCATTTGTTAATTATCTAATCCACTCTAAAATTTATATCACCAAGTCTGTTTTTGACTATACAAGCTACTTGTCAAGTTTGATGAGATGGAAAAATATGATTTCCCAATCCTATTTTTATAGGTACCAAGTGGTGTATGGTCTACCATGTCAACCCAATCAAACTGCACCATGTTAGCCCCTACATCAAAATATACCATATGTCTCATTAGTATCCATGTGATATTAGCACCCTCATAAGTTGACATGTATCACCCTGTGTCACCTATCTAGACTACCACCTTAGCTACCATGTGTCATCTTAGGAATTGTGGGTCTCCTACCATGCCACTTATGTGAACTACAACATTAGTCATATAGAATACCATGAATGACCTTGAGATTTGTGCACCTACTACCACCTCAATTGTATGGACTGCAACATGTCACCTTGGGATGTATGCACCTAGTGCCACCTTGGCCATACAGACTACCACATGACACCCATATAAACTTGTCATATCATCATGCAAGTCTAAATGGGTACCACATTATTCGCTACATCATCTAAAAGCACCACATCATTAGAAAAAATATGTCATCAAGAATTCTAATGTCATCATGGGCATTCATCTAGGTAATATCATTGGCAAAATAAAGGGGGGTTTAGACTCATATTCTCTTGTAGGCAAAGCCTTAGAATATATTTTACTAGATACCCCCCCAAGCACCAAGCTTGGGAGGGAAACCATAAGGTTTAAAATTAAAACAAAATCAAGTGTCAAATGACTCCTTTATTGCAATGGTGATGCAAATGCATCCAATCATGCATCGTCCCACCCAATGCATGGAATATTCATCGAAATATTTCAAATTCAAAGTTTAAAATTTCAATTTTGGGAGGGAAAGACATTTTTTCAAACACAATTTGGAAGTACCTAGAGGTAAAATAGTAAAAGTGTTGAACTTGGCCCCCCTAAAATTTTGAAAAGAGTCCAAAAACATCAACAATTTTTCTATATTTGTTAAGTTTACCCTTTTGTCAAATCCAATAAATTAGGCCCTCCTCTCAAGCCCATATAGAAAATAGTTATCAAACCATTTGTGTAACTTTATCAAGTGGCTTAGAGGTCTTTGCTAAGCACAAAAGTATGCCTATGATTTCTCTAGCACTAGGGGTCTGTTTGAAAAATTTAGCCTCTTCTTTTTTTCATTCATGGTCGCCAAGAAATCTATCCTCTCAACAATGTTGTTGTTGGACAGTAGAAATTGGAAGAGAAAATAAAATAGATTTTCTTTTAAATCTAAAGGTAAATGAGATTTTCAAGAAACTTTAAAAAAATCAATCCTAACACTAGGGCATCCATTAGGTCAAAATTTTGAAAAAATAATATTGAATTCCAATAAGAGGAAAAGGAACTTGTCCGTGAATATTTATCCTAGAAAATTTGTTGATACCAATGAGATTCATGTGACCCAAGTCTACTTGGTATTTTTATCAAAAAATATTTCTATAGATAATGTCATTGGCCTTCAAAAAGTCTTCTTTGCTAGCCCCTATAAAATTGTCCTCAAGAGAAGCTAGAAGAATAAACTACTGCCAACAAAAGCAATAAAATAATGAAGATTCCCATCTACTCTGATACCATGTTAGATTTCATATCAACTTCTAGAAACAAATAGAATCAATCATTACCCAATATTACTTATATAAAAAAATACACAACATAAAGCACGAAGTATAATGGGATGTTTGTGGACGCCAAATAATCTTCACTAAAGAAACTAAAATTATACTCCAATTGATAATGAAATGATCGATATGAAGGGGTATTTATACCCAAGTATATGATGCCTTTAGGTCAAAGTTGTGAGGCTGACCCTCATAAATAAGATACTATAAAAATTATTATAATACCTTTTATAGGGTTTTATATGGGATTGAAGAGAAAATATAACAAATACAAGTGCAAATAGTTGATTATGGCCTCAAGAGAAGCTTAACCATCACATGTTCCAATATGATTATCAACCAAATCAAGCCTTATATAGAAATCAAGGATGAATGGAATAAATGAAGGTAAAAACATGTGGAGTAAAAAAATATGGGCATGGCTTTCTCCCCATGGGTGATAGTTGATTTATTTAAGTATACTTCTAAGAAGATTATAATGGTCTTTAAATTTATGTATTGACTCTATGTATATCTAACATTATTTTTTAAAATTGGTTATATTGGATTGAAAGCAATATAACAACTTGATAATTATGCATATATTATTTGGTAACTTTTAAACCTAGATCTCCTTAATACATTGAACTCGTGTTAATTGACATGTAAACCTAACCTTATCACCAAAAATAATACATAAAATTTTATGTAATTTTTTTTTAATAAATTATATGTAGCTTCTATGGAGGCCACTCTAAAATATTACATTTATTGTTAGGTCAGTTAAACCATATCTAGCATACCTTTTAATCATAAATGTTTTTCACTATTTTTCTATCAAATACATTCTTCATCTTCCTCAAAATTATATGTTTGCATAATCAAATCCTTGACATAATTTTTATTAAGAGATAAAATCTCGCTTGGTCAATTGCCTTCTAAAATTTAAATTTCACCAAGATGAAAATCAACATCACAATTGGCTAAATTATTTACTATCCGATTTCCTTCTCTATAGATATGCTGACATTTTCAAGAAATTTCTTCCAATATTAGATGATGATCATTAACAAAAGTGTTATTTTTATCCAATCCCCACATCCATTTTTGTTGATAGAATTAATGATAATTAGTGATTCTCCCCTCAATTGAAACATATTTCCATCCTTTTTCTTTTGCAATTCTAATCCTTGTAGGAAGTGCCTTAGCCTCTAAATACTTGTCAGTTGAAGTTCCATATGATTTTGAGTAACTAAGGAGAATTTTAACTTCATTATTTTGAAAGACACCACCTCCATCGGATTTTCATCGATTTCCTTTAGAAGTACCATCAAAATATAAATATTTTCATTTTACCCTAAGTCAAAATAGATCCTTTGTTTTAATGTCATGATTGTAGATGACTCTTCCTTGTATGTTCAAATCATGTAAACAAGTTGTTACCACATCTTTTTTTTGTTGAGATTTCCCATTATGAACACATATCTGTAAACATTCTATATGAGAGGAAATAATAAGATTACAAACTTGGGCATGATTTTGAGATCTATTTTTAAAAATCTATTATTTTTCAAAATATAAATTCCAACAAATAATGACAAGACCAATCCTCCATAGAATACATAATTCTTTAGCTTTGAAATAATTAATCCAACATTTTATCAACTCTTTCAATGTTGATAGAGCTACCCAATATATTTTCATATTTTTAGAAAAGTAACCCCAAATGGTATGAGAAAAGGGATAATGGAGAAGTAAATAGTCTAAATCCTTCTCACACAAGACAAATCTAAAAGGTTCATGATATCCTCTTCTTTTAAGACTCTCTTGTAAGAATTTTACTTTGACCTACTAACCAAAGAATGTTGAGGCATTAGGGAGAGCCTCTAGTGACCAAATATTCTTCCAAGAAAAATATTTAGGAGTAGGAAATTTTTATTTCTCCAGATCTTCATATCACAACTTGATCGAGTATCCACCATATTTTGATAGGTTCTAAACCAACTCATCATTTTATGTAGAAATTGGAAAATAGAACTCCTAAAACGTCTTTTGAAATTCATCTCCTATTTATTTGGATTCCTCTCCTTCAACTAAGTTACTAATAGAAAATTTGTGATTGAAGAGAAATAAAGAGCCCTGATAAATTAAAATAAAAAAGCAGTAATAACATAATCAAAAGAAGATAGCAGATTCACAAATTACACAATAGTTATCCTATAAATCCTCAACCAGCCAAAAACCAACACAATATTATCTTATTATTGCATTAACTTGTCCGTCTCCAATACAATAATATTATCCTTCTATCTCCATATCAAACCCTAATGCAAGTACGATATATATAACAAAGGCACATGCACAAATTTTACAATATCATGGGCAAAAATACAAGGGTTCAAATATAGTAACCCTAAAAGCCCATATGGGTCTAAATATAACTTAAAAAATCCTAAAAATTTGGAGAGTATATCATACACAACATCCAGTACCTTTTAGTGTTAATACCACCAGAATAACATGGAAAATATTCAACATATTTCCAACAATGATCTAGAGTTAGTTCTCAAATTAATATAATATTTGACCATTGGATATCTACAAGCTAGGCATGCCTAAGCCAATGGTTGCTATTTTGATTTTGAGATAAGAGAATAAGGCTTCAACCAAGCATCAAACCAAAAAATTTCATAACTCCCCTCATTGACTAACCATCTAATATATTTCTTGATCAATTGCAAACTATCTAATAAGATGTTGCATGTTGATGATCCTTTGGGTAGGGTTATTTTCCTAAGTAATTTTATTGCATCAAGAGAACCGATATATCTTTGAAGAAATATTTTTACCTAGTTATTTCCTTGATCTTTGAATAATATCCACCCAAGCTTTGACCCTAAGTCCAAACTCATAAGTTTGAAATTGCAAGATTTCTCCCCCAATGTTCTTATCTTTGCAAACTCCATCCCTCTTACAAAAAGGAAACCTAAATTTTTCCTTGCATCATTTTCAAAAAAAGTCTCTTTAAATTTTATCAATTTTTGATGCTATACCTACTAGAAATTTTGAAAGTTAAATCATATAAATAGGGATGGATTGCAATGTAGCCTTTATGAGTTATAGCCTTCCCACCATGGCCAAATACCTACCTTTTCAACCTGCCAAACAAAATTTCATTTTATCCAAATAAGAGACCCATACCTCCTTTTTATTTCCTTTATAAGGTAAAGGAATACCCAAGTAGGTTGATGAAATTTTTATAATTTTAACCCTAAAATATCCATAATAATTTATTGTAAATATAGGGCAATGTTAATGAAAATCTTGGATTTTATATAATTAACCAACTATCTAGTATGTTACAAATGCATAATAGATTTATGCATTGCAATCAACATTTGCATTGATGTGGTAGAAGTATATATATGTGATATCAAAAAGGTACAAGGTTGGTAGTTACAACTACTTTTCAAATTCCCATAACTTCTATATACATAAGGTGAATATGTAACATTCACAACATTCCCACCTTGTTATATCAATGCTAAATCAAAGTACATAACACTACACCAAAAAAGGGCTTTAACGACGACTAAAATAAGGTGGTTTTTTATGACAGTAAAAAATTGCCCTAATATATTCTAAGAGGTCAGTTAATAGCCACCCTCTTAGGGTCACCCTAAGAGGGATATTATAAACTGCCCTCTTAGAACTAATACAATGATTATAAACCACTGTCTTAGGGTGACCCTAAGAGGGTGGTTCATTACTGCCCTCTTAGGGTTATAAAAAACCTTTTAAAATGTGGGTTATATAGATACAATTTGTACACCACACTACTTAAACCAAGCTTCATCTCATCTATCATACTAGGGCTCCCAGGCTTCGATTGAGGCTATACCCTCTCTATTTTAAAAAATATATGCTTATGATAACCTTGAGAGTGACTTCATTTGATATAACATGTGTTTCTTTTTTTAATTTTAGTGGGTAAAGACTTTCATGTTCATTTTTGGCTGGAGTTTACCCTAAAATTTATTTGAAATTGTGATATCTACTACTTTACCCTTGGTTCTTCACTTTGTTGAATAAATTTGTAACTCAAAATGATGAGAGATGAGGGCCAAAGTAGAATCTGAAGGCACATAATGAGGTATGAATATGAATTAAACATTGGAAGAGACAAGGTTAGTTAGGTTCAGTGAATTTTACATTATTTTTTGTATTTTTGCAAACCCTTCTCCTTTTAGGGTTTGGAATTTTTTAGTTTGTAAAATTGTATTTACGCATGAGATTTGTAAAATCTAAACCCTAGAATGATGTTAATACCCTTTTGAAATTTATTTTAAACCCTAGGGTGATATTAGTTTATATCTTAAACATTAGGGCTTGAAATCAAATTTAAACCCTAGATTACCTTAATGGCGTTGTTCATTTTTTTTGTTAGGGTTTGCCCTAAAATTTCTCTAAAATTTTAAACCCTATATTACTTAAATGTATTTTTCATATGAAGGTTATCTGCAAGCCATGGAATGTATTTTTATCATCTATATATGCCTTTACAACAATTTTTCCTTGGTATATCTCTGTTAGTCATATCCTTGCCTTTTTAGTTCAGCTGGATTTTCAAAACTCATGGGTTATATCTATAAAATGAAATATCCAAAAAATACTTATACCTGATTTTGTGGTGAAAAATAATAATGAATACACAGGTAGGTCATATGTAGCACTCACTTGAAAAAGTATCTATTGTCATGGAAAGCTAGCAAGGGATGGTTTTTATCAATTTTGGATATATAATCCAAGTACCTAAACTAGAAGAGGTTGTTGGGTTGTTCATCATTTTTTTACCAATTCTGGATATATAATCCAAACCTGAATGAGGTTGTTGGGTTGTTTACAATAATTACATATCATCCTTCCCATTATCATTTTACTCTTTTGTTGGGCATTGTAATCATTGATCGTGATTTAGAAAACACAATTCTTTTGCTGCAAACTTATGATTCAGATTTCGATTAATGGAGTAAAACAGAGATAGAGATACCATTTATAATAAAACCCTATAGAATTTCTCACTTTTTATAAGATTTTCTATGGGAGTTATAAGGTTTTCTACCCTAATAGTTTTTTAAGTTTATTTTTGAAAATATTTAAATTTGTTTAAGGTTTGGAGCGTAAAGGATTTCTACTAGGACTTAGTTGTTTTTTAATTTTAAATTGTTTTTTTAAGATTTGAAGATTAGAAGACTTATGTTATTTAAGTTTTTATTTGAAAGTAGAGGGTTTAAAAGGTTTTGAAGATTTAAATTTGGTTTAAATTTATTTAATGTTTTTTTAAGTTTTTTAAATATTTGAAATTTCGAGAAAATTTTAAAAATTATTTTTTTGCAAATTTAATTTAGTAGGGAGTTAAAAGGATTTTTACATCAAAGATATTTAGTATTTACAAATTTCTTATTTGATTTTTAAATTTAGGAGATAAAAGGATTACTACCTCAAAGGATTTCTACATGTTATACTTTGCTAAATCTGGACATGGACTAGATAGCATTTTCATTGGAATTTATTAGATATCTACAACATAAAAATATGAGATATTAAATGATCACAAAATAATTGATTTGTATGCATTTATTTTATACATTTATATAATATTAAGGTATTAATAAATTTTACTGTTTGCAAGAATTGATGAATTTTGTAGCCATGATTCTAGCACTGGGATGGTTGGGCCATTAATATCTTTTTAGGTCTCCCTCTAGAATCTCTTGTTGTATTCGTCTCCTACTTTCTTGTACTGCAAATAACTTTTTTAAATTGGTTATATGGGATTGAAATATGCCCTACCCATATTACTTCATGATTTTATTACCTTTGTATTTCAATGAACAACATAATAGGAATACAATAAACTTTATTATCATGGCATCCCTAGGGATTGTAAAACTATTAAGGTTCACTCATGGAATTGGAACCTTGGCTTACTATGTGAAAATACTGCAACTGCATTTTTTTGGCCAATATTTTTCATTTGACTTGCTTCTCTATCCACAAAGGAGTACTTTATCATTGTTATAAGTAAAACATGCTTATATGTGCTTGCAAAATTTATTTGGATCTCATATCAGCTCTTGCCTCTATCCTTGAGATTCATTGTATACTCGAATAACTTTTTTTCTCCAAGTTTTTCTTGGGATTCTTAGTTCTTGAATGTGTACCTCAACAAATTTAACTAGTTCAATATCCCTGAGGGTTTGTTTTACTTACTTGCATACTACACAATGACATATGTGTGAAACTCCTATTGGTAAGGTCTTTGGTGTTTTTGCATGCTGGACCTTTGGTCTTCAAGATTTATATTTTATACCTTCACTATTCTTGCACATGAGATGAGATTTTAAATTTTAAACAAGTGAAGATCTATCTGTAACTAGTCTTCTACAAAGGCTACCATGTAACCACAGATATTAAAAGCATTATTATTCAAGACCATTTTTGCATACTATAACAATTATCTTTGTCATACTTATTATCATTATTTGCATGCATAAATTTGTATCAACAACATAGAGCTCTTTAAAGAACATCAAAACTAAATCCATATTGCAACAAAATTTATATCTTTGAATCTGTTAAACACTTCATCAACTATATTGCTAGGTGGTGTACAGATGTAGAAGATCCTATAGGATCTAGGTCTCTTAAAAATATGAAGAATTTACAAGTAACGAGGAAATCAGATATGCCAGTACCAAGGACCCAATACTAGACTGAAATTCTCTTGTTTTTTTATTTTATAACCACATGTACCTAGAAATCAGTAGATGAAATGGGTAGGACCAATCCGATGTTGTCATAAAGGGGGACAAGGGCCAATCACACTATAAAATTTATAACTACATACACTAAAATGATAGGACATAATACCCACATTCTAGATGATGTAAATTCACATGTATAAGCCCAAGATTAGTCTTTTCATACCAATTGAATACAAACTCTCATCAATAAAACTTGTATTAAAATGAGTTGGGTTTTTCCTAGATGTACACTAAGCAAAGGCCAACCCAAATTGCTTGGATCCTAACATCAAAAATTGAACTGTATAATACACATGTTCTTGGAAAGATAAATTCAAAGCTATGATTACACAGGCATTTTGGAAAGCACTGTTCTATTCAGGAACAAAATCCAAGATCACTAAACAAAAAAGAATTCAACATTAGACAGTAATGAAGTAGAAACTCTAAAAGCATAGCAATCTTGGCAAGGTGACATAGTGGTAAAAAATACTATTCCCTTAACCAATGTAAAGCAACATCACCTTTTTGAATGGAAGGACATTCAAATATTTGTGTGGGACTTGTTTAGTTGGTGATGGAAAAATATGAAATCTAACATAAATATATAGTTTGACTTAGGTGATGCTCAGGTGCTTGACAAGTATCTAAGACATATCAATACATTGGGATCCAAATCTCTAATTTTTTGGGTATCCACAGTGTTGATTGATCATGATTATGAATTATAAAAGAGAGGGCATTGAGCATGTGGGTCCTCGATTTGCCCCCATATTTCACTTGCTTTACATAATATCATCATTAATACAGATTGAGATTTCATTCTTTTTTGCCCCTAATTTTAGTTAGCTCTCTCTTTCTCTAGTTGTAAATATATCAGAATTTTTACCCATTTCCTAGTCCTTCAATATACATATTAATTAGTCATTTTTTTACCACCAGCTAGTTATTTCAGACTAGTTTTTAACTTAAATTAAAGAAAAAAACTTGTTTATGAAAGATTTGATTTAGGAAAAAGGAAAACTTGATTATTTTGACATACTTTTTAGTGGTAGGACACATATACAAATCCCTGGCCTTGCCACAGGTTGACCTTGCTTTTTGCTTTGGGGTTTATATAGTTTTAAAATTGGTCGAAGGCTACAAAGACCTACAATGTATCACTATTTGCTTAATGGAAGTGCCAAAGGAAAGGGTTTGCAAGTTTTTCTTAAGTATTTATGGAAATCCAAAGAAAAACATGAAGTAAATAGGTTAGCAACTAGAATTATTTATGCAAAAACAATCCTTTACAATGCAATTTATTCATCACATTTCAAAATTTTCATAGATGCAGTTATAAATTTGGAAAAGGTTACACAATGCCCTCCTATAAAACCCTAAAATTTTGTCTACTTAACAGGAAGAATTAAGCCATTTCATAGATTTAGTAGAAATCTCTGCTTCCACTTCAACACTAGTTTGGCATTATTGTAGAACTGTGTTCACTTTAGATGTCAATTCTTCATTTAACCAAAAGTCGTGCTTTAGAATTAGCTCCTTTTCCTGTGCATTGTATGTGTTAAAGCTATGCCAATGGTAAGGCATTAGCTCCTTTTCCTATGCACTGTGTGTGGATGTAACAACCAAAATAAAAGTAATAATTAAAGTTCCTCAAGAAAATGGTAAGACATTTCTAGTTTATTGAGTCTTCAATTTCATTAGGTCTTCAAGGAAATAGCTTCACACAAGTAACATCCAAAGAATATAAGGCATGGGAATAAAAACATACTAGGTCAAGTCTTGGCATTACCAAAGATTAATTTTAAGTCATCTATCCTGAAAGGTTTCTAAAAAAATTTATTGCTAAACTTTTCATTAGATTTGTAGGGGTCATATTTTTTCTTTCTAGGTATATCATACCTTTATGTAATGCTATAATATCATCCCTATGATGGGCATTCTTTCTTAGTAAACTCAGAGTAAATGGGCCCTTAATTGAAAAGTCTTGTGGAATTACATTTAATGTCTAATCAAAAGGTAAAAGTAAAACAAAACAACAACATGCTTTAAAACATGGACCATGTTCATAGTTGCATGATGGGATTGTAGAAGCAAATATTTTAGGAGATTACAACATTGTTAGATGTTGTCAGCCCTTTGATTGAAATTTAAGTGTACTGTTTATGTTTTCAGGTATATTGAGTGTCTATTTTTAAATGAACTGCCTTATGAGTATGTGGCACATGAAGCTCACCATAGTAATAAAATGGTGAATATTTTTATAGTTTGTTTTTGCTTTCTTGTACTACAACTATTTTTTTTTAATTGGTTATATGTGATTGAAATGGTCCATACCCATATTACTTCATGATTGCATTACCTTTGTATTTCAATGAACAACATAGTAGGAATACAATAAAATTTATTATCATGGCACCCTTGGGGATTGTAAAACTGTTAAGGTTCACTCATGGGTTTGGAGGCTTGGTTTACTATGTGAAATACAACTACATTTTTTCTAGCTAATATATATCATTTGACTTGCTTCTCTATCCATAAAGGAGTACTTTGTCATTGTTATAATTAAAATATGCTTATACATGCTTGCAAAATTTATTTGGCTCTCAGATCAGCTCTTACCTCTATTTTTTTAGATTCATTGTATACTCAAATAATTTTTATTATCCAAGTTTTTCTTGGGATTCTTAGTTCTTGACTGTGTACCTCAATAATTTTAACTAGTTCAATATCCCTGAGGGTTTGTTTTACTTACTTGCATACTACGCAATGGCATATGTGTGAAAATTTTATTGGTAAGGTCTTTGGTGTTTTTGCATATTAGACCTTTGGTCTTCAATATTTACATTTTCCACCTTCACTATTCTTGCACATGGGATGATACTTGAAATGTTTAACAAGTGAAGGTCTATCTGCAACTAGTTTTCTACAAAGGATATCATGCTTATTTTGCAACTAGTTTTTCTCTAAATATTGACACATATGATCCTAAAGGTGTGTCATATATGTCTATGTATATGTGTGCATTTTGGAGTGTGTATGTGTTGTTTTATGAAGAAACAATCTACATTTGTGGTGCTCTGAAACTTCTTGTAGTTGAAAGCATTGATATAACAACAACTAATGCTAATGGAGACAGATTTAACCATGGCTCTTTCTTTTGTTCTAAAACCAGTTCTTTTATTTTAACTGACTCTTCTAGTTTTTATTTAGCTAAGGGTTCTTCCTTTTTTTTTACAATACCTTCTACATTTTGTCTTAGAAGATTTAGTTGAAATAAAAAAAATAGTTTCAGAACAAACATGTACTAGGTTATGCAAATGAGTTTTATTTCAAAACTCATTAGAATGATAAATATGTATCCAACATGTGCTATGCCACTCATTGAAATAATTAACGAGTGCTATTAGATATTTTTATTCTATTTTTAGAAAAAACTAGTAGATAATTAATGGGTAGCCAAGCTAGGAGTGAGGCGAGTAGCTCGGTATGAGGTTGGCTAGTCAGATACAAGAAGGTAATTTGATATTAAAAAATGAGAGAGAATACAAGTACTACTAAGGCATAGGATTAAGAGTCTAATCATGCATGCATGTTGTAATGTGTTGGAATGAAGGTTTATTGTGTTGAGAGTTTGTTACTTATGAAATTGATGTTTCATGTTTGACTCTTAGTCCTAGTCCTTAGTAGCAGTATATGATTTGTATAGATGAATATTTATGTATCTGACAAAAGTCTTAGGATACCCTCTTGCCTCATATATGATGGTTGGAGTGGGTAGATGTTAGCAATTTGAGTTATTTTATGTTGTCATTGATGTAACATGGATCACATTGAGTTTTGGTGGCCAAATGATATTTTGGAAAGCATGGATAAATATAGGGTTTTTGTGAAAACCAAGGCAGGAAAAATAAAAGGTTTTGTTTAAAACCATGGATGGTAGATTTGAACTAGGTTTTTCTTAAAACCCAAGTTGGCCTTTCGTTTCATCGAAAAATGTGCCCCGGTGATGGAGATATTTAATTTTTAATATTTAGTTTAAATTTTAATTATTTAAAATTAAATATGCAAGATTTCTGTCGACATTATCAAAAATAATAAGGAGGCTATATAAAGGGGATACCTAAGGTTAATAAATTGATTCTTGCTCGTGGTTAATAATCCTTGGCTAAGCATCCAAATTGAGCTCGTGCAAAAATATTTTAGAAAGTAGAAGCAACAAATAAACCAAGGTTGATCGAAGTCCAAAGTCATCATAGGCAGAGTAACGCATTGGAAATTAGCTTTTGGCTAAGGCGTGTGGTAGCACAAACTTCAAGGTTTCAAATCCCCTTGACTACGTTCGGAAGGCATTGGAAGAAAAGCGCTCGAAGTGCTTTTGATTTATGGAAAGGGAGGAAATATTTTAAGGCACATTGTGCTTTTCCCTTTTGAACGAGCGGCTAGCTCGTGTGGCAACCTTAGCCACATCTAAGATGCTCGTGGTGTGGACAAGTCGGGGGGTTTGAATCCCCTTGAGGAGGTAAATATGTTTTTTCTCTAATTAATTTTGTTAAGCCCTAAGTTGGAGTTATAAGGTGGTTAGGAATAATTAAATTTTTAATTAAAATTTGTTTTTATAAGGGCTATGATTATTATTTCAAAGGTGGATAAGTTGTTGATTTAATTTGATGTTCATGAAATTGAGAATTAAGATTTAGGAGAAATAAGGAGTTGTTATAAAATAATTTTTGAGAGGTTTATTTATTATTATTTTGATAAGGTTTTTTATTAAAAGGACTTTGGTGGATGTGTTTATTAAGTTGGATTAAAAATGTGTAAATTGAGTTATGCTTTATCTCGTGATTATTATTTGAAGTTCACTAACCCTTATTGATACTGGAAAGGAAAGTTGTGTTTAGTGTGGCAGATTTTATGGACAACTTCTTGGCATCAAAAATGTATGGGCACATTCTCCTATTGATTATTTATGGTGGTTTATTTCTAAAATATCATTAGAGTAAAAAGGATTAATTGTGGTTTCCTTTTCAAAAGTGGTTGGTTGAATGCTTCAAGGTTTTCTGGTTTGAGAGTTGTGTTTAAACCTTGTTCTATAAGCATAGTTGTTGAAGTCCATTGGTTATGTAAAGAACTTGAAAAGAATATGAGTATCATTATTATGTGAGATTTTTGGTTGAGCATTGTTGGAAACATTTGAGTTGGTTGATACATGCTTGGACTAGGGTTTTGTGAGAAATATTTATCCCTTGTGGTGATTGGTTGAGTTGAGTTGATTGAGCCTAGTCAAGTGATTGTGTGAGGTGATTTTTCAAGTCCCATGAAATAAACTATTCTATAATTCTGATTTGAGTTGAGATTGAGCTTAGAACATATTGATTCTCTAACAATTCTCTTTATGCTTCTATGATTTGAGTTGAGTTGAGTTGAGATCATTGTAGATAATTGTTATCATCCATTGTAGAGTGCATTGCCATTCATTTTTGAGTTCATATTTGAGCCTTGCCTTCATATATTTGTGGATGAAATTTGAGTACTACTTGAGCATGATTGATTGAGCCTTTGAGAAGGCTTTGTGGAAAGTTTTTGGGACAACTTTGTGGATAGTTTTAGACATATTTGTGGATAAATTTGGGACATATTTTGATGAGGTTCTGAGTGAGCCTATTGAGTAGAGTTGAGCAAGTTCTTGGTGATATTGCTAGAGCAGTTTTGGAAAAGTTCTTAGTGAGCTTGTTGAGCAGATTTGGACAAGTTCTGTGTGAGTTTGTTGAGCAGTTTTGGACAAGTTCTGTGTGAGCTTGTTGAGAAATTTTGGAAAATTTCTATGTGAGATTGTTATACATATTTGGACAAGTTCTGTGTGAGCTTGTTATTTCCTAGATTTGATCAGATCAAAGAAATTTGGACAAGTTCTGTGTGAGCTTGTTGAGCAGTTTTGGACAAGTTCTGTGTGAGCTTGTTATGCAAATTTGGACAAGTTCTGTGTGATCTTGTTATTGCTTAACTTTGAGCAGATCAAAGAAATCATTGTACTGGATAAGGATCCTTATTTATGTGTGAAATATTATAAGGATATTATCTTGTGGAGAACCCCACATTGGGGGAACCACATTAAATATTGTGTCTCAATTGTGTACGGTGACTTGTGTTCTTGCTTACTATTGCTATCTGAGTTATTAATGCACACTGTTATATTTGGTTATTGCAATTAAGGATATTAATTGATATTGGTTTGGAAAGAAATTAAAAAGTGGTCTTATACTGTTCACCCCCCTCTTGGTATAATCTTGTGTTCTTCAGTAGATATGTTTAGAAATCTTCTCATTATATGGAGGGCTTAGGTTATCCATTCACCTATATATGTAAATAAGAATTGCACTTGAAATAAGAATTTTCTATTTACATATATAATCATAACTAATTTTGCACTTGAAATAAGATTTTTTTATTCATTTAGCATTCTTACAATCATGCTTTCTATTTCTCCACTAGACGTAAAAACAGTCTTATTTATGTCCTCATCTCCACTCTTGGCATTCATCTATTATTCCTTTACCTTGAGGGGACACCCCTCATATGGTTGTTTATATTTGTACTTGATTTGTAGAATTAGGGTTTGTTCGCTTTGGATTTACCCATTGTGGTTATATTTATAATGGTTTATTGTTTTATCTCTTAGTCACTTCTTGAGCTCCTTGGGTTCTTTTTACCCTAGTACTTAAATATTCTAACCGGATGTGATATTTGAATTTTATTTACCTCCTTTGGTCACTCTTGGACATAATATAATTTATTTATTTCTTACTTTTGTACATGTATGAGGTGTAATAGATAATTGTTGTTCATAAATAATAACTTGGTTTTCATCCAGTAATCTAAGAGAAAATGTTCCATATATTATTCAAAATAAATTGTGTAATGCTAAGCTTCAAGATCCAATTTGTCAATATTTTAATGGTATCCTTAGAAGCTGTAGATTGCACTCATTTAAACCAATTGTGTGCTTTCTTTTATTTTATTTTTCTTTTACAAAGGTTATGTATGACCTTGATATATTATTTTCCATAGTTTTGCAATATGTACAAAAAAATATCAAGAAAGATGTCATAGGCAGCTGAGTTTATCACAATAAATCAAGAGTCAGTGACACACACCTCACATGCTAGTAAGCACTTGAAATTTGATAGTGTTGTTCAATAGTGGTTGAACTAGACATATTAGAATTTATCATGGTTTTATCATCGAATATGGTGTATTGTAGCAACTAGTGGAGGATACCAACTATGTTGTCCTGTTAACGAGGAATATAAGGAGGTGATCCATAAAATAAATGAATTTTATGGTGAGAATACTTGATATGAGGCTAAAAATACTTTGGCTAATGAAGAAGGTACATAGACTACACAATAAATTTTCTCGTGATATTGGGTTACTCATTGTTATCATACTATATGGCATAATGATGTTTGGATGGTGTTGAAATTATAGGTGTTGATGCCAGGTCATCACACACTTCAAACACTAAATATCGTAGAAAGAGAGGTCCAACAAGATGTGCAACAAATTCAAGCAGCATAGATAATGTGGAGATCATTTGTAAATCTAAATAGATAGCTCGTATAAAAAATTCTATCAAGTTTTCATCTTACTTGGGGGTGATTGTGAGGGAGATTATCCCTATCACCCATACAGACTAGAGAGTAGTCCTAGTGGAAGTTAAAAACCAGTTATGGACACTCATTATGGTAACTTTCTAGCCAATGCAGTTCATAGTATCCATTTTTGAATACTTATATAAATGTTGCATCTAATAAGATACTGGTTTGATGCAGCAAAAATATATCATTTCGAACACAATGAAGAAATGGATCTTCACGACCATGGACAAGCAATGGTGTGAACATAAGAATCAACTTGTGAAAAACCACTATGATATGATAATAACAAAGATAGAATTGCTAATCCCCCATCTTGTGTATCATAAAAATATTGGGAAGCCTTTGTGAATGGCAGGATTAGCACTGAATTTAAGGTAAGTACCATCCAATTTGCTATGGTAGTTCATATCATTGTTATGTTCATGTGAATTTTTCCAACCTTGCTCTCCCTAATGAATTTATATATTGATTTCTTCATTGCATTGTAGGTGGTGAGGCAAAGGAATAAATAAAACATATCTCACCAATCCATCATGCACACTTGCAATTGAATAGGATATGCTCAACTGGAGCATGAAATGGTATTCTATCATAATCATCCATTATATGTAATAAACATAGCTATATTATTTTATCGAATGACTTGTCCTCATGTCTCTCCATATATATATCTTTCAAAGGAAGAGCCAACCAAATGCAAAAATTCCACTACCAAGGGCAACTATGTGCAGATGGTAGCTCATACAAAGAAGGATGTGACTTCTATTTCACTAGAAGTTGCAAATACAATAATAAGTGACATTCCCTTGAAAATAGCAATACGTTGAACTTCAAGCCATTGTTATATCAATTGTTTTTTAACATGTTACAAATTAACTATGCATGTGATGTTGTCAAAAACACTTGACAATGAAATATCATATACAAGCTCTATAAATCAATCTATTAAGTATGATCCCCTCGCCAAGGTTTTAGAACCTGAAAGAGTAGGTCGGGTTTGGGGTGTCACCAAAGGAGTATAGCCAACTGCTCTATTTTCTAGCAAGGATTACATACAAAAGTTACACCAAAGGAAAGAGTATATGGTATACAAAGAGCAAAAGTAGGAATATAATCTTGCAGGGAATGAAATAAATATTGTAGAGAAGCTTGCAGAGAAAGATAAAAATATTGAAGATATTTTGACATGGCTTTCACAGATAGAGGTGTATCAGTTTTTCATGATTTCATATTTGAAATATTTACACATTTCACCCCTAAAGTTGTAATGATCCCTTGCATATAATTCCATAGGCAGCATCACTACATGCTACATCTACAAGTGGATACAACATTGGTGGTGGTGATCAAGGCACAGGAAGTTGCTCAATACCTTCTAGGCCGAATTAATGGTACAACTATTATTTCATAAATAAAATGGTTGATTTAGTTTGTATTGTACATTATGCAGTGAATTTATCTGGGCTATTGATTTTCCATGTAGGGACTAAAAATGACACTAATCACTCAAAATGAAATAAGAAAATGCTACTTGACTCAAATCCATAATGATAACATAGTGGCCGAAGGCACAGTGATTAGTATTGACCTTGAAGATCTTATACATGGTCAATGTTTGGGTGAAGGTTATTGCAAAGTTAATATGCACATCGTCCATAAAGAAGAAACAATCTTGTATAGAAGGAATGATGATATGGCCACAATGAAGAATGTTGTGGGTTCCTTCATTTCCTGGCCTATATCAGACATTTTTTACAAATAAATTATGCCATGTTGTAGCAACATTGTATGATGATTTGAATTAACATCTGACATCAATTATTACAAAAGATATTACCTTTTCTCCATTTACTTCTCCCTTAGTGGTCTATCTACATAATTGTTATTTTGTATTCACTTAAGCTTGCATTGAACTAAGTGTTTTTTTAGTTGATTCTGGTTTATGTAGTTGTTTATTAGTGTTTTGTTCTTCCGTTTTCAAAAGATTTTATATTCTATTTATGGATAAAATTACTTCTACTCTATATTTGATGTTACCTCTTTTAGTTGTTGACATTTGTCTTTATGAGTGACTCATTCATATCCCTTGTTTTCTCTTATGTTTCTTGAATATGATGGAAAATTTTCTAATAGAGGTTGTGATGGTGCTATATTTGAACTCATTCATGCAATTTTGGTTTAATATGCTACTGAAAGAATTTTTATATTTTAAAATAATGGTAGTGTTTTCACACAACAATGATGAGAATGTTTTACAAATGTGCCTATTTGTCCTAGGAAGAAATTTTGGATATGAAGTTGAGAATGCTTAGTTCTATTTTAGGGAAGATATTTTGGGCATAAATTTAGCCAAATAATGGAACACCTAGGGTTGTCATTGTTTCAAAGTCCATATCTCAAAAAAATGTTATTTCTTTGTTCATTATGACTTGCAACAAATGGTTGACTAAATTAAATATGCCCCCTAAAAATTCTATATTTTGATTTAGCTCTCTAATAGTTTATTTTCCATCTGACGGATGTCAGTCATCTGGAGAAACTTAGAGTATATAGCACTGAGGTAGTTCTCCAATGTAAAGATTGTTTGTTGTTTACTAAATTTCAACGATAGATCTCATTACAATATATCCTTTTATGTTTAGAAATATGAACTATTTGTAATTTTTTATTGACAATAGTTGATGAATCTTACTTCTGTATAAGAAAATCTTTAAAAGACCCTAAAATATTTCTTATTTCAAAACAATGAATATTTGTTTCTCGGTTCAAGCCCATGTCCATATTGCTTCCTATCTCTAATGACATAGCAGGTTTGTAATGTAACAAACTTATTATTAGGTTCTAATCCTCATACATGTGATTATTATGATCCTTAGTGGTGGACTTGTATGCAACATGGTGTGGTCCTTGTGTTTTACTTGCACAACAATTGAAAATGGTATGCAACATTGGCCACCTACATTGTTTGCATGGGTATTCAAGTAGATTGTACAAAGTTGTTTTCTTTTGCTAAACATGGGGAGCATTATGGTCAGGATTTTGGTGTAGAACAGGATAATTTGATAGGTAAATTATGAAGATTCAAAATTGCAAAACATTGTGAGTTAAGTTCAAATTGTAAAAGAGTTGATCAAAAATCCAGTAAACAATGTGTTTGGGGATTGACCGAGTTATTAGGCAAAATACTAAGATTTTCTACAATAATCTTCTTTTGAAATACCATAGACCACCAAGAGCATCATTTGTGACTTGCTAGAGAAGCTATTATGATGTGAGGAAGGGATTAAATATGGTTAAGTTACAATTTGCAAAATGTGTGGTAAATGTAGAGTTTTCAATTTTGACATTAAATATGTATGAGCATGATATGTAGGATTGAGTTTTTAGTTTTCAATCCACTTGATGTTTTGTGTTAGGTGAAGTCATTTAGTATCGATAATGGCTTCAATGTCAAGTGTGGTTTTATTAGTGGTGATGATAAAGGATTGGCATTGCTATCTGTAATTCCAAAACTGACATCTAAAAGGGACTTTAACATTGATGAAGAATTTGAGACTGAGTATCTTGATCATTGTAAGGAAAATATGATTATATTGTGAGGAAATCTTGACTAGTATTGATATATGATACTAACTATCATGATCATTCGATTGCATATTCTTACATTTTATTTGGAACTTTATATTTATTCTATTCTTAATAAAGTATGACCTCACTACAAGGTATTAGTCCTGAAGAGTATCTTATAGGGATGCCTTGTGGCATGAAAACTTATTTACAGCTACATACAAGGTTATGGAATTATGAGAAGCAAGAATAATTTAATTTTGCAAAGAATTTTAGAAATTTAAGATATTTGTTTTTAGGATTGAATAACTTTGACATTTTTTTGCATTTGCATAAGAAATTATCATGTTCTATGTTAGATGGATTGAACAAACCCTATAAGTGTATTTTTTTATCTTTTATATTTTTGATAAACTTGCTTGTGGACTTGTTATTATGTTCTCTAAAAGTTCCTAGAGAAATAATACATATATTCTTTTATACAAATTATCATTTACATGATTTTTCAAACACATATAATTGGTTCATCTTGTTAACTTTATTTTATTTTGTTATGGAGAATGCTTAGCAAGACGTTCAAGAATAGAGGATTTTGAAAAAACAAGATTTTTCCAAGTCTAAAAATTTTAGGGAGTAGACTTACAACATTGACCCACTAAGGAAATCACATACTGTAGATGATTGGAATGCCTTTTCTAAATAGTGATTAGAATTTGCTAAATGTGAAATTCTTGTTTGTATTTGCATCGTTTTGGTTATCTTTTCTTTTTGTTTAAAAAATATTTCATATATTACACTAGAAAATTAGAAATCTTACAAGAAGCTTCTATAATAAAAATCTTCTATCTATAAAATCAGTAAAAGTAAAGTAGTATTTAATATCCATGATCCTTATGGAGGATGTTGTTTATGTAATATATGGTTGTCCAACCATACTCCAATTATCAAAACATGGTTGAATGATAACTTAAAATACATGTAAACTATTAGGCCCTCAAATTGGAATTATTTTAGTTTATCTGATAGATTTCTTACCAGCTAAAAAATATGTGCAATCTAAATTATCATGCAATGTCCTTATATCTGGAATCATCTCTCAAGTCAACCATTTAAAAAAAGATATATCTTTTATTCAATTAGAAAGTTAGAAGTTGAAAAAACAAACTAACAGCTTAATCAGTAAAAGTAAAGTAGTATTTAATATCCATGATCCTTATGGAGGATGTTGTTTATGTAATATATGGTTGTCCAACCATACTCCGATTATCGAAACATGGTTGAATGATAACTTAAAATACATGTAAACTATTAGGCCCTCCAATTGGCATTATTTTAGTTTATGTGATAGATTTCTTACCAGCTAAACAACATGTGCAATCTAAATTATCATGTGATGTCCTTATATCTGGAATCATCTCTCAAGTCAACCATTTAAAGAAAGATATGTCTTTTATTCTATTAGAAAGTTAGAAGTTGAAAAAATAAACAAACAGTTTAATAGCTTCTAATTGAAATGCTTTGGATAAAGAGTTATTTTACTAATTGTATTTTTTAATCAACAGGTTGAATTTAAGTTTTACATCAGTATATATATATATATATATATATATATATATGAATGGAAGGTTGGAAAACTAGGAAGGAAGATCAAAATTTCTTTCTCAAATAATGCAAATCTGAGTTTGACTAATAAATCTGGTTTCTTAGGGTCGATAAGTTATAATAACAATCCTTTTCTGCCTATATCTGGATGCTAAAAAAATGGATCTACCACTCAACTGTTCAAATTACAAGTTGAAATATGGTGTTGATTTTAGATGTGTTATAACCTGAGCCTATCTATTTAGAGACATCAAGGCTTGATGTGAAGATCCATACAGTGGTTGTTGCTTGAATTTGTGTTTGGGATTTACATGGAAATGGAAATCCAGATGCATTATTGCTAGCTTTAAAGCTTTATGACAAGCTTCCTTCAGAGATGGGAAATTTATGCAAAATCTTACCACTTGTTAACAGTCTGGGGGATTTGTTCATAACTGATCATATGCTATTGCTTGTTTCTTCATTGAAGGAATCATCCTTGGGTTCACTCTGTTTAGTAAACTTTATTAGATATTTTATTTGTAGATAAGTTTCATTTTTATTACATATGTTGTCTATAACTCTCCAAGAAATGCTTGCTCTGTTTGATATATATAATATATGAATGGAAGGTCAGAAAATTTGACATGATGGTAAGTAAGATCATATGCTATTTGCATGTAGGTTATGATGTTGAATCTAGGTAAAAATATATACAACTACACAATGTAGCTTTTTATACTACTACATATAATTTAGAATAGGGACAACTACATACAAATCGTTTGTGGTATAATTGTAAATTACATTACTATTTGGCCTAACTTCTAGTCCCTCCAACATGGATCACCTCCTTTATATATTTTTTTAGGATGATACCATAAGAGGATGGTTTTAAACTATCCTCTTAGCCCTAAGACTTTAGTTATAAACTGTTGTTGTAGGGTGATCTAAGAGGGTAGTTTTTAACCATTCTCTTAGGCCCAAAACTGACCTCTTAGGATCTAAGAGAGTGGTTGTAAATCACCCTCTTAGGCATAAGACGCCTTAACCCTAAGAGGAGGGTGGTTTTTAACCACCCTCTTAGTCCTAAGATGACAGTTGAGAACCACCCTCGTAGCCCTAAGAGGGTAGTTTTTTGAGGCAGTTTTTAGCCACTATCGTATGTCATAGACTTTTTATGATGACCTCATAGACGATGGTTGAATAACTACCTTTAAAGGTCTTTAAGAATGGTTGATAACCTTCGTTAAAGCATTTTTTTGGTGTAGTGTAAAATAAATTTTTTAAAGTTTTAAAATTTACATGTGCGAGATATTTTATAAAAATATTTGCATGTTGCTCCTCTATGGGATAAAATTAAAGTTGTATATTGTGTTTTTGAACATTTTTATGTATAAAATCGTACTGAACCTCAATGTTTTTTGTATGCTCATGAAAATTTAAATTATAAAAAGCTTAAGAACTTGTTTATTGTCACAACTTATGATCATTGGTTTCTTTTGTGGGATACTCATTCCTAACAAGATGCATCATAATTATATCACCTCATAGATAACTCCTTTTATGGCATGTTATTTAGTCTTAATGGAATACCGAGCAATAACATGTTACTTATTACTTTCCCAAGAAATTGGACTAGATCCTAGAAAGAATACATATCCAGAAGTGGATCTCCTATCATCAATGGATCTACATAATCCACATCTATGAAACCTATCAAGAAGAATAAATCATTTTTCTTGTACTCTAGGCCATACTTATTCCTACTATGGATATACATGAGTGCTCTCTTTGTTAATTTTTAATGACATATCTTTGGTTCTTGCATGAACCGTGAAAGCTAGCTTACAACATAGTTGATGTCATGTGTAGTGTATGTCATATTATAAAGACTCCAAATCAACTAGCAATGGAGGGTCCCATTCAATTATGAATATGTATCATTGAATCATAGTTGCAACCCTGATTCCATTGGAATGTCCATGGGCTTGCAATCTATAATCCAAAACTTATCGGGCAATATCTTGGCATACTTCATTTGTGGCATGAACACATAGTTCTCAATTTACCACACCTCCAAACCAAGACAATAATACATTAGCCTAAGATTAGTCATGCTGAATGAATTATTTAATGCTTTCTTGGTCTTTTCCACAAACTTCACTAAACTCCCAATGATAACTAGATCATTGACATACACAATGATGATCATGACCTGTCTTCCTTACCTTTTGAAGTATAGGTTTGGATCATATGAACTACAATGGAATCCATGTCATATAATATGCTCATATATCTTCATGTACCAAGTCAGAGGTGTCTAATTCAACCCATAGAGAGACTTGATTAGCCTACATACCTTGTTCTCTTGACCAGGTATGAAAAATCCCTCTGTCTATGTCATATAGACTTATTTGTTGAGGTTACCATTGAGAAATGCACTCTTCCATCCATTTGAAGAAAATTTTATCCAAATTGTATAGCCATTGCAGAAACCATAAAATGATCTTGATCTTTGCTATTAGTGCAAAAATTTTATCATAATAAATTCCTTCCTTCTGTGCATAGCCCTATGCAACAAATCTTGTTGTGTATTTATCGATATTCTTCTTAACTTTAGATTTGGTCTTGATTGTCTACTTGAAACCAATGGGTTTCTTACTAAGTGGAAGATCAACAAGTTGTCATGTCTTGTTCTTCATCAATACTTAATACTTAATGTTACTGGTATGCTTCCACTCCTTTGATGCAATAGCTTTATGATCTATTGAAGGTTCATATGTTTGTACCATAGTTTAACCTCATTTCAAACTCTGCTTCAAGTTCTTGGCATAGAACTAGATGTATCTAGAACATAATCTAAATTTACATCATGAATTATATTGAGATACAACCTAGGTCTATGAGTGGTACTTGAAGTGGATGGTCTTGGGTCATTATCTCCATTAGGAACATATTTTATCTTCATCAAAATAAACATCCTCTCTCTTAAAGGCTTCATCATTATCATCAGATAGAAAAATAATATTTCCTTTGTCAACAAGTGGCTTAGAAGAAGAGGTACACTCATTCTTCTCATTGAACATATCTCTAGTGACATACAATTTCTTGGTATCATGATCCATGAGATGATATTCCTTCGAATCATTGATGTATCCAATGAAGATATATCACTTGGATTTTTACTTCAACTTCATTTTCTTTTACATCAAAATGTGCATGAATTTAGTGCCTCCAAACATCCAAATACATGACATGAACGATTTATTTCTTGTCCATGCCTCTTCAGGTGTGACACCATTAAATGGAAGTGTGGGTGTGTGGTTCAAAAAGTAGACTGCAATACGAATAACTTATACCCAAAATATTATCTCCAAATTGGCATCACTTAGCATGCATAACACCATCTCATGAATAGTATGATTTTACCTCTCTGCATCTTCATTTTATTGAGGTGTGTAAAAATGCTTAGTTGTCAATTAATGTCATGTTGCTTTAGGAAAGCAAAGAATTGATTACTAGTATACTCCCCCTCATTTGAGTGAAGTGTATGAATGGAACGACCAAAAATATTCTCCACATGAGCTTTGAACTCTTGGAAATAGTGAAAATTTCCATCCTTTATCTTTAGGAAGTAAACTCACATCTTTCATGTATATCAACAAATAATTAAAATATTTACAACCACTAAAAATTTAATTCATATGTCTACATAGATTGATATGCACCAAGTCAAGGGGACCAATCGCTCTACGACTGCTTAAGACAAATGGAGCTTGATGTTTCTTTTTGGCCAAACAACTCATACAAGTTCACAATATTTTATCAAATAAGGAAGCCCACATACCATGCTATGATGTAAGAGTAACTTCAAATGGTTGAAGCTTAGATGCCTAAATCACATATTTCATAGTGATACAACTTCATATACTTTGACAACCAATTTTTGGTTGTCTTGCTTTACAACCACAAGCTAAAACATCTTTCCTATGCAAATAACACGAGCAATGATCATTGAACCCATGGATTCTTCTTGAATGAGACTAAGTTTCTTTGAACTTAAAAAATTCAACATGCAAATTGTGATCAAGTAATTAATTTATATAAATCAAGTTCTTCATGAGGCTAGGCACATAAAGAACTTAATTCAAGTGATAGGTGTGCTCTCCAAAATGCAAAAGACAAAACTAAGTCTAGAAATGGTCTATGTTGAATTGTGGTTATGTTAATTTCCCTTAGTAAGATGCATTTTTAAGGTTCATGAATCATTCCTTATGGCCTACCATGTGTTTTATAGCTCCTAAATCAATGTATCAAACTCGGATTTTTTTTAAAAATAGAATCAAGAGATTGAATTTAACAGATATAATCTTATTTTTCTACATCAAAATTACTATCCTCATCTACATTTCCATGTTGGTGTTAGGTGTGTTCCTCTTTTTTCAATAAGAATTCTCTTATTTGACTCCTAATAAATTCTTTGCTTGATTCTTGGATGATCCTTATGAGAATGTCATATACTAGCACTCTTGAAGGATGCATATTGGTTCTTTGTAGATCATACATGTGATATTTATTTATTATTAATGTTGTTGGTGCTCTTTGCCCTTTACCTTTTTCTTGGTTATGGTTCTTGTTAGAGGGTCTACAACCTTTATTTTACCCCATCGGCTTCTTACATTTATGATATGTAAGCAAGGCATGTTCATATTCAATATTTGTCTCTCTAATTGCTTCCTCCTATTAAATAAAATTCACAAGTCTTAAAAGTAGGACTTTGATTTGTCATATTCATAGTTATTACCAAAATACTGAACATTGGTGGAAATTCACATATCACTATTGGAACAAGTACGTTGTCATTGATAATTTTATCTAGAACTTGTAGCAAGACTTGCAATTCAACAATTCATTATAGAAAGCCTTTTAGTTTCTACCACTCTTTATCTTAAAACTATACAATTGGCTCTATAGGTATAAATTTTGGTTTCAGTTCTTGGACTTAAAAATTATCCTAAGTTTATCCCATTCATCCTTCATGGTTACAACATCACAAGTGTATTGCCATATCTCATTAGATAAACCAAACATGATGATCAATCTAGATATTTGATCAATTTTATTAAACTTTATTTGTTAATATAGGTTAATGTCATATATATGAATAGCATAAAATACTACTCCCCATGTCTTTGAACTCTAGGTGAATCTTTAATTTTGTCTTCTAAGTGGAATAGTTGTCACCCTTTAGCTACTATGAATTGGGTAACAATATTTTTGGGCATTAAAATCCATGTTAAATTTTCATAATATTACAAAAAAATCTTCCACTGGAACAAGCTCAAAAAGATATTTCCAACAAGTATATATAATCCCATACTCATGCAATGTTCAATACCTCTAACTGTGAGATAACAATAGGGTCTTACCAGGAAAAAAATTGGGTGTGTGGGTTTGAGTTGTTTTCCTCCATCTTGAATCTTCAAAGAATATTCTTAGAATATTTCATTAACATTTTAGAGTAATAAAAATTTCCAAATCATTGTCTTATCAGCTGCATTCAATAATAACTAAAATAAAATAATCCTCTCTATCTAAACATGTGTTTATCTTATAGGAAGTACTATGATCTATGTTAGGTTTTCCTCATTTTTTAAGGCTTAAAATGGCCTTCCCATGGAGTGTGTGGGATTTTTTAATTTATTATTCAAATATATTGGGTCTCCTTTCTATTTAAACTGTCTATCCTTTACATACAATAAATCAACATTATCCTCCTAGTAAACTGAATAGTAGGTTTTTTTATTTTTTTATTTTTAAATTGTGGCACAATCCTTCACATTACAACACTTAACAATAAGTTACCTTTCTTGTCGCGATATCGCGACATGTCGCGTTTTCGCGCCTCACGATTCCTCGACATGTTGCGATATCGCGACAGGTCCTGCCTTTCTGGCGTCTGGGTGGTTAACTGTCGCGATTTCGCGACCTGTTGTGTTGATGCTTCTTTGTGCTGGTTTTTGTCGCGATTTCGCGACAGGTTGTTCCCTCCTGGTCTCTGGCATTTTTCTTGCGCGATTTTGCGGCATGTTTGGCTCCTTTGCGACTGGGTGGTTTTCCGTCGCGATTTCGTGACCTTGTTGAGGCTTGTTAGTTGCTTTCCTTTTCTGTCGCGACGCTTTCTGCGGGTGGCTGTCGGGGGCCTTTCCTGTCGCGATTTCATGACATGTCGCGATTTCGCGCCTGTTGGTGCCTTCGTGGCCGTGTTGGGTTTTCCTGTTGCGATTTCGTGACATGTCGCGATTTTGCGACCTGTTGCTGTTTCGTGCCTTCCGTTCTCTGTGCCTTGCGGTTCTTTGCCTTGCCTTGGTGCACCTTCCCTGTTGTTCTGCTTGTGGCTCTGGCTCGGGATGTGTTCTCTCCCGCTTGTATCTGGTTCTTGTTTTAATACAAGTTTTTCATTTTTTCAAAAAAAAAAAAACAATAAGTTACCTTTTAGACAACCCATACATTTATCAGATGAAAACTTCATAATATATGGCTCTGCATCCATATTCAAATGACCTTGTTGCTAGATGGCCCAGTCAATAGATGATACATTCCAACTTGACTTTATATGACACTTTTTAAAGCCAAATCTAGAAAATAGCTTCATATAATAGTAGCTTTAACCAACAACTCTAAATGGTAATTAATCCATATGATAGCTCTAGACAACAAAAACTCGAGATAACAATTCCATACAATAGCTCCATATGGAAATAGCTCTAGACAATAATTTTAGATGACAACTCTAGATGGTAGTAACTCTAGAAAGTATCTATACATGGCAAATCTTCATGATAATAGTTATAGATGGTAGCTCTATGACACCTCTTTTCTAGAGGGTAGATATTTTCTAGACAATAGATTTATATGACTCTTCTAGACTATAACTTCAAATGGTAAATTTTCTAGATGGCATAATCATACAACTCTTTTAGGTAGCAACTTTAAAAAGATGATAATTTCCATTATGCTCAAAATCCAATACAATACTCTAGATGACTCATTCTTTTCTTTATATGGCATGTTTATTGCACCAAGTAGTAGCATTTTTTAGAAGAAAATAATAAATTTCATGATAGTAACTCTTTTAGCATGAACTAAATTTATCTTAGACAACTCTACAACTCCTCTAAGATGAATTAAATGTCTACAATACCTACAAATACAAACAAGAATTAAAAGGATATATTTTCTTCTCCAAATGGTAAGGTCTTCTCCTCGCTTAAACTTGTATCTACCCCTTTCTATTTTCTCCAACAACATGTTGCTTTCACAAACTCTAAGAGGTGTCTCTTGCTCCTTAACATTTGGATCACTTTCACAAGTTAAAGCTTTGTTATGATATCAATCTGCTTTGATACCAAATGTTATAAATATATAATATATTTATGCACTACGTTCAACATTTGCATTGATATGATAGAAGTATCTATACATGTGATATAAAAAAGGTATGAGGTTGGGAATTAAAACTACTTTCCAACTTCCCATAATGTTCGTAACCATAAGGTGAATATGTAATATTCACAACACAATAGCCTTCTCATAGCATGGTAATATTGATTTAAACTTTGTGGCGTCAATAACTGAGAGATGGATTAAAATAAAAGTATCATCAATAAATTGAAGATGATAATTTAAGAGACCATTTTTTACAACATGAATACTTTGATTCCTTTCATTTTTTTCTTTGAGAAAGCTCTCCGTAGTGCCTCCACAAGAATAATGAATAGGTAAGGAGATAATAGATCACCTTGGTAGAGTCCACAAGATGACTTTATGTAACAACGAGAGAATAATTGGTCAAAATAAAATATTCTATAGTGCTATAACAACATTTAATCCATTCACACCAACAGTAATCAAAATTAAACTTTTTGACAATTTTGTTAGTATATTTTACTTATTACTTTTCTAGTTACTTTATTTTGTCAGCTAGCATTGTCGGCCAATATCTTCTATGATATTTGTAAAGCGCATTGTCAAAAAATATTGTTTGGGATATTGTGCTAATAGAGGGATATTATTTTTGTTGTTATTTAGGCTATTTTTAGCCTTTGCTCCTTGTATATAATCTATTCAATTATCAATATGAAGTCTAATGATTATTTTGCTCTTTCATGGTATAAGAGCTGAATTGTTAGAGGCTCAATTTTTTATCGTAGCCATAACTAGTTTGACATGGCACCTATCCTAAGGCAGGGTTGGACCTACAACTTGAGCATGCATCCTGAGGCACTCAGTCACTAACATGGACAAACTAATCAACTCAACCACTGATGCAAGAGGAGAACTAGACCTGGCCCGAAGGCTGACCCAAATTGACTCTAACATAGACATATGGTGGATAGCCATTGGATCAGATGTAGACCCTACTCAACCTAAGTGGACCCTATCGGACGATGTGGTAGAGTTCGACTGGACCTGGACTAGACGACTTGGCAGAATCTCTTTCGACCTGGCTCTAACTAATAATCTTAACGCTACATGAACACGTGGACAAAAACTGTAGGGAGATAGGTGGTGGGAAACAAAAGGGAGGGTGGTCTACTAGACTACCTAAAGGTAGTCATTTACACTATGGTGTTTTTTCTTTTTAAATTACCAATAGATCCCTACCTTCTCCATGTGGGATATTGATTCCAGTTTTAAAAAAAATAACATGCATTATGTAATCAGACTTGTAGAATTACAAATTTTTTGATATGATCATGACCACTAAGGATCATCGCTATAGAATTTTACCATTGAAGGCAATACCACCTGATCTTGTTTAGTGCCCAGAGGAGCGATCAAAGCTTCGTTGGGTGATAGACGTGCGACCAGTGGAGATAGCATCATCATTGGGTTTTTTTCAAATGATTAAAAGTAGAGATCATTATTTACCATCATTGGATAGCATATATCCATCACATCAGATTATGCTCATTTTAGTTGAAAACATGGCTCCATAAACCTAGGCGACAACTGTGCTAGCAAAAATATTTGCAAAAATTGCATACAAGGATCATTTTTTTAATATCCATCACGACGATCGTGTGAAATCATCATATGAAAATATCATTGGGTGATTAATTCATGGTCAAAATCTTCATCCCAACAAGGATATCGAGGAGTGTCGCTCACTGGAGTATGCCACCAGATCCATCACCGTCACTCGAAGACAACACCCCTCGTTGATGTTAATCAGGTGCAGCTCAGCTTCATATAGGGGTTGATCCCCTTCATACACCATCGACAGTGGTATTTGAGGTGGTTGGAAGCCAACATCTAGGGTGCTACCAAAAACTAGGTCGGGGTTCGAGCCCCACCGACCCCAAAGATATAAATTATTTTTTATTTTTAAGTTTGATTTTTTAATGTTTTAAAATTTAGTTTAATTAAATATTTATTTGCTTTTCTTAAATTATTTTTTAACAAAATATTTTTAAGAAAACCTTATATTTAATTATACTATAGTTTTGATTCATTAGAAATAAAATTTATTTTCAGACTTGAATTTTAAAAAAAAGCCTTTGAAAAACATACAAAGTTTCATCCTATTTTTGCAAAATCAAGGGGGGGGCCTTTATTCATGCTATTTTATTGCAAAATTATCAAATCAGGATGAAAAGGGGGGAATAGTGAGTGAATTTTTCAAAAGTTTGAAAAATATTTTGGCATTGTAATTAGGTGCATTTTCGGCAACGACCGACACCTAAAATTTATTTTTTTGTGGGCACTTTCTATTTTATGTTGCATTTACATTTGCATTTCTATTTTTACACTACAACATTAAGTAAAATCAAGCATAATTAAGTCTCCAAAAATTGAACCCATCCATGCAAATTTATTTACACCGCAATTTTTAGTATTTACGATACCTCTGGCCCACACTTACAGGTAATGTTGTCGTGTTTTGGGCTATTGTATCTATCGCCTAACATAGTTGCAACAACGATGTCTAAGCTTGTTCTCTATAAATCATCAAGGAGATATAAGTTTACCATTTTGTCATTATTTTCACTCCATTCATACCCTAATCATTATTGTTGTTAGACGTAAATCCTAACGAAGTGCTTTTTGAAGTTTTTAGGGGTAGTTACGCCCTACGCATGAGAAAAGACCTTCTATGGTAGGTGTCATAAACAAAATTATTTCCTTTTAGTATCGCCTATGTTCCATGTATCATTATGCTCTCATGTACTTATAGTCTTACTCATGTAAGGGTGGGTATATAGAGAGGTTTGATATAAAGGTCTGGCAAATATATAAAGAAAGGGGACCATTTGGTGTTATAAGGAAGTATCATAATGGCCACTATCCACAAGTACCTCATAGATTCTCAGTTACTAAAAGGTTCCAATTACAAACCATGGAAAACAAATATGAAGGTTATTCTACAAATGGAATATTTATGGGATGTTTTTTTGGGCACAACAACAAGACCTTCTCCACTGGTTGGCTCAACTGCACCAATTGCAGATTAGATTGTATTTGACAAGAAAGATAATAAGGCAAGAGTGCTCATTTTTCTTGATGTTTCAAATGAAGTTCAACCTCACATAGCTGACACAGAACATGGTAAACAGGCATGGGATGCCCTTAAAACCATCTATGAGGGTAAGAATGAGTCCACCATTCTTCACCTTCAATCTCAACTTCACAGTTTGAGTATGAAGCATGGAGAGACAGTTGAACTATTTCTTTGAAGAGTGGTTGAGTTGAAGTAAAAGTTGAATTCTCTGGGAGAGACTGTAGATCATAAGCTCCTTACTTCAGTAGTAATGAGAGCTTTACCTGATTCAAACATAACTTCCCTTCAAGTGTCACAGAGAAAATTTACCTTTGTTGAGTTGGTCAATATGCTTCAGGAAGAGGAGGCTCACCAACTTCAAAGAGATGAAGCTTCTAATATAGCCCTCTATTCCAACAAGAAGGGATCCAAGAAGAAAGGTAATTTTTAGAAAGGAGGATCCTCTTCCAAGGATTCTAAGGGAAAAAAACCTCAACAAAAAAAATGTTATTGCAATATTTGTGATAAGGATACCCATGACACCAATCAATGTTGGTATAAGAATAAACAACCTAAGAACAAGGGCCATAACAAACCCCAAAATAAAAACAAGCAACCCAAAGTGAATGTTGTTGAAGAATCTAATTTAGATTCTAAGTGGGCACACAAGATGCTCATGAATACCACAACATCCAAGCTAAAGGATACTCTATGGTATGTTGATTTTGGAATCAGTAAGCACATGATTTGTGACAAGTCATGGTTTACGACATATGAATACAAGGAAGGAAACCCATCACCATTGTTGATGATAAAACCTATAAGGTTCAGGGTGAGGGTATAATTTTAGTCAACCTTCCATACGGTAAGTGTTAGATTGAAAGAGTCCTTTATGTTCCAATATTGGTGAACAATTTGTTTTTAGTCCCACAAATCCTAAACAAGAATATGGTTGTTGATTTTGATGTTGAGTATGGTCAGAAGCGTTGCTTTATCACTAAGAGAGGTAAAAACATTGCAATTGCTTCATACAAGCATGGCTTATTTGCATTGGATGCTCTCTCCACCCCTCATGTAGCTATGATAGTCCCTACAAAGGAGGAAAATTAACTTTGGCATAGTAGATATGGGCATCTCAATTCTGGATATTTAATTGAGATAAGTAAATATGAGATGGTAAAAGACCTTCCCTCCCTTTCCTCTACATTGCCAATGTGCTATGATTGCTTGGCAAGGAAGAAACATAGAGTACCTTTTGAAAAGATATCTACACGAGTAAAGAAACCTCTAGAGTTAACTCAAATTGATATATGCAGTCATTTCACCCCAAACAATTTTGGGGGCAAGAGGTACTTTCAATTGTTTGTAGATGACTACTCACAAAAAATGTGGGTATTCTTTCTTCATCTAAAATTTGAAGCTTTCAGTTACTTCCAACAATTCAAGAAATTTGTTGAGAAGGAGTCAAGGACTTCAATCAGGACCCTCCACTCAGATCAAGGGGGGAGTTCACCTCTAAAGAATTTTTTGCATATTTGACCACACATGGGATCAAACAACAGCTTACTACTGCTTATACTTAGTAAAATGAAATTTCTAAGTGAAAGAATTGTTCCATCATGGAAATGGTTCATTGTATGCTAACAAGAGCCCATCTAGAGCAACATTTTTGGGTATAATCTATCACCACATCAATGTATCTATTGAATAGGAAACTGTTAGTCAAAAAGTGACTAACTACAGAAAAATAGCTGATGCACCTTTTTGCATATTTTCCAAGAAGACCGAAGTGGCCCATATGCTAAAGATCAAAGAAAAAGCAAAACACCGCAAGAAGGAAAAAGTGTCGCGATATCGCGACATGTTGCATTTTCATGGTCCAAAGCGAAGAGAAAGAGCAAGGAGGAAAAAGTGTCGCGATATCGCGACATGTTGCATTTTCACGGTCCAAAGCAAAGAGAAAGAGCAAGGAGGAAAAAGTGTCACGATATCGCGACATGTTGCATTTTCACGGTCCAAAGCAAAGAGAAAGAGCAAGGAGGAAAAAGTGTCACGATATCGCGACATGTTGCATTTTTGCGGTCCAAAGCAAAGAGAAAGAGCAAGGAGGAAAAAGTGTCGCGATATCGCGACATGTTGCATTTTCGCGGTCCAAAGCAAAGAGAAAGAGCAAGGAGGAAAAAGTGTCGCGATATCGCGACATGTTGCATTTTCGCGGTCCAAAGCAAAGAGAAAGAGCAAGGAGGAAAAAGTGTCGCGATATCGCGACATGTTGCATTTTCGTGGTCCAAAGCGAAGAGAAAGAGCAAGGAGGAAAAAGTGTCGCGATATCGCGACATGTTGCATTTTCGCGGTCCAAAGCAAAGAGAAAGAGCAAGGAGGAAAAAGTGTCACGATATCGCGACATGTTGCATTTTCATGAGCAAAAGCAAAGAGAAAGAGCAAGGAGGAAAAAGTGTCGCGATATCGCGACATGTTGCATTTTCGCGGGCAAAAGCAAAGAGAAAGAGCAAGGAGGAAAAAGTGTCGCGATATCGCGACATGTTGCATTTTCGTGGCTAAGAGCAACAAAAGGGAGCAAGGAGGCAAAAGTGTCGCGATATCGTGACATGTTGCATTTTCACGGCTAAGAGCAACAAAAGGGAGCAAGGAGGCAAAAGTGTCGCGATATCGCGACATGTTGCATTTTCGTGGCTAAGAGCAACAAAAGAGAACAAAGAGGCAAAAGTGTCGCGATATCGCGACATGTTGCATTTTTGTGGCTAAGAGCAACAAAAGAGAACAAAGAGGTAGAAGTGTCATGATATCGTGACATGTTGCCTTTTTGTGGGAAAAAGCAAAGAGAAAGAGCAAGGAAGAGATGAATGTCACGATTTCGTGACATGTCTCATTTTCATGGCTGGAAGCGATAGAAGAGCAAAGTAAGAGACGAATGTCATGATTTCGTGACATGTCTCATTTTTGCGGCTGGAAGTGGCAGAAGAGCAAAGCAAGAGATGGATGTCATGATTTCGTGACATGTCTCATTTTCATGGTGGGAGGCAAAAAAAGAGCAAAGTAAGAGACGAATGTCACGATTTCGTGACATGTCTCATTTTCGCGATGGGAGGCAGCAAAAGAGCAAAGTAAGAGACGAATGTCATGATTTCGTGACATGTCTCATTTTCACGGTTGGAAGCGATAAAAGAGCAAAACAAGAGATGAATGTCATGATTTCATGACATGTCTCATTTTCATGGTTGGAGGCGGCAAAAGAGCAAAGCAAGGAAAGAATGTCACGATTTCGCGACATGCCAGTTGTAAAGGAATAAAATGTATTTTTGGCAATCAAAGGCATGCACTGACACCAAGAAGTGATTTCTGACATGATTATCAGAAATCTAGGATGGAGCAAGCTTGCCAGATGATTGAAAATGTGATAGGCTCGTCTAGAATCTAATCTGCAGAGAAGATATCTAATTCATAGAAGAATTGTTGTGTATTATTAGAAACTGTAGATGATTGCTTGTAAAATAGTAAGATGTACTTAGAAAAAGATACTCTTTTAGGGTATATATAGGGGTGAGCGACTCCAAAAAAGGGTCGGCTCTTGGACGTTTACAAGCTTGATGTACATGTATTGGATTACAAGCAATAAAAGATTTCTTCTTCGGCTTTCGAAACTTCGTGTGCAAGTGTATGTATCTGGTGTTTTAACTTTTATTCATTCTAAGTTTTATAATGTATCTGTTCTGAAATCTGGACTGTGCATGTATAAATCTTGTTTCTAGAGTTGAACATTAAAATATATTTACATGCTTTTAGACGAACATCTAAAAGTCACACTCAAGAATTCATGTTTTCTATAAAGAAGATATAAAGAAAACTCTGAAAGTAGTAATCTGCATCATCAATGTTTGTTGTTGTCCAATCTGTACCATGAGAAAAGTTCTAGCTTAGGCTATATTTCCCTTATCTCTTGTTCCCCTTTTCTCTAAAAAACTCAAAGGAACCAACCTTCTCTGGAGACTAGACAGATGATCTCAAGCAAGATCTGTCTATTCAATGTTGGCAAAGTCTAAGGCGCAACACTATTAACCGAAGGCAGATTTTGTTCCAATAGTTTTTGGCATGCCCGGTGGGACCAGCAATCCCATAGTATTGTATAAGTTTTGGTGTTTTACCTTAAGAGCCTTTTTGTTTAAAAATCTCAAGAAAAACCACCTGGCGACTCCGTTGCAATTTAGACCATAAAAGAAAGACCTTGTCTAAAAACCTTCTGGTTATATAGCCATATGATAACCAGATCCCAAGCTAGAAACTCTGAAGAACCTATCGAGTTCTTTGAACTACATCTCGAAAGCCTAAAAGCACACCCTGTGCTAGCTGCATGATCAAATCCACTCGACACCATTAGCACCTCTTTAACACCCATTGTAGGAGCATCTACAAACAATCCTATAGTAGTTGTAACTCCTTTAGCAATCATGGCAATCGCCCTGCCCTAACCCATCTTGTGTGGAATCAAATTGGCCCTTTGAACTTGGGAGCACACCACCAAATTCCACAAGCTGCACTAAAAGCATTACCGACCTTTGACAGAATAGGAAAAATAGTAGATGAGCACTGTTTAGATGTATCATCGCTAGCATCTATTTACAACATCACTCAGGAAGATGTAATGGTCAGATTGTTGGTTATATCTTTGAAAGGAAAGATGCTCTATTGGTACAGAGCGCTTCCCGTTGGATCCATTACTTCTTGGGTAGTACTTGTCGGCCGTCTGGTCGATGAATTTAATATACATGCAGATCCTTTCACATTGTTGAATCAATTCACTGTCATTGAGAGGCATCCACAAGAAGAAATCCAGGATTTCAACATCAGATTTACCAGAACTCGTGATAGAGTACCGCGAGGCCTAAAACCCATGGAAGAACAAGCTATATGCTATTACTTAAGGGCTTTTGATTCAGATCTCAGTATGATAATAAGGCAATCCCGTGTAACCACTTTTCTTGGGATCTATTTAGAGGCAACAAAGGGCGAAGCTGATCTCATCGCTACAAAAAGATATCCATCAAAGAGTCTATTGCCAATTGTACCAGAGCTTTCCCAAGCATCAATTTCTAAACTGCCTGTACTCCCATCAACACAGGCTCTCCCATCTATAGCCGCACCTCCTACATTCCTTGCATTACCAGCTACACCCCTTGCATCATCTCCCCCAATGATCAATACATGACCATAATTGATACAATGAAGACATTGTCAAATGAAATGGCATCCATGAAAAAGAGAGGCTGAATGAAATATCCAAGCAAGAAGATTTCCACAGATACAAAAGGAAGGTGCTTCGACAAGTGGAAGGGTACAAGAGAGACCGAGCATGGTATATACAAATGAGACAGTGGAGGCCGAAGAGCCTCCCACTGATTTTAACTTTTGGTGTACTACATGTAACGATCCACATGGGGAAAGTTCGTGTATGATACACCAACATTATGTACAAAGTATAGCAGTTGAAAAGAGTAAAGAAAAAATGAAAGGCCATGTAAATATAATTAGAGAGAAGGACCACAACTTCATGATGCCTACAGTAGAACAGGTTTCAGTTTTGACAAGATCAGGTAAGAAACCACTGCAAGTAGACCCTAAAGAGCTTCAACCATTGAATGTTTCCCCTGCTCCCAAGGAAGTTCCCAAAGAAACTCCTAAGGGAAGTCTCCCTCAGGAAAGAAAATATCAGTTTCCAGCCAAAATTCAAGGGCAAGAAACACACAAAGAATTTATTCCTCGGGGGAAAATGAAACCCAAGAAGAGGCTAGGGAAAGGTTGAGATTCCCCTCGCTGACAAAAAGGCAAAGAACTGAAGCTACCCAGGGATACAAAAATAAATATGAAACTTTTTCCAAAGAAAGAGAAAGAATAGTTGATTCACCTACATTCAGTATAGTAGAGGAAATGAAAAAGACTCCTTCTAAGGCAAGTATGTATGATGCTCTTCAAACCCTAGGTCAAATCGATCTCCTACAGGAATCCCTAAGAACAATGAAAAATGGAGGTAGGACTGCATCATCTTCAAAAATGGTTCTAACGAACTTGACGTCTGCCACTTTGGTAAGAATAGGCCACCACCCTTTTATTTGTCCCTTCAAATGGAAGGATGGGTTGTCCACAACTGCATGATAGATTCAGGCACTGCTACCACTGTGATACCCAAAGCAGTATGTGATATTATGGGAATGGAGTACACTAGGAGCAGCGCAGGCGTCCTATAGTTAGATGGTACTCCAGTAAAAACTGTAGGAGTGATAAAGGATATTCCCATACGGCTGCATAAAATGCCTCAGATGACAGTCATACAAGAGGTAGTAGTCGTAGACTTGGAGCCCTATTTTGGTATGTGTCTATCCTAGAGAGTTCACAACAAAGATAGGAGGATACTTATCCTTAGATTATTCTCATTTGGAGATACCTTTCAAAGGTAGAAGGGTCAAGATTTTTAATGAGAAACCATCTACGTTTCATGTAGAAAATATTGGTGAAACTGACCGTGTAAATATGATGACTGAAGAAACAATAGAAGAAGATCTAATGGAAGAAACATTAGAAGAGCTCCAAGTTGAGGACGAGTTTTCTCTACAGAATTTTAATGCCATGATAGAAACAGAAATAGGAAACTATTCTATTGAGAAACCAAAAAGAAAATTGATACCCTCCCTAGAAAAGGATGGTTCCGTGAATCAATTGTGGAAGCTTTTCTTTGATGGGGCTAGGTGCAAGAATGGAGCCGGTGCCGGAATAGTTTTGATTTCTCCCATCGGAGAGGAAAAGGTTTTCTCTTACAGGTTGACTTGGAGGTGCTCCAATAACGTAGCAGAATATGAGGCCCTATGCTTAGGGTTAAGAAAGGTTGAGAAATTGGGAATCAAACAGTTACTCATCTATGGAGATTCAGAACTTATTGTGAATCAAGTCACCAAAAAATGTATAAGTAAACAACATTATTTGAAGGCTTACAGGAACAAAGTGTGGGATCTCTTAGAGGCCTTTGAGGCCCTAAATATAAAGTTTATCCCTAGAGAATAGAATACCCACGCAGATTTGTTAGCTTCGATGGGAGCTAATTTTTGTCCTGTAAGTAATGTTATTCAGAAGTCTAAAACTGTTAGACTTATATACGAGCCTTCGATGCACGATAAAAATATTTTGTGGCAAGTTTTTGAAAATGATGAACAGATACTGGATTTCTTAATCCATGAAATGAATTGCTCAGCCAACCGGGATCTACAGGATGAAGAGGAAGAGGATATTATTCAGTTAAAAAACAATCATATTCCTAAGGGTCTCATCACCCTTGAAAGCCTGTTTGATAACAATGATAGAGCAGTTGGCCAAAAAATCAAGGTCGATAAACGAAGATACAAAGATGTAGAGTTGGAGCCAGGAAAAATGATTAAGGTTGGAATCAGTTGTACAGAAGAGGAAGTGAACCAGATGAGAGAATTGTGTAAAAAATTCCCCGACATCATAGCTTGGGTGTATAGTGATCTAAAAGTGTACAATAAAGATGTTATTCAACATACCATAGAATCGGAAGAAGGAGCTAAGCCTTTTAGGCAAAAGCAAAGACCAGTGAATCCGAAGATAGAATCTTTGATGAAACAAGAACCGCTAAAACTCCTTCAAGCTAAAATAGTATACCCTGTTAAACACTCCACCTGGGTGGCAAACTTGGTACCAGTCAGGAAGAAAAATGGAGATATCAGATTGTGTGTAGATTTCAGAAATCTGAACAGAGCATCACTCAAAGATCATTACCCGCTACCTCGGATTGACCAAATTCTACACACGAGTTGCAGGAGTAATGCAGCTCTTACGAGTTAGAAGAACAAAGAGAGCAATCATACAATCACAATCAGAAGCATATGGCGAGATCATCGAAGGATGGTTCAACAAAAAGACAACTGCCAAAAAATTTAGAGTGGGAGACTTGGTTTTGAAATGGAATGTCAAGAAAGCAAAGCCGGGTAACCATGATAAATTCGATGCTTTCCGGGAGGGACCATTTGAAATTGTTTCAGAGAAACAGTTCAATGCTTTCGAGTTGAAAGATCAAGATGGATTGGTTCTTCCCATCACGGTGAATGCATTTCACCTAAAGTTATATTTCTGTTGAGAAAGCAAAAAAGGAATTATATGTACAGTATAATATAAGTATATTCAGACAATATTTGTAAATATTACCGTTTTTCGGCCTTAACAAAAAATTTTAGTCACAGCCAATCAGAAGTCGACATTTTTTTTGAATAGAGATACTAAGGTATAAAGGGAGTTTTGACGAGGTAATGTTCACTTTTAATCTAAGTGCATTTTCCTGTGTTCTTTGTCTTTCTCTGAAAGATTCTTTTTACAACTGCGTTGTTGACTCCGTTTCCCAATGGATGAAGGCCTGGTTCAAAATTTTTGCAAGCAAAAAATCCCCTGGAAGGCGCCAAGAATGTTAGTCAAAAAGTGACTAACTACAGAAAAATAGCTGATGCACCTTTTTGCATATTTTCCAAGAAGACCGAAGTGGCCCATATGCTAAAGATCAAAGAAAAAGCAAAACACCGCAAGAAGGAAAAAGTGTCACGATATCGCGACATGTTGCATTTTCACGGTCCAAAGCAAAGAGAAAGAGCAAGGAGGAAAAAGTGTCGCGATATCGCGACATGTTGCATTTTTGTGGTCCAAAGCAAAGAGAAAGAGCAAGGAGGAAAAAGTGTCACGATATCGCGACATGTTGCATTTTCACGGTCCAAAGCGAAGAGAAAGAGCAAGGAGGAAAAAGTGTCGCGATATCGCGACATGTTGCATTTTCATGGTCCAAAGCGAAGAGAAAGAGCAAGGAGGAAAAGTGTCGCGATATCGCGACAGTTGCATGTCCAAAGCAAAGAGAAAGAGCAAGGAGGAAAAAGTGTCGCGATATCACGACATGTTGCATTTTCATGGTCCAAAGCGAAGAGAAAGAGCAAGGAGGAAAAAGTGTCACGATATCGCGACATGTTGCATTTTTGCGGTCCAAAGCGAAGAGAAAGAGCAAGGAGGAAAAAGTGTCACGATATCGCGACATGTTGCATTTTCACGGTCCAAAGCAAAGAGAAAGAGCGAGGAGGAAAAAGTGTCGCGATATCGCGACATGTTGCATTTTCGTGAGCAAAAGCAAAGAGAAAGAGCAAGGAGGAAAAAGTGTCGCGATATCGCGACATGTTGCATTTTCATGGGCAAAAGCAAAGAGAAAGAGCAAGGAGGAAAAAGTGTCACGATATCGTGACATGTTGCATTTTCGTGGCTAAGAGCAACAAAAGGGAGCAAGGAGGCAAAAGTGTCACGATATCGTGACATGTTGCATTTTCGTGGCTAAGAGCAACAAAAGGGAGCAAGGAGGCAAAAGTGTCGCGATATCGCGACATGTTGCATTTTTGTGGCTAAGAGCAACAAAAGAGAACAAAGAGGCAAAAGTGTCGTGATATCGCGACATGTTGCATTTTCGTGGCTAAGAGCAACAAAAGAGAACAAAGAGGTAGAAGTGTCACGATATCGTGACATGTTGCCTTTTCAGGAAAAAGCAAAGAGAAAGAGCAAGGAAGAGATGAATGTCACGATTTCGTGACATGTCTCATTTTCATGGGAAGCGGCAGAAGAGCAAAGTAAGAGACGAATGTCACGATTTCGTGACATGTCTCATTTTTGTGGCTGGAAGCGGTAGAAGAGCAAAGCAAGAGATGAACGTCACGATTTCGTGACATGTCTCATTTTCGTGGTGGGAGGCAGCAAAAGAGCAAAGTAAGAGACGAATGTCGCGATTTCGTGACATGTCTCATTTTCGCGGTGGGAGGCAGCAAAAGAGCAAAGTAAGAGACGAATGTCACGATTTCGTGACATGTCTCATTTTGTGGCGGAAGCGTGTAGAAGAGCAAAACAAGAGACGAATGTCACGATTTCGTGACATGTCTCATTTTCGTGGCTGGAGGCGGCAAAAGAGCAAAGCAAGGAAAGAATGTCACGATTTCGCGACACGCCAGCTGTAAAGGAATAAAATGTATTTTTGGCAATCAAAGGCATGCACTGACACCAAGAAGTGATTTCTGACATGATTATCAGAAATCTAGGATGGAGCAGGCTTGCCAGATGATTGAAAATGTGACAGGCTCGTCTAGAATCTAATCTGCAGAGAAGATATCTAATTCATAGAAGACTTGTTGTGTATTATTAGAAACCGTAGATGATTGCTTGTAAAATAGTAAGATGTACTTAGAAAAAGATACTCTTTTAGGGTATATATAGGGGTGAGCGACTCCAAAAAAGGGTCGGCTCTTGGACGTTTACAAGCTTGATGTACATGTATTGGATTACAAGCAATAAAAGATTTCTTCTTTTGGCTTTCAAAACTTCTGTGTGCAAGTGTATGTATCTGGTGTTTTAACTTTTATTCATTCTAAGTTTTATAATGTATCTATTCTGAAATCTGGACTGTGCACGTATAAATCTTGTTTCTAGAGTTGAACATTAAAAGATATTTACATGCTTTTAGACGAACATCTAAAAGTCACACTCAGGAATTCGTGTTTTCTATAAAGAAGATATAAAGAAAACTCTGAAAGTAGTAATCTGCATCATCAATGTTTGTTGTTGTCCAATCTGTACCATGAGAAAAGTTCTAAAAAACTCAAAGGAACTGTTGGTCATCAAATCTGCCTAGGTAAGGGTTTTGAGTAAATGTATGCGCCCTAGACCTGGACCAACATTGAAAGGCCAAAGGGAAGAGATGCCCCTCGTGCCAATCTCCGGAGAAAGGTCGGATCCTATGCTAAACTACTTGGGTGTTTTGAAGACAAGAGTGCAGGAAAGAAATAAAAGGGATAAGGGTTAGAGAAATAAATAAAAAGGGTTAAGGGGGGAAGAATTGGTGATTTGAGGTGGGAGAGAACAGGAAGCATGATCACTAACAAGCAACTTGAATAACAGCAAGGAACACCAAGAGTAAAATGAAATAAACGTAGTATCAACCTTCCTATGTATCCTCCTGAACGAGTTTCAGGACACTGTCCCCGATCGCACACCAGACACAAAGTTCAGCATCCAGCATACAAACGAGGAGAGATAGAAGAATCAAGCAAGGTAGGCAGCATAAAATAAAGCCAATACAACACTTTTCTACTCTTATGTATCCTTTCGAACGAGTTTCAAGACACTGTCCCAAATCGCACACTAGACACAAAGTTCAACATCCAGCATACAAACGAGGAGAGATAGAAGAATCAAGCACGAAAGCGACATAAAAGAGAAGAATTGAGCTCAAAGTCTCTTAGTATTAATCGCAGGACATCAAGTTATAGCAGCTTTCTAGCAGATACTTCCCCCCTTTTCCATTACAATACCTGGGTTTTTATAGAGGACCCGGGACTCTAAATCATAATTACATAGCAAAGAAGAGTACACCCTCAAGCTCTGAGAATTCGGCCTTCCTCGACTCTCACAACTGAGCTTTCAAATCTGTTACCAAAACTGGCAACTGTATCGGGTTAACCATGGAAAGGTGCATTGATGAGTCATCTGGACATCCTTGGTCTCTGGGTATAATGCTCGAATGGCCACCATGCTCGCAGGGTTCTCCATCATGGCTTGATACTTCGTTTCTAATTGCCAAAAATGAGCAGTGGGCTTGCTGGGCACAAAAATTTGCATTTATGAGGCACTTGATCGCCTTGGGAAGATACCTGACTTGGAACGTGTGCCCATGAAGCGCTTTGCTAAGTTTTCATTCACAACTTCGCTTCGTAATGGTTATAGGCCGAAGCAAAACTCCTCCTTGGATTATACTTCGCAAAACTACTTCAGGGATGGTTTGTGCCGAAGCATATCTCCTTCGCAAAATGGTCTTCTTCATCCTTACTGCTTCGCTGACAAAATTGCTTTGATGATGCCTTGGAGAAATGCTTCGCTGTGATCTTCTTTCAAAATTATGGTTCGGAGAGATTTCGGTCGAAACACATTTTTGCCTTCAAAATGCTTCACTTCTTTTGGCTGCCAGAACTTCGGTCAAAAATGCTTCGGGTGAGAACTCGTTGAAGTGAATGCTTCGCTAGGTTTTTCATCGAAGTAGAAATGGTTCAGGCATTGAAGAGGCCTGAAGTAGATGTTTCAATAATTTTCTAGCAAAGGATTCTTCAATGCTTCTTCGGGTTCTGCTTCACTGGTCCTCTAGCCGAAGTAGTTGTTGGAAATGCTTCGGGCCCGAAGTCCTTTTACCTTGGTCAAACTTGAATCATGGCCTAGACTTTTCTCCTTCAGCGAAGTTGCTCTCCTGAATGCCGCTTCGGATGATTTTCGCCCAAAGCAGTGTTTTGAAATGTTTCGGGCCCGAAGCCCTTTTCATCGGTCCTTTTGCATTTTGCTTTGACAAAACTACTTCACGACAAATCCTACCCGAGGCAGTGCTGGAAGCGCTTCGGGTGCGAAGCTCTTTCTTTGGCAAAACTACTTCACAAAATTTTCACCTGAAGCAGTGCTGGAAATACTTCGGGTGCGAAGCGGTTTCATTTTTTACTTTTTATACAAAGGGGTGGCTTTGAAAGCCAAAATTGCTGCAACTTTTCAAAATAAAAATAACAAAGCAAGAACTTTACACAACACTATACAAAACTTGTTTCTTTTCTACCCCTTGAGAAATTTGACAAAATTGTCAACAGGAACCAGCCTTCTCTGGAGACTAGACATATGATATCAAGCAAGATCTATCTATTCAATGTTGGCAAAGTCTAAGGTGCAACACTATTAACTAAAGGCAGATTTTGTTCCAACAGGCACCCATAAAGGCCCTAAAGGGAATAAATCCATATGAAGCATGGAGTAGTTGGAAGCCCTCCATATCTCATCTACATATTTTTGGGTGTAAAGCTTTTATGTACATACCCAAAGAAAAAAGGAAGAATCTAGATGAGAAGACCTTGTAATGTGTTCTTCTTGGATATGATGAGCATTCAAAGAATTATTGGTTGATTGATCCCTTGACCAAAAAGATTCATACCAACATAGATGTTCTTTTTGATGAGGCTTTCACATCACAAAATACATCAAATATATACGTAGATTTTATGGAATATAAAGATGATAAGTCTCTTTCTTCATCACAGAAGGGAGGATCTCATTCTTCTCCATAGAAAAATATTCCTAAGTAGTATAAAAGTACTATCAAAGAATCAAAGATATCCACTCCACCAAATATGACTCTGAATAGATCTTGTACTCATAGTATGGCTCGTCAAGAGAAAGTTGTAGCAGAAACTACTGAGGTTTATGAACATTATCAATATTTTGAGGAACTTTTTGTAGATATTGAAGATATGGATGTGGATTATGAAAGTGTGTTTATGACCTCACTTGATGAGCATGAAACCACAATAGTACAAGATACCCTTGGTAAGCCACAATGGAAGGCTACTATGGACACAAAGTATAAGTCTCTAAAGAAAAATCAGACATGGAAGCTTATTGATTTATCGTATGGAAAGAATCCCATTGGCTACAAATGGGTGTACAAAGTCAAGTACAATGTAGATGGAACAATTGATAAGTATAAGATCTAACTTATGGTAAATGGCTATGTATAAAATGAAGGCACTGACTATGAGGAAACGTTTGCACCTATTGCTCGGATGACAACCATTCGAATTCTTTGTGCTATGGCAACACAGTTTGGATGGAAATTTCATCAGATGGACATCAAGAGTGCATTCCTGAATGGTGATATTAAAGAGCAGGTCTATATGGCACAACCTAAAGGATTTGAAGTGGAACACCAAGAACAAAATATTTATAAATTGATCAAATCCTTGTATGATTTGAAACAAGCTCCCAGAGCTTGGTATATTAATATGGATGATCACCTTATGCAACATGGATTTAAGAGAAGTTTGGTAAATGCAAATCTCTATTTCAAGAAATAAGTTTCTAAAATAGTGTTACTTGTACTGTATGTGGATGATTTCATTATCACAGGAAGCTCCAAATCTTTGATAGTTGTTGTCAAAAGTGACTTGTGCAAATATTTTGAGATGATAGATCTCAGACTTCACTAGTGTCTTAGCTTGGAAGTGAACCAAAAGAAGCATCACATCAAGGTGAACCAAAAAAAGTATGCTAAGACATTATTAGAAAAATATCATATGACTGATTGCAAACCAATGGCAACTTCAATGGAGATAGGACTTTAGTTATCATGGTATGATGATTCACCTCAGATATATGGTACTCTCAATCGACAACTGATTGGGAGTCTCATATATCTGAAAAACACTAGGCCATATATCGTGTTTGTTGTCAACTATCTTTTGAGGTTCATGTAGGAGCCTAAGACCACTCATTGGAAAGCAACAAAATGTGTTCTTCACTATGTCTATGGTACTATTGAGTATGGCCTAGAGTACAAGAAGAATGTGACCTATCCAAAAAGCGTGCACCTATCTAGTAGATCAATGGAAATCAACATAAAAGCATGAAATAAGAATCAAGATTGCATATGACAATAAAATGGATGTTTATTTTATTAATATCGAAAGTGAATCTCGGTTACAATCATGCCCCTCTTAGGGTCACCCAAATGTTGATACAATTGATACAATTTTGAAGCCCCCAATGGGGTAGGTGCAATACTAATGCTCTTTAAATAGTCACAAACTGCTCTAGGGTGGAGTTGACCCTCTTCTTCGCGTTGAGGAAGGAATTAGATGATTGAAGCTCCTTTAGACCTAATTTCCTGTGATCAAGAAACAACACAAGAACATTAAACAAATAGGAAACCTCTTGTGATGAGGCCCTTTGAGGGAATTGATACATAAAGATGCTATAATACTAATGAAATCAAGAAAGTATATAAACTATGCTAAACATATGCTAAATCTCATAAATATTCCATGGAAACATGCATAAAGAATAAGTACATCTATCAATCTAAGGATCTACTTATGTGAAATAAAGCATTAGAACATGAAAAGAAACTAATTATGTCCTACTTGCTAAAATGAAGTAAACCTAATGAAATATTTAATACGATCAGTCAAAGTCTCTAAACTACCAAATAAACCATTAGAATGATTAATCTAAACTAGCTAAGCACACTACAAAAAGAATAGTAAGGGGATCTTATACCTATTGCAAACCGTAGCTCTGATGAGCGGTCTACACTGTAAACCATGGCTAACAATCATGGCCTGCAACCAAGTAGGTTTGCCCTCCAAATCTAGGGTAGTGGGATTGATCCTCCTTGTCAAATTGATGATCAAGGGTCACCTCAGTGTCCTCTAATAGGTTTGGTGGTTGAATTGCTCGATAGGGCCTCCGTTTGCCCAAATTAGCATTTCTTGGCATTCTAGCTCCTTAGGGCATCCATGGCATAATTCGTCATGATGCTTAGGTTGGCAAAGTGATAGCAACAAATCTCTCTCTTAGTGCACTCAAGTGAGTCCACAATCCGATAGGGCTTCGCTGCTCTAATATCCAATGCTTGCTTGATATCATTTACCCTAATTATGAGGGGTATTTATAGGACTACCCAAGGGCTAGGGGTGGCTTCATGGAGAAGCCAAGAACAAGAAGGGGTGGTTAGGATAGTTGGATTGGAAGCTTCCATCCTTTAACCACCTTCTTCTAGATCAAATGGTCGTTCAAACCGATTTGGCTCGGATGAAGGCCAATTGAACTTTAGTTAAGACCATAGGTGACAGCTGCAGTTCAGACTGTAAACCGTAGGTGTCAACCATGGTTCAGACTATGGACCGTAGGCCTCAGCTATGGTTCAGACCGATTAGGCCAAGGAGCCCAAATTGAGTGGTTAGAACCACTGCTCTATCTTGGAGTCTATCCAAGATCTTCCATATGGTCTTGTAGCATGTCCATATGAGTAGTCGCCATCGACATGACGTGTTTTAGGTGTCTACAGATGCCCCTTTTGAGATGCATTGTGAGATCGAACAACACATGAGAAAAAATACACCACCTAAAATGATGCCAAAGGTTCTATGATGATCATTAGTCGGATCAACATTAGATGCCCCAGGTCCTGCAAAAGGATGCGCATCCTAGAATCATTGCTTCCAACTGGGTGAAAGGCTTAAATTTGAAAGAGCTTGTGCCCTTCTCATCTCATTCAGTGTAGCTATTGTGCATTCCATAGGTATCTTCTGACCCATAGATCTGAAATGAGAGAACAACAAACAAAACTATCATATTTGCTATTTACCCCAAGCAAAGGGGTAAGCTTATGATAGTTGTTGACAATGATTCATAAGACGAACACAATTTTGACAAGATCAAGGGATCTACGATCTCAGGGATCTTCTATTGATTTTGATTATGATTATGATATTATGACTACCCCCTCAAGCGACGAGTCGATGAGGGTAATGACAATGTATGAAGCGACGAGGTCGCTTGACCACTATGAATGATCTGAAAAAATTTAGATTTGAGCATTTTAATTACTTGGCTAAGCCTAGTTCAGCTTATGATTGCAACTGTTAATAGTAATTGCACATTCCTATCCCATGTAGCAGTCGGGCTAAAAATAGCCTTCTTAGGGAATCAAAATGATACAATTCCAATTAGTTTCATGTTGAATCAATTTTGTCGATGATCTACTGAATGTATGTCATAGGAGAAATGACATGAAACACCTCATTCTCATGGAGTAGTCCAGCCTTGAAGGCCTTCTTCGAGATTGAAAAGAAGCATATCAAATCAATGATGACAATTTTACCCCAAATGTCCTTATGGTTATTTACTCATCTCATCGGATTGCATGGAGCGTCAGTCGCTACAACCACCAAGTGTATAGAGTAAATAACTGAATATGAGGTGCATTTGGCTTTTGATTATTTTAAATGTTTTTGTTAATTTTGAATTTTTTAATTGATCATGGTGCTTGAACATCACCAAATTTGCAAAATTGATTGCTCTTATTGAGATTTGATCCATTAGGAATCATTGATTTATCATTTAAGATCTTCCCATGATGGGATTTTGCTACATTTAATGCCAGTTATGAAACGTAGGATCAGTATACGATTGAAACTTTCAAAATTTGAGAACTACAGGTCAGACCTACGAGCGCAAAACCCTAATTTTGGGATCGCAGTATTAGCTGCAGTCCACAAAAATTATGGAAAGCTATAAAAATGTTTTCCCATTTGAAAATTGCATTACTATCTTGAAAGTGACTGTAATCTGGAGAGCTCTGAGAGGTGCAAAACATTTCTTGACCTAGAACGCTGTTAAACCTTAACCTCATATCGCACTCACACCCCGATGGCGGACCCTGGACAACCCTCCACTAGCAAGGGCCTCGGTGCGGGCAAGGTAACTCAAAATCGAGTCCTCACAATCATTTACCAAATAAAATGAACCACATTAATTAATGGGGAAAATCAATCTTATTAAACTGTTGGCAATGAACCACACCCTAGATTAGGCTAGCTTAGGATTTACTATATTATTTTTTTTGTTTTATTGGCTAGGAAATGACCCCAAAAGGGTCGTATTCCTAGACTATAGCTGCCAGCTATGGTTCCCCTTTGACATATTGGGGACCATAGGTATCAGCTATGGTTAGATTTAAATTACAATGGTCAAAAATTTGACCATTGTGCGGACCGTAGGTTTGACCTACGGTTCCCTTTTTTGGAAAATTTTTCAATTTTTTTATTTTTTTGTGATTTTCTTGGCAATTAATGCCATTTATTGCACCTATGAGATGTATTATTAAATTTTTTGATCATGTTTAGCATAATTTTGCATTGTTAGCTATTTTTATCTTGATCTATCTCTTTTTAGGTCATTTTTAGCTGTTTAGTTAGCCTTTCCTTATGCATTGTGTTCTTTTTAGAGATTGACTTCTAGGGCTAGAGAGCCAGACCTACTCCGCAACCTCCACCCACTATTGATTGATAGGGAGTAGTAGTGGTTTGGGGTCATGGGTTTTGGCTATGTCTTGGATCTACCCACGATCAGGGTAGATCAAGCTTACATGACTACGTTGGCCCAAAGCTGGAATGCTCAGACCAACACATTTCACTTGTCGACAGGTGAAATGACTATCACACTTGAGGATGTCTATAGGATCTTTAGGATCCCTATTTATGGTGAGCCCATCACCTCCTCTACCTTTTGGAGTAGGGGAGTTATGTTTGATGAGATCTTCGATGATCGGAGCTAGGAGGCCCAGCGTAAGATCAACCATGGAGGCATTCACATCGGGTACTGGTATGGGGAGGAGGTCTTCTCTATCTGAGAGGTAGTTTTTATGCACCTAGTCATGCAGATTGTGCTTCCAGACTCCTCGGGCACGAGGATCCCCTAGAACCTTCTGGCTAGTGTCAGGAGGGTCATTCAGAGCTCCACACGATGACCATTGCTCCTAGCCTAGGGGAGCACTTTACTATGCCAGTTGTACAGAGAGCTATACCAGATCACCAGCAGGAGCCAGGTAGGCATTAGCTGTAGTCTACTCCTACAGATCTGGGGTTGGTAGCACATCCGGATCGAGTGACCTATAGAGCTACCCCTAGAGATTACTTCTATTGATGATGCACATCAGTGTTACACCACATGCTGGCCCCATGAGGAGGAGGGGTTCTAGAGTAGGTCCCATGTAGGGGATATCGAGCATTATATCGATCGATTTGTAGCACTACGACCTGATGATATTGAGTGGCATCCATATATGGATTGCCCTGTATGGCCAGAGGCTAGCGAGTGGCTGCGCTAGGCTCGGTGAGATAGATGGCTTCTAGGCCATAAGGATGAGATCCGAGAGTACCAGTTCTACTCTAGAGTCCTATGATAGTTTGGCATAGTTCAGGACATCCCAGAGCTGCCTATTATCTATAGGTGGCTAGTGCTAGAGGTAGATCTACAGTGGGTGCAACCTACACTGTTGGGAAATACTATGGATGATTTCTAGGAGTCAGGGATTTTTGTGGCTAGGACCACCCTAGCGTATGATACTTGGTGGTCCCTACTTTAGTGGCAGGGATCTGGGCCTCTCGATCGGGTAGATGATGAGGTAGAGGCTGATCCATAGGGGCACAATGTGCACCCATGGATTGAGGGTGGATGGGGGGTAGAGGTTGCGATAGAGGATGCACCACCGATGGAGGCTAAGGAGGAGGCCCTAGATGAGGGTGAGGTGCCTCTAGATAGTGAGGTAGGGTAGCTACTAGCCTAGGTGGTAGATCTATAGATCTAGGTTGGGAGGTTTCAGTCCTAGATGTTATAGAGGGATACTAGCATCACCACCTTAGAGGTGAAGCTAGCTCATAGTGAGAGATAACTGCAATAGGATAGGGAGCATATCATAGCTATGACAACATATGTTACAACAATAGAGGCATAGGTTTAGGAGCTCACTAGTGTGCATGATCTAGCAGAGGCGTAATTGGGTACAACTATAGTAGAGAGGGATTTGGCAAGGGTAGCGATGGGTGGCCCACCATCTATACAGGTTGCTATGGCACCTCCTACAACACCAGCACCTCTACTTCTAGGAGGTCATGATCCCATGGCTGAGATCAGATGACTGACTTCCCTCGTAGAGGAGGGAAACACTATACATGATGTGAGGGTAGCTCGCATCTCTCAGTTGGAGGGTCGCATCAGACTGCTAGGTGGGAAGGTTCCCAAGGATAGATATTCCATAGGTACCCATGGGACTAGCTCTAGGACTAGGACCAAGGAGATAGGACAGTCTTCTGCCAGCTCGAGCCATAGGATGCATAGGACCGAGAGGACTCATCGATCTGAGCGGACCCATAGGTCTTCGAGTACTCAGGGTGCTAGCTCGTAGAGGACTCAAGGGATTGGTTCTCGTGTATGGAGCCTCTTTGGATTAGGCTAGACATAGGATCCTTAGTAGGCTACATAGTAGGGTCTAGAGCAGACTGTAGAGTAGGCTCCCAGATATAGGGCCGAGGGAGGTGGAGAGGGCTCCAAAAGAGGAGGATCGAGGCTAGAGCTAGGGTCTCCATTTGATACAGGCTATATCATTTTTGTATGTATCATTTTTGGTGTGAGGTCTGAGGACCTACACGATTGTAGCCTACAGGCATTTTGATGTACCCTGATGTACTCTTTTGACATACATACATATATATATATATATATATGAGATTTGATCATTTATGGCTCATTATGTGTACTTGTATATGTTTTTAGTTTTATGTTTATGTTATGCACATGGATGCAGATGTTTATATTGATGTTATGCTTATGTAATGTGATGTATGGATGACATGCACTAGATAGCTATTTTAATTTATGATGATGATGATATGTAGTGATCTAGATGTTTAGATGTGCTATTTATGATGGATGCATATGGATGTGATGTTTACTTTTAAATGCATATTTAATTTTGCTTTATTGTATGCATTTAATTTATGATGGTATCACGATATGGTTATGCAATGTATGCAATGCATTATTTACATGATGGTAATCTAATGTAAATGAACTTGTATGCTTTAATCACTTAAAACATAAGGAATAAATGCGATATAAGTTTAACAATATAATGGACGACACCACATAATGTGTAAAAATCATGAATGTAATTGCAAATCCTCATTACAAGAATTTAATCAATTAATCACCCATATATGAAATGCAATGATATGAAATGGTATGATATGAATGATATGATATGTCACTCTGTATTCCTTTTTGCAATTTTGAAAAGTATGCACAATATAGTCAGTGGTCGTCTAAATATCATTTCTGATATCCATCTGGTATCTATCCTATATCTTGATTGTGCTTTATGTAATGATGTATCAATTTATTAGATACTTTGCAATTTGATGATTTGAATAACTTTATTCTATATGGTTTGTGATATTTGGTATTTTGTTGCTATTTAGAGAAACTTTTGAGGTTTTCCATGAGACTCAAACACCCTAGTAGACTTCTCAAACATCCCATACTAACTGTACAAGGCTTTTTTTGGACAAGGCTTTCATCATGAATGACCCAACTGTTCATTACCCCTGTGTGTGCACGTGAGCATTTTTAGATAGACCATAGGCATACCCCAGATGTCAGTCGGGACTCTTTCAACCCATATGTGAGATCGGGTTCCTCTTATGTTCGTATCATCCTTGTTTTAGACTTGATTGGACTATAATGCTAGACAACCCCAGGTACCCAAAGCTAGCTCATCTTGCAAATTGATCAGGACTACCCCTCCAAAAATAGTCGGGACTCTTTCAACCCATTGTCGTGTTTGGGGATCACCCAATAAAACTACTACTCCAAAAGTAGGCGGGACTCTTCCAACCCATTGCTACAATCGGGGTTCATTTTATGGCTTTGAATGGTGAACAATTCAGGGATTCAAGTTCTCACCCTTCTTTTCTTTCTATTCATGGGGATACTTGCTCATGTGTAGTGATAAAAATCACTGTTTTTCACGTTTTACTCTGAGTGATAAAAATCACTATTTATTCCCATTTTTCTTGAGCAAGGGATTTATATAGTGCTTTTGATTCACTATGTCATTTTAGATTTGACTTTGAACTTGATTTTTGATCTTCATTTGATCTTTGATTTGAACTTTGGGGGTTTTGACTTTTGAGATGTCAATTTGGGATATCGATTTTAGGATATCGATGTGGGGTATCAACCTTTGATGTTGATATGGGATGTTACTCTGGGATATTGCTCCTTTATTTGTAAGCAAGGGAATGTATGGGTAGGGGAAATCTTGTCCTTTTTCCAAGGTTCACCATTCTAGACCGAACTATTTGCAAGATAAGCAGGTAATAAAACCCATCTCTCTAAATACCCAGGACCACTTTCATAACTTTCATCCTCCCTTACCTTAGCAGGATTTTAAATGTTTCCATTAGTGATGGGATCTTGATATGCCAAGTACTATCACAACTAGTGACCTCATCTACAAAAGCAAAGCAAGCTTTCTACGACATCTGAGAAACCCACTAGGTATGGCTGAGTGACTGAAAAACTTTTGGTATACACATATATCTCATAGCAATAGGTGTTGTGTATGAATGCAATGGATTATGATAAATGCAAAGGTGCATGATTAAAACACAAATGTGGCATCATTTGTAAGACTGACAAACACAATCCCTCCTACTATGGAATGCAATGGATGACGAATGCCTATTTGCAATGTAATGAAGTGAATGCATGTGTAAATGAAAATGCATAGTGCAAATGCAAATGTTTTTGGATTTTATGCTTTACCAATTTTTTTTTTGATTTTATTGATTTTATAATTTTTATGGATTTTGAGCTTTTATATTTGACCAAACGGTGAGTACATGCCTTCGGAGCCTTTAAATTGACCAAGCAATTTTCAGGAATCCTTGGAGCTTTTTAGGATGACCGAGTAGTTTTAAGGAAAACCCTCGGAGCCTTTTGGGGTTGACCAAAGGTTTGAAATATCTTTGGAGCTATTTTTATTGACCAAACTATTCATAAGAGAGCTTGGATCTTTTTAGGATGATCGAGAAATTTTAAGCAAACCCTTGGAGCCTTTGGGTTGACCAAGCGGTTTCTCAAAAACCCTTGGTGCCTTTTTGGGATGACCGAGCAGTTATAAGCAAACCCTCAAGGCCTTTGACTGACATGACCAAGCATTTTTAGGAACCCTTGGAGCCTTTAGGGTTGATCAAGCAGTTTTAAGCAAACTCTCAGAGCCTTTTACTATGCTTTCAAGCATAAAATGCCTTAATATGGATGATGTTGAGAGGTTCAGGCTCTTCAACACCCCCTAGCGATGTTAGGTGATAGGTACCTAGACCAATATTTTTAGATATGATATAAGGTCCTAGCCAATTAGCCATGAATTTGTCTCGCATATCTAACGATAAATTAGAGTTCTGTTGGTTCTCTTTCAAGACAAGATCCCCAACTTCAAAGTCTCTCTGGTGGACTTTGATATTGTAAGCTCATTTTAGTCACTCTTGATAAACATGGAGATGCTCCAGGGCATTCACGCGATGTTCATCAAGCAGCGTCAGTTGATCCAATCGAGCTTGCCATGTGGTGTCATCATCGATGAACTCTTTCAATGCGACGCGTAGCATTGGAATTTCCAATTCCAAGGGCATAATGGCCTCAACGCCATATACTAGTGAAAATGGTGTTGCCCTAGTGGGCGTCCGAATGCTAGTCCTATAAGCCCATAACGCAAGGGGCAGTTGGATATGCCAATATTTGTGGTTTTCTTGGACCATATTTTTCAAGATGGCCACCACTATCTTATTTGAAGCTTCAGCCTACCCGTTTGCTTGTGGATAGTATGGAGTCACAAAACTATGTTTGATTCTATAAGCTCTCACAATTTTGTTCTTGAATGACGTTCCATTATCCGATATTATTTTGGATGGAATCCCAAAATGACTTATGATATGCTCCGAGTATAAAATCTCTCGAGCTCTAGTGGTTGTTGTTAAGGGTATTGCTTCCACCCACTTTGTAAAATACTCAATGAGCCATGATAATAAATGTATGTCAGCCCGATGATAGAGGAGAGATCTTGCCTATAAGATCTAATCCCCACTGAGAAAATGGCCAAGCCGCTTGGATGGGCTGTAAGGCCTACGATGGCAAGTGCGTAAGATTAGCATGATGCTGACATTTGATGCATTTCTTGACATACACATTGCAATCCTTCTCCATAGTGGGCCAATAGTAACCCATTCGAAGGATGCACTTGATGATGGCCATGCCACTGAAATGGCCACCACATGTACCATCATGAGCTTGTGAAATTGCCCAAGATGACTCTTGGGGCTCTAGATAATGAAGGAGAACTCCATCGTAACCTCGTCGGTACAAGATGTCTCCTATCAAGACATATTTAGTCACTTTCTATTTAAATGTGTATTTTGCGGCATGCGACAATCCCTCTGGGATTACACCAAGTTTTAGGAAGTCTTGGATTTGCGACATCCAGTTTTGATAAGCCTCAGCTTTGACTGCTAAGATGACTTGCTCCCCCTACGTATTTACTTTTGCAAATGCATACTGGGAAACAACCCTATGGTGAATGGTAGTACCACTCCCCGTCGGACTCTGGGAGGTTAATGACCCCTAGGGTGCCTTCTTCAAAAATTCTTTAGCTCTGCAGAACCATTCAGCTTTTGGTTCTACGCTGATCATGTTGATTGACATTTTATTATCAAAGGCTTTGCATCCCATAGCAGGATGCGAAAGCATTTTAACATGAATGGTAGTGAAATCAACAGATAGATTCTAAGGGATTAAGGATCCCAAAGATGCCATGGTGTCTACGAACCTGTTTGATGAGCGAGGGATTGCCTCGATGTCATACCATTCCAATTTAGCCAAATATGTAGTCATAAGATCTTTGTAGGCTTTCAGTACTAGACATCGACACTGAAAGAGCCCCTTAACTTGATTTACTATGAGCAAGGAGTCACCAAAGATGTTTAATATTTTAATGTTCATGGCGATGGCTATGTGGAGGCCTAGCAGTAGGGCTTCGTACTCAGCATTGTTGTTGGTGCAAGGAAAATCTAATTTAAATGACAAGGGCATTGGAGCTCCTTGTGGCATGAAAAACACTATTCCTGCACCACCTCCTTGCTCGCACTTCGAACCGTCAAAGAACAGAGTCATATCAGCATTGTTCTCTAGTTCTTCGGGTTTAGGAGCTTCAGATACGATGAAGACTGCATCATCCGAAAGCTCAATGGTCAGAGGCCTACTATTTGACAGTGGTGCCTCAGCCAATTAATCAGCTATGACTTGTCCCTTAATGGAATTTTGGCTTATGAATTCTAGATCGAATTCTATCAGTAGCATGATCCACTTTGCAGTACACATATTATGATACATCTTACTCATCATGTACTACAAAGGATTTTGTTTTGATATAACATATGTCGTATGACTTAGCATATAGTGTCACAATTTCTTTGTAGCAAACACTACTGCTAAACACATTTTCTCCATATATGCATATCCTAGCTCGTAACTCACCAAGGTTCGGCTAATATAATATATGGCTTGTTCCTTGCCTTGCACGTTCTTTTGGGCTAACATGGTCCCTAATGCAAATTCGATCACCGATATATATAGCAAAAAAGGCACATCTAGCCTTGGTGGAGCTAGCACTAGCGGCGTCGCCAGGTATTGCTTTATTTCAGTGAAAGTTGCTTGATAGTCCTCGTCCCAATTGAATGGGACCCCCTTGTGTAGCAATCGATTCATGGGTCAACATTTATCCGATAATTGAGTGATGAATCACTTTATCGATGCTACTTTGCCCTGAAGGCTCCTTAACTCTTTAATATTGGAGGGAGGATGCATCTCTAAGATAGCCTTGACCTTCGTTGGGTCAACTTCGATGCCTCACTTTGAAACGATGAATCCTAAGAGCTTACCAGAAGTTACGCCAAATACACACTTCTTAGGATTCAACCTAACATTATATTCTATTAGGCGATCGAAGACCTTCCTTAAGACCTCTGCATGCTCAGCATGTAGCAATGACTTGGCCAACAAGTCATCCATATAATCTTCTATAATCTTATGCATATAGTCATGAAAGATGTATGTCATGGCTCGCTGATATGTTGCACCAGCATTTTTGAGACCAAATGGCATAACTTTATAGCAAAATGTTCCCCATGGCGTTATAAACATGATTTTATGTTGGTCTTCAGGTTTAATCCAAATTTTATTGTAACCATAAAAACTGTCCATTAAGGAGAGCATTTCGTGACCTGTAGTTGCATCTACAAGAGCATCGATATTAGGCAATGAAAATGAATCTTTGGGTGTTGCCTTATTTAGGTCTCTAAAATCCGTACAAATATGAATTCTTCCATCAAGTTTTCTCTTTTGGATAGTCGATGGAGATTACAAATTCTACATCCAAAAGATTTTGTAGCTCATATTTCACCATTAAGGCTACTATTGGATGCATCTTTCTAAGCTTCTGCTTGACCGACTTCTTCATCAGATCTAGCGAAAGGTTATGGGTAACCAATTTTGGGTCTAGACCTGGCATATCTTTGTATGTCCAAGAAAAAATATTAGGTCTCTCTTTCAGTAGAGGGATGAGGGTGGCCCGCTCATCTGGAGTGAGACTCTCTCCAAATTTAACCTTCCTTGGATTGGTGGGATCGTTATTGATATCCACCTCGAAGGTTTCCTCTATTGACATATGTGATCCCTCCTCAAGATGATGAGGCATAGGAATCAAATGGATGTCATCCACTGGGTTCATAGGTTCCACGTTGGAAGCATCCTCAGCATGATAAACATCGTAAGCACAGCTTGGTGCAAAATGGAATGGTTGCAGCATTTCTTCATTAGGGAAGAAATATTCAGGCTCTATAGGTGAGTCAGCATGATCCCAGTCGATAGCATCTACATTGAGATGCAATGGTTTGGATGGATCTATTGGATTATGGAGTGGAGTGGTCAAATCAATGGAGACCATATTGATGGAATGGTATTGGTCTCTAGGACCACATGGATAAACTTCTACATAATCGATGTAGTCCTCATACCCGAGATCTGGCTCTAACAACATAGGCACAAATGGGTCCTCTCTATGCGGACTACGGACGACTAGGTCCTCCCTATGCACTGATTGCAATATGGGATCATTCGGCTCATGGAGCTCCATGTAGGTAGGTATACAAGGAAACAACATGTGATAAATCACATTAAATTTTGGTGGTATTCCCCTGAGGCGAGGGTCAAGATTGATTTCTCTTCGTAGGTCCTCGACCGTATAAGGTGCATGGTAGTGACGTAGGTAAGGAGGCCCTAGATAGGCTCTCTCTATTTCATCCTCTTTGACACTATCATAATACAGTCCTTCATTTTCCCCTACAGGTGGGGGACACTCTGGTAAGTGTGGTCCCATGAATCTCACTTCCTGGTCACTATCATCCATGTCCAGAAAAATCAGATAATAAGTCCGTATGTATGATGTTGATGAGAAAACTGGCTCTGCTTCTTCCCCCAAATGATCAATGTTGGGAAGAATCTCTTCGATAACATGTATCGACTCTGTAGGTAGTAGGTGATGCACATACAAAGGCCTTAGATAGCCCCCTCAGCTTCATCCTCAGATTGATCATTGTTTGAGGATTCACCATCGGCATCATAACTTGGTCCACTTATCTCGGAGGTGGACTCCTCTCCATCATCGTTGTATAGATCTCCTGACTCGAGATCGCCTAAAACTATGGGGTTATGCCCCTGCACACCTCTGTCATTGGTTGCATTATGGATTTGATGACCCAGGTTGCCTCTGGGGTTCTGCTCTGTGTCAGCCTGCTCTAAGAGCCCTTCATGATCTTCTTCAAGTGGCTCAGAGGTGACGATAGATACCATCGGGTGAGTCCTCCAGAAGTTGGATGGATTAGGATGATATGGGTTAAAGTCCACATCGTCCCCCAGACTAAGGTACAAGTGATCTAAGGATGCTGCGAGCAAGTCATCTTGTCCTTGTATCTGTAATCCTAGCCCAAACCTATCAGTTGCTAGCTGATAATGTGGCTCGAGCGGAGTCCTACGCCCTTGTTCAAATAGGCCAAGTCCATACCCATGCCAGTGATATAACTCAAAAATATGCATGGAGTACTCTGGGTTGGATAAATAATGAACATTTACTATGAAAGGTTCGTCGCCATCTTCATCCATAGGTGTTCACGCTGGAAGCTGATCCAGCCCAGTGTAAATGAAGTTAGTCTGATTGGGTGGCTCTCCCAATGGTACCACCAATCCAACCAAAAAAATGATGAGCATGCGGTCAGCCCATCTCTTGTGCAGTCTCCAAAATAGGTCCAAAGGTTACATTCTACACAATATACTCGCCTAACCCTATGTTGGCGAGATGTACAGTCACCCGCAGTGTGGATGACCCTACTGATGATGCAGGTGAGGCAGGTTGAGGTACCTCCTCGACTATATCTTGGGCTTCCTCCACTTCCATGGGGATGGGAGCCTCCTCGATGACTGGTTCGGGCATATGTTTCTTCTCTTTTTTTCCCATTTTCACCTTTAACTTCTTGTCATCCCGAAGCATTACTAATGCAGTCGATTTCAACAAAGTAGCAGTAGTGCGCTCAGATCTGTGCGATACAGATATCGATGGTTGAGCACGTACTATTGGTTTACCTCCTAGATTTTTAACTAGTGATGCAGGCTGAACATCTAGGTGCGTTGATGGGAGTATGAAACCCCTAGGAAAATCTGCTAGGTTCATGAACTTAAAAGGTTCTTCGTCTGACGACACTACATGAACCCATCCCTCATGCAAATATTTTACACATTGGTGCAATATAGAGGGAATGCAATGCATTTCATGAATCCAAGGCCTCCCGAGTAGGATGTTATATTGCATAGCACCCTCGATCACATGACACATCATAGAGATGGTCTTTAGGCCTACCTGAATAGGTAGGATGATTGTGCCAACCATCGAGCATAGGGCGTCGTTAAATGCTCTCAATGTGAAGGTGGTGGGCACAATATGTGACTTTGGTAGCTTTAGATGATTCAATGCCTTGGTCATTATTATATTAATCGATGAACCAGTGTCGATCAAGACCCTCTTGAAAGGCATGTGATTGACACATGCGATGATATGCAATGGTGGGTCAGCCGTATCTATGGGAACCGTCTTGATTTCATGATCATAAAATTGGATCATGGGCTCCTGGCACTATTGTACATGTCCCACAAAATTGGTAAATGCTTGAGCATCTTGAGACTGCACTTCGATGGACCTTAGAATATCCATAAGAGTCTCCCTATGCCTAGGGGACTGTTGTATCAGTTCATATATAGATAGCTTTGTAGGAGCTGTCTACAGGTTTTGGACTAGCCTACTCCGTATGGTCACCATCGATCTCGTTGGTGGGCCTAGAATATTCTATTCTTTGTCCTGATTTGGCGTAGCCTGTATCCTAATGGGAGTGCATGGTTGATTTGGTTGCTCATATCTCCCATGTCGGGTAACAACATTCACCATGCCTACGAACCCCTGGGTGGGCGGTTCGACATGCACACTTGGTTGACCTAGCCAACGTTGTTGCATGGTGCCTCATGGTTTGGTAATGGATTCTTGTAAATCCCCATGTTTTGGTTGTCAGGTGCTAGCGGGTTACTTGGTACTACAAGCTCACCCTTTTCAATCATATTTTTCACAATATGCTTGAAGGACCAACATACTTTGATGTCGTGGCCCTTTGCATGATGGTAAATGCAAAATAGGTCATCCTGATACCCCTTCGACTTGGGCTGATTCGGATCGACTAGCTTAACCTCGGGTAGTCTGATCACCTTAGCCTCACATAACTGATGGAATATTGATGTCAATGATTCCGTTAGAGGCGTGAATTGGTGAGGTGGATGTTGTTCTTTATTTTTGCCCTTATAATTATTATTGCACTTTTTGTACTGCACAGGAGGAGGTTGGGCCTGATAATTCTGCTTTTGCTACCCTTTATCCTCTCTCTGGAGGTTTAGCACCACTTGGTTGACGTGGGCCTGCTTGCCCTTATGTTTTTTGGAGCTCTTCTTGGGCCCCTCTTTCCTATTCTTAAGCTTCAAGTTGCCTTCTTGCAACTTGATGTCTTCAATTACCTTGGCTTGCGCCAAAGCTTCCTCGAATGTTGAGTACTACTGTAGTTGCAACAGTAGCGATATGTGCTTGGCACAACTCTTTGTAAACATTTGGGTCAATTCTATAGTAGGAATAGGGAATGGTAGCTTCACCATTAACCTCCTCCATCTCTTTTCATACTGTTCAATTGGCTCATCATCGCGCTGAGCTAGCACAGCCAAATCGAAAAGGTTAGCCTGTTTCTTGATGCCAAAAGAAAAGCGTTCAAGGAAAGCATCAACCAGTTGCTCAAAATTGGTAATGTTGTGCCTCTTTTGCTGATTGAACCACTCTCAGGCTAGGCCTAAGAGGGTTGTGATGAATGTGTGCAAAAGTAAGGCATTATTGCTCATAATTTGGAAATAGGCATCCAAAAAGCCCGTGACATGCTCCTGTGCATCTTCATCACCTTTAAATTTGTCTAGCCTGGGTATAACAAAATGCTTAAGGTAGGTAGGAGTAGGTATGAAGGGGTCCAAAGGCTCATTATGAATCTTTCTTAATGTCAGCTTTTGAAGAGCCATGCCTTGCCTCTCAATCGCTTTTACTTTTACTGCTAAGGCTTTATAAGCCTCCGAGGATAGAAAGTCCTCCTCCCTAAGCTGTCGTGGGGGCGGTCTTGGAGGTACATTCTTCCTCTATCGAGGTGGAGGATGTTGCTCTTCCTCCTCCTCAACTTGGGAGTCTTTAGGATACTCTTGATCGGTTCCCTCTCCCTCTTCTTCCTCATATTGTTGTTGCCTCTCATGTTCGAATGGTGGTGGTCGTTCTCTTGGTAGGGCACTAATATGAGTGTGAGCATCTCTATGCTCCTGCTGCACATCGACTTGTGAAAAATCCTTTCTCTGAATGCTCTCTCTATTCTCTACGTGAGTATATAGACCAGCCTTAGCTAACCTATCTTCTTGCTCTACACACTCCTTTTGGGTAAGGATGCATTCCTCATGCATGCGTTGCTCGTATAGTCTTTGTCTGATGAGCCTCTATGAAGATTCTCTTCTTCAATGTGCTACCTTTCTAGGCGAGCATCCTCCAATTGATCTTGGAGGAGCTATCTTGTTGTTTCTTAGATACCAATCTATGTGACCTATCAAGGTCATTGGCCATGATAGGCCTCTGGTATGCATGCTCTATGCGAGCGACCTTATGGGTTTTGTACCCATCTGACCGATTTATGATGCTTTTGCCCTTGTCTGTAAAGATGACATTGGAATCCTGCTGAGCTCTATGCTCTATGCCACCATGCATGGATGGTGGATGTATCACATGAGGGTGCTTAGAAGCCTCTCCATGTTCTCTAGCAGTCCTAATAGAACTCACACTATGCTCACTCGGGGCACGAGTGGGCGGAGCCGAAGGCTTATAGCCTAGCTGCTCAAGGATGCTACCTAAGTCATCCAACTGTCTAGATCTCCACCGCTCGTGCGGTGGTGTGCCATTGGCTCCCACCTTAGCCATATCAATAGTGATATTTTGATGTTCACTATGTGCAAGAGTCTGCACAGGCCTATGCTCAGTGGTGGCCTTGTCTACGTGCCCCTGAATGGGCGGATCTCGATCCCATCTGTACTTTGAAGGTGGAGCCATGGATCCTCCTACAGACCTATGATGTAAGGGTACTAACTTGGACCCCTGGATAACATACTCTTCAGTCGATCCCATGGATGCGCGTGCAACATGATCTCGATAATGGCTTTCGAGTGGAACACCCTCATGCTGAGAGGCTCCCTGCTCTATTCTATGCCTAGAAGAATGCACAAAAACTCCTCTATTGGGGGTATGCTCAATAGGTTCCCCTCTTGTCGAGTTGTCTCCTCTAATGCTCACCGAACGATGTTCAAGAAGTGCATGTGGGTGAGGATTCGACATGTGCTGATGTGAATCTATTGGGGCTTGGTCATGGGCATCAGGCTTATGCCTTTGTCAACCACCCCGTGTCTCCACCATGGTGTACCTAGCATCTAGATTTATTCTTTATTACACAAACAAGGTATACAATGGTGTTTATCTCATATTAATTTTTAAAAGTGAGCCCTAGACTATTTGATGTTGTTTCAAGTTTGTTGTATTAGTAAAGAACTCCTTATCATGTTTTGAAAGCTTATTGGATGATATTCTCAGTTAAATTGGCTTTCACTTATATGCTCACAGCTCGACAACCTGGATGTGACTTCCAAGCCATGTAAATCTCCCATGTGTGGTAATGAAAGTCCACACCCGAACAAGGAGCACAGGTCCTCCCAGATCCTCACCCATTTTCCCCCAGTCAGCATTATACCCTTCGAAGAGAAGTACATGCAAATTTTCTAGGGTACGAATGGTTCTCGGATCCAGTATTGGTCTAGTATCCAAGGGTACATAGGATTTGGGCCAATGGATGGAAATTACGCCCACCATCATTGAACCCTACTAGTGGTTGGATGTGACTCCCAACTCACTAGCGTTTAAGTGAAACGTGGTGTGTGTGGTTTATTTTATTCTTTTGCATAAAATGAAAATGCATAATATAGCATAAATGATTGTTTCCTACATGATATGCAAAAATAAATGTTTCATTTCAAAAAATATGCATGCTATATCCTAAATGATTTTTGACAATGCAATTACGATGATATAGCCTCTGATTGGGCTTCAAGCATGCAAACCAACACACAATTTTAACCTAGCATGTTGGATTCTAGGGTGGACTGCACTCAGAGGTCCGCTGTTCCTAGCAGTGCCTAGCCAAAATTTAGAAAAATAAACCCTAAGGACTTAATTCATTTTCATGTTCTTTTTATCCTTAATTATCTAGGTTTCAATTTTTTGTTCTAGAAAATATAGAAGCAAAACACAGAGATAGAAAGTGGCAAAAAGGGCCTACCTCAGGTCCTCATTTGATTCAGCTTTGAACTCCTACTATCTGATGTGTCTGCTATGAACCGCAGGTCTGATGCATGGTTTAGACTGTAGACCACATCTTGAAGCTACGGGCCAACAATGAGACTGCAACTAGAAGCTATGGTTTGCACCTACAATTCCAAAAACACAAGAACAATTAGTTAGATCACTTGAAATGTGAAGTTCCACCGTGATCGCCTTCTGACCTATCCAAAAAGCATGCACCTATCTAGTAGATCAATGGAAATCAACATAAAAGCATGAAATAAGAATCAAGATTGCATATGACAATAAAATGGATGTTTCTTTTATTAATATTGAAAGTGAATCTCGGTTACAATCATGCCCCTCTTAGGGTCACCCAAATGTTGATACAATTGATACAATTTCGAAGCCCCCAATGGGGTAGGTGCAATACTAATGCTCTTTAAATAGTCACAAATTGCTCTAGGGTGGAGTTGACCCTCTTCTTCGTGTTGAGGAAGGAATTAGATGATTGAAGATCCTTTAGACCTGATTCCCTGTGGTCAAGAAACAACAAAAGAAGCATTAAAAGCATAGAGGAACCTCTCATGATGAGGCCCTTTGAGGAAATTGAACATAAAGATGCTATGATACTTATGAAATCAAGAAAGCAGATAAAATATGCTAAACCTATGCTAAATCTCATAAAGATTCCTGGAAATATGCATAAAGGAATAAGTACATCTATCTATCTAATGGCCTACTTATGTGAAATAAAGCATGGAAGCATGGAAAGAAGCCATTAATGTCCTAAATGCTATAATGAAGTAAATCTACTCAAATATTTAATACGATCCATCAAAGTCTCTAAACTACCAAATAAACCATTAGAATGATTAATCTAAACTAGCTAAGCACACTGCAAAAAGAACAGTAAGGGGATCTTATACCTGTTGCAAACCATAGCTCGAATGAGTGGTCTACACTATAAATTATGGCTGACAGTCGCGACTTGCAACCAAGTAGGTTTGCCCTCCAATTCTAGGGTAGTGGGATTGATCCTCCTTGTCAAATTGATGATCAAGGGTCACCTCAGTGTCCTCTGATAGATTTGGTGGTTGAATTGCTCGATAGGGCCTCCGTTTGCCCAAATTAGCGTTTCTTGGCATTCTAGCTCCTTAGGGCATCCATGGCATAATTCGTCATGATGCTTAGGTTGGCAAAGTGATAGCAACAAATCTCTCTCTTAGTGCACTCAAGTGAGTCCACAATCCGACAGGGCTTCGCTGCTCTAATCTCCAATGCTTGCTTCATATCTTTGCCCTAATTTGGAGGGGTACTTATAGGACTACCCAAGGGCTAGGGGTGGCTTCATGGAGAAGCCAAGAACAAGAAGGGGTGGTTAGGACAGTTGGATTGGAAGCTTCCATCCTTTAACCACCTTCTTCTAGATCAAATGGTCATTCAAACCGATTTGGCTCGGATGAAGGCCAACTGAACTTTAGTTGTGGTTTTGACTATAAACCATAGGTGTTAGCCACGGTTAAGACTGTGGACCGTAGGCCTCAGCTCTAGTTCAGACTGATTAGGCCAAGGAGCCCAAATTGAGTGGTTAGAACCATTGCTCTCTCTTGGAGTCTATCCAAGATCTTCCATATGGTCTTGTAGCATGTCCATATGAGTAGTCGCCATCGACATGACGCGTTTTAGGTGTCTACAAAATGATCAATTCTTATTACAAGGATACACAAACTCTGACTATGCTGGATCATATGATGATTGCAAGTCAACTTCAGGATATATCTTTCATCTTGGATTCGATCTTGTCTCTTGGTACAGTAAGAAGCAACAGGTGGTTGTTATCTCATCTACTGAGGCAAAGTATCACATTGCATGAGAAGCAGAGTGTGATGTGATATGGTTACGTTGCATCTTGACAAGTATGGGTCATCCATCCAAATCTCCAATTCACTTGTTTTGCAATAACCAAGGTGTTCTTAACCTAGTCAAGAATCCAGTGCATCATGAATGAACCAAACACATTGATACACAATGTCACTTCATTCGAGATGAGATTCTAAGGCATAGAATTAAGCTTCAATACATTCCCACTAGTGATCAAGTTGTGGATATTTTTACCAAGACCCTTGCATGCATCAAGTTTGAGTTCTTTCGCAACTCACTTTGTATTGAAAAATAATGTAATAAGGGGGGATGTTAGTATATTTTACTTATTACTTTATTTTAGTTACTTTATTTTGTCGGCTAGCATTGTCGGCCAATATCTTCTATGATATTTGTAAAGAGCATTGTCGGCCAATATTGTTTGGGATATTGCGATAATAAGGGGGATATTATTTTTATTGTTATTTAGGCTATCTTTAGCCTCCGCTCCTTGTATATAATCTATTCAATTATCAATATGAAATCTAATGATTATTCTGCTCTTTCAAATTTTATGTATAAAACTCTAGGAGACCCTATCATATGCTTTGTTCATATCTAATTTTAGAAGAATACTTGGTTTGTTCATGGAATGAAAAGAATGTATGGCCTCTTGTGCAATGACTACACCATCAAGAATTTGTTTACCACAAACAAAACCACCTTGTTCCTTTGAGATAACATAATCTAGAATACCTTTCAATCTATATGCCATAATTTTTGTAATGATCATAAACCATATTACAAAGGCTTATTGGACAAAAATTATCAAAATAATTTCTCATCTTTCTTGAAAACCAATATAATAAAATTGACATTGATCTCACTTTTGTAGCCTTCATTTTTTGAGCCTTTTTCAATTGCAACCAACATCTCAATCTTCAATAAATCCTAAAAAATTTGAAACAAATTGTTAAAAATTCCAATGGGGCCATTTGCCTTGTTAGAATCAAAAGATAAAATTATTTCATGTAGCTCTTCTATAGATATCTTCTTCATCAAACTTTCATTTTATCCTTGTGTAATAATTGATGGAATAGTTTGCAAAAGCTTATCTTGCCCAATGTCTGACAAAATATTTTTGAAATAATTAGTTGCTTCCCTCCTTATATCTTCTTCTTCCTAAATATATGTTCCATATAAACTAAAAATATTTTTGAGGTGATGAAAAATATTTTTTTTGTTGTAGCATGATATTTTTTTTGTATTTCTATCTCCTTCCTTGAGCCATTTCTCCCTAGATTTTTGGAACCAATATGACTCCTTTTTCAATGCATTATGAAAATAAAAAAGTAAATATTTTTATTTCACATAAGAATCTTGATCAATTCCATTGATTTCTACTATCTCTTGTAAATTTTTGTGCTTGGATTCATTTTCTTTCTTTTCTTTAACAATGTTACCAAAATATTTGGCATTTCAAATCTTCATTTGCTTATTTAAATACTCCATCTTTTGAGCAGACCTATACATATATAATCCTTAAAAGTTGGCTTCATCCCATAGTTACATAACCATATGGAAATATCAAGGTCTTGAAGCCACTTATATTGAAAGCGAACTGGATTTGGATGACCATTATTGAGTAAATCACAAGTCAAAACAATGGGTTTGATATTGATTACAATAAAATATATAAAGAGATTGTATACTCTATTTGCAACCATGTGTTAGATAACAAGGATCTATACAATATTTATGCTATATGAGCAATGTGTTTATTATCCTATGTATATTAAAAACTTGAAGCACTAACATTCATTGACAAAGGAAACAAAATCTTGCATTGATTTAGACCATCCTAGAGTACCACCTTTTTTCCAAAGGAGATAGAACAATGTTGAAATGATCCCCAAGAATCCATAGATCATACTAAATCATCATTGTATTTGATAAAAATATGCTCAAGTCCTTCTAATATCTTTCACGAGGAGTAACTATAGTTAGAGTATATACATTTATAACCTCAACTTTAATGTTTTTTTCTTTCTTAAAAAAAATCCAGCAACCTAGTTACTTTTTACTTTTAACAATTGTCCATCCCATTTGTGTTCATAAAATATTGTTGCAATACCATGTAAGGATCATGTAGAAGAAACTACATAATTACCCATATTCCAAATATTGTTAAAAGTATCCTTATATTCCTCACTACTTAATTTTATTTCTTGTATTAAAATAGACTTGGGACTATAACAACTAATTGATTTCTTAATCTTCTTTTTTAGGGGTCTTATTCATACCTGTAAGATTCCATGATATCATTTTCATAAACATAACTTTTTATTTTTATTAGTGGGCTTAGCCCCTCTTCTTGTTAACACGTGTGATATTTTTATTTGGCTTCTCAAATCAATACCCCGTTGAGTTTCTTTTTCTTTTTGTTCATGCTTTGAGGACTTCTTCTTATTTTTCCATTCCCACCAACACATTCATCTTCATCAATCACTTCTATTTTTTCATATTGTTCATAATGAGACTTATCTTCTATATATTTAAGTTGGCCTAAAGAATATAAAATGCAAGGAGCACCTCATAAACACTTTATTCTTTATGTTGTCCTAAAAACCCTAAAATATACGAATAATCCTCTATAATCATTACTTTCTTATGTTATCATGGGAAGCCTAAATTTTCTTGGATATCCTCCATATGTTTTTCTTTATTATGCTACTCTTAAAACCCTAAAGTGTAATAGGTACACTCTATACTACTTTCATTTTTATTACAAGTAAAATATTTTATGCTACTTGAGGAAAATGAAGATGATTTGCTTGATTAACCTTGACTTCCTTCACATCATTCACTTTAAGCTTCACCTCCTCATATTACTTTGCTTAAAAAATGACTTCCCCATATTCATTTGTACCTTTAACTCATGCATTTTAACTTACAGATTGTACATCGCTTACTTTTCTTCTAATGGTTGATTCAAGTGAACTATAATGGCCTTTGCCATTTGATGATGCAGAGGGTTTTTTTTACCACTTTATTAGAAGTGGAAAATACTTGATTTGAACTAGCTTCTCCTATAATATGATCTTATTTCATATTGAATATTGCCTCATGCCCAAAATTTTCCATCTCTTTCTCCATTATTTTCACTTTGTAATCTCTTGTCATGTGTCTAGTTTCATGATATTTGCAACATCAGAATGCAATCTTGTTATAATCCACTCGTTGATCCCATTCTCTTGATTTATATTTAATATTAATGAACTATGGTAAATTTTTTTAAATATCCTTGACAACACATATTTGAGTATATACCTCATGCCTTATTTCCTTAGTAGTTGGTTCATAATATATGAAATCACTTAGAGTATTGTCAATATTCTTCAAAACCTCCTTATTGATGCATTGATAAGGAAGTCTAAAAAGTCTAATCCACATTGGAATCCTTTTCGTAGTTAATATCTACAAAAAAATTTCACTCCATGGTTTAAAATATAATTCATATTTACACCTAAACCAAGGGCCACCATCCATTATTTTATCCTTTATTGCTAAATTGGAGATGATAATGAGGAAAAATCCTTTCAAAAAAAAAGGTCATCAAGTAATTTCAATTCAATCCCCACTTCCACTTTGACCTAATTTTGAATCTCATAAAAAAATGTCTAGTATCCATGGAACTTGCATGTTATGAATATATTTTCTCATCTAAGAAAATTATTAATAATTTGTAGAAATAAACAACCATAATGAATAATGTACATATATGAAAATAAGACAAATAGGTAATTTGCTCCAATGTTTTAAATTTATAATTCAAACCCTTGAGATAGAGAAACATTATACAACGCTCCTTATTAAAAGGAAACCACTTCTTAATATATCTCAATATGAGATCCCAATAATACAATATTATTCTCTTCTCCTAATAGGAGCCTCTTGCCTAGATTAAAAATTTTAAACTACCTACCACTACCACTTGTCCACACATGTGGGATATTACATTTATTATAATATTATAATATTAAGTACAATATTAAAATATTAAATTCATATCCTGGGTACCTACCATTCCACCCCCCTTACAAAAGGTTTTGTCCTCAAAACATAAGAAGATATTAAATAATATAATCTTTTGATCCATGTTGTGAATTGGTACCAATCTCAATCATCCTTTCATCCCAATGAAACTTAGATTGGTGGTCATCTTTGTTGATGTTGATATGCCCATTTTCCACTTGAGTATCCAAAAGTAATCCTTTGGTTCCATGTGTTGGTAGCATATTTTTTCTAGTCATAAATTTCACTCTTCTTCATCCATACTTGCTTCCATTTGTGATTAGTAGCATATCCAAAGTTTTGGCTCTTCTAGTTCCATGTAAGTCCTTCATAATTCTATTATATTTTCTCCATGATTATAGCCTCTCATGAGGGTATGGATATCAACATGCTACAACTATAATTTGATATTCCACCTTCTTTGAATTCATATTTTGCTCCTCTATTTTAAATTATTTGGCATGTTTTTCTCTCATATTCCCTTCATTTGATGTATCCTTGTGCTCTTCTATGTATTTCTTGGACATTGTTGTTGTTTCTTCCATGGGATGCATTGCTACTACTTCTTTCTTGGATTAAGTTTCATGTTCTTCTGCTTCTTCAATTTGTTTTCTTGCCATGACTTCCTAGTTTTCCCTTGATCCTTGCTCCTTCAGTTGAGAAATATCTTGCAGTGTTTTTTTATAGATTGAAATATCTTGCAGTGTTATCTTCTTCTTTTTGTACCATAAATTAATAGATATTTTGTATATTAATGTTAACAGTACCTAGAGGCTCCAACCAAGGATGTCCAAGAACAATTGTTAGATACCTAGGTATAGGAATATAGGCACCAAGTGGTATGGCTCATTATGATGTTACCATTAGTTTATTATAAGTAAAAGTTATTAGTAATTATGAGTTAGTAATGATGTAACAATTACTTTATTTGAGTTACTAGAATGAGAAAAAATAAGAGTATATATAAAGGTATAAGTGAAAAATGAAGTCATATGAAGTATTCATTATAATACTCTTGTCTCATTGAGCTGGAGATCTTGTGGAGTGGCTTCCTTCCAAAAAGAAGCATTTTATGATGTTGCCCCACCTCAAGGATATTATTTATCTCTATTTTATTGTGGAATTTATTTATGGATGCATGTTTAATATTTTTGTATATTGGCGAATGACTTATTGTTAATGAGAAGAGAGATTCATAACATTTGGTATCAGAGTAGAGATTCTCACAAAGTGGGGTTGTTTTTGTAAAGCTAGGGCATATTTTTAATAAAAAATCACATCTTGTAGGGACCAAATCTTTTTTCAATAGTCATTTTTAGAATATTTTTGTTCTATCATGTATATCATTTCGATTACTACAACAATTACTACTCATTTTTTAAATTTTGATAAGTATTACGAAAATTATGGTTATTTGAAGTTGAGGTATTTGTGTTATTTTTTTTTGTGCAATTTTTTTCAAAAGAAAAAAAATCATATAAAATTTTTTAGCAGTCATTTTTTAGAATATTTTTGGACCAGCATGTCGATAATTTTTAATACTACAAAAATTACTGCTCATTTATCAAATTCTAATAAGTATCAAGGGAGTTATAACTATTGAAAATTAGGCTTTTAATGTTTTTTTTGGGGTTGCATAGAATATTCATGTAAATAGAAAACAATTCATAACTCTCAATTCGGGTAAGCAAATCATTTGTCGTTTGTTTTGTTTTAAAGAAAATCTATAGGTTTAATTGTTTGAAGAAAGAAATAGATGAGATCTCAAAATATAATATTTGAGAATTTTTTAGTTATTTAAAACCCTAGTTACTTTGAAAATAATCATGGAGCTGACAATATTTATTGGAGAAGATGATATTGGTGCTAGGGAATAGTTAATGAAGTGGATTTTTTTTTAGAGAATTGAAAGTGAAGATTGGGAATTACTTGAGAGGGGAAGTTTTTATTTTTATTTTCAAGCATTGATCATGCTAATAAATATACATATACATAGGAGGAATTTAAAAATACATTTTAATTAAATGGAGATTGGATAAAAAGTATAATAATGTACAGGCTAGGGAAACTACACCTATTGTGTTAGGGCCAAACAATGGTCAAAAAGATTTATTCAATGTTAAAAATTATATTTTGCAGGTTCATGAAAACATTTTAAAGGAAAATATTATTATTTTCATTAACCCTAGCAGTAATAATAATTTTATTAATATATATTTTGTTAAGAGGTTGCAAGTTCAAACAAATAAAATCAAAGACATCACTTAAGGGTGAGAATGTTCAAAATTTTGAAAATTTGAAGCTCACCATAGAAATATGTTTTGCGTTCAAATTTTTATTCTATTGAGATGGACGATGCAAATATTGTTCTTGGTTATTCTTGGTTGCATTCATTGGGCATGGTTAATATTAATGCACAAAATTATTTCATGAATTTTTGGTATAAAAAAGAAGAAGATAACAATATAAGATATTTCTTAGCTTAAGGAGCAGTAATCAGGGGGGAAACAAGAAGATATTACAGGAGAAGCAAAATAACCCAAAGTAGAATCTTAAGAGGAGACAATAGATATCAAGGAAGAAGTAAAAGTAAGGGATATGCCAAATGAAGGAAACAAGAAAGAAGAGTAAAAAAGTAGAACATCAGGTTAATGTTATAGCATATTGCCACCCACACCACCATGAGCGACAACAATCTTGGAGGCATGGCTTAAGGTAACAATATTATGGTTCTACATTGAATCAAAGGGACACCAATTATAGCAATTTTTAGTAAAGAAAGCATAATGACTCTAGTTTTAGAGTGGTGTAGCCATATCAAGGAACAAATGGACCCATCATCAGAGTAGCTTAGTGAAATCATGCAACCAACTAAGTAGTTTTGGATACTCAAGTGGCAGATGGCATATCGACATCAACAAAGACAACCACCAATCATAGTTTCACTAGGATGGATGGATGATCAATATTGGCACTATTTCCCAACATGGATATGAAGATCATATTATGTAGTCTCTTTTTTATGTTATATGTGGATTCTATTGGGAGCCACTCCCATCAAAATACCAATATATTACATTTGTTGTAGTATAAATTTTTATCACAATTTTTTATTTCTTTTCCTTTTAAATATATTATTCAACTTCCTCAAAGTGTTATGTTTCCACAATCAATTTCTTGACATAATTTTGATTAAGAGATAAATCTCCCTTCACCATTTGCCTTCAAAAATTTGAATTTCACTAGGATGAAGATCAACATCGAAATTCGCTAAGTTATTTTCTACCCAATTTCCTTCTTTATAAATATGCTCACACTTTCAAGAGATTGTGTCTAGTAATAGATGATGAACATCAATAATTATATTATTTTTTATCCAATCTCTACACCTATTTTTGTTAATAGTATTGATGATAACTTGTGAATCCCCTTCAATTTAAATATATTTCCATCATTTTTATATCGCAATTTTAATCCTTGTAATAAGTGCCATAGCCTCTACATAGTTGTTAGTTAAAGTTTCATATGATTATGAATAAGTGAGGATAATTTTGCCTTCACTATTTCTAAAAACACCACCTCCACCAGCTTTTCGTAGATTTCCTTTAGAAGCACCATCAAAATTAATTTTGACAAAGCTAATTTTTGGACATTTCTATTTTATCGTAGATCGAAGTAGATCCTTTGTTTTGATTCCATTATCATAGATGACTATTCCATATATACTCAAGTCTTATAGCCAAGTTATTAGCAAAAAAAAATTTGCAATTGAGACTTCCCATGATAAGCACCATATTTGTGGATATTTTGCAAGAGGCAATAATACGGTTCCAAACTTGGGCATGATTTTGAGATTTATTTTGAAAAATTTTGTTATTCCTTTCAAGCCATAAATTCCAACAAATAATGGTAGGTCCAATCCTCCAAATAATATATAATACTTTAGCTTTGAAATGTTTAATCCAATATTTCATCAACTCTTTCAATGTTGATGGAGCTACCTAATATAATTTCATATTTCTAAAAAAATAACTCCAAATGGTGTGAGCAAATAGACAATGAATAAGTAAATGGTTTGATGTTTCTAAATCCTTCTCACACAAGGCACATCTAAAGGATCCATAATATCCTCTTCTTTGTAGACTCTCTCCTATAAGAATCTTACTTTGCTAACCAAAGGAATGTTGATGCCTTAGGGAGAGCCTCTAATGACAAAACATTCTTCCAAGAAAATATTTGGGAGAAGGAAATTTTGATTGTTCTAAATCTTCATATCCCAGCTTGATCGAGTGTCTACCATCCTTCTATATATTCCAAACCAACTCATCCTTTCATGTGAAAATTGTCAAATAGAAATCTTGAAGCATATTTTGAATTTCATTTTTAATTTGTTTGAGTTCCTCTCCTTCAACCAAGTTACTAAAAAAATCCATGATCTAGAGTTGTTGCTCATAATAATATAGTCTTTGACCTTTGGACCTTTACATTCTAGGCATGCTTGAGCCAATGGTTTCTATTTTAAGTCAGATATAAGATGACAAGGCTTTAACCAAGCATCAGACCAAAAATTTGCATAATTTTTCACATTGACTAACCATATAATATGTTTCTTTATCAATTTTAAACTTTTTGATATGAAGTTCCATGTTGATGATCCTTTGGGTAGAGTTCTTTTCCTAAATAATTTCATTGCATCAAGAGAACCTATATATTTTTAAAGTAATATAATTCTTTCCTTGATCTCTGAATAATCTCCACCCGAGGTTTGCTCCTAATTCCAAATTTATTAGTTTGCAATTTTGCAAGCCTGCTCCTCCAATATTATTTCCTTTGCAAACACTATCCCACTTACAAGGAGGAAACCCAAGTAGGTTGATGGATTTTTTTCAATTTTAAACCCTAAAATATTCACAATAATTTGTTGTAAATCTAGGGCAATATTAATGAAAAAATCTTGGATTTTGTAGTATTTACCAATTGTCTAGTAGCTTTCTCATAGCATGATAATATCAATTTAAACTTTATGGTATCACTGACTAAAGGATGACCCAAAAGAAAAGTATCATAAACAAATTGGAGATGATATTTGGAGGGACATTTTTTTGCATCTTGAATACCTTTGATTTTTCCTTCCATTTTTGCCTTTGAAAAGTCTCTCCCTAATGCTTCCACAAAAATAATTAATAGAGATATGAATCACCTTGACGAAGTCCAAAAGATGACTTGAAGTAACCAGTTGGATAACCTTTGATCAAAACATAAAATTTTACAATGTTATAGCAAAATTTAATCCACTCACACCAACTATAATCAAAACCAAAATTTCTAATAATATGTAGAAAATTCTAGGAAACCCTATCATATGCTTTGTTCATATCTAATTTCAAAAGCATACCTGGTTTTTCATGGAATGAATAGAATACATGGCCTCTTGTACAATAATTACACCATAGAGAATTTGTTTACCATGAACAAAGTCACCTTGTTCTTCTGAGATAAGACAACCTAGAATGCCCTTCAGCATGTTTGTTGTAATATTCAAAATGGTCTTATAAATGGTATTACAAAGGCTTATTGGACAAAAACTAGTAAAATATTTTGTTTCATATCTCTTGGGAACCAAGGTAATAAAATTAGCATTGATCTCACTCATTATAACCTTCCTTTTTTTGGGCCTCTTCAACTACAACTAACATCACTCTTCAAAAAAATCCAAAAAAATTGAAATAAAATTGTAGGAAATCAATTAGGGCCAGGTGCCTTGTTAGGATGGAAAGAGAAAAATTCTTCATGGAGCTCCTCCATAGATATCTTCTTAATCAAAATTTCATTTTGTCCTTGAGTGATAATTGATGGAATATTTTGTAAAAGTTTTTCTTGTGCCTCCTTACCTTGCCTTGTATCGGATAAAATATTTTTGAAATAATTAATTGTTTTCTTAAATCTTCTTTGTCCTTAATATTTCTTCCAAATAGAGTTAAAATATTTTTTATGTCATGAAAAGAAAATCTTATTTTTGTTGTAGCCTGAATTTTTTTTTGTATTTCTATCTCCTTCCTTGAACCATTTCTCTATAGATTTTTGAAACCAATATATTTTTTTTAAGTGAAAAACCCCTTGTGGGGCCACCTTGGTCTGAGATACCATGACTAGGGGGTTCTACACCATCAAAGTCACCCGGGAGTCATGCTCGTCCCTACCCACACCAAAATTATCAATTGGATTTTGGGCACCCAATTCAAATTTTTGGTAGGCTGGAGATTCGAACTTGGACCTCCCTTGGAGGATTATCCTCTCCTCTCCAACTCACCTACAACACCTGGGTGCTTTTTGGAACCAATATGACTCCTTTTTCAATGCATTTTGATTATCAGAAAGTAATTGTTTTTCTTTCACATAAGAATCCTGATCCATTCCATTAATTTCTACTATCTCTTGTAAAATTTTGAGCTTGGATTCAATTTCTTTATTTTATTTTAAAATATTACCAAAATATTTGGTATTCCAAATATTCATTTGCTCCTTTAAATATTTCAACTTTTGAACAAACTTGTATATACATGATCCTTTAAATTTTGATTCATCCCACCATAACATAACCATCTAAAACAAATCGGGGTCTTGGAGCCACATAGACTGGAAGTGAAATGGCTTTGGATGACCATTATTTGGTAACTCGCAAGTCAAAATAATGGTTTTGTGATATGATCCTGCTTGTAATAAAATATCTAAAGATATTGTATACTTTTTTTGCAACCATTTATTGGATAACAAGAATCTATCAAATATTTCTACTATATGGTTTTGCTCAATGCATCTATTATCCCATGTATATTGAAAGCTTAAGGGACTATCATACCAAAGGTCATTTCAATTGAAAAATGAAGCAAGATCTTGCATTGATTTAGACCATCCTGGCATACCACCCTTTTTTCTAAAGAATATAGAACAATGTTAAAATCATCCCCAAGAATCCATAGATCACAATGAATCATAATTTTATTTGACAAAAATATGCTAAGGTCCTTCCAACATATTTCACGAGGAGTAACTATAGTTGGATAATATACATTCAAATTTGATGTTTTAATTTTTTTTTGCAAAATAATCCAGCAACCTAGTTACTTTTTTCTTCTAATAATTGCCCATCCCATTTGCATTTGTCCCATATATATGCAATATTGCCTAAAGCTCCTATAGAAGAAACTGCTAAACAATCATCCATATTTCAATTTTTTTTTAAAGCATCCTTACATTCCTCACTATTTAATTTTATTTCTTGTATTAAAATAAACTCATGACTATAACAACCTATTAATTCCTTACTAACTCTTTTTTATAGGTTTTATTCATACCCTTAATATTCCATTATATCATTTTCATCATCAACATTTTTTATTTTTATTAGTGGGATTAGCCCCACTTCTTGTTAACACCTATGATATTTTTATTTGGATTCCTAGATCAATATCCTTTTGAGTTTCTTTTTCTATTTGTTCCTACTTTGATGGCCTTCCTCTCTTTCCATTTTTCCAACACTCTCATATTCATCAATCTCTTCTGTTTTTTCTATTTTTTCTATTTTTTCATATTGTTCATAATGAGTATTATCTTCTAAAATAGCCTCATTATAATTTTCTTCTTTATGTTGCCCTAAAAACTCTAAACTGCATAGATGATCCTCCATAGTCATTATTTTCTTATTTTTTCCTAGAAACCATAAATTTCCTTGGATATCCTCCATAATATTTTCTTTATTATACTACTCTTGAAACACTAAAGTGTAAGGAGTACACTTCGTACTACTTTCAATTTAATTGTAAGAAAAATTTATGCTACTTGAGGAAAATAAAGTTGATATACCTAGATTAAGCTTGACATCCTTCACCTATTTTACTTTAAAATTTACCTCCCCATATCCCTTTGCTTTAAAATTTTCCTTCCCCTTTTCCTTTGCATATTTAGATCCTTCTATATTTGAACTTGCACATTGTACTTCCTTATCTCTCATATCAATTTTTCTTCCAATGGTTGATTTGAGTAAACTGTAATGGTCTTTTCCATTTGATGATGTAGAGGGGTTTTCCTTGCCACTTTCTTAGGAGTGTAAAATCCTTGATTTGACCTAGCTTCTCCTATGATATGATCTCCTTGTTTTAAATTGAAGCCATCCTCATGCCTAAAATTTTCTTTCTTTTCCTCCATCATTTTTGCTTTGCAATATCTTGCCATGTACCCAGTTTCATGACATGCATGACATCAAAATGTAATATTTTTATAATCCACTTGATCTCATTCTCTTGATTCAAATTTAATCCTAATTGACCGCAATAAATATTTTGAAATATCCATGGGAACACATATTCGAGTGTATACAACATGTATTCTCTCCTTAGTAGTTGGTACCTCCTAGATGAATTCACCTAGAGTATTACCAATATTCTTCAAAACCTCCTTATTTATGAGTGGATAAGGAAGTCCAAAAATCCTAATCCATACCAAAAGCCTTTTAATATTTTCTGCATCCACAAAAATATTCTCACTCTAAGGTCTTAATTATAATGCATTTTTTCCCCTAAACCATGGGCCTCCATCCACCATTTTATCCCTTATTCCTAAAATATAGAAAATAATGAGGAAAAATCCTTTTGGAGGAAAATTCATGGAGTAATTTGAATTCAATCCCCACTTCCACTTGATCTAATTTTGAATATCAAAAAAACTTGGTCAGTATCCATGGAACTTACATATTAGCCTTCTATTTTTAAGAACCATTATATCATTCTTAATCATTTCATCATTGATAATCACTTCTGGTATAGTATCTGCTACCTGGATAGGGTTCGTTGTGGATTCACTCTTCCTCTTATTACTAGTTATGGCATTCACACTTCCAACTAGGTCATTCAAAAATGACTTTCTTTCCATATTTCCTAGATTTTATTCAACAAAATCCTTTAAATTATCCTAATATCTAGAACAATAATACCCCCACATATTCCTTGATCATAATTTTATTTCTACTTCCTACTTCTTGCTTACACTTCCTCCTTGCTCTTAGCTCATACTCGCACTCACTTTTGGCTGCACTCACTCTTAGCTCATGCCTTGCTTTTGGCTACACTTACTTCTATATACACTTACTTTCAACTGCACTCACTCATAGCTATACTCACTTCCAGCTAGACTAACTCTTGGCTCATGCTTACACTTTATTTTGGTGCACTCACTCCCAGCTCACACTTGTACTCACTTTTGGTTGCACTCAATCCTGGTTGCACTCACTCTCAGATGCACTCACTCTTGACTACACTTATTCTTAGCTACATTCACTTCCTACTCACACTTGCACTTGCTTTTGAATGCACTCAAAATTTAAGTTTGCATAGGTTTTTATGAGAGATCTTGACCCCCTCATATCGAGGTTTGAAATTGGGTCTCCTGGATGAAACCCAATGACTTACCACTACGATATCCCTCATGGGTCTTAGTCTCTTATATTTTGAGGATAAAACATTTTGTAAGGAGGGTGGAATGTTATATGCCTAGGGATACAAATATGGGCACCAAGTGGTATGGCTCATTATGATGTAACCATTATTTTATTGTAAGTAGGAGTTATTAGTAATGATGTAATTGTTACTTTATTAGGAGTTATTAGTAATGATGCAACGATTATTTTATTGTAAGTAAGAGTTACTAAGGTGAGAGAAAATAAGAGTCTATATAAAGGTAGAGGTTGAGAAGAAAGTCATATGAAGTAATTTTCATGTCTTTTCTCGTGGAGCTATAGATCTTGTGGAGTGGCTTCCTTCTAATAAGGAGCATTGTACGTTGTTGCCCTACCTCAAGGGTATTATCTATCTTTATTTTATTGTGTGGATTGTTATTGTGGAATTTATTTGTGGATGTATGTTTGATATTTTTACATATTGGTGAATGACTTATTGTTAATGAAAATAGAGGTTCATAATGATAATATTCACTTCATCCATCTCAATGACTTAAAAATTAGCATGCAAAACATACTTATCCATAGAAAGCTTCAAGTACTCAGAAAATTGAAATGTTTCTCCTTCAAACTATCCATTTCAAATATTCTTTGTTAGAACTTGTAAACTATTTGCCAAATCCTTGCTAAAGAAGTTATGCTTGTTGCTAAGGTTTATGGATATAATGAATTTCTTCTTCTTAATGCAACCCTAAACTTTTAAGATAGAATATTTAACATTGAAAAAATTCCCCTAACTACTTTTTGGCTTATTTGGCACTAATGATGTGGTCCTTTAGCTTGCACATTATCATTTGTATTTTATTCTTCTACTATGTCCTCTTTATTCATTTTTCTTGTTCCTTTGGAAGTATTTTTATTTCTTCTTCATATCCCTTGATGGTAACCTTCAAACTAGGGTCCCATTGACTCAAGAATGCATGCTCTATTTCATCCCATGCATACTTATGATTCATTTTTCTAACCCATATTATCCACCAAAAAATGCTTCCTCTTCTAAATAGTTGGTAATGTAATATTCCTTATCAAAATATATATATATATTTAAACTTCATCCACCATTTTCAAACATTAATATCATCATTTTCAAAGAATTTTGGTAATTCCATGTCCTCAACCCTCGACTGAAAGATATATGCACTCAAACTAGTAATTGTTAATGACCTATAGACTATTTTTTTCTAACAATGGCTTATGGACTACATATTTTCTACACTTAGCTTAACAATTATTGATAGCTTGCAGACTATGTACTTTTTTGGCAACTGATAATGGTTTATTTTACGGATTTTTTTTATAGAACACTAGCATTGATATTTTTTGTACTTAAACTAGAATTGATAATGGATTTGCTCTACAAATAGTTTTTTTATGGACTACTACTAAACTGCAATTTTTTTTTTGTTTGACAAATTGCTACCAACTGCAAACTGGTTATTTCCTATACTCACTTGTAACTGTCTACTCTAATGAAGTTGTGGAACTATTGTAGACTATGAAAACTATGGAGACTATTTTTGAAGTTGGTGTTGACGACTATATGACACTTCTATGTAAATTCTAGTAATGAATTAGGCCCTAGAATTTAACTTCCTAGTGGCTTGTAAATCTCATTGGCCACAAAGGTTGTTTAATCAAGTACCACTCTCTAATTACCAACAATATTTTCACTAATAAATAATCATTAAGAACCCAACCATTATTTTACCTCTGAATTACATCTCTTTGTGTACTCTCTCAAAGTAAAAATACTACTAATAGGGTGTGGGGTCATTGATCATTTTTACTAAAAATACACTCAAATTAGTTACTCAAGGATTCTTGGGGTACTTAGAATAGGTTTTAGGGCAAATATTACACCAAGTACTTCCTCTAGTTAAGTAGTCGAGGCTTACACACAATATTGCAAGAGGTTATTAGCCTAATATAGGTGCTTATTAAGCATCAAAATTTAGATCCAAAAAATGATTAGATGGTTGAAACTTCTATAATAAAACACAACCCTAGAAAGTACTCACAATGAATAGACATTCGTAAACTAACTAAAAATTTTGTAGTGATACCACTTGTTAAGAATCTCTTTTCTTATTTCAAAGAAATCACTCACATTTACTAGAATAACAACATTCATCCATAAATATTAAACAATAGTAATTTTACAATAAAACATTGATATTGATTTAATTTATTGTTCAAACCCTTGAGATAGGGCAACACTATACAATGCTCCTTATTGGAACGAAGCCACTCCTTAATATATCTCAATATGAGATCCCAACAGTACAGTATTCTTCTCTTTCCTTAATATGAGCCTCTTGTGTACATTATACAATGTTAAACTACCTACCACTACCACTTATCTTGGATAATTACATTTGTTATATAATTGTAAGATTAAATATATATTATAATATTAAATTCGTATCTTGGGTACCTAAAATTACATATTAACCATCTTGTTTTAAGAATAATTATATCATGCTAGACCATATTATCCTTGATAATCATTTTTAATGTAGTATTTTCTACCTAGATAAGCTTTTCCATAGATTTATCTTCCTCTTATCGCTAACTAGGGCATCCTTCTATTAAGGACTTTCAAAAAATAACTTTTTGGTATGTTACCTAGATCTTCTTCACATGAATCCTTTAGTTTTAAAGTTTTTCCTAAATTTTGGAATAAAAAGAAGTGGCACTCACTCATTGCTTGCACTGTGCTTCTTGCTGACACTCTGCCCTCACTTATGGTTTACAATTGCTTCCAACTCATTTTTTACAATATGTATTAAATATTACATATAATTATAAGTAAAAAAATTTATTTTATAGGAAAAAATTAATATCTTATTACTATTATTTTAACTTTTTAAACACATTAATATAATTAAAATAAATATACTAATTTAATATTTTTGACGTAATCATAGACGATTTATTGGCCACCATAGTTTATACCTATATAGATTGGAACTAATTATAATAAGTTTCAACACTTAAAATAAACAAAGGCTCGTAATATTATTTTGTTCTATATAAATTTGTATTTTTTATTTTTTTATTTTTAATTGGAACCAACAATCATATTCAATAAAAACAAAAAAGGTTACAATTAAAAGAAATTTGGAAATATCATAGCTTGGGGCGTAAGGCCACCCATACAATAAAAATCTAAACCAACCCCTAAAAGGGTGAATACACAACATAACTAAGCATAAAAAAATAAAATAGAGTAAAAAAAACCCTAAACTGTAGAATTGTAACTCTAGGCATCAAGTAAACTTTTTTTTTCTATTTGTGGAAAACATCCCAAAAGGGATGCCACTTTCGGATAAGACCCAAGGAGGCAGGGGTATCCATTCCACAAAAAATTCCTGAGACTCGGACCTAGCCTACCACCTTTGACATACTCAAAGAGCAAACAAACACACAAAACCAATTTAAAAATAAGTAAATAACAACAAAAATAATAAAATAAAATTAAAAAACATGCTCCTTGAGTGTGTCAAAAACAAAAGCACAACCAAACATGCACAATAAAATAAAAGAAACCACAACACAAACCACATAGAAAAACACAAGAACCACATAACAAAACACAAACAAGATAAAAACAACAAAGCACTACAAAGACATAACCCAAAAAAAAAAAAAATAAATAAACACAACCAAAACCTAAAAAATTAAAAAATAAAATAAAAATAAAAAACAACCAACAACAGACAATAAACAAAAACAAAAAACATAGAAAACACTCACCCATAAAAACATGAAATAACACAAACAAAGAGAAACCCAAGAACAATAACGAAAAAAACACAAGAACAATAACAAAAAACATAAAAAAAAAAAAAACAAAACAACAAAAACACAAGAACAACAAAAAACAACACAAAAACAAAACAAAATAAAAAAACCCACCCACCTTAAAAAACTAAACAAAAAAAACAAAAAAGAAAAAAGAAATAAAAAATGAACAAAACAAAGACCTATCTAGACCAGAAGACTATTAAGGCAAAAATCAATAGAGGAAACAAAATAAAGCATATAATGAGCTAGGGAACTAAAAAAACTGAATGAACCAAAGAGAAGCAAAAAAAAAAACAAGAAGAAACTAGGTACCTTCAGAACTAGAGCCATCCAAAGAAATGATAGAAATAAGAGCTTCCCTAATTTGAGAAGCCCACCATATAGGAGGGTGGCCATAACAAGTAAGATCACCTTTGTCCAAAGCCCAATTAGCTAAAGCATCAACACTCTTGTTTTGATCTCTGACCACATGATTGTAATCAACTTTCAAAAATCCCATCTACATTAACTGAATCTTCTCAATAATTATTTTTATTCTCCAATCCACCTTATGATTCTTAGAAGGATTCTTCAAGATATTAATCATAAGTTGAGAGTCAGACTCAACTAACACCTTTTCCCATCCAACCTTAGTAGCCTCTTGAAGACCTCTGAGGATACCATACCCCTCAGCAAGGTTATTGGAAAGAATACCCAAATTCTCAGCAAAAGTAAAAACCAGGGAGCCATCTAAAAGTCTACCAATTCTTCCCACACTAGCTTTTCTAGGGTTCCCTCTAGAGGCTCCATCAGTATTGACTTTTCCAAAATCATTAGGAGGAGGTTGCCAATTTCTATTCCTATCCATCTTACTAATACTCACATTCCCTTTAAGTTGGTTGCCCTTAGAAGCTTTAATCTTCAATCTTTGCATCACTTGATCCCATATTTGGTGGGAGTTTTGGGGGTGATTAAGGAGATGATGGACTGATTCAACTAATTTGGCTATGGTCTTTTTCCAAAAATAGTGAATATCCTTCCTATCTTGATTAAAAATTTGGATGTTCCTTTCATTCCAAATACTCCAAAGAATAATGGTAGAGCCCATCCAAACTAATTGCCTAATAAAATGATCAACACCCTCTTGATTAGGCCAATCCCTCCAAAGCTGTTCAAAAGTAAAAAAATTGGACCATTGTAAGCCAATTAAAGTGGCCATTCTCCTCCACAGCTCAAAGGCTAAAGTACACTCAATAAAAATATGGTTGATATTTTCTACATTCTCTTCACACATTTCACATCTAAAATGGCCATGAAAACCATGCTTCATAAGTTGCTCACCAGTAAGCACCCTACGATGCAATAAAAGCCAATTAAAGAACCTCACCTTAGGCCAGAGCTTTTGAGCCCACAATTGAGAATTGAGAAAAGATGTCAGAAGAATGGTTGGGATTATTATGGCATAAGGTCAAATAACATTGAGCAACTGAATACTCACCCTTAGTAGTGTTGTTCCATCCAAAACAATCTTTTTCATGGGACCAAGAGAGGGATCTCATATGAAGGATGCCTTGGATATCTTGTCTTTGCCTTTCTGGGATTTGAATAGGCCAGTCCTTAATAGGGATCCAATATCTACCAAAATTTGAATTACCAGTATGGTACCGACAGTAATTAGTCACCTTTATCCAATTAGCTCGGTGAAGCTCCTCCATCCAAGGCCTCCAATCGAGAAACTAAGTTATCAAAGGCTTGTGACCATCCCAAGAATCTATCCAAAAATTTACATGTTGACCATTATGAATGATCCAAAATAATTTTTTCTTTATCAAATCCTCACCAGTCTTAAGAACTGCTAAAATGGGAGAACCTTTGGTAGGAAGTTGATATCGAACAAGGTCTTCAGAACTTTTGTTCTCATCATATTTAGCACGAAGATTATTGGCCCAAAGAGCATTGGGGTTATGCAAAATCCTCCAATATAATTTAGCAGCTAAAGCTTTGTTGTTATTAATTGAAGACCGTAATCCTAACCCCCCTTCACTCTTAGGAAGACATCAAGTATCCCATTTCATGAAGGCCCATTTTATTTTCTCCTTAGTACCACTCCAAAGGAAACGATGACTGATTTGATCCAATTATCGAAGAACAACCTTTGGGATATTCAAAATGGAAGAAACATAAATAGGAATAGCTTGAAGGACTGATTTTACCAAGGTGATTCTACCCCCAGAAGAAAGCCACTTGTTGGCCCACTTTCCAATTTTCTTCTTGACTTTGTCCAACAACCAATTCCAATATTTATTTTTTTGCCTTTGAATATTTATGGGAATACCTAAATAAGTGATTGGAAGAGAGGTCTTCTTATATCTTAGCTTATCCAAGACCATGGATTCCTGTCTAGCAGAGCAGTGAAAGAAAATAACTTTAGATTTTTCTTCATTGATCAACTACCCAATAGCCTTAGAAAAACAGCTAATGATTTTCTTAATATTAGAAGCTTCCTTAACTGTAGATTTACCTAAAATAGTAGAGTCATACACAAATTGAAGATGAGAGATAGGTCTAGCTCCATGAGCAATGGTAACTCCCTAATGGGTTTTTTTCCCTCTTTTTGGTTATAGTCCTACCCAAGCATTCAACAAGAATGATGAATAAATAAGGGAATAGCGGGTCACCTTGCCTAATACCTCTAGAAGCTGGGAAAGACTAAGAAGGCCTGCCATTGATAAGAACTAAGTAGGAAACTAAAGAGATACATCCCATAATCCAATCCATCCAATCCTTAGAGAAACCAAATTGCCTCAAAACTTTGATAAGGAAGTGTCAATCAACTCTGTCATAGGCTTTGGATAAGTCTAACCGAATGAACATGGAAGGAGAATTTTGCATAGCCATGGAATGGATGGCTTCCTGAGCAAGAACTATCTCATCTACTATTTGATGTCCTTTCGCATAACCTCTTTGCTCTGGGGAAATAATCTTATGCAAAAGAGGCTTCAACCTTTCTGCCATTATTTTAGTAATGATTTTGAGAAGAACATTACATACAACAATAGGTCTAAAAGTTGAGATATGATCAACCTCTTGATCTTTTGGAACAAGATTAATATAAGTTTTATTGATAACCTTCAAAATTTCTTTGGCTTTCCTAGCTTCTTCCACCACCTCTAATAAATCAACATGAAGGATATCCCAAAACTCTTGGTAGATGTATCGCTCCAAATTTTTTGCACCCTTACCTTCAGGCTAAAGGATCCGCGCCCGGAAGGGGGATGCGAGAAGGATGGGACAATACCTCAGACTGAGAGGCCCTTTGAAGGTCCCGCCTCTCGGGGGAGGTGTATAAGGGTGATTTTTCGACGGATGGTGGGGTTCACCAGGAAACGTTTAGTGGCAGTCTCCATGCCTAGGTTGGGAATGTGTTTGATGTGTTCAGTTTTACGCTTAATCATTCAAATCCTAGGTTTGGCCAAATGAATCTAAACTGTTCTATATGAAATGCAGATTTAAATGAATACAGAAAATAGATTTAAACAGAAAACACAGAGAACAAGCTAAGTGAGAAAAACCATACCTGATTCCGGATGTCTGATGGAGGTTCTGATTTTTGAAGCAGTCCAGATCGCCTCTGATCTGACAGGATCATCTGGAATCAGACAAGATCATCTGAGATCTGACGAATTCATCAGACGAATTCGTCAGAGACCTGCAATCGGAGAAGTAGACACAGAATACAGAAAATGCAGCTATGCTTGATAAAGGAAAATGATGTGAAATGATAATAATGATGTTAATAAGATAATCCCAAATAGAAATGCAAGTAAATTATCATGCTTTAATAGCTAATCATGATTTTATTATGTATTTAAGCTACATGGGTGAACTCCAAGATGCAGAATAATAGGAAATAATAATAAAACTAACTAGATGCAGAATAGAATAGCAGAAAGGTATAGGAAAAGCGCAAACTCTGGGCACTGATTGCCCCCAATGTCGGCTACAGTCGAAATCGTCTAGAGAAGACGAAATCATCTCGAATTGTGGAGTGATCGTCCGAGATTGTACAGGATCGTCTGCGACGATCTGAGCTTGCTCCGGCTAAAAAACAATGAAGTTCCTGCAAACAAACTTGGAAAAATACGAAGGCAAATGGTGATTTAAGATGGTCTAATGCAAATAGAACTCGTGTTACAAGAAATTTCAGCCAGGGGAATGTCAAGGGGAGGGCCTAAGATTAAATAGGCATAGGAAGGAGGTTGGGAGGTTGGAGATCATCCCAATTTGGGAGATCTCCAACGGGGGAAGTCTCTAACTGCACAGACACGCTTTTGCCCAGGTTAGAGACGTCGTTGAAACAGAAGCTAATTATGAAAAATCAGTTTTGGGACGAAATCGTCTGGACGTTCTTCTCTAGACGAATTCGTCCGATCTGAGGCGATATCATCTGATCGGCGACGATATCGTCCAACGGACAAAACAAATCCTAAAAATGGTGCAAAAAATGAGGAAACGGGTAGCAAGCGGTTTTGGAGCGGTTTTGGGTTTGAAATTTAAATTTGAATTATTACTAAAGTAATTTTAATTATTTACTAAGGTTTACTGCGCCAATTTTAGGGTGCTACATTTTGCCCCCTCTTTAGCAAATTTTTTGAAGAAAATGCGTTAAAGATGAGTTCTTCTCGATCTACGAGAAAGCAAAAATTATTCCCATTTTTAGGCGACGATTCTAGGTCGAATCGTACGACAACTTACTATGGTGCCCCCTCCGTGTTTTTACCCAAATCGAACGTTTGAGGTAAAAATGCGGAAAAGCAAAATTTTAAAATGTTTTTAATTGTTTTTGAATAAAATTAAGAAAAATAGGGTAAAACCCTAATTCATTTTTACTGTTCATTTTTCTGGTTTCTAGAGCTCTGCAGACAAGATGGTCGAGACAGCGCACAGATCGACAGAGGTCCGATGCGGGCTACGGGTAAGGGTCCAAACTTAATTTAGAAGGCTTTAATTTTGAATTTCATGCTTTTTAGATTAATTTTGAATGATTTTTGAGCATCACGGCCATTTTTGGGCCGTCGACGTCGTCGGGACGAAATCGTCTCAATTTCGTCGAAATCGTCTCGATATCGCCGATTTCGTCCAAGGGCGAAATCGGCGATATGGGGACGATTTCGTACAATAAGGGACGATTCCCTCTTGCGAAATCAGAGACGAATTTGCTCAAATTTTGGACGATATCATCCAATAGTGGACGATATCATCATTTGTATGAAATTGAACTTGTTTTACTTGCATTTTTAATCATTGTTTTATTAATGATTTTTATTGTTTTGTTGTTTATGTTGTAGAGAGGATTACTAAAGAGCCGAGAATGGAAATACGATGGGCTGAGGGATGACTTGGCCGCTCTATCTCAGGTAGAGCGAGATCAGTTGGCTCAAGTCGGCTTGTAGCATGTGGCAGATATGCCACAGGTTTCTACAGATATGGGGCTATTGACAACCCTAGCAGAGAGGTGGTATCCGGGTTCTTCTTGTTTCCGGTTACCGACAGGGGAGATGACTCCCACATTGGAGGATGTATGGAGGATTTTGAGGATCCCCATACAAGGACGGCTAATAACTCCCACGGCCAATCAGGGCCACGCGATGATGCGACTGTGCGGAGATCCGAGCTTCACCCTGGAGAAGGGCGGAGTGAACATCGAGTCGCTACGCCAGATGCCTGGGGCATCTAGACTGACACAGGTTTTGGCTAGGGTGGTAGGTGGTCTACTGCTATGCCATCAGAGTGGATGCAGACTACCATGGCTACTGACAGATGTGGTCTGCGACATGAGAGACCACGGGTACAGGTTTTCTTGGGGGAGCTTTGTACTATGCCGATTGTATAGGATCCTGCATGGGGTCGTATACAAGGGCGGCCGATGTCTGGTCATGACATCACTACTACAAGTTTGGTGCTAGGAGCACATCACGGTGCGGAGGCCGGTAGGGCTCCCACTGATAGGGATTGATGGGGAGAGGCCCCGAGTTTTCTACTGGTGGCTCCGGAGAGGGTCACAGCGGTGGATAGATCTGCCAATGTCCCAGAGACTACTTGACGACCTTGTCTCCGACCAGATCACCTGGAGGCCTTGGAGAGATCATCCAGGGTGGGCCGAGGACGGACAGGAGCTGGCTCACGTTAGGCGAACCTATTGGCTGAGGATGGAGAGGGGAGAGGTGGAGCTCCACCGCTATGACCGAGTTTTGAGGCAGTTCGGTCTACAGCAGGGGATCCCATCTCTCAGGGACTACGAGTTTTCTCGGACCGTCCGGGATAACACTACAGTCAGCGGGGCTCTAGATATGTAGCGCTTCTAGAGTGAGGACGCAGACGATGCCCCCATTCAGCTAGTGGATGGGGATGATGCAGGGGTTGTCGATGGCTACGATGCCTGGTACACAGGCATCCGCCCTCCTCGGATGACGAGGGCTCAGGGTTCGATTCATGCAGTTGTGCATCGGATGGGGAGGCGACGCCAGGCGGCCATTGAGGTGGCACAGGGTCATGACAGGAGAGAGCAGAGGAGGCCACAGGCTCAGCAGAGGCCGCGACAACGGGAGAGGAGGGAGGAGAGACCCCCTTCTCCATGGAGAGAGAGGCCACCATCACCCGATAAGGGCAAGGGTGTCGAGGTAGGAGAGAGTAGCGAGATGGCTACTCTCTGGGTGGAGACTGTTCATCTCTAGGCTCAGGTGCAGTCCTTGCAGGATGAGGCTGCACGACACCGAGAGGAGGCCACACAACTCAGAGATGAGGTCGCACGCCTCAGAGCACGGAGCGGAGGGGCGAGCACTCGGGACCTAGCATGGGCTATTGCCCAGATCACATTCTATCAGATGCTATACCACCATATGGTACTCGAGAGGGCAGAGGTTACCATTGTCGGCCCCCATTGCGGAGCCTATCGTGATGAGGTCATCGAGGACATCATCACGATCAGAGTCCAGGACTCATAGCACCACATGGACTACGATGGGGCCACCTCGTCCACCTCAGGGCGGGGGAGGAGATGAGGCTGAGAGCTCGAGAGGTTCTCGAGGCTAGCTGCTACAGACTACATTGCATAGATTGATACATAGTGTTTATTATTTTTGATAGAGGATTGAGTATGCCGAGGTACAGATTGTGGCATACCGATCCAGTTTTGAGATGATGTATATATTGTTGATATATATATAGATGAGATATTTTTGATCATATGACTTGTCTTATGTGTTTGTATGATGCTTTAATGTTTTGATGTGATTGATTTGATGATTCATGTAATTATGTCATTTGGAAATATTATGGTTTGAATGTCATGCTTGTAAAATTTAAATGAAATAATCTGATGTAAACAATTGGTTGTTTGTGGTGTGATTTGATAAAAAATAAAAGGGACTTCTAACAATAATTTCAAAGGACATTGTCGCTATTATAGACCATTTCATGGAGTCGCCGCTCACTCGGTCGTCAAGCTAATCCCAGTATAGAAATATTGCTAAAAGTAAAAGAGTGCTTAAGAGACTGTCTTAAGACTTTGTTGTGATGATGCAAATGATGATGATGATGGTGATTTGTTTTCAGATTTCCATGAAAATATTATGCATGAAATATATTTTTAAATGATTTTTGCTAGGCATAAATTCCTAAGTGTGATAAAATTTTGAACAATTCCTTAGAATTTATACCATGGTTGCAAGATTGAAGTTTGACATAATGACATGAAATAGAATAAGTGTTTGTTTGTTTGTAAAGCATAATTGTGTAACATAATGATGCAAGTCACATGTTTTTTATGATTTGAAATAAATGGGAAATAAAATTAGTACAGTGGTTTGCGCTAGGCATAGAATATTTAGGTATAGACTTATACCATCATCGCGAAATCCAAAGAAGAAAATAATAGTTTTATTGCATGGTTGATTTTTAATTTTTGAAAATGAATAGAAAATATGAAGATGAGGACTTGCGCTAGGCATAAAATTCCAATTTTGGTTTTGGAACTATACCATCGTCGCGAAAGGCAAAAGTTATATATAAATGTAACTTTATTGCATGTTTTTTGAAAATGATTTTGATTTTTTTGATAATGCATGTAGTTGTCTTTATACTAAACAATTGTGCTCAGATAAGAAAATGAAATTATTCCAGACAATTTGCAAAAATATTTCAAAGTATCTTAAAGACAAAAGTTAGATTTATAAGGAATCCCATGTGCGTATGTGAGTTCATTACCGATCTTGATTTATCATAATGATACACAAAATCTCTCAAATACAAATGTGTGTGCGATTGTATTGTTCATTTACCAGTTTTGAGCAAGATAATTTGATACAAGTGATTTGAATTAACCAAATAAGTGTTCATTAACCATGATTTAGATGCATATAACCGTACCAGACTACTATGTAAGTCGGGTTATCAAGAGCTAGCTAATCCATAAGCAGACATAGGTCTGTACAAAAGAAGGTCGCTAATGTGACGGACATATCACCACGCTAGGAGTTACCCAAGGCCAAGCGGGTTGGGCACAAACCACCTGTTATGGGGCTTACCTCACGGTTTTTGAATAATTGAGAATTCCAGGGATTCAAGCTCATCAACCCTTCTTTTCTTTTCAATGGGTAGGGAAAGGGATTTTATTGCTTTTGCTTTTGCTTGTTTTGCTTTCTTTGCTTTTTTTTTTTTTTTTGTATTTTGCTTTTTTTTTCGTATCTTTTGCTTTGATATTTGAGATAATGCTGAAATAGTGCTAAGAGAGTACAAAATGATTCTGAAATAATGCTTCTTTTTCTCATGATTTTGCTTGATTTTTCTTTTTCTTCCTATGCTAGGGATACTTGCTCGGATTAGCTGTAGAGCAAGGGATTTTTATTCGGGTAGGGGTGAGCTTGTCCTTTTGTCAATTCTCAAAGATTCTAGACCATGTGCATGATAGGATAGCAGGGGAAACTTTTCGCTCAAGAAACCACTTCTACTATGTAGCATAGCATGGACATTACAAATATAATCATTTTATTGTGAAAGGATATGCTTGGTTTAAGTAAATAACAAGATCAATTCTCTGTGCTCAAACTTTATTTAATTGAATTTTGTGGACTTTGATATAAGAGAGATTAGTAATCATGCCAGATAAAATCAAGATATTTATTTTTGTGTTTGCAAAAAGTGAGAGATTCCAAATAAATGCTAATTTATCCAAAATAATTTGAAAATATAACTGCAATACTTTAAGAAGAAATATATACAACAAATATTTTTGAGGAGTTTGATAATTTTGACTCTCTCTTTCTTCTCTTTATTTTTTTTTTTTTGGTTTCGAAAGAGTCAATAATATTGCTGTTGTTTTTGTTATTTTTGTTTGTTTTTGTTTAAACAGTTTTATATATATTTTTAAAATGAGACAACATGCAAAATATATACAAATGATGAAATGACCAAATTTTATGCGTAATATCGCTTAAGATGCATAATATTCATAGGTTCTTTTAAATATTTACCATCTAAGGTAGCTAATTTGTATGCTCCCGATTCAAATTTAGCAGTGATAATATATGGTCCAAGCCAGTTGGGCTCAAATTTACCTTTAAGGTCTTTAGTTGCATTAGTATTTTTTTGATTTTCTTTTAAAACAAGGTCGCCGATCTTAAAGGATCGATGACGAACTTTCTTAGCATATGATCTTTTAAGCTTGTTTTGGTAGGCACGAAGATGCTCCAAAGCATTGATGCGCTTTTCATCTAGGAGTTCCAGCTGACTGAGTCTGCCAGCTCGATATTCATCTCCTACTTCGGTATCTTGAAGTAGTAGAGCCAAAGAAGGAACTTCTAATTCAAAGGGAAAAACAGCTTCAGCGCCATAAACCAAAACAAAAGGTGAAGTACCTGTGGGAGTACGAACACTAGTGCGATATGCCCACAAAGCTGGATATAATTGAATGTGCCAGTCACGGCCAGATTTATTGACCAATATTTTAAGGATTTTAATTAATGTTTTATTGGATGCTTCTGCTTGGCCATTACCCTGAGGATAATAGGGAGTGGACCAGCGATGTTGAATCTTATATTTTTGGCATAATTTCTTAACATCTTTATTTTTGAAACAAGTTCCATTGTTCTGAGATGAGATTTGCAGGAATTCCGAACCTACAAATGATTTGATTAAAAATAAATTTAGAGACTTGTGTTCCAGTGCAGGAAGCTAAAGGCATAGCTTCAACCCACTTCGTAAAATACTCAGTGGCGGTTATGATGAATTTGTGTCCATCAGATGACACAGGATTAATTTTGCCAATAATGTCTAAGCCCCATTTTGAAAAGGGCCAAGGAGATGAAATAGCCTCGTAGTTCTTGTGCAGGGGCATGGACAAGGTCAGCATGTTTCTGGCACTTGTCGCAATGGCGCACATAATCATGTGCATCAGTTTCCATGGTAGGCCAAAAGTAGCCTATCCTAAGGAGCTTTTTAGCAATGACACTACCACCGAAGTGTCCTCCACAAGATCCATCGTGGGCTTCACTCAAAGCTGATTTGGATTCTTCTAGATTCAAACATCTCAATAGGATACCTTCAAAAGATCTCCTATATAAAGTATTGCCAATTATTACAAATCGACTTGCTCGTCTACGTAATAACCGACGTTGGTTTCTATTAGAACTGCAGGGAAAGTCCCATTGTGAAGAAAATCAAATATATCCGTATACCAAGGTTCAGGAGTAGTTTCATTGATTAGAAACACATCCAAAGGTTCTAAGCATGACTTATTTGAAGCGGGTTCCTAGAGTCGACGAATAATGATGGTGGCATATTCATCATCTAACTCCAAGGGTAGAAGAGATGCAGCTGCGGCCATAGCGTCAGCCGCACGGTTGCTAGTTCGAGGAATAGCTTCCAAGGTAACTTGATCAAACAAGGACAACAACTGCAAAACATATGCTTTATATGGGCGTAATTTATCATCTCTGGTCTGATAAACTTCATTAATTTGGTTTATAACAAGTTGAGAATCACCAAAAACTAGCAGATGTTTAATTTTTAGCACCAAGGCAGCTCGTAATCCAAGGATTAGAGCTTCATATTCGACAATATTATTGGTGCAAGCAAATGTTAATTTAAAGGACAAAGGTATAATGTGTTTTTGTGGAGATATTAAAATAATACCTGCACTAGCCCCACTCATGCATCGGGCTCCATCAAAGTATAAGGACCATTGTTCAACATGGTCTGCCTCTAATTGAAGGCATTCATCAGGAAACTCAATGATGAGGGGATGGGTAGACTCTAAGGGTGCAGCAACTAATTGATCTGCTATGATTTGACCCTTAACAGACTTCTGTCCTATGAACATGAGTTCAAACTCGCTTAGAGCAAGAACCCACTTTGTTGTGCGACCCGATAAATAAGGTCGACTCATGAGATACCGCAAGGGATCATATTTAGCAATGACATATGTTTTCTGACTGAGCATATAATGGCGTAATTTTTACGTAGAAAATACGACTGCTAGACATAGTTTTTCTAATGTTGTGTAGTGGGTTTCATAACTAATTAAAGTTTGGCTAATATAATAATTAGCACGTTCTCTTTTCTCATCATCAAGTTGAGCTAACATAGCTCCTAAAGCAAAATCCAGAAGCTAAAATATACAGGATAAATGGGCGATCAGGTCTAGGCGGTGAAAGCACAGGTGGGTTAAGGAGGTATTGTTTGAGAAGTTCAAAAGCTTCCTTACATTCGTCGTCCCAATTAAAAGGGACATCCTTCTTAAGGAGCTTAAGAAAGGGACTGGTTTTGTCCGCCAGCTTATCGATGAAGCGACGGATGGCTTGAAGCTTACCTTGTAAGCTTCGTAACTCAGATATATTGGTAGGTGCGGGCATATCAGTGATAGCCGCAATCTTGAGAGGGTCGATTTTGATACCACGTAAAGAAACTAAAACCCCTAATAGTTTACCGGACTTGACTCCGAATATACATTTGGCTGGATTTAATCGAATAAGATATTCTCTTAATCGATTAAATACTTTTCTCAAATCATCTAAATGATCATCTTCATTAATAGAGCGAGCTATAATATCATCTACATAATCATGTAGGATATCATGCATCATATCATGAAAGATATAAGTCATGGCTCGTTGATATGTTGCGCCCGCATTCTTTAAACCAAATGGCATCACTTTCCAACAAAAGGTACCCCAAGGGGTAATAAAGGCTATTTTAGCCTGATCTTCAGGAGCTATCCTGATCTGATTATAACCAAAAAATCCATCCATTAGGGACATCATTCCACTCCCCACAGTAAAATCAATGATTTGATCCATGTTTGGAAGAGGAAAATCATCTTTAGGGCATGCAACGTTAATATCTCTAAAGTCTGTGCAAACCCTAACTTTGGTAGCTTCTTTCTTGGTGATTGGAACTACATTCGAGATCCATTCAGCATAATCAATAGCTTGTATAAAAATAACATTCAGGAGTTTTTCTAACTCCCCTTTGACTAGCAAGGCCACTTTGGGATGCATTTTTCTAAGTTTCTGTTTAATAGGTTTAGCATCTGGATGGACTACTAGGTGATGCATGACTACAGAAGGGTCTAAACCTGGCATATCTTCATATGTCCAAGCGAAGACATCTTCATATTCTTTAAGGAATGCAATGTATTGCTCTTGTTTTTCTTGACTTAATTCTGATCCAATACTGATGATGTGAGGATTATCCTCAGTTCCAATGTTAACCTTAATGACGTTTTCTACTTCCATGTGTAGATCTCTTTCAAAATTAGGTGGGGCAGGTGAAACGCCCAATTCTTGTAATTCCTTTAAGGTTAACTTGGATAATTCATCTTGAGGAGTCGTGGCCTCAAGCTGGGCTATAGTAGGTATAGAACCATCAAAATAAAATTCATTATATAACAATTCCTCAATGGAAATATCATGGAAGATATCTCCCTCCAACTCATCGTCGGATTCGGCAATCATTTCAGGGTAGGCAATGGATAGCATATTACAGGTAGAAGAATTCTTTGGATACAAAGAATCTTGTTTATCTAGATAATCTTGATAACATATGAGATGGTCATCATCCTCAAATGGAAAGGGCTGACCTTTACTAGGAAATAGGCCCACACCACAGCGGGCAGGCCACGGTTCTACCTCGAAAGGTTCTTTCATACCATTTTGGAAAGGTCCCAAACCTTTCCCTTTATAGCCCAATTTAAGCATTATGGGTTTAGCTTTAATATATTCATTAGCAAAATAGCATCGAGCATATCCATCACAATGCATCTTGATGTTTCGGGGTATTCTTCCCCAATCATATCCTTTATAAACAAAAGCACAACTTCCGACTTGGTAGATACTTCCCATAGGTTGTGGGAGGCCCAAGGTACGAGGAGAAGGTGGGAGTTTATTTAAAAGGAGGGAAGTTTGCATGGCAGTGTTGATCTCTTCTGATATAAGAATTTTAGATAAATCAGGTAAGAGTTCATCAGAAAGAGCATAAGAGGTAGAAGGAACATTTCCTTGATCTTCTGATGTGGGAAGTAGTGGATGATGATGTTATAGGTGATATCGATGGATGAGTCTATGGGTATGGAAGATATAGGAGTAAAACGAGAAGCATTGGGTGTAGGTTTAGGCTCTTTTTGAGGTCCTAATGTGGTTTGTTCAGAATATGGTTGAGTTAAATGTATAGGTGTAGTTGATGGGGTAGATGATGTTATGGGTGTGTGTTTCACACGTTTGGATGGATGATAAGAACTAGGATGTGTGGATGACAGGGCGGGGCAAAATTGCACTCCAACGGGTTCTGCCAAAGCACACATATCAAAGGGTCTAGGATCACCATGAATGGTAACCAACTGGTTTTTAAATTCAAATTTAACACATTGATGTAAAGTGGAAGGGACCGCTCACATCACATTGATCCAAGGGTGACCCAGAAGTATATTGTACGATGCAGGGCAATGCACAATAAACACGGTTGTATCTAGGGTTCTAGGACCAACTTGCAAGGGTATAGTAATGACTCCACACGTTTCTTGTGTCTCGTCATTGAAGGCTTTGATAATCATATCCGTTCTTTTCATCTCGTCACTCCTAAAGCCAAATATTTGGTAGAAGTCAAAAGTGCATATGTTTAAAGATGAACCATTATCAATCAAGACTCGTTTAACGACTACATCTCCAATTAGGGCAGTAATATATAAGGGGTTATCCTTATGTAAACTATGTTGTGGGATATCTTTATCTCGAAAGTCAATACAATCGACTTCTCGAGTGATGATAGTATTGGACATGGCTTCTAGGTTGAATATTTTGAGGTACCATCATTTGGCTTAATGTAAGCATTAACTCATCCCTATGGGTAGGAGAAGATCTTAACAAGTCCAAAAGGGAAATTCTGGCTGTAGTATTGGATAATTGTTCATTAATATTGTAAGGAGGCTTAGGTTGAACATTAGACATATGATTCCCTTTATTGGGATTTTTCAAAATAAATGGAGCTGATCCATCATTCTGAGTTTGATCCTGTTGAGAGTTTTGAGCCTGTTGTCTGGTAACAACTCCGATGGTACCTACAATGTTATATTGAAGACGCTGAATTGGTCTCGGTCTAGCATTTATGGCTTGTTCATTAGGAAGGAACTGATTAGAAGAGGGTCGAGTAGTAACTCTTCTAGGAAATGGTTCTTCCGAAACCATAGCATCTGTGATAGGTTGAATCGGATCTGATTCATTTTTAGAACTATTCGATTGGTTTGAGGTGATGTCTATTTCACTTTCATTATCCGATTCTACATCACTAGGATCCGGTGTTTGAGTATTATATAGGGGTCTGGACGTAACCATGGAGAAAGTTGTGCCAAATATTTGAGGATCCTGAATAGATAATTGTCCGCTAATAGTCCCTACATATCGGGTAGGAGGGGGAACATTATGATGTTCGATTTGATTAGCCACCTCTTTACCATGTTTTGGTAAAGGATGTTGAAATATGTCCAATGATTGATTGGCATTTTGATTCTGATTTTGGGGAATGTTCTTTTGAGCATTATTAGGAGGATTTTGTTTAGGTTGAAAGGCTTGCACCTCCATTTCATTATTATCAATCAAGTCTTGTATTTTATGTTTTAATATTTTGCAAGAGTTTGTAGCATGTCCAGGTCCTCTATGAAAATCACAATGTAAATCAGCTCTATATCCGGGTATAGTTGGATCAGGTTCCCGGATAGCTGGTAATTGAATCAAGCCTCGTGCTAGTAATTGAGGAAGAATGGTTGATAAAGGTTGATTCAATCTAGTAAATTCTCGGGGTGGTTTATCAGGAGGTTTTAATATAAACTTCTCCGTTGTTTTCGTAGTATTAACATTAGCAATGTTTCTACTATCAGTGACTCCATCACCTACAACTTGTTTGTTTTTATATTGATTTCTGGATGTTTTCTCATCATCTTTCTTTTTGAGCTGACCTCTTCTAATGAGAGCATCTTCCACCCTTCGAGCTAAGTCTATAGCTTGATCGAAGGTGGTTAAGGTAGCAATTGATAATTCATAGGATATTTGTTCTTGCAAATTATTAATAAAAATGTCCAACATTTCCCTATAAGGTAGCACAAAGTGCAGTTTTCCTATCAACTGCCTCCATCTAGCTAAGAAATCAGCAAAACATTCATCTTTGTCTTGTTTTAAGTTGTACAAATCTTTAATGGTTACATGCCTTTCGATATAGGCACTAAATTGATGCACAAAAGATTCAGTTGTCTCTTCAAAATTTCTCAAAGAATGAGTGGGCAATTGATAGTACCACTCTAATGCCATTCCTCCTAAACTTTTTGGGAACATTTTTAGTAATAACAAGTCATCATGTGATATATCATGACATGCTATCCTAAACATGCGAAGATGCTCTATGGGATCTTCGGTTCCTTTATATATAGGCAGGACGGGCATGGGAAAGTGTTTAGGGTATGGTTGTGCTACAACTATGGGATCCAAAGGTTGACTACACATCTCTCGATAATTATACGAGGGACGGTAGGGATCTATCTGGTCCATGCGGGAAGCTAACTGTTTCACCATGGCTTCCAGATTACTGGTTTGCCCACCATATTGGTTCGGTAGGGCATTAATATGGGATTTGTGAGCATATGATGGAGGGACATGAAGATTAGATGCTATATTGCTATTGTGTAAATTGTTGGTAGGAAGGGTGTTATGAAGAAGTTTTGAAGTTGTATTATGTTGTATCCCAGATTGTTGAAAATTGGTGTTTGGCTTCATTTTAGGTTTTTGTCGATTTGAAGCATATTGATCAATAGTTTGGCAAAATAAAGCAGTGAATGAAGGTCTCTTTTGTGTGGGAATGATTTTAGGCTCAATAACAGGTTCCTTAGGGGGTTGGGTAACCTGTTGTTTTTGCATGTTCTGAATCATAGTGACCATATCTCTATTGGATGGTCCAACTTTATCACTTTCTTGATCAACAAAGGACAAGGGATTAGTGTGTATGTTAAACATATCTTCCATGGTTGCTTGAGTGTCACTAATTTGTCCTCTATCAATACGAACTGCCATATTAAGAGCACCAATATTATTATTGAAAAATTTCTAGAAATGATCTATGTTATCAAAAGTAACAGTTCCATCTGGAGCCATTCTAGGGGATGAGGATCCTTCCTCTTTAACATTTTCTTCTTGTTCATCTACAACCAGCTCATCTTCTGGTTGTTCTAGAGTTTCTCCTTCTGGAATTGGATCCTCAGGAAGGGCATTTGATTTTTTTGTTTTCTTTCCTAACCAATCTTCTTCTTCTTCTTCTTCAGTTTGTTTACCATTCCTAAGTCTAGTCATTGTGCTTAAATTTAGATTTCAGCAAATATATATATATATATATATATATATATATATATATATATATATATATATGCAACAAGCTTAAGAGGTATATATTTTAATTATATACCTACTATAGTATTTAAAATAAAATGTTTTGGTTTTGTTATGTTTTTGGTTTTTCTTGTTTTTTTTATAACAATATTATAAAGATAACAAACAGCACACTAAATGCAAGAAATAATAATAATGAAAGCAATGATCTAGTTTTCTATAAACAATTTATAAATATCATTAATGGGCTCAAGTTCTTCAAGAGTCATGAAATGTTCTTCTTCAAATTGAAAATTTTCTTTCAAGAATTTGACAAAAAGTGCTATAGTGATATTATCTGTCTCAGACTCTGGTTGGTAGAAATAAAGTTCGTGGCAATACTCTCGATATAACACAGCTCTAGGAACTCTCCTCCACCTTTCCCTATCCGTAAGAACGACCTCTTGGTCTTCTACACGACCTAGGAATTGGTGTATAACAGTTGCGTTCTCGAGGTATTCCTCAAAGGTGAACAATTCTGAAGACACAAGAGCTCTCCTATAAGCTAACCACCTATGGCAAGCTCTCTGAAGTTCATGATAAAAAATGAGTTGATGAGGATCCAAGATTCTATCTAGGGCAAACCTCTTAATTTGCCTAAGTTCGGTTGATCTAGATGAAATAATACCCAATCTCCTATTAAGTTCATCCCACAAAGGTGGAACTCTATATGTTTGAGATAGTCTAAGCAAAGAATTAAACTCTATGGCTATTATTTGATTTTCAACATTAATGGTGACTGCTAGTCTTTTCTTAGGAGCTACCATCTAAACATGATATGCAACTTAGTAGTTTTCTAATGATTTTAAATGCATCTATGTTTTTTGTTTTCAAAAGGTTTTAGTTTCACGTCGGGTTCACCAAAATGTATCGTTCCAAATTTTTCGCACCCTTACCTTCAGGCTAAAGGATCCGCGCCCGGAAGGGGGATGCGAGAAGGATGGGACAATACCTCGGACTGAGAGGCCCTTTGAAGGTCCCGCCTCTCGGGGGAGGTGTATTAAGGTGATTTTTCGATGGATGGTGGGGTTCACCAGGAAACGTTTAGTGGCAGTCTCCACGCCTAGGTTGGGAATGTGTTTGATGTGTTCAGTTTTACCTTTAATCATTCAAATCCTAGGTTTGGCCAAATGAATCTAAACTTTTCTATATGAAATGCAGATTTAAATGAATACAAAAAATAGATTTAAACAGAAAACACAGAGAACAAGCTAAGTGAGAAAAACCATACTTGATTTCGGATGTCTGATGGAGGTTCTAATTTTTGAAGCGAGTCCGGATCGCCTCCGATCCGACAGGATCGTCCGGAATCAGACAAGATCATCCGAGATCTGACGAATTCATCAGAGACCTGCAATCAGAGAAATAGACATAGAATACGAGAAAATGCAGCTATGCTGATAAAGGAAAATGATGTGAAATGATAATAATGATGTTAATAAGATAATCCCAAATAGAAATGCAAGTAAATTATCATGCTTTAATAGCTAATCATGATTTTATTATGTATTTAAGCTACATGGGTGAACTCCAAGATGCAGAATAACAGGAAATAATAATAAAACTAACTAGATGCAGAATAAAATAGCAGAAAGGTATAGGAAAAGTGCAAACTTTGGGCACTGATTGCCCCCAATGTCGGCTGCAGTCAAAATCGTCTAGAGAAGACGAAATCGTCTCGAATTGTGGAGTGATCATCCGAGATTGTACAGGATCGTCTACGACGATCTGAGCTTGCTTCGGCTGAAAAACAATGAAGTTCCTGCAAACAAACTTGGAAAAATACGAAGGCAAATGGTGATTTAAGATGGTCTAATGCAAATAGAACTCGTGTTACAGGAAATTTCAGCCAGGGGAATGTCAAGGGGAGGGCCTAAGATTAAATAGGCATATGAAGGAGGTTGGGAGGTTGGAGATCATCCCAATTTGGGAGATCTCCAACAGGGGAAGTCTCTAACCGTGCAGACACGCTTTTGCCCCAGTTAGAGACGTCGTTGAAACAAAAGCTAATTATGAAAAATCAGTTTTGGGACGAAATCGTCTGGACGTTCTGCTCCAGACGAATTCATCCGATCTGAGGTGATATCGTCTGATCGACGACGATATCATCCAACGGACAAAACAAATCCTAAAAATGGCACAAAAAATAAGGAAACGGGTAGCAGGCGGTTTTGGAGCGATTTTGGGTTTGAAATTTAAATTTGAATTATTACTAAGGTAATTTTAATTATTTACTAAGGTTTACTACGCCAATTTTAGGGTGCTACAGAGCTATCCATGGCGGGTTTTCCTTTTTGTTTTACTCTTGTTGAAGTCTTGTGTGCTGTTTCTCTGTGATAAGGGTTGTGGTTTTGTGGGTAAGGCAAGATTGAAAATTAATCAACAACAATAGAGTTCATGCATCGTTAAACATCTCAAATCGTTCAAGGAAGAATGTTGAGATCTTGATTAGGAGATTGGGAAGAATTGTGTTTGATCTTTCTTTGGCATTGAATTCTAGATTTTTGCTTCCATAAGATTTCTTCTCTTTTTTCCCATTCCTCTAACTGAGTTGTGAGTTTAATGTCACCTGCACTTCTCTTCTCTGTGAGGCCATCTAAACGGATTTTCTTATTCAAATTTTCAAGATGATCAATAACTTCATGTTTTTTTTATGAACATCCCCAAACTCTTTCTAGTTCCAAGTCTTGATTTTGGATTTAATGTATTGTAGTATTTTAGCAAAATAGAATATCTTAGTCCCATGCCTAGGTTTACCTTCCTTCCACCATTGTTGCACATGAGGTTTGAAGGAAATGTCTCTAAGCCACATTAATTGAAAATGAAAAGGAGAGAAACTCACATTGGTTTTCCACATTTCCACCATGATTGGCCAATGTTTCGAACCAGGATTATTAATTGTCTTCACTTTAGGAATGTGACCATGGATTAAGAAATTTTTAGAGAGCAAAAACCTATCCAATCTCTCCATTATACAAGCTAAGCCTTTCCTTCTGTTAGACCAAGTCATAAGGCCATTATCTAGTTGGATATCCACAAGATGGAGGTTTGAAATATATTCGCTCATGAGGTCAGTGCTTTTGTCCACATTTTTATTTCCCCCCATTTTCCCATCTAGAGAGAGGATGGTATTGAAATCTCCTTCGATCAAGATCCAAGCTTTAGGAAAATGAGAGATAATATGAGTCATATCCTTCCACTGTCTTCTTTTTTCCTCCAAAGAAGTCAGAGCATAAATAGTAATGCAGAGCATAATCTAGTTGGAATGTCTACTTTGAATAGCTATAGCCAACAAACCCCAACTTCCAACCATATGGTGAATAACTACCTCTTTTGGATCCCAAAGACAAGCAATGCCACTCAAAGTCCCTTGGGAATTGAGGGAAACCACTTTTCCAGCTGGCCAAATTTTACTGGCAATTACGTCCATATCCTCCGTTGACATCTTTGTTTCTTGAAGGAAAACAAGATGTGGATGATTTACCTGAATCATTCTTCTAATTTCATTTTGTTTTGAAAGACTCCCTTTGAGTCCTCTAATATTCCAAGTGATGATCTTCATTAATACCAGGGCTAAAAAAGTTGGGAAGGGCATTAATCTTACCTTACTCTACAAGATTTTCACCTTCTTTTGCCATATGATATTGATTGGTCTTGCGACCTACTTTTTGATTAGAATCCATCTTCAATTTTTTTTCCCTGTTTCTTGACTTATTCCAATTGAATATGAGATGGCTTCTAACCTTGAAGAATGCTCGTACACAGCCAAAATTTTACTAAATGGTTCAACGGAGTCTATATTGGGACCTGCATTATTTGAAGTTTTGACATTTGAAATATTGTTTTTCTTGTGTAAATTTTCTCCTTTTTCTCTGTTGAAAACCTTTGATTTGTTGGTTTGTCTCTGAGTTATTTCCTTCATATTTAAATTATGTTTCTAAGATTTTAGTTTCCATTATTTCCTCTTCCTCACTTGGGACATCATTTTTGGAAAGTATTTCAAACATATTAGCAGATGACTTTGATTGATCCTTCATAACCTGGTTTTTTTTTAGTGTTCTTCTTCTTAGGTATTTGGAAACCTGTTGAGTTTATATCTTCTTTCTTTTGATCAGGAAATTTATTTGGGCAAGCACTGGCCAAATGACCATATTCATGGCAAATTCTACAACAAAAAGGAATGTTCTCATAGTCCACTACTTGCTCCCAAGTGTCTTCCCCAAATTGTAATGTGATATTTTTAGGTAGGGGTTTGTCAAAATCCATTAAAACACAAATCCGAGCATAAATAATATGTTCAAAATTTTGAGTACAATCAGCAGTCATCATAAAATTTCCTAAAGAGTTTCCAATTGAAGAAAAAAGAGGAGGATTCCAAAATTCAATAGGGAGGCCAAAGATTCTAACCCACACGAGAGCTATAGAAGGCATCTCTTCTTTAGCTTTAAATTTAGTATGCTAGGGCTTCATGAAAAGCCCTGCCCTTCCAAAAACCAAGGACCCCCTTGAAAATTTTTCTCTATCTTCATTATTAGCAAATAAAACAAGAAAATAACCATTTGGATAAATAGATATTTGTAACTCACCTTTAGTTTTCCAGCTTTTTTCAGCCCATACTTTGAAAGTAGATAGACTCGGACAAAAACCCACGAACCAACAAATTAGTCCTCTTTTTTCCAAATCTTCAATGCCAGTCTGAATGTTACCCATATCAAGCTTAACAATAGGAATTAGGTTCCATCAGCTGCTTTAAGACATCCTGAATCTATTTTCCTGGGATCAATCTTAGGCAATCTTAGAGGTTTATGGGAAGCCCTAATATTGATATTAGCATTGGGCTGAGGCTGTCCACCACAAATGGCATCCCTAAAATTCATTTTTGAGACTGAGTCTTCGAAATTCTTACCCTTGATAGGGGTTTTCACGGTAGAATTATTTTGTGGGTGCACCTTAGCATAGATTCACTTGAGATATGAGCCATTTTTTGATCAACTACTTGAAACTTGTTTCATGATCTCTAGACGTTGTGGAAAGGTATGGTTTTCACTTTTCTTTTGTGCAGCAAATTGGAAGTCGTTGTCACTCAAGTTCATAGTATGATCTATTGAAAGACAAATTTCTAACCCATATTGTATCCCATGCAACATTTCTTACTAAAATATTGAGCATAAACCACAAAAATATTGGCCTCTAGGGATCAAATGCCCTAAAAACCAACCTCTAGAGCTGCTTGCACTCAACCCAGATGAAACCCTCACATAGCCACTTGCCAAATATGTCATTCACACATAGGGATGCACTAGGATTTTTGTTACTCCAAATGATATGAAAATTTTTGGAGATGTTCTAGAGTTTTTCATGCATCTACCCTCAAAATTTCAACTCAATCCGAGTTCGGATGAGTGAGATATGGCCAAAATGAGTTCGGCAGTTTGGGTAGTCCTATGAAAAACGTCTCATCTCTTGCCTCAATTTAAGAAAAAAAGGCATCAAGTAAACTTATTGCTCCATCATCATGTTTCTTTTCAAATCCAACACCTCAATATTGTTGGAACTATTGGGTTGAATGGGTAAAACCATTTTTAGGTAGACTGTCTCTATCTTCTGTCCTTTGTCAAGGACTACAAGAATTTTGAAACTGTACAAAAAGAGAGGGATATTTATATTTTGCTTCCTTCGTAGGAACCACCAATTCCATCGATGATGGCTCTACATCCAACTACATATCCTTATTATCACTAAGATATTCTAACATATTGTATTTTTTGGATGAATCAAGAATATAACTGCCCAACTGAATGTTGGTCATATGAAGTCATTTCTCTGGAGCAACATCTTCTTTTACAGATCCCCTTCTCGAGTTGTGAGAGCGCCTTGCATTATTCAATGGGAATGTAATGGAAGACTGGTTAATTAAACATACTATGAAGCAACCACTATTGCATCCCTTGGGGTATGCATCTATTGAGATCAAGGAGCCTCATTATTGGTAGTTTTAGTTGGGGGACCAACTTTTTCCTTTTCATACCCTTTTTCTATCGGCTTTGAGACATGTACCAAATTGGATTATGTACCTATAAAAAGTAGCCAAACATGAATTTTTATGCCCTCCCACAGTCATCCAACCATCCTCCTGAGGTTGAGGAGTGGGTGCACTTGATGTGGTGGGGCTCTACTTATCCATGTTATGTGGTATCAAGGGATAATATTTTATCTCTAGTGCTAAGGACTAATATCAAAAACATGTATTGGGCAAATTAATGTCATTAGTATCCTTGAGATCTCAAAAAATATTAATCTTGATGCAAACACATTTTTAAGGGTATGCATGGAATAATTTGTCTGCCTCCACCAAAATAACACACCCTAGAGGGGCTGCTATGTTATTGAGAAATGTATAGAGAGGTAGAGGGAGTCCTATGAATTCCACCCACATAGAGACTTTGAAGAACACAAGCTTATACTAAGATGGGGGGTGAACAGTATAAGACCACTTTTTACTTTTCTTATCCCAATCAATATTATACAATATGTCAATGGCAATATCAATAGCAGAAACCAAAGTAATGTACAAATCGTCACACACACATGAGACACCAATTTACGTGGTTTTCTCAATGTGAGATACATCCACGGATAAAATATTTCACTAAATTTTATCAATCCAAATTCTAGGAATATCTTTCTGATTACAATGTTTATGGGCACCAACCCAAAGGAGACACCAATCCCCTAATCTCGATTTCATGGGTACCAACCCACAGGAGACACCAATCCCCTAGCTCTACTATGGCTGGTGATCCTCTAGAAGACCTCTACCTTCATTGCCCTTAGCAAATGGAACTCTATCCATAGAAGACACCTGCCCTCCATGCTCTGGTTGGAGACCTCTGTCCTCAACTCTATCACCTCCAAATCTGGTCCTCAAATTTGCACTAAACACAGTCCTTCGATTTAGCACAAATTTCCTCGTTCTCTTTCTCTAATCTGCACCAAACACAGTCCTTCGGTCTGGCACAAATGTCCTCGTCCTCTTTCTTTGGTTTGGGTACAAATCTATCCTCAAATCTACACTTAAATTTGTCCTCATACAGTAGCACTCTGCGTTCGTCTTTGCCCTTTGTGCTCTCTATGCCTTCTACATTCTTTGCGTAATCATAGCCGCACTTGATCGAACTTCAACCTTTGCACCTTTGTGCAATCATAGCAACATCGTCTTTGCACACTCTGCTTCCTTTGCAATCTTTCACACTTAGAGTGATTCAACGAAATGCACTCTACACACTACGATCGAATTTTGCACTCTGCTCTCGACGATCGAAATTCTTTCTTTGTGCACTATCTGTGAACTTCGCACTTCCACAATGCATTCGATACACACCCTCAACTCTCCAAATAGCCCTCCTTTTATACTAACACTTTCAATATCAAAAACTTTGATCTTAGTTGGCTGCACAACCCTAAACTATGTCGGCTACAAACCCTAAACTACGTCAGCTGCAAACCCTAAATATTGTCGGCTCACATTTAACTTTGTCGGCTTCACTACCTCTGTAACTCTTTTGTAGCTTTTGTCGTGAAACTACAACATGTCACGATATCATGACACTTTTGCAACCGCACACTTCCTTTTGGCTTTTGTCACGATATCGTGACACTTCAGCCTTTGTCGACTTCAACTAAGCTCTTGTCGTGATATCGTGACACTTTTGTCTTTGTTAGCATCAACTTTGCTTTTGTTGCGATATCACGACACTTCTCCCTTCGTCGACCTCCTTTCTATTTTTTTCATGAAATCGTGACACTTCTGCCTCTGCAGACTTCGACTTCACTTCTATCACAAAATCGTGACACTTCTGGCTTCATAGCCTTCCTCTTTGATTTTGTCGCGAAATCGTGACACTTTATCCAACCGAATGCTGCCAACTTGATCTGTCATGAAATCATGACACTTTCTATATCTATTTGCTTTCTCTTCAACCTGTCACAAAATTGCAATGCTTTTAGCTTCCGTACATCTTCTTTGCAACCTGTCACGAAATCACGATGCTTTCAGCTTTCGTACGTCTTCTTTGCAACCTATCACGAAATCGTGATGCTTTCAGCTTTCGTACGTCTTCTTTGCAACCTGTCATGAAATCGTGACACTTCTCATTTTAGACTCTTCCCTTTGCTGCATGTCACAAAATCACAAAAGTTCTCACTTTGAGTTCTGTAGCATGTCATGAATCGCGACACTTTATCTTGCTTCCACTTTGTCTTCTGACTTGTCACGAAATCGTGACACTTTTTCTCCTTAGCGCTTTTCTTTTCTTTGGGTCATAAAAACCCGACATGTCACGATATCGTGACACTTTTTCTCTCGGACTCTCTCTCTTGCATTATGTCACGAAATTGTGACACTTTTTCTTTCGGACTCTCTCTCCTGCAACATGTCGTGAAATCTTGACACTTTTTCGTCCGTTCAACCTTCCTTGCAATATGTCACAAAATCATGACATTTATGACTCGAACATTCTCTCTCCTCTTTGAGTCGCAAAACTACGACATGTCGTGATATCGCGACACTTTTCTAACTTGCTTTCTCTCTCCTGCTTAAGTCACGAAAATGCGACATGTCGTGATATCATGACACTTTTCTAACTTGCTTTCTTTCGAACCTGTCAAGCCGTAACCTTCATCAAAACAAATTATTTTACATCAAATCAAATTCCTTCAAAATCTTCTTGACATCAATGACAACTTATACACTTGAGCAAAGGCAATGCACCCAAGGTACCCAAAATTGCCAATAATCTCCCCCTTTGTCATTGATGGCAAACCTTTACTGAAAACATGTCTCAAGAGACAAAACTGAAACCAATTGTGTTAACAACTAAGAAACTGTGCCCACAACTGAGAATATTCCTCTAAATTTTTTCTCCCCTTGACTTGAAGCTTTCCTCTTCACTTGAAGCTCTTCCCCTTACTCATATCTCTCCCCCTTTGTCATCAATGGAAAAGGGTCACATTTGGGGCTCGAGACTAAGAATGAGCCTCTTAGCTTAGTCCCTCCCCCACCTCCTAATGAGGTGATTAATTCTGGGGTGGGAGTAAAACTCCCATTAGGCACTGATCATCATCAGCGTCTATCACTTCCTTGTCGGGCCTTCTCTTGAACTCTTTGTCCATATTCCTGTTCCTGTTCCTGTCACTATTCTTGTTCCTGTTATCATTCCTATTTTTATCCATGCCTTGATCCTTGGACCTGTTCATACCACTGTTCCTATTCCTGTACCTTGGAAGTTCAGCTCTACATTGTCTAGTTGTGTGACCTTCATTGTTGCACTTATAACAAGTAACAATGTTATTTCTTTTAGGCATACCTGTTCTTTGAATCCGCTTGTTTTGACTAACCCTGTTCCTGTTATTAGCCTTGCAGAAGATTGCCTTATGCCCAAACTATTTACAAGAGTAGCAATACCCTTGAAATAAATTATCACCTCTAAAACTGTCATTTACCTTCCTTACTTGATTCATGCAATGTGAAGCCATGTGACCAAACCTGTGACATGCAAAACATCTGTCGTGAAATTTTCCTTTATTCGACCTCTTGGGTCCTGAAAACTTCTTCTCATTCTGAATTTTGTTTTCTATTTTTGCACATCTATCATTCAAGGACTCATGATCTGAAATACTTTCCTCATCATAACTCTCTTCCTTTTGGAGTCTCTTACTAGACTCTCCAACTTTTTCCTTGCGTGGCTTAACAAAACCAAGGCCTGTTTTATCTGTTGTCTTTCTTTGACCTTTGATGAGTGACTTAACCTTTTTGGAGCTATCTTGAAACCTATAAAGCTTATCCTTGTACTCTTTAATTTTCTCTTTCAAAGAATCCATTTTCTGTTCTAACTCACTATACTCAAGAACCTTAGACTCTAACTCATCCTTGAGTTCTTGTGTCTTAGCTATAGAGAAATCAAGATTTTCTATAAGATCATCTCTCTCCATAAAACATTCATCTAACTTATCCTTGAGTCTATCATTCTTCTTTCTTTCCTTTTTCAAAGCACTAAGAGCATTAATAAGTTCACTTTCAAGATCCTTTATTTGTTTGCTTTCTGAATCATCAAAGCCTTTTCCAGATTTCTTATCACTAGAGGTGCTACCTTTTTCAAAAACCATACAAGCATCTTCCTTATAGTTTTCTAAAGCATCCTCATACATACTAGAAACCAAATAATTATTTGTACAATCATCCTCAAGGTGACCAAAATTTCCACATCTAAGACATTTCATGATAATGAATCTATGTTTCGGTTCTTCCTCTTTTTCTGATATGAACAACATCTCATTTTCATTATCACTTGACGAACTTTCACTATCACTACTAGAACACTTACTTGCTTTGTCTAGGTAAAAACTCTTCTTGTGCTTGTGAGAATACCTCTTTCCTTGATTGTTGTGCTCATCTTTGTCCTTCCCGTGATGCTTGTGCTTTTCAGAATTCTTGCTCTTAGAATCCTATTTATCTTCATCACTTTCATTCTTGAGAACAGTACAGTTAGTAGCATAATGACCAAACTTTCCACAATTGAAACATCTTATATTTTTCATTCTTTTGTGCTTTCTAGAGAACTTGCCTTTCTTGCTGTAATATGCCTCTTCATCACTAGAAGACTCATCATTCTCTTGAAGCTGTTTACCATTGGAATTCTTGGTAGCCTTGAAAGTTGCCTCTTTCTTGACGTCAACCTTCACTTGAGTTCTCAACTCAAATGTTGCAAGTATACTATGGAGCTCATCCTTTTTCAACTTATCCAAATCTTTAGCTTCCTCAATAGCAAAAATCTTTTCACTAAATCTAATAGGAAGAGATCTTAAAATCTTATCACAAACATCATTTTTAGCAAGCTCAAGACCTAAGTCTTTCATGGAGATAACAACCTCATCCATAAGAAGCATGTAGTCACTAATATTTTCATCATAATTCATCTTGAGTTGTTCAAACATACCTTTGAAGTGTCTCAACTTGGCCTTTCTGACATTTCTATCACCTGTATGAACCACCTGCAACTGTTTCCACATTTCACTGGCTGTCTTGTAGTGAATCACTTTGGTGAGATCTACTTTTTGTAAGCCTTTCAGGATTGCATTCATTGCTTTTGAATTGTTGTGATGTAGGAGCCTTTCTTCTTTAGAATTTGGACCATGTACAGGAATAGTGTACTCATCTTCAATTACTTCCCATACCTCATTACCAAGTGCCATTAGATGAACCTTCATCCTTGCACTCCAAAGACCAAAATCTGACCCATCAAGAATAGGTGCTGCATTGTCGCTTGAATAATCCATTGTGTTCTTAACCAGCTCTTCCTTCAAGCTATTAAACTTTCCAAAGGCACCCGCTCTGATACCAATTGAAGAACATAAGCTTATATTGAGAGGGGGGTGAACAGTATAAGACCACTTTTTACTTTTCTTATCCCAATCAATATTATACAATATATCAATGGCAATATCAATAGCAAAAACCAAAGCAATGTACAAATCGTCACACACACATGAGACATCAATTTACGTGGTTCGCTCAATGTGAGCTACATCCATGAATAAAATCTTTCACTAAATTTTATCAATCCAAATTCTAGGAATACCTTTTCGATTACAATGTTTATGGGCACCAACCCAAAGGAGACACCAATCCCCTAATCTCGAGTTCATGGGTACCAAACCATAGGAGACACCAATCCCCTAGCTCTACTCTGGTTGGTGATCCTCTAGAAGACCTCTGCCTCCGTTGCCCTTAGCAAATGGAACTCTATCCATAGAAGACACCTATCCTCCCTGCTCTGGCTGGAGACCTCTATCCTCAAATCTATCACCTCCAAATATGGTCCTCAAATTTGCACTAAACATAGTCCTTTGATTTAGCACAAATGTCCTTGTTCTCTTTCTCTGATCTGCACCAAACACAATCCTTCGGTCTGGCACAAATGTCCTCGTCCTCTTTCTCTGGTCTGGATACAAATCTATCCTTAATTTTGCACTAAACTCTATCCTCATACAGTAGCACTCTGCATTCGTCTTTGCCCTTTGTGCTCTCTATGCCTTCTACATTCTTTACGCAATCACAGTCGCACTTGATCAAACTTCAACCTTTGCACCTCTACACAATCACAACAACACCATCTTTGCACACTCTACTTCCTTTGCAATCTTTCACACTTAGAGTGATTCGACGAAATGCACTCTACACACTACGATCGAATTTCACACTCTGCTCTCGACGATCGAACTTCTTGCTTCGCACACTATCTTTGAACTTTGCACTTCCATAATGCATTCGATACACACCCTCAACTCTCCAAACAGCCCTCCTTTTATACTAACACTTTCAAGATCAAAAACTTTGATCTTATTCAACTACACAACCCTAAACTACGTTGGCTACAAACCCTAAACTACGTTGGCTACAAACCCTAAACATCGTCGGCTCACATTTAACTTTGTCGCTTCACTGCCTCTGTAACTCTTCTGTAGCTTCTATCGTGAAACTACATGTCACGATATCATGACACTTTTGCAACCGCACACTTCCTTTTGGATTTTGTCATGATATCGCGACACTTCAACCTTTTTCGACTTCAACTAAGCTCCTATCGCGCTATCGTGACACTTTTGTCTTTGTCAGCATCAACTTTGCTTTTGTCATGATATCGCAACACTTCTCCCTTCGTCGACCTCCTTTCTACTTTTGTCATGAAATCGCAACACTTCTGCCTCTACAGACTTTGACTTCACTTCTGTCATGAAATCGTGACACTTCTGTCTTCATAGCCTTCCTCTCTGCTTTTGTCATGAAATCGTGACACTTTCTCCAACCAAATGCTACCAACTCGATCTGTTGTGAAATCATGACACTTTCTGTATCTGTTTGCTTTCTCTTCAACCTGTCACGAAATTGCAATGCTTTTAGCTTTCGTACGTCTTCTTTGCAACCTGTCATGAAATCGTGATGCTTTTAGCTTTCATACTTCTTCTTTGCAACCTATCACAAAATCGTGACGCTTTCAGCTTTCGTACGTCTTCTTTGCAACCTATCGCAAAATCATGAAGCTTATCATTTCAGACTCTTCCCTTTGCTGCATGTCATGAAATCATGACAGTTCTCACTTTGAGTTCTGTAGCATGTCACAAAATCATGACACTTTATCTTGCTTCCACTTTGTCTTCTAACTTGTCGCAAAATTGTGACACTTTTTCTCCTTAGCGCTTTTCTTTTCTTCGGGTCATGAAAACTCGACATGTCGTGATATCGCAACACTTTTTCTCCTGGACTCTCTCTCCTACATTATGTCATGAAATTGTGACACTTTTTCTTTCGAACTCTCTCTCCTACAACATGTCGTGAAATCGTGACACTTTTTCGTTCGTTCAACCTTCCTTGCAATATGTCGTGAAATCGTGACATTTCTGACTTGAACACTCTCTCTCCTCTTTGAGTCGTGAAACTGCAACATGTCGCTATATCACGACACTTTTCTAACTTGCTTTCTCTCTCTTGCTTAAGTCACGAAAATGTGACATGTCGCTATATTGTGACACTTTTCTAACTTGCTTTCTTTCAAACCTATCAAGTCGTAACCTTCATCAAAACAAATTATTTTACATCAAATCAAATTCCTTCAAAAGCTTCTTGACATCAATGACAACTTATACACTTGAGCAAATTCAATGCACCCAAGGTACCCAAAATTGCCAACAGACTTTGGTAGATATTTCCTCAGAAATAGAAAAGGCATTGATCCAAGTAGAAAAACCAAGCAAAGAGCTTCTCATGTACCAAGTACCATGCTCATAAATTGCCTTAGCATGGGTTGTTTCTGCAAAGCAAAACAAAAAAATCCCTTTGTAAGGTTTTGAACCATCATTACATTGACTCCATGATGAATTCAAGTAGCATTACCCCAGGCCCTAAAGGAAGACTCATCAGGGTTGCATCCAACAAAATACCCAACAAGGGTGAATGATTCTAAATAGTGACATGTAGAATCAAATTCAGGAAATGGAAGAATTACATCAAGAGAATGAGGGTTACCTTGTGGACCATTCTCAACACAAACCTACATAGTCGATTGAGAGGAGCCATTATCGCATGCATTCCCTTTTGTGGTGCTAATTTTGTGCAACCATTATCACATGCATTCCCTTATATGGTGCCAATGTTGTGTATTGGTCCACTAGGGTTGGGGACCATATTGATACTCAAAACCCTATCCCAATCTCCATCACTTATCGTAATCATCATTTTTTTAACAAAGTATATGTCTCAACTATTGAATTAATACCTTATTGGTATTTGTTTTATCTTTTTTAAAAACATAAAAACAAGGTGTAAAAAAAATACAAATCTTAAAAAGATCCTAAAATCCATAAAAAAAAATACTACACTAACTACAAACCATTTACTTAGAAATATATATTTCATATTTATTTAAATACCATCAAATTTAAAAGCTCGTTTAATTAAAATATTTAAAAAAATGTTCAACAAAAATAATTTAATACAAGAATAAATGTATCTAACATTACACATTTTAAGAAACCAAAAAGTGAATCTGGGAAAAAATTCGAAGCAGGCGGGAAGCGATGTTCTAGGGTTTTGGAGCTAAGGAAAATCCAGGGCATCTGGTGGGTTGTCGTAGTGTTTTTCTGGTTACTGTGGATCTGAAGGCAAGTCTGCTGCCCCAGGAGGGTCCAATGGGGACTCCTCCGGATCCTCTCACAGGGAGAAAGAGCTCTTTTGCAGATTTGCTAAAAGATAAATCTCCATCTACTAATGACGAAGCACAGAGAAATGCTCTTCATATGCTCTTCAAGAACGTTGGAAAGAGATCAACAGCCCAACGAGTCAATGGATGCCTTTCGCAGTCCGAATCAAGGCCCAAGATTGTCATCGAGCCAAGGATGGTCGAAGAAACAGTCTTATACAGAGCCAATCACGATCTGATCTGTAAATTCATGGGTATTCGCCCTACCCTGAATTTCTTGCATTCTTGGGTCAAGCAAAACTGGGAGCCTCATGGTGAGTACTCCTTATGGTTTATTAGCAATGGGTATTTCATTGTTAGTTTTTCTTCTCTGGCCGATAGAAATAGGGCTTTTGAATCGAAAAAGAGGAACCATGGTCCGGCAGGGTTATTTGTTCAACCCTGGAGAGTGGGTTTCGATCCTCGTATTGAACCCACGGCTGTCCCGGTTTGGATCCATTTGTATGCTCTTCCAATGGAGTTTTGGGGTGAGCAGGTTTTGGAAATGATCGATAACTCCCTTGGAAGACATTTGGGTGTCTCCAAAGACACCATAGAAGGAAACACAACTGTTTTTGCAAGAATTTGTGTGGAAATGGATATTAGCCAGCCTCTACCAGCAGAGGTGGAACTTGAACTGGCAGGACTATCTTGGATTCAACAGCTAGATTATGAGGCTCTGCCCTTCAGATGCAGAGTTTGCCACAAATACGGGCATTTGGCCCGGTTTTGCCCAAATAATTTGAACACAAAAATGGAGGCCCCGCTAGGAATGCCAAATCTTCCCAGGGAGGGTAAGTCAACTCTAACCAAAGAACCAACCAATACTCCTCAGGGTAAAGAAGTTCAGAGAGATGGCTTTGAACAGCCCAAAAGAAGGAGAAAGCAAAAGAAAAATGGTAAAGAGCAAACACAACTCAAGCCGACCAATAGGTATGAAATATTTAAGACACTAGTGGACCAAGAGGATCAAGTCATGGAAGGAGTGGATGGGAATACTGAAAATAATAACATCCACGCTCAAGCTTCTCCTTCATCTCCCACCGTCATAGAACAGGTAATTGAGTACACTGAGTTACCGCAGTCAGAGAGTGCAAGGGCATTGATAGTGCATACCCAAGCGCAGCCAATAATCAAGGATGTCAGCATGGGAATAGCAGAAAAGAACAGAGAAAGGCCAACTCTAGGGATAACTCAGGTGGAAAAGAGATAAAAAAATAGCAACTCTCAAGGAGTGGGTAGAAAATCAAATAAGGACCTGCTAGCAGTTCAAGGAGACAAACTGATCACTGGAGGATCGGTGAGGCCAATTGATTCTTACTGCTCTCAAGGTTATCAATGATTATACAATCATGGAATGTTAGGGGTTTAAACAGTAGAACCCATCAATCTGTTGTTCAAAGACTCTTAGAAAAATGCAAAACAGATTTTTTGCTTATCCAGGAGACAAAAATGTCGTTAGATCTTATGTGTAAAACAGTTAACAGAATTTGGAGGGGCGCTGGTCATATGGATGTGGCTGCCCAAGGTGCCTCAGGGGGGATTGTTACTCTTTGGAACTCTCTGGAATGGACTGCAATAGAACATATAGCTTGGAGGGGTGTTCTCACATCTCATTTTAGGAATAATGTCACAGCTGAACATGTTTTAATCACAAATTTTTATGGGGCTCAAAACCTTGATGGCCAGAGGCTTCAATGGAAAGTTGTGCATAACATGAGGATCTCAAGGGAAGATTTAGACTGGATTATTGTCTGGGGATTTTAATGCTAAATTATCTTCTAGAGATCAGGAAGGGGGAACCCCAATTTTGGACCCAGGGGATCGACTTCGATTGCCCAAGTCCGGGCTTTTCACTTAGTGGATATTAAAGGCCCTGGAACCAACTTTACTTGGACTAACAAGAGGAGGGAGCCACATAGCAGGAAGGTAAAGCTAGACCATTTTCTGGTTTCAGAGGAGGCATTTGTAAAATGGAATACAAAATTTCAGATTTTGGAGGGTCCAGTTTCAGATCACTTTCCCATTTTGTTGGAGGGAGGGATTATGACAGGGCAACATCACAAACCTTTTAAATTTGAGAATTTTTGGTTACAAAAAGAGGATCTTCGAAAGAAAATTCCACAGTGGTGGGAAGAAGGTCGTCTACCTTTTGGGACAACAATGTTTAGATTCCACAAACAACTTCATTATGTCAAAGCTCAACTGAAACAATGGAGGCGAGCTAACAAGACAGACTTCCAGCTCCAAAGAGCTCCTTTGGTGGCCAGATGGGATGAGGTTCAAAAACACTTTAGGGAAGGAACAATTACAGAGCAGCTCAAAGCCGAGGATGATGCCTTGCGTAAAGCGGTTGAGGACATTGACAACCAAGAGGAGACCTACTGGAAACAGAGAGCAAGAACCACTTGGTTATTAGAAGGTGATAGAAATACCAAAATTTTCCATCGGTCGACCTATGCTAGGAGACAGATGAATAACATGGAAGCTCTTCAAGATGAGAATGGACACTCCTTTGATACTCTTCCTGGTATGCATTCCCATTCAATGGATTATTTTTCTAAACTTTTTAAGGAAAGTATGGAGCAAGATGAAGAGGCTCAAAACGAAGTTATTGATGTCATACCCTCTGTTATCTCTGAAGAAGAAAATCAGACCCTTCTTAAACCCATTGATAGAGAAGAACTGAAGAATGTGGTCTTTGGAATGAGCATCGGCAAAACTCCAGGACCAGATGGCTTTCCAATTGAGTTTTTTTAGGCCTTTTGGGATACTTTGGAGGAGGATGTTTTGGCTGTCATAGAGGAGTCCAGAGGTAATAAAAGAATGCTTAAGGCATTAAATCATACCTTCATCACTTTAATTCCAAAAGGGGAGGAGGGGGTACATATTTCAGATTATAGACCTATTGCCTTATGCAATGTGATTTATAAAATAATCACAAAGGTAATGGCTTGAACGGCTAAAACCTCTTTTACATAACATTATCTCCTCGGAGCAAGGGGGTTTTGTAGAGGGTAGGCAGATCTTGGATGGGGTGGTTCTTGCTCGGGAGGCAATCCATACAATGCAAAAATCTGGTAATAAAGGAATGTTCATTAAATTAGATATGTCAAAGGCTTATGATAGGGTGGAGTGGAGTTTCTTGTCAAAGATGATGGCAGCCTTTGGTTTCTCTCAGGATTGGATAGAATGGGTCATGAGTTGTGTTTCTACTCCGTCTTATTCAGTGTTAATCAAGGGTCTTCCCTCGCAACCTTTTGGAGCCACTCGAGGCCTTCGTCAAGGGGACCCTTGCTCTCCCTATCTTTTCCTCATTTTGGTTGAAGGATTAGGTAGACTTTTCTTGAGGAGAAGACATCAAGGTTTGCTAACAGGTATCAAGGTGGGTGAGGAATTTTTGACTCACCTACAGTTTGTGGATGATACGAGATTGGTTGGAGTGGCCGACTTCAAGGAAGCAAGAGTGATCGAGAGATACTCTTAATGTCTACCTTAGGGCTTCAAACCAAGTCATCAATGATAAAAAATCCAAAGTGGTCTTTCTCAATCTTGATCAAAGGCTCCAGGACAGAGTTCTAGAGATCTTGGGATTCACAAGGACTTCTCTCCCAGTGGTTTACTTGGGGGTTCCTTTGCATTTTAAAAAACTAAAAATAGATATCTGGAAGAATCTTTTGGATTGTATCAAAGATAGAATGAATCATTGGTCTCACAAATGGTTAAGCTATGGGGGTAGATTAACTTTTTTACGAGTCGAGTCATTCAGGCCATGCCAATTTATAAATTCTCTATCTTGGCTGCCCCACATACTATATGGAAAGAGCTGGACAAGATGGCTAGAAGATTTTTATGGGAAGGAGTAAAAGGAGAGAGGAAATGGGCCTTAGTTGGTTGGGATAAAGTAACCCAACCCAAGGTAAAAGGAGGGCTGGGACTGAGAAGATCCAAGTTAAATAATAAAGCTTTGGCTGGAAAGTTGTACTGGAGGTGGATTTCCCAACCAACCTCCTTATTCAGTAGAATCCTAACTAGTAAATATTTGGGTCATGTTAACCCCAATGAGGTGGGCCGTTTCCCTTTGGATGGTTCTGGATCCTTAGTGTGGCGAGGCTCTCAAGCTAGGATCTCAGGTAGTTAAAGATCGATTGTTTTGGAAAGTGGGGAGAGGGGAGAAGGCACGTTTCTGGACAGATTCATGGGATCAATACCCACCCATCATTGTTGAATTTCTTGAATTGCAACCAATAAAAATAGCCATAGAAACCAAGGGATGGGTCCAAATTGAAAGTTATTTCATCACTAGTCAGTTGGGGAGTATAAGTTTAAGCGAGTTTAAGAAGTTGGAGGAGTGGCCAATTTCAATCCCTCCGGAGTTGGCACCCATCATGACTAAAATCTTGACAGAAATATTTCTCACAGGTAGAGACGAGGAGGATGAATTAGCTTGGGGCTATGGGAGCCTTGGTGTCTATACAGTGAAGGACGGATATGACAAGATCCTCCCAGAGCCTCCCCCCCATTCATATCCGGTAGAGGATTGGAGAAAGATTTGGCACTCCAAGGGCTGGCCGAAAGTAAACTTTTTTGCCTGGCAGTTTATGCACAACGGAATTCTCACTTTTGACAATCTCAGATGTAGAGGAATCATCGGTCCATCTCAATGTGTATTATGCTACAAGAACGAGGAAACAGCTGATCACCTGATGTTTGAGTGCCCTTTCACGCGTCAGATTTGGAAGCGATGGCTTTTTTACTATAAAATTCAAGTTAATGGTGACTTGAATCGGACTAATATCTGGGAAATATGGAAGAGGGGTAGATTTAAATCTAAAGCTCTTCGAATTGGTTGGGAGCTTGGATTAAACTTCATTTGGTGGCAAGTGTGGTTGGAGAGAAATGCTAGAATTTTTAGAGAAATTTTTTCCTCGTTAGATGGAGTTTGGCAGGTCATCTGGAGAAAAGTCACAGAAACTTTTGTCATCTATGCTAAAGAGGAAACTCAGGTTGTTACTGGGCCAATGGAAGAGGGAGTTGAAGAGCAAGAGGGACAGGACAGAGCTAGTTGGAAACCACCCCCAGAAGGTTGGATTAAAATTAATACTGATGGAGCTACAAAGGGCAATCCGGGTAGTGCCGAAATTGGAGTGGTTTGCCGAAATCATGATGGATCAGTGCTCTATTGGGAACTGCAAGGCTTGGGAAGAGCCACAAACAATGAAGCAGAAGCCATAGCTATCAAATCTGCTTCTATTTGGGCGGTGAAACAGGGCCACAGGAGGATAATACTTGAATCAGATTCTCAAATAATGGTTGGAGCTCTAGATTGCATGAGGAACTTTGCTTTGAAAGCATGGAGGTTGAGGATTCTTGTCACTCAAATTAAGGAATTATGGAAGGAATTAGATGATGTGATTCCAGTTTATGTGAGTAGAGATTTAAACAAAGCGGCCGACTTCCTGGCTAAGATGGGTGTTGAGAAGGAGGTAGGGGTTCAGCTGCACAGTGACATGGCTATTGAGGATGAGGTGATTAGGCAGGGTCTTGAAAGGTCCTTGAGCCAATGATCAAAGAAAAAGCAAAGGGAGGAAAGTTGTCGCGATATCGCGACATGTTGCACCGTCGCGGTCACTGGAGGAAAGTTGTCACGATATCGCGACATGTTGCATCATCGCGATCACTGGAGGAAAGTTGTCGCGATATCATGACATGTTGCTTCATCGTGGCCAAGGGAAGAAAGTTGTCATGATATCGCGACATGTTGCTTCGTCACGGCCAAGGGAGGAAAGTTGTCGCGATATCGCGACATGTTGCTTCGTCGCGGCCAAGGGTGGAAAGTTGTCATGATATCGCGACATGTTGCTTCATCATGGCCAAGGGTGGAAAGTTGTCGCGATATCATGACATGTTGCTTCATCGCGGCCAAGGGTGGAAAGTTGTCACGATATCGCGACATGTTGCTTCATCACGGCCAAGGGTGGAAAGTTGTCATGATATCGCGACATGTTGCTTCGTCGTGGCCAAGGGTGGAAAGTTGTCGCGATATCGTGACATGTTGCTTTGTCGCGGCCAAGGGAGGAAAGGTGTCACGATATCGCGACATGTTGCATTTTCGTGGCCAAGGGAGAAAAGGTGTCGCGATATCGTGACATGTTGCATTTTTGCGGCCAAAGGAGAAAAGGTGTCGCGATATCGCGACATGTTGCATTTTCACGGCCAAGAGAGAAAAGGTGTCGCGATATCGTGACATGTTGCATTTTCATGGCCAAAGGAGAAAAGGTGTCACGATATCGCGACATGTTGCATTTTCATGGCCAAAGGAGAAAAGGTGTCATGATATCGCGACATGTTGCATTTTTGTGGCCAAAGGAGAAAAGGTGTCACGATATCGTGACATGTTGCATTTTCGTGGCCAAAGGAGAAAAGGTGTCGTGATTTCGTGACATGTTGCTTAGTCACGGACAAAGGAGGAAAATGTCACGATATCGCGACATGTTGCTTCGTCGCGAAAGAGAAAAAGTGTCGCGATATCGCGACATGTTGCAACATCGCGGCGAAAGAGAAAAAGTGTCGCGATATCGCGACATGTTGCTACATCGCGGCCAAGAGAGAAAAGTGTCGCGATATCGCGACATGTTGCTCCATCACGGCCGAAAGAGAAAAAGTGTCACGATATCGCGACATGTTGCTACATCGCGGCCAAGAGAGAAAAAGTGTCACGATATCGCGACATGTTGCATTTTCGTGCCCAAAGGAGAAAAGTGTCGCGATATCGCGACATGTTGAATTTTTGTGGCCAAAGGAGAAAAATGTCGCGATATCATGACATGTTGCTTTTTCACGGCCAAAGGGGAAAGGTGTCACGATATCGCGACATGTTGCATTTTCGCGGCCAAAGGAGAAGAATAGTGTCGCGATTTCGTGACAAGTTGCATCAACTGACCATGCCGATCCCCCTGCTAGCTAGTTAATGGTTCAGGAGATTTGGCTCCATTGCAAATCTTCTTCTACTATTGTAAGCATGTGTTCTCTCTGACTTCGGCTGGGAAGAGTCTCTTCCCATATTGTAATTGATCTTTGTTTTAATACAAGTTTTTTCAAAATTTTCAAAAAAAACATTACACATTTTAATTTGATTTTTTAGTGGTCCATCTATTATTTTAAATTGCATTGCCATATAGAATAAATATATAAATATTTTCATGGTGTGGGGAAGTTTGAGTCTCATCTATTTGATTTTTTTTTTAATGGGTTATATGGGATTGAAATGATCCCACTTGTATTACATCATCATCACATAGTGGTATTACAAAAATATTGGATATTATTTTGTATCGTTTGACAAGATTTGAACCTATATCTCCTCCTTGAAATGTTGAGGAATTTAAATGGTTGAGCTAATACCACTTGATCTATTGGAATTTTAATATGTATGTAGAAATGAAATTATTCTAATTATGTTTATGATACTCAAATAATTTATAATATTAAGTGTGATGCTTGGACATGGCTGGGTAGCAAGTCAATGATAAAAATTAATTAATGTATAATAAAAATAAATTAACTCCAACTATGGTGCATTGGTGATTGTGAACAACTCCCTCCATTTGAGAGGTCTTGAGTTTGAATCTCTATATAGACATGAGACCAAGTAGACACAAAAATATCTTATGGCTTATCTCTAGATAGTGGTATAGTCATATGGGATAGTATTATCGGCCATCTAAGAGCGACTTTGGAGGTTTCTCTCTACCCAAGAGTTTTGTGGTTATGTGTTAATCCTCTATTGATAATTTTAGCTCATAGCCTTACGAGGAATCATGGCTGGGATGGGAATGCTCAATCCTAAGAATCCATCATAAGGTTTCTTACACTAACCAAATCAAATATATATATTTAAAAAAACTAAGAAGGATTAGGGTAGTTTTTTTTTTTCTGAAAAACATCTCATCTTTAAGGATCCATATCTTCGCAAAGGAATGTTTGATTCAACTAATTCTTGGACAAATTTTTGTGAAATTTGAAGAGTTTTAACATGAGTGATCACATGAAGAAATTAGAGCAATAATAAGGGATATGCTACCTTGTTAAGTCAATCATCCGAAATAGGGGTAGTGATAGTTTTTTAAATCATGAAAAACAAAATTACAAATATTTATCAATCAGGGTTCAGATGATGAGAGGATTAATGGAGGGCTAGGGCTTCAGTGAGAAAATACATTCTATCTAGGCATAAAATTTTCTAGGTAAGCTTATTTTTTTCTTCTTTATCTTAGAAATTTGTTTGCAAATTATTTTAATTATTTTTATCAAATATTATATTTTCTATAGGATATGTTGGTAAATTTTAGTAGATTTTGAGTTTTATTTTCCTTCCCATGGACTTATTTATAGCTAAATCCTTAGAATTATATCTATTATTAGAGGTTAGTAATAAAATCATATAGGATCAATCATTTCTACTCAAATATAGGGTAGTTTTTGGTAAATTTAATGGGCATTGGCTAGGGGCTTCAACCTTGATAAAATGGATTGATAGGAGTTAGAAGTATCCAAGAGTGATTCTATCCTTTCTTCCAAAGTTTTCTTCCTAGCCATTTTTTATTCTAGGAGATATAGAGATAAAATCCTAAAATGGGGTTCTTGGTTTATGGGAAGAATAGGACTCTTCCTTACCCGTTGGTATGAAGGCTTTTCACTTAAAAATATAAATCTATCCCTAGTACCAATTTTGGTTAGGATGTATCGATTTCCCATCGAGTTTTAAGAAATAGATACCTTAAAGGAAATAGGAAACACTCTAGGAGAATTTCTTGAGATTTTAGAAACTACAAAAGATGTATTCTTGGTTATTTATGCTCAGATATTGGTCATAATTGGTATAAGTAAACCTTTACCATAATAATTTATTCTTAAGTATAGGGATAAGATGTGGATCCAAACCAAATATTATAAAAAAAACATATTTTAGATGTAAAATATGTCATGAGGTGGAACATACTAAGATATCATGCCCTAAGAAGAGTTCAACATAATCACATATAGAAAATTGCAAGAGAAACTTAAAAATGGATATGGATGAGGATGGTTTTCAACTTCCAAAATATAGAAATAGACAAATGAAATCAAAAAAATAGTGAAGGCCAGTAAGGAAGGATGTTGGAAGAAATCCTAATTCTTTTGAGGCTTTAGCCTATGAAGAAAGAGTAGATCAAACCTTAGAGGACATAGTACAACAAGTTCAACATATTAATAAGGAACCATATATTTAGTATGATCTTGATTTAGATATGAACATTCTAAATGAACCTAAGGAATGTGTTAAATCAAAATTTGAAGACTCTCTTGAAGTACCATGCACCATTTAGGAGGAAAATTTTGGTAAAGAAATTGTAGTGTTAAATGTTAATACATCTACCATTAATAAGGAAATACTAGAAAATGAGTAGGACAATTTAAAAGCTTCCATGATAGAGCTAGGAGAGGATAAATCTAAGGAAAATAAAGTTATAAAAAATATTGAGTAGAATAATAAGACCTACTCCTAATACAGGTAAGGCAAAAAGAGGAAAACCCTCAAATTATCAAGTAAGATCGAGATAAGCAAGAGCAAAAATAGAGAAAGGAACACAAACTAAATTGGTTTAACTTCTCTATACCAAACAATAAAATAATATTGGTAATTCATAGATGGGGCTAGTAGCCCTTATTGAGACATGATTACCATCGTATGTATCAAAGACCTCTATTTAAGTAATAAGTCTGATATCCTTTGTATCCAAGAAAGTAAAATGATAAAAGAAGTTTCCAAAACTATGAAAGCAATATGGGTGATATGTTAATGGGATGCTATAGATTCTAAAGTAGTAGCAAGGGGAATTCTAACTTGTTGGAATCCTATTAGAACCTCTAGTGTAACCATTTAAAAAATTAGGCATTGGATAGCCTCTTTAGTCACATGCTTCTTTGTAGATATTTATTTCATCCTTATCAAAGTCTATGGACCTACAACTCAATTAGGCATATTAGAAGTTTAGAGTGGGATTGAAGCCTTTATGAGAAGTAGAGACCAAGAAACTTGATTCATGATTATAAGATATTTTAATACCATAACCAAGCTAGATGAAAATTTTGGGGGACTTAGGAAACTAACCCAAAGTATGAGAGTGTAGACACCCAAAAAGTGTCAATTTTGTAACCATATAAACTCTTTTTTCTAATCAATCCATTAAAAAAATTAATTTCAAAAAATCCTATAAACCTCTCAAAAATTCCTAATTTCATCTCAAATTCCTATAAATCTCTCTAAAATCCCTAATCCTCTTTGTAATTCTTCTAATTCTATCCAAAATTCCCTAATTCCTCACTAATTCATCTAATTTCTTTTAAATCCCCTAATCCTCTTTCTAATTCTTCTAATTCTCTCCAAAATCCCCTAATTCCTCTCTAATTCATCTAATTCTCTCTAAATCCCCTAAACATTTCTCAAATTTCTCTAATTCTCTTCAAAATCCCCTCATTCCTCTTTAATTCATCTAATTTCTTCTAAATCCCCTCTCCAATTCTTCTAATTTCCTCTAAATTCCTTACCCCCCTATAATTTCTCTAAATTCCCAAAATCCTTCTAAATCCCTCTAATTCTTCTTCAATTCTTCTAAAAATCCTGCTAATTCCCTTAAATTTCTTAAATACCTAATAAAAGCCCCAAATCCTGAAATTATCCTAAAAAATCCCAAAAGACACAATTAATCCCTAATATTTAATCAACCCCCCTAATAAAAGTCATAATCACTTTCAAATCCTTAGTCAAATCCTTAATAAATTTCTTAAATCCCCAATAAAAACCCCCAAATCCCCAAAAATCCTAATTCTTTCCCAAATACCTTATCAAATATCCTAGGAAATATCCATAATAAATTCCTAAATCCACTTGGCAATTTTGTATGAATTTAAAATGCCCCAAGTCCCTAGTCAAACCCCCTAATAAATACCTCTAGTAAATCCCTAAATCTTTCCAAATCCACCTTGTAGTTTTCATGAATCTAAAATTCCTCCACATCTCCAATGCTCCATCATCACTTTCCATGCCCATTTATGACACTTGGGAAGGGTGAAAGTCCTCTCCCACCCAAGTGCATTAATAAGACTTGATGTGCACATGCCACTTGGGTGGGTGAGGACTCTCCTCTCCCAAGGCCATTAATAGTGGAAGGTGCACATTCCTCCAAATAAAAATATCTATATTTTCCTTGTCCTCCACACCTGCCACATGGTTGCCACCTCACCTCCTAGTCACCCCCTTATCCCTTGCAAAATTTCTAGATATCCCCCCCTCATTTCTTCATTTGCATAAGAAACTTGAACTCACTAGCCAAAACTTTATTAGAATTGCTCTAGCCCTTTACCCATTTGTGTGTGCTTAAGCCTCTTAGAGTGATCATCCTCCTTTTTGTGAGCACAAAAAAACCATGGAATGAAGATATCTTGAAGCATACCTCCACATTCTTCTCGAAGCTACTCTCAAATAGAAGATCAAACTTACACCATACTAACACCAAAGTCTCCCAATAGTTCATAGAGGGGCTATACAAAATCTTAGCACCACTCGAGCAGCAAGGAGACAACCACCTACTCCTTGGTAGTTAGTAGACCCAACCACTAGCCCCCATGGCAGTCAGTAGTCCCAAATACCACCCCTAGGAATTTGGATCCTAAGACCAGAAGTAGACATCAAATTAGCAATAGAAATGTCAACAAGGTAAGGAAGGTAAGTTTATTCCTTTAGTCAATATTTTTAGAGCTTTTGTATTTACATTTCCATGGATTTGGATCAAACCAAAGTGGGCCATCTTGATGTTGTTGACTACTTTTTGTGGGTTGTGTGTAGGTGCCATGGAATATTATGCAGCCTAGGATGGAACAACAACTGTAGCTATTGAAATCCATCCACCCTTTGGATGTGACAAGAGAAGTTCATTGAAGCACCATTTGGATTATACAGTATAAAAGAGGATTTATATACTTTGGGGACCCTATTGTAAACCCAAGAGGGCCATTTGTAAAAAAAATATCATGTAACACATTTGTTTTTTGGTAGATAAGATACTATAGCATAATACTGAGTTTTACAGGTTGACCCAAAACCTTTTACAAAAATCATCCTAGGGTTGTTGATGAACATGTCCTCACTAAGGATCCTATATATATAAAATCTACATGCCGCCAAAGTCATTACATCCGGTAAGGCACATAGCCTGTTATCAAAAGGAAACTTCCCATACAACATTCTAGGTATACCCACATATTTTATTTAATATAAATGGTGCACTTTTATTTATCACTTTTATGGTGATCATGGTGCGACCTTACTAACCCATGATACACTAGGAATTTCTTTTCTTTTATAGATTGTAGAAGTAGGTGTTTCTTGTTGCTTTCTATTCTAGCATATGTTGTATGTTTCTTTTGGGATATTTAATGATCTTTTGTTTATCTTACTTTGCTTGCTAATTTTATTGCTTTCTATTTGTCTCACAGGTCTAAAAACACATCAAAGTCATCCTTACATAAGGTAGATTGAGGTTCACCCTATCAGCCTCCTCTCATCTGTAATCAGCCTCAATCGCTAGCCCCTAATGGTTAGCAATCCCAACTACTAGGGCCTAGATGGTTGGCTAATCCCACTTGTTGTTGCTTAGATTCATGCCCACAAGTCAAGTATAGTTCTAAAATAACCCATTACAATAATCCCAAGGTGTGTATGAATCCTTATCACCTTATCATGCATCAAATTTGGGGTGTCTAAGGTATGTCACCTTCCCCTTTTGTCAAGCATCATCATTTTTATTTCAAAATCTTAGTTTTATTTTACAAAATTTGACTTCTTGTTGACTAGGCTTGCAATCAACTTGTTAGATAGGTCTATCATTAGTTTGTCATCAAGATTGGGGTATCAAGGTTAGTCACCTTCCCCCTTCTTCTTAGCACATCATCACTTAGTCTTAGTTTCTCTTGCAACAATCAAGTTTCTTCTTAGTTAGGTTCTATCATCCACTTGTTAGTTAGGTTTTTCTTTCAATTGGTCATCAAATTTGGGGTGCTTAAGGTTTGTCACCTTTCTCCTTTGAAAAGCATCATCATTTCCTTACTTAGGTCTTATTTTTAATCTTTTGTTAGCTAGGCTTCTTCTTAACTTGCAAATTAGCTTGTTGTCCTTTGGTATTTGGTTGTTTTCTTTGTGTATTTTGACTTTTCATTTTAATTTGTTACTCTCTATTTTTGTTTCCATCACAAAGCATATTTAATCATTTTTTTGTATTATTTTGCATGGAAGACTTGGCTAAACTGTCCTCTAGGAAGCAAACAACCATAATTATTTGGCAGAGTCAACAAAAATCTCTTACGAAACCAACCACCACCCCCTGTTGGTTAGAAATGTCAACTTCCACCCCCATGTTGGTCTAGATTCCTGAGACAATCTAGACCACAGAGATAAACCAACAACTTATCCCAACTCCACCAATATTATAGTATCATAGGTTAGAGATTTTTATCCTCATTTTTTAGCCTAAAACAACATCATTCATTTGCCTTATTTATCATATTTCTTTTCAATTTTATAGCTTAGTTGTATTTCCATCCCTTATCTTATTTGTTCTTTCTTATTCACTATCTTAGTTTACTTGCTTTACTTTTCCTAGCATAGGTGCTTTCCTCTTTCTTAGCTTAGGTGCTTTACTTTCACTAGCTTAGTTGCTTTACTTTTCCTAGCATAGTTCCTTTCATTTCCTTAGAGTAGGTGCTTTTAAGTTCCTTGGCATAGTTCCTCCTAATTTTCCTTATTGTTAGTTGCTTTTCATTTTCCTTATCATAGTTGTTTTCATCTTTTTAGCATAGTTGCTTTTATTTCCATAGCATAGTTATTTTCATTTCATTAGCATAGTTGTCTTCATTTCCTAGCAAAGTTGCTTTTTCATTTTCTTAGAATAGTTTCTTAGCATAGTTACTTTCATTGTATTAGCATAGTTATTTTCATTCCCTTTAACATAGTTGTCTTTCAATTTTCTTAGCATAGTTTTTCTCGAAATTTTTTAGCATAGTGGCTTTTATCTTCATAGATTAGTTACTCTTCATTTGCATAGATTGGTTGCTTTTAATGCTTATAGAATAGTTATCTTTCATTTTCTTAGCATAGTTTATTTTTCTTAGAATAGTTTTTTCCAAGTGTCTTTCTTTCTTCCATAGTATAGGTTCATCATCATCCTTTTATTCATTATCATAGTTCTTTACCTTCTTCATCTAGATTAAATTAGAATAGAATTAGTCACCCAACTAGTTGTACTCCATAAATCATAGTCCTATCATCATTCTATCAAGTTGTCCCTACTTTTATCTTTCCTATAACCTACCTCTAGGTCCAACCATTTGCCCCTTAGTGGTTAGTAGTCCCAAATGCCACTGGTGGTTAGCAACCACCATTCCCATGGTAGTTAGAAATATGAATTATCTAACTCTAAACTATCATACCCAGGGTCATTTTATAGCCTTCCCTTCCCGCTTTATCTATTTTATCACTAGTTTATATCTCTATTCTTCTAGAAACTTCTCTTTATTTCCCCCATTCCTCCAAATTTAGGGTTGTCACTTTCCCTCTTATTTAGCATAGATTATCTTCTTCTTCCATAGAATTGGTTGCTTCCTTCTCTAAGCATAGGCTTCTTCCTTCTATTTTAGCATAGGTTTTCTCCTTTTCTCTTTGCTTCTAGGATAGATCCCCTCTCCTTTCTTAGTTAGTATCCTTCCTTATCACTCTTGCCTAGATTAGTTTTTTTTATTCATTATTTTATATATTAGGTCTCTTTCCATGTATTTTCTTGCTTTCTTAGATTAGTTTTTATTTTCATGTATCACTTGTTTCCCTAGGTTAGGTTTCTTTCCTACAATATACTTGCTTTCATAGATTAGTTTTCCTTTTCATGTCATGTTATTTCCTAGCTTAGATTTCATTTAATGTCATATATTAGCTTTTATTTTATGCTTTTGTCTTCCTTTCTTAGGATAGTTTTCTTTCATGCACTTTCCTTTTGCTTTCATTTTTGTTTCCTATGCATAGGTGTATGTGAGTCCTTACCACCTAGTTAATCACCTTGGGGATCATAGGTTTGTCACCTCTCTCCCCATCAATTGCTTTTGTTTTTGTTTCTTAGGCTTACGTGTGTGTGAGTCCTCACCACCTAGTCAATCACCTTGGGGACCACATGTCTATCACCTCTCTTCCCATCAATCACTTTTATTTTTGTTTCTTAGGCTAGTTTTCATTTCATGCAATTGTCTTTAATTTCTTAGACATATATTTCTTTTTGTGTCTTGTAATTTGCTTTCTTAGATTATATTTGCCTTCATATTTTTTAAACTTATTTTTTTTAGACTGTAATTTACTTTCCAAAATTCATTAGCTCTTAAGATTTTGCATCGCATCCTAGATAGACAATAAGGATTCTATATTAGTATTTACATTTAGTGTATGTACGCTTCTACATCTCACATCTCTAGGATAATTTCTACTTGTGCGTCGTAGATAGGAATCCTAAAAAATACCAAATATTACATACTTTACATAATTTAATAACAACAACCAATGACATTGGACATCATGCCCAACCATTGGTTGATCCCTTCGACACCATAGTTTAGATTTCATAGTTTCTTAGATCTCATCATAGATAAATAGGTTAACCTTAGGATTAGATCAAGATAATATAAGGATAGATGTCCTTGCTCATAGGACTTAATAATTATTGGATGCACAACTATCATTTTTGACCTAGCCTAATCGAGGGTGAAGCGAAATCCAACTAGACGATCACAAGTTCTAAACAGCGTTGCCTCTATTGGAGTTTTACTTTCCATTTTAGGATACCCAAAGCTAAAACTACCCTAGGAAATCATTTCTTAGTCAAATGTTACTTCTCATAGAGGAGTGTGCATAAACACACCCCTATAGATACCACACCATCCACCCCCTTTTATAGAACCTAGGGTTAGGATGCATCAAGACACACAAAAAAAAATCAAATCAAAAAACACCCAAAAACTTCCAAACAATATCAAATAACAAAAACACACTCACTTAAACATCAACATCCTCATTGATTGTTTGTTTTCTTGTTTGTTTCTTTATTTGTATAGATAGCATACTTCTTTCATGAAAACCATCAAAAACCACCACTAAAGTCATCAGAACACCCCTACACACTCATTTCATTTTTTTGCCACCTATTCCTACCTTTATCTCCTTTGTAACTTACCTCTAGACTCAATCGTTTGATCCCTAATGGTTAACAATGGTGGTCATCTAACATCAAACTATCAATAGTCATGGTCGTCATCCCTTAGATAATCATACCTAGGGTAAGTTTATTTATCCCTAACTCTATCTTGACCACTCCTCCACATATTTTCCTATCCTTGATCATTTTATGGTTCAGACCCATAGCTAAGCCAAAGCTCAAGTGCACCCTCCCATGGATCATTTTGAGTTGATACCTAATCCCTTGGTAACTCCTCCAACCCATTTTGGGGAGATGCCTCTCACCCCATCTAGTACCCTCTCTACCATCCATACTATCCCATATCCAATTACCAAGGCCTATTCTTGACCCTCATATCCTAATCTATGTCTAGAGTATCAGGCCACCTCTACCACTCTAACCAAAATCCTTATTAATAGAACCACTTTGTCCTCATTGCATCAATCAACCTCATGTCTTCCACATCTTCCTCCAACACCATATCTTCCCCCTCTCCTCCCAAAATCCCATCCTTTATCTCATGCCCTTTACATGACCCAACACCCATAACTTTTCCACTCATCCTCTCCTCTTCCTCCACTTTTATCCTATCCATGTTCTTATCCCTACCAACTTAATCTTAACCATGATGTCAAACCATTCAAACATATGTATTCCACTCCAAATCCACTCCCAATTGATATAAACCAAATCATGGTCTGACTTAAAAATATTAAGCTACAATAAAGTCATCAAGGAACCTCCACATCACTCTTAAAATATTCCTCAATCCAATCATCCTCCACTCCTCGTTCATCATATCAACCTGCCAATCAGCCTCAACATCCTTGTCATCCACCTTGTACCTGAATTCTCCTATTGTAGCCACTATCAATCATATTTTAAAAATTGTATGATGCAAAAACAATCTCTTTACCTGAGATTTGCCTAGAGAAAAACAACAAGCACAAACCTAAATGGTATAAATAAAACCACTATTGCATCGACCATCATCAAACAGGTCATGACATTGATGACTATAAATATTTCAAGAATCTAGTACAATATCTACTAGAGCATGGAAAATTAACCATCTCATTGACATGGCCTTGCTCCCAATGGCTCCATTATTCTTTGATCTCCTCTTCATCAATTGGCTTCTTTCACCTATCCACATCTTACATATAACCACCACCTAAATTCGCACACTCCCGATCACAAACCATCACAAATCACCTTATTGCTTCAGTTGGATGACACTACCTTATAAATGTTATCATAAATTTTCTTAGTATCCAACCCTCAATTTTGTAATCAACATATCTCCTAGAACCTTTTCCAAGAATATTATTAGCCCCCTCTGTTGGGGTAAAATCAAAAGTTCTCTTCTCCAATCAAAACTCTAATCCACTACTAATTTGATATGCTCCATGTCTATGTTCTTACAATTTTCCATGCCTACGCTACATTGAGGTGGCTACTTAAGACTACTTACAATCGATTCTTAGCATCTTGATAAAATCTACCATATGGCTGGCTTGCTTGCCAAATAAAATAGCCTCAACAAGTTGTCAATGACAAAGTTTAAATATATTTATCCCTTCCATCATTGGGGTATCTCACATTGATCATGATTTGAGATAATCTTATGTCTCCTCCTCAAGTGTCACTTTGGTCCCCTTTCATCCATCATTGACCACCATCATCATCTCATAACTCATCGATTTTGCTCTAGCTTCTCCTTCTTCTTTACCTATCCAACCTCCTTCATATCTTCTTTGATAGGTTCCACATCATGGTTGTACAATCACACTTCAAGAAGCTATGTATTAGCAGTTTTTTTCTTTTCCTTCTTGCCCTCCACCTTTCTTTTATTTCACCCCTTCCTTTTCTTATCCTTTTTATCTCCTCAAATATTTCTTTGTTTGTCATCTCTCTTCCCTTAATGCGTTTCTAGTCTAGAGGAATCCATCCTCTTTCAAAATCACCCTCTAGTTCAGGGGAGTCATCCATATTTCAAATCTAATTTTGTATCTGGGGGAATGGAAATTCTCTTCATTTCCACTTTTTATGACATAACATGGATCCCAAATTTCTCTTTATCTTTCTTCATCATTAGTCATATTCATCTAACCATTCCTCAACATTCTTCATTTTCTTTATCATAACTTCTGCAATGCACACTTTCAATGCCCCATAAATTATTTCCCATGCTATCTTTCTTCTCTCCAGCTTTTCCCCCTTTTTCATTTCTATCATCCTATTCATAACCATTCCTTCTTGACTAGGGGAGTCATCCCTTCTTCCATCTAATATTTTGCCTAAGGGAGTTCACCCTCCCTCCATGACATCAATTTATTTATGTTATGTCTATTCATTGCATTTATTCATCCCATTCATCCATTATAATCTCGTATAAGGCTCATATAATGCTAATTTAATCTCTTTTTGGTTCCATGTATGTGTCTCCTAATTTAGATTAGCATAATTAATTGATATAAATCAGTTGTACATATTGTATCCTTTTATGTATCATATCATATTTGATCATGCATCATGTCGTTTTGTTCATTGTCTTGTGTACCAATTATCTCTCTTTTGTTTGTTCATCACACACCTCACTTTATTCCATCTTCCCAATATCTTAGGTTGCTCAAACATACAAGTCATTTTTGTTATTCAACCATACTTAGTGTTCCACTCAACCTTTATCAAACTTCATCAATTCTTAAGGTGATATATGCCTTCCCTGGCTTCCTCAAATTCTCTCTTAAACCACACATATTAATCATATTACGAGTCTAGGGAAGACGAATCCATACATATCTCTTGCCATAAAGTGAACAGTTTCCCCTACTCATCCTATCATGCGCATAATATAAACCTAAGGATTCATCATGCATGCAAAAAAAATATTTTTAATCAAATCATGGATCCTTAAGAATTTTAGATGCCTCCATCAAGGCTATACATGCTTGGCTAGCAATGGAGTTACATCAAAGGATTATGGGACTATCTCCATTGGGGCTATAGACACTTGACCGATAGTGGAGTATACCCTTCACATGATGACATGCCTATCACATTAGCGATATTATTTTGTATAAACCTATGACCACTCATAGATGAGCTTGCTTATATTGGCTTGAACTACACTTGGGCAGTCCAACCTCACTCAAAATTGGAAATGAACCTTCACTACACACTTTTTTTCCTTGAGATACTTGAATATCTACGATTATCTAGATCTCTACAAGATACTAATTGACTACTAGATGAACTTTATTGGTACCACTAGTGTGTTGAGTTTTTTGAAACACTTCCAAAATCCAAAATTCCTAAGACATTTGGGGCAACATGTATCTTGTAGATCTTCATCACTCATTGTACACATAACTTCATATTTCTATTTATATTTTATCTCATTAGTCATTTTATAGATATTATTAGGACCACATATTGTCTTCATTCCTTTCTTATGTTCAATGTTCGTTGTGATTACCCACTCTGACGTTATACCATTATGTTATTATGACTATGTGTATCCTTGGTTAATTGCACTAATTTTTATAAGGAAATACATATACATCTACCAAAAATATGATCAAATATACAACTATAAGTCACTACACATCATCATCCATCACATCTACATATCAAATCCATGTCATCTAACATGTCAAATTTATACAACCACATGCATCCATCAAGCACCAAAATCTAAATACCCTAAATACATGTGTAACACCATCCATACATCACATTATATCATATCAACCATCCACTCATAATAATATCTCTATCATGAACCAATAACCATAATCCCTTACATATCCATCTATGTACATCATACTCTTCTATACCAAAAAAATAAATAAATAAATAAGACATCATGCTACGTTTCACTCTTTGACCAACTCATATTCATTCTTCCATTGCCCATGCCACATCAACTTCATTGCTATCATATACTTCTTTCCCCATCAACTCGTAGCTTTAAGGGATAGGTATTACCCATAAAACTTTATCTCAAACAAGTTCAATACCCAAACATCCAATCTTGGAGTCGCATGTGTTCAAGAATATTTTCCTAAGGATATCATTAGCCTTCCTCTGTTGAGGCAAAAGCATTACTTCTCTTCTCAAACCAAAAATATAATCCATTATTGATTTGATACATGTCATGCCTATGTTTTTATGGTTATCCATGTCTATGTTACATTGAGGTGGTAACTTACGACCACTTACGATTGATCCGTAGCATCTTGAGGTAACCTACCATACGCTTGTCCTACTTGATAAATCAAAGTATGCTCAATAGTCTATCAAAGATAAAATTTCAAGGGTATTTATCCATTCCATAATTGGGGCATCCTAAATTATCCTTGATTTAATATAATCTTATGTCACCCTCCTCAAGCCAAAATTTATTTTCATCACTCGTCAATCATCATCATCTATTCAATATCATCCATCACCAATCCAATTAGTCGATGTCATCTATTTTTTCACCACATTGTGTTCACACACAACATCGTATAAAAGGGGTAAATATAGACACCAAAAATATGTCATATTGTAATCCCCTAAAAATCCAAATTTTGATTGATTTTGCAATTCCCTAAATCCCTCTAATTTCTTTAATTTTCTTCAAAATCCCAAATTCCTCTCAAAACTCTCTTTAAATATTCCAAATTCACCTTATATTTCATCTTCCTTTCAAATATCTCTTTAATTCCCCTAAATATTTCTAAATTCCTCTATTTCCTCTTTAATTCCCCTAATTTCCCTAAATTCCTAATAAATTCCCCAAAATCCATAATTAATACCTAATCCTTGATCACCCCCCCTAATAAAAGCCCTAATATCTTTCAAATCCCTAGTCAAACCTTTAATAAATTTCCTAAATACCCAATAAAAGCCCCCTAATACCCAAAATTCCTAATTCTTTCCCAAATCTCTAATAAAATATCCTAGTAAATATCCATAATAAATTCTCAAATCCACTTTGCAATTTTGTATGAATTTAAAATTCCCCAAATCCCTAGTCAAACCCCCTAATAAATGCCTCTAGTAAATCCTTAAATCCTTCCAAATCCACCTTGCACTTTTCATGAATTTAAAATTCCTCCACATCACCCTAGGTTTCCACATCCCCATGCTCCATCATCACTTCCCATGCCCATTTATGACACTTGGAAAGGGTGAAATTCCTCTCCCATCCAAGTGCATTAATAAGACTTGATGTGCACATGCCACTTGGGTGGGTGAGGACTCTCCTCTCCCAAGGCCATTAATAGTGGAAGGTGCACACCTACCACATGGTTACCACCTCATGCCACCTCACCTGCTAGTCACCCCCTTCTCCCTTGTAAAATTTCTATAAATCCTCTCTCATTTCTTCATTTGCATAAGAAACTTGAGTTTACTACCCAAAACTCTACCAAAATCACTCCAGCTCTTTACCCCTTTGTGTGTTCTTAAGCCTCCTAGGGTGATCATCCTCTTTTTTGTATACACAAAACAACCATGGAATGAAGATATCTTTAAGCATACCTCTAAATTCTTCTTAAAGTTTCTCTCAAACAGAAGGTCAAACCCACACTAGAATCTCCCAGTAGTCCATAGAGGGGTCATACCAAATCTCAGCACCACCAGAGTAATAGGGAACCAATCGCCTGCCCCCCTAGCAGTTAGCAGACCCAACTGCCAACCCCCCTGGCAATTAGCAATCCAAACTGCCACCCTTGGATGGTTGCATTCTAAGACTAGAAGTAGACATCAAATTAGTAGAAAATAGGTAAGCAAGGTAAGTTTATGAAGTTTTGTAACATTTTAATGCATTGTTATTCATTTAATCAATGTTTTTAGAGCTTTTGCATTTGCATCTCAATGGATTTGGGTCCAACCAGGGTGGGCCCTCTTGATGTTATTAACTACTTATTTTTGGTCATGTGCAAGTGCCATGGAGGAGTATGCAACCTAGGATGGTCCAACCATCGTGGCTATTGAAACCCATCCACCCTTTGGATGTGATAAGAGAAGGCTATTGAAGCACCATTTGGGCTATACATTATAAAAAGGGATTTCTCCACTTTGGGGACCCTATTGTAAACCCCGAGAGGGCCATTTGTAAAAGAAATATCATTTGTAACACATATTTTTTGTAATTAATGTAAATGATGCCTTTTTAATTGTTATATAGAGATTCCTCATCTTTTATTTAAAATAATAATCTATGTGAGGTTGATTTTAAAGAAGACAACTATACATGGACCAAAACACGAGAGGCTAAAACCTAATAGAAAAAAAATAGACAAATGTATTCTCTTAGATCATTGACTAGATGAAGAGACTTGTGCTAAAATTAATACCTTAACAAGAATTGGTCCATATCATTGGCCAATAATAGTTAAAATGGTGGAAGTGAATTAAAAAAATATCATATTTTAAATATGAGCAGATGTGGGAATATCATCCTCGATTTATTGATATGATAGCACAAACTTATAATTCTTCAAGAAATGGTGGGTTGTTTACACATCTAAAACAAATTAAATCTATGTCACCTAGGTTAAAAGAATGGAACAAGAATACTTTTGGAAATATTTTTTAGAAGAAAGAACTAAAAGATAAACTTTCAAAATTTCAAAAAGGTGATCATAATAATCCAAGCTTAGAGGAAAGGGAGTTACTTAGTGAATATCATAATATTTTGAGAAGAGAAATTTTGGATATTAAAATCAAGACAGACTTGGTTAAAAGGAGATAAAAACACGTAATTTTTTCATAGGATGGCAATAGCACATGTTGGGATCCAAATTGACATCAAGCAAAACTTGATATTGTGACTATCTATCTTCTAGATTTCTGATTAGGCTTGCACCCACTATTCATAGCTCAGAACTCAACATTGTATGGACAAAATATTACTCTAATCCAACCTTCAGAGTAAGTTGGTTTCTTTTCAACTGATAGGGTTTTGACTCAATTAAGTTTAGTAATTGTTTAAGAGATAGGGATAAAAAAGGGTTTAGGATTAAGAAATATAACTAAAATAGTGGCTACATAGAGCTAACAACATAGGCATCCACAAGAAAAACCTTTCAACAAATCATTTCCAGTGTCCCACACTCAATATCAACAGCACCCAGAAACAGAGTAATCTTCATCAAGAAACACAAAATAGAGATATACTCCAAAAAAGATATTTTAACATCCACAATACTAATAATCCAATTTAGCATAACAAGATCAATATTTATATTTAACAAAAATGAACTTCTTGCGAGCATAGATTCAATTACGAAAAGGTTTCAATTGCTCTAAAGCTAGTAATTCAATAGTAGAGTAAACTAACCATAGCAGCATTAACAGAAAAGTAATTCACAACTTGAATCTCTTCAAATAAATATTGAAGACACTAATTCTCGAGTCAAAAATCAAAGTAATGCTCCTTCTATTGATTTGCAGAATATGTTACATAGTAGGGCAAGCAAACACTCTAGAGTCGACCCAAAAAATGAGGGTTCGACCTCCAGATCGGTAGAATGCTGAGGTGGTGTTATTGCATTCACATTTGAAGCCCAAAAAGTTCGTGTGATATCGCACACCATAGTAGCTCGACTCTGCAACTTACTCGATCAATAATGGCAGTTAGGCTCCAGGTCGTTAGATTCTAGATCTAAGTCATCTATCTTTCTTGGGGACTTCATCTAGCTGTAGATATGTAATTTCCTAAGTTCTTGTTTATTGGCTCCATAGACATTTTGTCTGCCTGCTTGAATCAACTGTTTCTTATTTACAAATACCTTGCTTTTGTATACCTAAGAAAGTTTCAGCATAAACTTGACCGTTGATTCACTTATGAACAATTACGATTAAATCTCAAAAATGCTTGAAGACGAGTGGCTTAGAATATGTCATTGAGCTGCTCTTCCGAAAGGCTTGTCACTTGAATAGATTTTTTTGACTAGTGGTATGGAGCACATCATAAAAATACACTATGCTTTGAGTGGAATAGAACATATCGCCAGACTGCTCCCTTTAGTTCTTAAAACTAATTAATTCATTTTCACGTCTGCGACGTAGAACACTTTGTTCATAGCTCACTCCTTAAAATATATTCCTTGAAGTTTTGATCAAAGTTGATCATGAAATAGAGCATATCACCAGGCCACTCATGAAATAATGTAAAATAACCTTTCATGAGACTTTGCGTTGCACTGCTACTTTGTACTTTATTTCAAGCATCTTGACCTCTTTGACCAGTAGCATGGAACATGTGTCCTAATCTGCTCTAAATGAAAATGAATATCAATGACATAAAACACTTTAAAAGTTAGTCATTTTATTGTGCAGGCTAAGGCAATCTGTGTTGGTTCACTAATCGAAGAATGATGAAGTTAGCCTTGACCTAAGTTGACAACGGTGTGGAACATGTTGTGCTGCTATAAAATGCACTAAGTATTGAGCAGTTGAGAACATGTCTTCTTACCTTAGAAAAAAATTTGTATTCCGCTCTACCAAAGTGATCGCAATGCAAGTTTGGTTGTTCCGCTAGTAGCGTGTAACATTTTGTGCTATGTCACTAAAAAATACACAGTATGTTGACTGGCTAGGAACATCTTCATGCCTTAGAAAATATTTTCAAAATTTTTCTAAGGATATGGCCATTTTGGGTCTACATTCTGGTGCCTCTCAGGTCGATTTGCTTGCAAAGTCGACGAACTCATAATCTTATCCATTGGAAATTAGGAGTCAAAAAATTATGTCCATGAGCAATGCTTCATAGAATAATTTCTATATGATCATTACCCTCTAGGATATTTGTGAAAACATTCAGAGGGTAACGGCTCATATGGATATCATACTAGAAACAATGATCCTCACCACTCCTTTCGACTGAAACTTCTCCATGTCAAGTAAAATAGAGCTATGCTCTCCCTCATAAGCTTGACTGACATGATCAAGATATCTTCATGGAATTTTTATTTTTTTCACTTTTGCATCATGCTTGTATAATTGTTCTCTAACTATTTCAAAATAAAAAACAATATACAACACTTTTTACATGAATAAAAATAATAATTAAGTTACAAGACTTTCAACCCCAGCTTATTTATTTGCTAAATTTTGACCATTGAGCTATTCTTTCTGTGCTTCCTCATTTTCTTCAGTAACTTTATCTGATTTTTTTTCTTCCTACTGAGTTGCTTCTTCATCGTTGCCTTCCTGATCCTAGTCAACTTCTTTTCTTAGGAAGCTTCTTCTTCTTGATCAGCTTCTTCTTCTGGTGAAACTTATTGTCGATCATTAGGCTCTGCATTAGTCCTAAAAATTTGAATCATCAGTTTCAGAGTATGCAAATCTTGACTCCAAATTGCCTCAGAAGGGTTGAAAGTCTCCTTAAGTTTTTTATGAATGAACTCTAACTTAGAGTTCTACTCATAAGTTGTAGATATTCCTTCATTCACCAGGTCCTCCATAAAATCCTTAATCCTGGTTAAATATTTTATCATCTAAGAGACCTGTTCTTGATAAATTGGCTCCTCCCAGGCATCTACGTTAGATTTTTCCTAGATGATTTGATATGGATATTTAGTGGTATATAGTTAAATTTAATAAAATCTTTTATAGATTTTATTAAATATTGGAATGCATTCTTGAAAGTTTGTAATATCAGAAATTGTTGGTTTATTAATAGATAATCTATTATACCTATTTATGCTTGTAAATTTAATAAAATCACATTCAAGATTTTTGGTTCCTATTAATTGGTATCAGAGCCTTCTGGGATTCTGACCTGTGAGGGGATTTCCCTCATGGAAATCCCCCTCATTTTTTTTTTTTGCATTTCATCTTGTACTACTATTCTATTTTGGTTTACTTGGACGCATTTCAAGCATTATTTATGCTTTTGTGCCCATGATCCTGATTGGCCTCCCTTTTTGCATGGCTCTTTGTTCCCTAAAGTAGGGTAGGTTTTCACATTTAACAAGATCGGTTTTAGTTTCTCCATCATCACCGATGATAGATCATCAACTCTTAGCAATTTAAATAATTTTAGTCATTACATCATCGTTGATAGTCTATCGACTTCTACCAAAGTAGACATCGTGTTGTGAGCCATTTTTTGGTCATGTCGGTGGGCCCTTCAGATCATACAGATTGTAATATTTTGAAACAATAGAGATTGTATTCATCATCATAGAGGTATTGAAGCCCTTGTGACCTAAGCTAATACCCTTTGTCATTGAATTCATGAATGAAGTCTATACTAAGATGAACATATTTTATTTTGTAGGTCTTGTTCATGGTCACATCAATATAGAGGATCACCGAGAAAATCCCTATGGATAATCTCATTGTGTGAAGGTGGAGGACCCCGTAAACAAGAGGATTGCTCCCATGAGCTTGTGTTCCCTAGTCCATTTCCACAAGCATCACCAGTCTCTCCTAGAACATTATGACAAATCAAGTCCTAGAACACTGTGACGTGTCACCGAAGGTGATCAATGTCTTCGGCTCAAAGGACATAACTATACCTAACATGAAAATATGATGGGAGAAACCACAATGGCAATTTCTCAAAGCTCGATTAGTGACCCCCATAAGATCCACCAGTATTTTTGGTGTGCTCATACACCCTACTCCTTTTGGAGGAGTTTTCTCAATAGCTTACTACTCGTATCGGTCCTTCGTTGTAATCCATCAACCACATAGTAATTTATCCACGTATTCATTATGATGTTCTACCATCCAAACAGCATGTGGTTGTTTCAGTACCATGTAGCTGGTCACCAAAATATTCTTCAACATTATTTATGATTAATAAAAGTGAGGGACGTAATCCGTGATTTCACCCTCTATGGGTGACATTGATAACCGTCATCAAAGGATTCACTCGATGGTGAATTACCTAAAAAGATTAAGTTTTTCTATAGACTGTAACTTGGTGCCCTCGAACGACATTGATAGTGGAGTCGTGATTTGGCCATCCCTGTTGATATTTCCATAATATGTCCAAGGTGTTTGATGAATTGTTGTTTTTATTGATGAGATGTAGCATATCTGCTCTCATTGGCTATGAATTATGGTTTGTAACCAATTGGTACATACAAATCTATGGCGCATGTATGGGTAATTGTGCTTGCTTTCTTACCTTCACGTTGGAGGAAAAATTCCACTACTTGGACCCCACCATTGGTGGGCACGCATGCTCTACATGCACTTGGAGGATTTGTGCAATGTTGTTTTATTTGATAAGTGATCAAAATTCTTGTTGAGGGCTTTCCTGATATTAAATTCTTGTTCTATGGTTTTGAGGGTGGACATCAATATCTCATAAAGAAAATATATTGTTTTTGCTAGCCCTACAATCATGTGGCATATCATTGATCGATGTTGACCCTTCACAAATGATTTGGTATAATCCATAGATTCTCATCGAGCATTTGAGCATTGTTCATTTTACCCAGAATATTTTTGGTGCATATTCTCTTGTCACAATTGTAAAGGGATATTTTTTTTCCTTTTATGTTGCTGCTGAAGAGACCTACTATTTTTCTCACTTTTGAGGCTTGATATTGTTGCAAGTATAGGCTTGCATATAGTCTTTGGAAAGCTCTTTTCGAGTTGGTTCCAATAGGACTATAATTTTATAAATATCTTCTTGACCTTATGGTGCTCAAAATATTGTGTTGTTTAAATATTATTTTATAAAAATATCTTGTAAGATGGAGTGCATTCTCGGTTGAACCAAACACTCCTTAAAATCCACCATCATCTTAGAGACTTTTTGGAGTGCATTCTCCTTCATAAGACCTTTGGCCCTTGCTATGTGATCATTGATATCACATGGGTACTCCACACATTGGAGTAGTCTTTGCCCCTAGTAGGCTTGTCTCTTCATGGATTTTTCAGCTTCTAGCACCATATCAAGCATCGCTTCCACATCTCCAAAGACTACAAAGATTTTGACACTTCGAACCACAACTACTTCTAAAGACTACAGAGCCTTGACACTTCAAAAGCTTCTTCTTCTCAATGTTATGCTTTTGTAATAAGGAGTACAGTTTGATGGTACCCGACACTCTATTCTATGCCTTGTTTTGGATCCCCATGATTTGTGCCTTTTTTCTACTGACGAGATGTGACTTCAAATATTGAAAGATATTTTTTACAAGACCCTTTTTAAGCATAGTAGTGCTCATTCCTACATGCTAGGCATAGTAGTGCTCACTCCTACATGTTAGAGGTTGACCCAAGAGGCAATAAACCTTGAGATCCCATTGGGCTTCCTAAATGGACCCTTTTGAGCATGTTTTTCGCTCATTGTTGCACCCTTTGATGGAGTTGTGGTGATCTCCTTGGGGATCTTGTACATCATATATCTCTCTTCTTTTCTAAACCACTTTGGAGGATTTCATTTTTGGGCACTTCTATTTGTAAATATCTTCTCTTCCACTTCCTTGTACAAGCATTGGAGTCCAATGCTTCTATGGTGGAGAGGGATGATATGGATATTTAGTGGCACAGACGTTTGATTTATTTAGATAAATTTTATAATTAAATTTAATCAAATATTTTAAATATTTTATTAAATGTCGATATGCATTATCAGTAGTTTGTAATGTCGGTAATTGTTGGTTTATCGATAGATATTTTATGAAGTAGCATCTATTATGCTATTTATGCTTGTAAATTTAATAAATAACATTCAAGATTTTTGGTCCTGATCATGATTGTAGCTACACTCTTTTTGATATTTTTCTCAGACATTAAAGTGTTGTTTTCGACATAAAGACCTTCAAAACCATACTGAGTCATCTCTTGGTTAATGTCAACTACATCTTGGATCATGCTTTCAACCTTGTCATATAACAACCAACCCTTTTGTAACAATCTATTCTTCTTGACTACCACTCTAGTAGTCAGTCTAGAAATGTTCCTTGCCTTGTTGGGGATTAACTTAGTAGCCTCATTGAACCTGCTATCAGACAACTTATAAATTTGTTCTATTGAAATCACCATAGGTTGCATCTCTTGAGTGAACTTATCTAGGTCTTCTTTTATATTTTGGATAAGATGGCTAACATCATCCATATAATCTATTATGGGTTGTATTTTAGAGCATTTATCCAAGACTTTATACCAAAGCTATTTTCTTACCTTCTTCCCTCCTATTGAAAATCCTGAAGACTTAACTTTCTCAATATGAATTGGGTGCTTCAAATCTTGTATTTCCTTGGCCTGATCTTCATTCTTCTTTTTCTTCTCCTCAACTTGGTCTTTAAGCTTGATGACCTCCTGATATTTAGTCTACCAGCTCTTAACTTCGAAACTAATAGCATTTTCTACTTGCTTTTGATTGTTGATTGTCTTCTCTAGCTTATTTTCTTCTCCAATTTTCCAACTTTCTCCCTATAGATATCAACTTTGACATAGAAAGTCTCTATATGAACTTTCACTATGACCAATTCATCCTCTATAGGCATCTTCTCAATGTCTTTTGTATACTCCTCAAGCTGGTAATCTTGAAAAATCATCTCTCCTTCAATTTTATTTACCAGAGGAGTGATAGACCTAGATATTTTTTGCCTTATGACTAGATCAATAGTCATTATCTTCCTCTTCATAGTCGTTATCTTGGAAGGCTTAGAGAGTTTCTCTGCCAAAAAATCTTAGATCTTTTGTGAAACTTCTTTTCCTTTTGTAGGGAAGACAAAGTGGGATGACTTATAGGGGAGGAGAAGTTATAAAATAAGGGAAGACAGACTCAGAGACTAGTGGTAGTGAAGTAGTAGTGAAAACAGTTGAATCCATGCTTATTATTAGAGTTGCACTTGGGATAGACATGGGTATGGAAGCAAAATTCATAGAATAAGCTAGTGGGGATGAAACTACTTGTCCTTCTGATGCTACTAGGGGTTGTGATGACGAAGATGAAATAATAGGAGATGATGTGACTGGGATTTCAGATGAATATGGAGGGGATGTATTGGATTGACCCTCTGTATTAGTTACTAAAATAAGTGGTGAGTTATGAGGATAGGGTACCTTTTGATCAAACTTTTCTTGAGAAAGATAAGGGGATTTCTTTGGGGAAAGAGAAGGAGAAGAAGGGATAGAAATAGTACCTTCACCTACAAAAGTAGGGTGTTAAAAAATATCCTCTACTCCTTGGTGTTTTACTTGTACTGTCATCTCTACAACTGAAATAGGGGTCTTCTCAATAATCTTCCCATTATCCTATTTCATCTTCTTACAGACTTCCTTCTGAGTTTCTCTTAGTGCATATTTAGCCTTTCTCTTAGAAACTTTGAACATTGTAGGCTTGTAACTCTCTGTATCTCCTTTAGATTGCTCTTGTGAGGGCTATAATGTCTTAGGGACTCCTTCAGTATTTGATGGGGTGTTAGTCTTTGCTTCTTTTATTTCCTATTATGAAGGTGGGGAAGGAGAATCTATCCCTGCTTGATTCTTATTATAAATCAATACCATATTCTTAGGATCTTTAGCTTTCTAGGTCTTAATGTGCTTGTCATGTCGATCAAAAAACTCATCATCTATTATTTGATTGAATCTAGACTTATCTGTACCAGTTTCCATTCTCATCCTCCATCACTCTACAATTTTACCTTCATCTCGTTTCTTTTTCTTTTCAACATCTTTAATTTTGGACTCCTTCAAACAATGGCTTTCATTTTTAGTAGGATCAAAATAAACTACCTGCTCATAGAAGTCTAACCACGATGGTAGATATTCCATTTTAGAGACGTTCCAATCCAATGGAGCACTTTCTTTGTTGTTCTTACCCTTTTCAAAATAAGGCCTTCAATTCTTCTCAAACTTGAGGGTTTTTTCTTAATTAAGTTTGGTATTCCTCTTTAAGAATTTTTCATCAGGGTCATACCTCCACCTTTGCGGCATGTAAAACAGGCCTAGCCTATCCAAATATTGGGTTATTTATTAATATTGACCCCTTCTAATAATTGTTATATCATCAAAGTTACAGGAGTAGATCAAAAAATATTTCCTTCCTTTTCTAGAGCCATAATTCATGTTGAGGAAGTCTACCTGTCTCAAGTATTCCAATGCCAACAACCTATTAGTCACAAAATGCGACAACAGAAAAGGTTTTCCTATGAAACCATAAATCTTGATGATAGTTCCCTCTATGAGGATATACTAGTCTCCCTCTTCGGTGTTTTTTACTCTTAGTAATTCTCTAGCCAAAGATGGCAATCTATGGCATTTACCATACATGATTTTCAATGTTGGCCCAAGGAATTGTAAATTAAAACTATAAAATAACTTTGTGTTCCTCAACTGAGCGGTCCAATAATACACAGGGATAGGGTCTCCTTTGTCATTCTTTTCTTTCACCAAAAATTGTGGCATCATGTGCCTTACAGTAGCATAAAACATCCAAACCAAATTTGAACAGTGCCAAAAAGAAGGGGATTTTGAATGCCTTTTCATTCTGACCAACTGCTCATGCATTTGCTTAGTAAGAAATGCTAGCCAATTGAAATTAATCACCTTGGCATCCTCTTCCTTTGATTTAGTTTTGTAAATTATCTCATTTGAAATGCAGTATACAATAGCTATTTGCCAATCTCTTACCAACTGGTCAAAATCTAAACCCTTTAAGCAGGCTAACATGGAAAAGAGCTCTGGGTTAGCGAATTGCTCAATTTGAATTGGGGTTTTGGGAAGTTCATCCTCATTTTTTATATGCTTGAATTGAAAGCAAATCCACTTTTCAAAAACTCCCCTCTCATCAAAGGTCGATAGTGAAAGGTAAGATCTAGCTTGCTCTACCATATCAAATACTTTGGTTTCTACAAGTGGGTCTACACCTACGACAAAAATATCATGACAAGATGTGGTAATAATGGTAAGTAAGGTTATGCTATCAGTTGTTTTCATTGCCTTTATCTTAGGATCATATAACTTAATGATTGCATAAATTAACTTTGGGTAATGATGGACAAAATCATAGATATAAGAAAATAAGAGAGAATTTATAGCAATGATACCTTGGGGATGAATTAGCCTCCTTTCAAAGTACCTGAACTTGAAATCTCTCCTTATATTAGTTCTCCTTATGTACGTCATTACAGTATTTGCTAGTCCTTTTGTCTACTTCATGTAGCTTTCCAACTCTACAGTTTTCTATTGCAAGTCCTTTTGGGTTACTTTGGGAGCCATTTTCTACAAAAATATTTAGAATTCTTCTTCCTTTCTTCTTTATGAGTTTTGTCTCTCTAATCCTTGGCTCTTTGTGCTAGGTAAGTGCCACTTTACAAAATAAATGGGCTTCACATTTTGAATTTTTAAATTCTCCCACATGTATACCTTCTATCATTAATGCAACCAACATGAAAATCTATCCATTGCTCACTTTTCAATTCAAAGATATGCATCTTGGCAACTAAAATCATTATGTCCATCACTGATTGGTTGTGGTACAAAGCACTTGTTGAACTCATGGTGTTTTCATCACTTTCTTTTTCTTAGAGTAGCTGAGGTCAGTCGTGGTAGTCCAAGGCTCCTTTTATTCATTGAAGAGTTGCATAGAACATGTGTCTTGATCTGCTCTAGAATGAACGTTAACTTCAACAACATAGAACACATGTTGCATTTTGTTGTCACCCTTAGCTTATTAGAGAGTGGAAGGGAATACAAGTTGTATTTTGCTACCACCATTAGTCTATTAGAGAGCGGTGTGGAACACATGTCATAGCCCACTGCCATACTTAACTTTTACAATTTTTTTTCTCTTTTTTTTATTTTATTAAAATGAAAACTTTAGCCAAGGAAAAGCAATGTAATACAAAATATGTACATATGTTACAATGAACATGTATCTCAATCAAAGTAGATTTTTAGATGAAAATCATTGACCAGGATCAGCTACATGTTTCCTTCTAGATCTTCAAGCTGGAAAATATTGGTCTCTTTAACTTTTGCTACTTTGAAAGGACCATACCAAAAATAATAAAAATTTTGGTGGTGCCCTGGCTTAGCTCTTTCCACATTCCATCTTTGAATAGAGTCTCTCACTTTGACCTTTTTGAATCTGGATTTCTTGTCAGAACATCCTTTGAAATCAAATGAGTGTTTCTAGAAGTCCTCATATGCTTGGGTCCTTTTCTCTTCTAGCTGTAGAAGATGTGTCAACCCAGTTTAAATTGGATTCTACTAGGGCTCTTCTTCTGTATCTATCAACTTGAGAGCTAGAATTTCTAAGTGAATAGGTAATATTGCTTCTTTTCCATACACCAAAACATAAGGAGAGGTCTTAATGGATTTTTTTATAGCTATCCTATTTTCTCACAGATATTTTTTTAACAGCAGGTGCCATCTTCTCTTATCACCTTCTAATGATCTCCTAAAGATTCTTAGCATATTTTTGTTAGTTGATTCTACTAATCCATTACCCCGTGGATAGTAGTTGGATGTATTTTCTGTAGTGATGCCATACTTTCTAGAAAACTTAATGTATTTATCTCCTATAAAATTTGGGCCATTATCGCTTACTATAGCTTCTATGACACCAAACCTTGTGATTAAGCTTTCCATGAAGTCAACAACCACTTCTTGATTTGATTTCTTCATGGGAATGGCCTCTACCCATATGGTAAGGTAGTCTATGGCAGTCAAAATATATTTATGTCCTACTGAGGAATTTATATTAATCACCCCAATGAAGTCTAGCCCCCATTATTGAAAAGGTTCTTCAACCTAAATTGGTTTGAGGGAGAATGATGCATTCCTAGTTCTCCCCACATACCGCTAGCATTCATCATAGGCTCTCATAACTTTGAATGTATCAACAAAAATAGTAGGCTAGTCATAACCTACCCTAATGATCTTCAAAGTTGTGACCCTTCCTGAAAGTTTCCTTCAAATAATCCCCCATGGAACTTCTCAATGACCTTTTGCTTCTAATCTTCTTTCAAATATTTTAAGAGGACTCCATTGAGATTTTTATTGTATAGTCCCTCTAGAAGCAAGACATATTTCAAAGCATGAAGTCTATATATTCTCCTTTGTAATGGATTAATGTTATGGGGATAGACTCCTATCTAAAATTATTGGATCATATGTTCAACCCAATATTATTCTCCTAACTATAGTTCTTTAGTTTGATCTTCTATTGTTGACTGACAGGTTGTCACTTCTGCTATAATTGTTGTTTTCGTCAAACCTTAGCATAATACTCTACCTCTGACCAGCTTGTTAGGATGAATTTCCACATCATATTCCTATATCTTAGTGATCCAATCGACTCTTTTTTCTCCAAGTTCACCTTGTAGAATGAAACTCTTGATATATGGATGAACTACGTATACCAGTGTTTTACTCTAAACCAAGTATTGCCTAAATTTCTTCAATGACTTCATCATTGTGAATACTTGTTTCTCAATAAAATCATGTTTGATCTAATACTCATGGAGAGTCTGAATCCAATATAATATGGGGTGTTCATCTCCCTCATCATTTTTTTGAGTTAGCATAGATGCATAGCTCTCTTCAAGTCCATAAGCACAACAAATGAAATATTTGCTGAAATCAAGGTTCACTAGAACTGGAGTAGTAGCAATATATTATTTTATGATCTCAAAAGCTTATTTTCTCGCTTTGGTCCATTTGAAATCTGTATTTTTCTTCAAAAATTATAAGATAGGTTTCACCTTTTGATCAAAATCATGAATTTTCTAACAAAATTGATCTAATTGAAGAAGGATTGCATAGCCTTATTTTTCATGGGTAATGGAAGAGCAAGGATTGATTTGACTCTGTTTGGATCAATATCCATACCTTGTTTAGAGACCACATGGCCTAACAACTTTCCCTCATGGACTACAAAAAATGACTTCTTTGAATTAAGAGAGATGCCAAATTCCTTGCACTTTTTAAACACTTGATCTAAATTTTCTAGGTGATCTTGCTTTTCATGAGAAAATACAGTCATGTCATCCAAGTAGATTAGAATTACTTTGTTTATTAGCTCTCCAAATTCATAATTGATTGCTCTGTGGAATGTGGCTCTTGCATTGGATAGATCGAAAGGCATTCTCTGATAGGAAAAAGTACCCCATTTTGTGGTGAATGTTGTTTTGAATTGATCATCATATTTTACCCAAATCTTATTGTAGCTAGAGAAGCCGTCTAACAGTGAGAACATATCTAATCCTATAATAATCTGCAATATCTTATCAATATAATGGAGTGGATAGTGGTCTTTTAATGATGCTTGATTGAGATTACTAAAATCCACACACAAATGGATGTCACAATTTTTTATCCTTACTAGGACCAAGTTAATTACCCAGGTCGAATGCTTGATTGGATATATGATTTTATCCTTCAGTAGCTTTAACAGTTCTTCCCTCATTATGGCTTCAATCCTGGGGTTCAAAGGCCTCTATTTTATCCTGAAAGGTTTTGGATTTGGTTCTAGCTCAATTGTATGTTGGATCACCTTCTTGTCATAAACTTTAAGATCTTAATATGATCGAGCCACGATGTCTTGGTATTTTAGGCATAGAACTTTGATATCCTCCTCTTCTTTTGGAGAACATCGGATTCCAACTTTGAGATTCTTTTCCTTTTTGATCAAAATTTCCTTGTAGATATTTTCATTGATTTCCATAGATTTTATCTTCTTCTTATATTCATTGTCAATCAAACTCTCCATAGTGACCAACCCCCTAGGGATATGATTATTTTTTAGCTGGATGACATCTTGTTGGTCTATATCATCTAAAATTTCCTCTTGAATGGTTGATAGATAGGCTTCTCTCACTAGGAAATCAATTATTTGTTCATCGCTTTCAAAAACCTACCAGAAAATCTACTTGTCTGGTATTGCAGGCCTAAAAATCATTTTGATCCCTTTGTCTTTTGTGACTCTTAGATCTATAGCTCCCATCACTACCAAGGAATCATCCAAGGTGTTCTGACTTCTAGGAATAAAATTAATATTTAGGGCATCAAAGGATTCCATCAAATTTTATACCCTATTTTTGTATACCTTTAGGTAATTGTGTTTACTATTGTACCTCTCCCTTACCTGATTAACAATTATTTCTGAATCACTATACATATTCAGTATCTTGATGCCCATACTCTCAGCTTGCATTAGTCCAAGGTACAAAGCCTCATACTCTGCAACATTATTGGTATAAGACCAAGTCATTCTATATGTGAAACTCTTTGCACCTTCTGACTGAGATTGCAATAATACACCAGCACCAACCCTATTTTTGCACCTTGAACCATCAAAGTGCATGATCCAAATCTCTATTTCCCTTAATGACTGATTGAATATGGTAAGGATGCTTTTCTTTGTTTCTAAGGAAATGCTATATGTACCCATTCTTGTTCCAAACTGGTTGTAATCCTCTTTGAAAGGTAGTTCATCTTCAACTTCTAGTTATTCAGAACTTTCCACCAGTTGGAACTCATCCAAAAGAGTGAGGTTACACATGTCCTCTTCAATTTTTTCAATATGATAAGACACAGGATTCTCAATAGGAATACTTATTCTCTTTCTCTTAAAGGGAATCACCATGCTAGAGTAATCTATGTACATACATCCTCCAAAATTGGTAGTGAATTCTCTTGAAATACATAGGCCAAAATAAGGCTCTAGGTCTACCACCACTATTTCTTGCATAATGGTTACTTCTAGATCTCTATGCAACCTCATTATAACATCCTTTATCACTCCTGCTATCTTTACGAGGGTTCCATCCAACTGCAAGACTCTAGGATAGGATCTGGTATATTCCATACCCATCTCCTCACAGACTGCTTTGGGCATAATTATGATGGAAGCCCTTGAATCGATCATGTGGTTGAAGATAATATAACCCTCCATCATCAAAGAAATATAAAATGGAGGGGTTTGTTCTTCAGGGTAGAAAGGGACATCTTGTCTTTTCTAGAGGACATGTTGAGGATTGTAGTAGCCTACTTTTCCTGTGGATATTTGCTTAAAGAAGCCTTCAACAGGTCTATTTGACCAGGAATAAATAGGGTATCATATAGGCTAGCCTTTGAGGGTATTCTTTTCATCTCCTCTACAATATTATACTTTGATTTCACTAAAGATTAATTCTCAGACCTTATTTTAGGTTCACCATACTTCCTTTTGTATTTTTGTGTGGCCTCAATCCTTTACCTCTTGGTTATGGAGGGGGATTTTATATTTTCTTGAGCTTCACTCTTGGATCTCATCCCTTCTTTATCATTTTTTTTATCATATCTTCTAGGGAAGCTGGATTCCTTTTCTTGGCCCTTTAGGACCATATACCTCTTTTCTTTTGCTTTAGAAATAGGGAAAATATCATTACATTGAGGGGGAACATTCTTCTTCTTTTGGGAAGGAACTTGAAACTGATCCATTTTTTGTGGATCAACCTGTAAGGTCTTCTTTCCTGATATTTTCATAACTAAAATCGGCCCTTCTTTATCTGGGTCTTGTCCATTCATGATCTGGTCTAGTTGCCACAACATATTCACCTTGCCCTTTTGATTCCTCTCTATTATTTCCATAGCCTATTGCACATGATGCTGGTACATGATATATGATTCTGAATCATGGGGATCATTGCATACAAGGCACCATATATTTACCAAGCTTATTTTAAAGGAACATCTTAGAACTTCTTACATTATATTTACTTTGATTCTTGTGCTATTACTGGTATCAATTTTTTGGTCCCTGTTGACATAGGGAAATCTTCTTTGTTGAGATCTCTCTATCTCTCTTTTTTCCATTGAGTTCATCTTGTTACTAAGTGTTTTAATAATATTTTATACATCAAGAAGCACAATGGATTCCTAGGATGTTTAAACAGGAAGTAGTGAGAAAGTAATTGTAGCATATGACACTTTGGGATGAGGAATAGGGGACATCTGAGGAAGTAGGGATAATATATAAGGAGGATCCATATAAGAAGATGTAGTTGCCTAGTTCTGAACATTGGAAATTTTTGAACAATAAGGCATGACAGTTTTAGGGGGTAATCTTCCCACATTAATAAGAGTATTTTTAGCTTGAGCAACTATATTATAGACTTGAAGGAAAGTACATATTCCTAACTGTTGAGTTTGTAGACCCAATTCAAATCCAAGGGCTCTAATGTAGTACATGAAATCAAGGGATGCAGCTGGCTTGGCTTCAGGTGGAATTCTTTTCCATGATATAATAAATATCAGGTTAAAATCTGAAATAGATTCTTACTGATGCTTTTGCATGGACGTCAATTGATTGAGGAGGGATAAAGGATAAACAGACTCGTTGAACTCTTCTACAAATAGTTCTACTAATGCTACCCATGATTTAAATGTATTATCCTCTAAATTAATTGTATGGTTTCCTTTAAATGATAGGGCTAGAATTCTGATGATGATGACATCTTCATTCTTTATGTTATGGATGCTAGCTAAATTCATAATATCTTGGCAATTTTCATATGCGGTCTTGTCTAATCCATCATATGTGGAAATGGATTTAGTCACAATTTAAGGGATATCATGCATATAGGCTAGTCTTAGAGGACCAGCTATATTCCAACTGGGATATTTTTGTAGGGGCTGATTGGGGGCACATTTTGAGTCATTCTTACTTGTGGAGTTCTTTCTAGAGGTGGCTTTGGGGGACCTATAGTAGGTTGCTCATGAGGAGTTTCATATGAATGGAAATATTGGTTCAAATCTCTTATGACAGTATATCCTCTAAAATGGAGCTCGTAGTAGATGAAATAACCAGGGTTATTCCTTGCATATGACCTAGTATTTATGAAAAACTACAAGCTATAGGTATGGCTTTTTGGTTTCTGCATTCAGGGAGTCACCAGGTAAATTTATTGCTCACCGCTTAACAAGGTCAATGCAATTCACCAAATATTTATTCCTTCAAGAAAAATATACAAAATAAAGCAAGGGTGGGTTAACTATGGTTTCTAGTAAATAGGTCCCACCGGGCATGCCAAAACTATTGGGATCCAAATTGACATCAAGCAAAACTTGATATTGTGACTGTCTATCTTTCAGCTTTCTGATTAGGCTTACACCCGTTAGTCATAGCTTAGAACTCAACATTAGATGGACTAAATATTGCTCTAATCCAACCTCCATAGTAGGTTGGTTCCTTTTCAACTAATAGGGTGTTGACTCAATTAAGTTTAGTAATTGTTTAAGAGATAGGGATAGAAAAGGGTTTAGGATTAAGAAATTATAACTAAAATAGTGGCCAAATAGATCTAACAACATAGGCATCCACAAGGAAAACCTTTCAACAAATTATTTCTAGTGTCCCACACTCAAGATCAACAGCACCCAAAAATAGAGTAATCTTCATCAAGAAACACAAAATAGCTATATACTCCAAAAAAGCTATTTCAACATCCACGATACTAATAATCCAATTTAGAAAAATAATATCAATATATAGATTTAACATAAATGAACTTCTTGCAAGCATGGATTCAATTATGAAAAGGTTTCAATTTCTCTAAAGCTAGTAATTCAATAGTAGAGTAAACTAACCATAGCAACATTAACAGAAAAGCAATTCATAGCTTGAATCTCTCCAAATAAATATTGAAGATACCAATTCCTGAGTCAAAAATCCAAGTAATGCTCCTTCTATTGATTTACAAAAAATGTTACACAGTAGGGCAAGAAAACACTCTAAAGTCGACCCTAAAAATCAAGGGTTTGACCTTTAATAATAGTTTTACAATAAAGGAAAAATATGAAACATTATAAGGAGAAAACCATGCCAGATCGATAGAATGTTGAGGTGGCATCATTAAATTCACATTTAAAGCTTAAAAATTTTACACGATGTCACACACTGGACGGGGACCGAAAGATCAACACTTTGTCAAATTCTGATTTCTCATTAAAATCTGCAGAAAAATATTTACATGCATCTAAATGGAACAGCCCGCAGGCTTTACAATGACCGAGCTCGGCTCCGGTCTCTCTAACTGTAACTCCCTTTCTTTTTTTCTCCGGTCCACCCCCCGACTAATACAAAAATCCAAGTTTTTATCGAGGCCTCGATCCTCTAGGCAATTAATGCCCCCACCTAACAAAATTCAAATTTGATCTTTCCCCCTCCCCGAGTTTTTCAAAATTTCAGTCATAAATGAGCCATCTGTCCGATCTACCATGAGCTTGCATTAATGGCCTCCCTTAACCTGCAACCACCACTTTTTTTTTACTGTCCTCTGCTCTGATGTCTCCTCCATACTGGCCATGCCCTGCAATAGTTGTTTTGTCGAAATACTTCCATAAGGTGGTTATCCCCGTTTAATGCACGTGGCTGTCAACTTTATTTTTATGATACGTGGCCTTCATCTTTATCTTGATACACATAGCTAACCGCGTGTAAATCTGGCCATGCCTTCTCCTTGTCATAATATATTTGGTACACGTGCCCTTCACAACTGTCACGATACACGTGGCAGTCCACGTGCCTAAATTGGCCTTGCCCAGTCGTCTGCTTATTCTCCTTTGGCCTTGTCTTTACCCGGCCGCGATATCACGACCCAACTGTCGCCTTGCTCCCGACTTTGAATATCATCGTGATATCGTGACGTTGTGATATCACGACCAAACTGCTCCTTATCGTAGTCTGCAAAACAACGTCATGATATCGTGACATCACGATATCGTGACACAACTCACCCTTGTCGTAGTCTGCAAAACAACGTCGCGATATCACGACGTCACGATATCTCGACACAACATGCCCTTGCCATCGTCTGCAAAACAATGTTGTGATATTGCGACGTCGCGATATCGTGACGTCACGATATCACGACACAACACGCCCTTTCCATCATCTGCAAAACAATGCCATGATATCGCGACATCGCGATATCGTGACGTCGCGATATCATGACACAACACGCCCTTGCCACCGTCTTAACTTCACAAGTCACGATATCGCGACGTCGTGATATCGTGACGTTGCAATATCATGACGAAACCCGCCTTCTTCTGGCCGCTGCCTTAGGAGTCATGATTTCGTGACTCCCCTCCCAACAACTTGCTTTTCAAAACTTGAACCTCCCACTTGCTTTTCTGCCTTGCGAAAGGAAAGAAATAAATCAAAATACAAAGTGCTTAGAAAACTTAGAAAATTTTTGAGGATGCAAGATTGATCTGCTGTCGCCGGATGCTCCTGCATCAGACACCCGGGGTAAAAGGAGAAGTGACCTTCACTTCTGTGCTGTTCGGTCCGTGTCCTTTGTAGCAGCTCCAAACACTCATCAACCTGCTCAAATCTTGTTTCCTGGCAAAAAAAAAATTTGCCTTCTACCAGACAAATTCTGGCATTGCTGCACACCTTTTCATCCACTGTCTGCAATGGCTTCAACTTGTGCCGCACTCCATATTTCATTAAGGTGTACCTATTTGCACGACCATCATGCACTGTGCTTCGATCAAACTGCCATGGCCTTCCCAACAGCAAATGGCAAGCATCCATGGGGAAAACATCACATAGGACTTCATCTTGGTATCTCCCAATCTGGAACGTGACTAAACACTGTTCACGAACCCATGCTCTGTGGTCCTTCCGCAACCACGCAATCCGATATGGATGCGGGTGCCTCCTTCTCTCTAGCTGCAACTTAGTAACCATCTCCTCGGAAACTAAGTTATCTATACTCCCATTGTCTATAATAATATTACAGACTTTGCCTGCACTTTTGCACCGTGTGCAGAACAAGCTTCTCCTTTGTTCTGACTTGTCTTCCTCAATCAACATGGTCCTCCTCACAATCATTGCTTCTCCTTTCTCAGCTTCTTTAGAATGTTCTGAGTCAGCATCTTCAACTGCCACAACTGCTCTGGCAGGACCCACTTGTTTCTTGTTTACTCTCTCGGGGTGCTGGGGACACTCATATGCCCGATGCCCCTCTTCTCCGTAGTGGAAACATGTTCCTCGGAACACTCCCCTTCCATACCCGCATCCAGATCTACCTCTTCCTCTTGGGTAGCCATTATTCTAAACTTGCGGTTTGGGTTCTTCATCTTCTTCTTTCTGACCTCGGCTGCTGCTCACCTCTTCTTTCTTTTCTTCCTTTCCTTCCTCTTTCTTTCCACCGGTCTTTCCTCTAGGTCCTTTTACTCTTTGCTTGCTTTCAAACCTTCTGTTCATTTTTCTTCAACCTTCAGAGCAAACTGGTAAGCATCTTCAATGGTGCTCACCCGCACTAAGCTTAACTCTTCCTGGACACTGGGTCTCAACCCATTAATATAACAGGCCATGTTTTCCTTACTTGCTTCTAAATGCTCGGTTCTGATGGAGATTTTATAAAATTCCTCCGTATATTCTTGGACAGTTTTATTCATCTGCCTCAAACTCTACATTTTTCTTAGCAGATCCAGTTCATAATCTACGGGAATAAACTGTCTTTTCAATTTCTCCACCATTCTGTCCCATCTTGTTATCCATTCTTTTCCTCTTCTATTCCGCTCTAGCTGTACCCCCTTCCACCATATGCTGGCATGACCCTTCAGTCTAGTCTTGGCAAATCTGACCCTCTCGGGATCTTCAACCTCTTCATATTCAAAATATTCTTCTAAGTCATTTATCCAGTCAATCAATTCTTTCGGATTCAAGTTCTCGAAATACGTGGAAACTTCTATCTTCGGCCTCTTCCCGATCTGGGATATGGCCTTGTACAGTATGGCTTGTGCCGGATCCACAACTTCTTCTTCTTCTTCTTCAAACTAATTTTCTTCATCCACTTCATCCTCACTGTCTGCATCTCTTCTTGGTTCATGTCCTCTGCGCAGTTCTTCTTGCAGGGCCTGAACTTGCCGCTGCAAAGCCCAAAAATCTTCTGTTGCCATGCCTCTTCCACCCACAGGGTTTCTTCTCGGAGGCATATTCACCTGATCTCAAGCCCTCCCACAAGTCCTGGTATAACTGCCTCTCCTTCGGCGGTCTGTTGTACACTTAGGAACCACTGGCTCTGATACCACTGACGGGGACCGAAAGATCAACACTTTGTCAAATTCTGATTTCTCATTAAAATCTATAGAAAAATATTTACATGCATCTAAATGGAACAGCCCGCAGGCTTTACAACAACCGAGCTCGGCTCCGGTCTCTCTAACTATAACTCCCTTTCTTTTTTTCTCCGGTCCACCCCCCGACTAATACAAAAATCTGAGTTTTTATCGAGGCCTCGATCCTCTAGGCAATTAATGCCCCCACCTAACAAAATTCAAATTTGATCTTTCCCCCTCCCCGGGTTTTTCAAAATTTTAGTCATAAATGAGCCATCTGTCCGATCTACCATGAGCTTGCATTAATGGCCTCCCTTAACCTGCAACCGCCGCTTTGTTCTGACTGTCCTCTGCTCTGATGTCTCCTCCATACTGCCCATGCCCTGCAATAGCTATTTTGTCGAAATACTTCCATAAGGTGGTTATCCCCGTTTAATGCACGCGGCTGTCAACTTTATTTTTATGATACGTGGCCTTCATCTTTATCTTGATACACGTAGCTAACCGCGTGTAAATCTGGCCATGCCTTCTCCTTGTCGCAATATATTTGGTACACGTGCCCTTCACAACTGTCACGATACACGTGGCAGTCCACGTGCCTAAATTGGCCTTGCCCGGCCATCCGCTTATTCTCCTTTGGCCTTGTCTTTACCCGGCCGTGATATCGCGACATGTCGCGATATCGCGACCCAACTGTCGCCTTGCTCCCGACTTTGAATATCGTCGTGATATCGCGATGTCGTGATATCACGACCAAACTGCTCCTTGTCGTAGTCTGCAAAACAACATCGTGATATCACGACATCGCGATATCAAGACACAACCCACCCTTGTCGTAGTCTGCAAAACAACATCGTGATATCGCAATGTTGTGATATCACAACGTTGCGATATCGTGACACAACATGCCCTTGCCATCATCTGCAAAATAATGTCGCGATATCTTGACGTCGCGATATCACGACGTCACGATATCACGACACAACACGCCATTTCCATCATCTGCAAAACAATGCCATGATATCGCGACATCGCGATATCGCGACACAACACGCCCTTGCCATCGTCTTAACTTCACAAGTCACGATATCGCGACGTTGCGATATCGTGACGAAACCCGCCCTCTTCTGGCCACTGCCTTAGGAGTCACGATTTCGTGACTCCCCTCCCAACAACTTGCTTTTCAAAACTTGAACCTCCCACTTGCTTTTCTGCCTTGTGAAAGGAAAGAAATAAATCAAAATACAAAGTGCTTAAAAAACTTAGAAAATTTCCGAGGATGCAAGATTGATCTCTGTCGTCGGATGTTCCTGCATCACACACCATAGCAGCTCAGCTCTGCAACTTGCTCAGTCAGCAATGGCAGTTAGGCTCCAGGTTGTTATATTCTATATCTAAGCCATCTATATTTCTTGGGGACTTCATCTAGTTGTAGATCTGTAACTACCTGAGTTCTTATTTCTTGACTCCATGGATTTTTCGTCTGCCTGATCAAATCAACTGGTTATTATTTGTAAAGACCTTGCATTTGTATGCTTGAGAAAGTTTCAACATAAGCTTAACCATTGATTCACTTATGAACGGTTATGATTAAATCTCAAAAATACTTGGAGATGAGCAGTGTAGAACATGTCACTGAGCTGCTCTTTCAAAAGGTCTATCACATATTCCTGAAAGTCACCACTAGTCAACCGCTATACATACGAAGACCTCTCAAATGTGATTTTGAGAGGATATGATGTATACAAGGAAAATGCATCGATGGTTTATCTTATTGCTTTTCTAAAGAGTCCTCCTCTAATATGTTGTTCAGTACTTAGGTGTAGCAATGATCATTTTATGCAAATTTTGTCTATTCTCTTATAGGCATTTATATTTGGAGGTACTTCTAGGTTGCGGTCCATGTATGGAAGGCCTTGCAACTATGTAATCTTGTTTCTATTTGATAAATTTATCTTTTTTCATTGAAATAAAAATACAAGAGTGAAATAAAAATGGAGGTAAGGTCTTTTTATCATAATATTCCATGATTATATGAGTTTGAAGTTCTTAATGATAAATTTCTACAAGAAGTTCCTTTAGTTATAACAGATGAAGACTATAGGAAATTTATGGAGCCTATTACTATGGAAGAAGTTCATCTAGTTCTTTTCTCTTTGAATATGGATAAATCCCCAGGTCTGGATGGGCTCTCTGCAACATTATATCAACATAATTGGGATATAGTGAAGGATTCTTTATTGGTAGGAATGGAATTATTGGAATATATAACATTATTTTTTTCTTTATTGATGTACCATCATGGGTATATATTTAAATTAGGAGTTTATTAGGACTTAAGTACTTTATTAAAGCAATGTAATAAATGCACAAGTGTTAGAATATGCAATGAAGTAAATGTGCATGTAGTCCACATGTACATAAGTCATTAGAATAGAATAGTGATATGTCATAGGAATATTGAAGGCAAAGAGTTGCATCTCATTATAAATAGGTCTTTTATAAAGTAGAAGAATAAGAGGATTTTGGAGTGCATAGGTATAGTAGTAGATACAATGTATATCCATTTTTGTAAATATGGAGAGGTTGTGACCTCCATTGAATAACATTGTATATTTTCATGAGCTTTCATATATGAGCATTTCTTGAGCATTGTATCAATTTTTCTATCATATTTTCATGCATATTAGTTAGTCATTATCATAGTTATAACATTGCATGTTTATTTCTATACTTGTGGTTGCATTTCTTTTAAGTTTATAGCTTCATGGTATCAGAGCACTATGTAGATCAATAGGAAATAGAGAAGAGCCACAAGAAATATTGAGAGGATATTGGAAATATTACTTTAAAAAAATTTAAAATTTTTAAATTTACTATTGGCTAGAGTTTTTCCACAAAGTTGCAGAAAAACTTGTGAAGACTAGAACTCAAAATTGCTCTCACTAAATTGGCAATCCAACTAGTGAAGATTATTTTCTATAGATTTTTAGAAATATATTTTATTATTGCCTAATAATTTGTTGTGTAAGAAAGTATATTCAAAGAAATTGAAGCTTCCTACAAGAGCTAGGAAGAATATCTTCTTTGGAATCAATCGAATACCAGAAGCAACAAGTTGGAGATCAAAGATTTGGAGGCCTAAGGAGAAAGGTCTCATTAAAATATTTACAAATTGAATACTCCAACTTGGATATTGAGAAGATATCTAGTGGTGAAGTAAGGCATATTGAGATTGCAAAACTAGAGGGAGTTCCTAGAAAGAAGACCCCATTGAGGAAGAAGAGATTCTAGGAGAGAAGTCTTGGTGAAGATTGGATATTGGAAATATCCATTGAATATTGAAAACTTCACAGGAAGAAGAGGTCCATATAAGGCCCTATTGAAAGAACTTCCATAGTGGAATATTGAGGATAGAGAAGGAATAACAAAAAGTCCTACTTCATATTTTAGTAGAAACGGATTTGGGAGATCCAAGAAGGAGATCAAGGAAGGTCTCATTGAAGTACTTTTTGAAGTTGCAATATTGAAGACCTTGGAGAGGTCTCAAGGGGAAACAATGAGAAGGCTTGGAGAGACTCATTGAATGAGTTTCTAGAAGAACTCATTGGAGAAATTTACTACCAAGAAGAATATCCTGATAGTAAAGAAATTGGGATAATTATCACCATCTGATAACAAGCCCAAGGGAGAAATATTTGGCAAGAAGTTTGTCAAATTTTAGAGTAGTTTGGAGAAGATCTCAAGACATGTAGATTCTTGAGAAGAATATCTAGTTTTAAGCCAAAATTTGACAAGGAGACAAAAGATAGAGAAACCACCAAATTTAAGAGATTTAGGGATTATCATTGAAGGGTTCCTGAGAAATATCTTTGTTGTGATTTGAAGCAGTCTCCTACCAAATTTTTTAGATTCAAGGACAGTTTTTTGGTGAAGGTTTTGACTGCTTTACAATATAATTTGTTTTTATTTAAAAATAGTGAGAAAGCAACAATTTGGGCATCATTAGTAGTTTCTAAGGTTTATATTTTAAAAGTGCATTCTGAATAATAATTAGAGCCACCAAATTCTATTTTTGTGCAGCAAATTAGTGGAGTGTTAAAGTTGCAAAAAGGTGATCCAAAGAGGTATTTTTGGACAACCTAGAAGAGTTGCAATATCATCTAAAAAAGGTAGCAATTTAGGTGATTCAAATCACCATCATCATCATCATATACAAAGGTGAAAACGTATGCAACAAAGATGCAAAAGGTTCATTAGATGAAATTTTATATTTAGATTCTTATTAGGTTTATTTAGCACCAATTTCAAGGAATAAAAGTTGCATAAATATTGTTCATTCAAGTCTTCAAAGTAGTGCAGAAATTACTGTCTTCAAGTATCAACCTACAAATAAGAATAGAAGTTAGATATATTTCAAGAGAAATAAAAATATCAACATTCTATTGACTACTCTAAGCAAAATAAGACTTTAGGAATTTGCATATACTATAGTGCAAAATCTTATTGGAAAGCTTGGATTATTAAGTGTAAGAGTAATCAAGCAAGAAAGGCATTGCCAAGGGTTTGAAGGTAATATTAACTTTAGTTTATCTCAGCCTACAAAGGAAGTTGAAGCCAACATTTTAAGAAGTCAAGATAATCGATTTAAGAGCACCATGGGGTGAACATCTACACCATCCTATTCTATGTTTGTATAGAATCTCATTAGAGAAATTTAAAAGAGCTCTAAAAAGTAAAGTATATCCAAGGAAATAGATAGTTTTAGTAGCATCAACCTACATAAATCACTCAAACATTAGCATATAGTGTTCTCAAGTAAAAGAAAACCAAAAAAATATGAAAGAAATAGGTAAAAGGTATAGCTATAGCATCAAGATGAATACGTCTAGCATTGAAATAGCCTTTGGTGAAGGCAAAATAAGGTACATCTGGTAGCCTTTGGTGAAGGCAAAGCAAGGTACACTTGATAGTTGGAAGCCTTTGGTGAAGGCATCACAAGATAAACTTAGTAATGCAAATCAAATAATGTAAGCATTATAGGGTTCTATCCACATAATATAAGCATTAGGAGTAGCATTGTTCGAATTAAGAGTAAGGATATTTTTACCCATGCAACTTGCACCAAAGCAAGTATTGCATTCGGATAAGACATACAACATGGAAGTCATTATAGCTAGTAAAGCAAACCCAGGGATTTACACCCTCTAGACAAGGAGGAGACACATCAAAGTTGCAGTGCATATCCTTCTAAATCAACTCAAATTCAAGGAGTTACCCATCACTGAAGCCAACACGAACATCTGGTTGGTATTATTTAGGAGCGTTGGAAGATAACCATATCTACCAGAGAAGCGTTGAGATAATAAAAATTATTTCTCTTTAAGTGAAGTGGATGGATAATATTAATTATTGAAGTACTAGAATAGTATCAAAACCTACAATGAACGAGTTTTAAGCTATAAAGAAAAAAGTTTTTGTATAGCCCAAGGGATTTAGGGCAAAGTGGTGAAGGAATTATGTCATGTGGAAGAAGTAATCTCATGCACACAGTATAAAGTCACCACTATTCAAGCACTCAATATTTTGTAGACGCGTTAGGTTAGAGGTATTGAAGGTAACAAATAACCCATTTAACACCATTTGTTATTCGATGTTGGGAAGGTATTGTATAAGCATTTGAAAGGAATTAGGCAAAGCAAGTACCACTTGGCACAATCATTCCTACACTATGTTCTAATCATGTAGGAACACACTTTAAAATAATTGCTTGTGCAACACTAAAAAAGGACATCAACATAGCAAAATTAAGGCAGCATTGAAGAGTATATAGCACACAGAGATTGAGGAGTGATAAAGCATTCTAGTGCACCTATTGAATAAGAAGTGAGTGGGTAGAAACATAAACATTGAAGGGTAAGCTCGTCATTTTATTTGGAGTTCACAAGTCAGCATTAAGACATCAAAGAGAAGCATGCTCGTCAATTGAATAATGGAGAGAGTAAGGTTACAAGCAAATGTTGGAGAAGGCATGAAATTCAAGGATAAAGAATGAGTGAAAATTTTATCTAGCATATCAAAGTTGACAAGGAGTCAATTGTCATCAATTTTTAGTAGATCGAGTTGATTACAGAGAACTTGCAAAATCGAGCTAAGCATTGGAAGGTAAGAGTTATATTGCAAGTCAATTAAGGTTGAAATCAACTAAACTATATACTCTAGGGACATTGAATATTAGGAGTAATAAGGTGTAAAAAGAGACCCTAGAAATCAGATTTATTGCTTTGAGAAGGAAGTAGTAGATAGAAATACTTTTTTTTTAAAGTGAAAAAACCCCTTGCGGGACCACCTTGGTCTGAGAGACCATGAACATGGGTTCTACATCATCAAAGTCACCCAGGAGTCGCACCCGATCCTGCCCACATCAACATTATCAATTAGATTTTGGATACCCAATTCAGCTTTTTGGTAGGGTGGAGATTTGAAACTGGGACGTCCCTTGGAGGATTGCCTTCTCCTCTCCAACTCACCTACAACACCTGGGTATAGATAAAAATACTTAATCATTATTATTGCTTCTATTATTTGTAAACTTTAATTCAAGGAGTTATAATGATAGTGAAACTTAATTTGTAAATATGCACTTATTCTAAATTTCTAACTAAGGAAATATAAGGAATCCTACTTCAAATTGAATTCATATAAATTTAGAAATTACAAAGCTAGAAAGAAGTCAAACTTTAGTTGGAAAGATTGATTTTGTTAGTCTCCTACTTATATTGAAGAGATACAGAGAATCCAACTTAACTATCTTGAAGATATTGAGAATCTCTATCTAATTGCATCATTGAGATTTCTACAAGGAAAACAATTATTTTAAAGAGTTGAACATTATATTAATCTTATCATCACATTACTAGGGAGACAAAAGGAATTCAACTCAAATATTTGAAAGCTAAGCATTTTATTGAATTCATAGTACATTCATGCACTTACAAGATAGAAAGATCTTTTACAGAACTTGAAAATTGGAAAAAAAAAAAAAATTTAGATTTATTCTACAAACTAAAAGATATTAATTAGTCATATTATCAACCACTAGGGGGTCATAATGTTGACAACTTCAGAGATCATAAAAATTGAATTAAAATTATTTTTTAGAGACAACTGAAATTCTAATCAAAGTTTGGTCATATTGATCAAAGAAATACTACAATTTTTTGAGAGTATGAATAGATTGGTAAAAGGGATATTTTATCACAATACTCACTACAATTGGACTCAAGATCAAAATTAATCCAATATACCATATCAAATATGCAAAATCACTTCAAACCAAAATGATTTCACAAGTCAAAATGAAAAGGATATTTGGTATAGGTGCAAGTCATCATATGACAAAAAACTTACAATGGTTTGATTACCTTGAAGTCACTAACAATTACAAATTAAAAATTGTATATGGAAAATTCTATCATATACATGGATATGGATGTGTAATTCCTAGTAAATAATTTCCAAATTTTTTGCTACATAATGTAATGTATGTTCCTGGATTATCATCTAATCTTATTTCAGTAGCAAAGCTAGTAGAGAGCAAAAAGATAATTGATTTTAGATACTCAAATGGAATCAATAGGTGTCTCATCATGAATCAAGATGAGATAGAAACCATTGGATCAATCCCATATGCACTAGAAACAATTGGAACCTCACAAGATGTTGTTTTATTCCAAAATAATGCTAACATCTTTTCTGAGAAACAGATTGCAGAAAATGAACAACCAACATATCATAAATATAAACAAAGAACTAGAAGATTCAAAATAAAGAGGATGAGAGGTCAACAAAACTATGCATTACTTGGACATTTACAAACTAAATAAGAAGAAGGACCTAATAAAGATAAAGAATATCTGAAATATGAAGATCCATATTGAAGACTAAAAATCTTCAATACCCAAATAATGTAATATAGGGGATGTTGGAATATATTACATTATTTGGTTCTTTACTAATGTACCATCATGGGTACATATTTAGATTAGGATTTTATTAGGACTTAAGTACTTTATTAAAGCAATGTAATAAATGCACAAGTGTTAGAATATGCAATGATGTAAATGTGCATGTAGTCCACATGTACATAAGTCATTAGAAGAGAATAGCGAGGTTTCAAAGGATTATTGAAGGCAAACAGTTGCATCTCATTATAAATAGGCTTCATAGAGTAGAAGAATGAGAGGGTTTTGGAGTGCATAGTTAGAGTAGTAGTAGATACAATATATATCCATTTTTGCAAATATGGAGAGGTTGTGACCTTCATTAAATAGAATTGTATATTTTTGTGAGCTTTCATATATGAGCATTTCTTGAGCATTGTATCAAGTTTTCTATCATATTTTCATGCATATTAGTTAACCATTATAATAGTTATAGCATTGCATTCTTATTTCCATACTTTTGGTTACATTTCCTTTAATTTTATAGCTTCAAAAGCTAACAGGAACAATCTAGGGTAAAACAATACATACCTTATGTAGACACCAAAATCTAGCCACTTGTGAGTCATCTATACCTTCTTGTTAGCCACATGTCAATCATTCATCCTTCCCACCATTATTTGGCCCAAATCCACACTTTCTCACCATTATTTGGCCCAATTTCACCTTTCCCGCCATTTTTCATCCCCAAATTTATTTAAATTAATATTTATATATATATTTTAATATATATATATAAATATAGTTTAAGTGATTTAATCTAAGCCGTCCATATTTCATTTAATCTCATCCGTCCATCCTTCTTAATCTGTTTCATAACCTAGATTTATTCTCTACCCTTGGATCCACTTTAATCTTAGCCACACGTTCAAAGTGTCGTTAAAACCCTAAAGTGTGCCCTAAGAGTAGATTATAAATTGAGTCACCTTGATGGCTCAAACCCTATGTCTTTTGCTATCTCTTTTACTATCTCTCTTTTGTTATCTATCGCTATCTATCTCTTCTTCAGCTAAACCTACCCATCCATCGCCGTCCCTTTTCGTCGCATCCATCGCCGCATCCATCGCCAACTTCGCCGCCATCCCTTCTGCAACATTCTGTAGAATCCCCCATTCTTTTCGCAAGTGCTTGTGGGCGTTTACCAAGTGCCCATGGGCGTTTACCCGCAGCCATAGACTCAGACCGGCGTCTGAAACCTTGATCTAGAAGCACGCGGGCATTCAACGAGTGCACCAGGGTGCCTTCTGCATCCGATTTGATAGCCACATTACTTCCATATGCCGCCTGATCTAGCCGCGTTAACAAAGAACAGGTATAAATCAGTTTAAAGCAAGTAACTTCTTTTCTTTTATTAATCTGTTGTTGAACTCCCGCATTCTATTTTTCTAGGATTTTAAATTGTTTCTGAGGGCTCACACAAGTGGAGCCCTCTTATTAATTTCTAACTCCTTGATAGTGTTAATGTGTGCAGGATTTTAATGGCAGATCTGGTGTGTTGATAGCAGCTGTTTAAGTTGGAGTGGTCCGAGCCAAAGGATACAACAAAACCCACTCACTTTGTTGGGATTAAGGATACGTCTTTGGAAACGCCACCACTTTATGCCAGCTAGGGTTTCAGTAGAACCCTAGCACAAACCGTAATTTGTGTATCACAAAAAGGGTTACGAGCCCCGTTGTACTCAAAAGGAGTTTTTAAACTCCACCGATTAATAAAAATTGTTTGTTTTGTGCAACTTTCCTGTATTCCATTATTGTGGTTTTATTTCTGTTTGGCGTTGTATTTTTAATCTACAAATGGCGATCACGGTGGGACCCCCTAGGGTTTCATGTTTTTAATACTTGCTTTACTAATCTATTCTTGTTTTCTGTTTTATTTTGCAGGTTCCAGAAATCGCGAAATTCACTGTTCCAACGAACTAGGGTTTCTGAGTTTGCAGAAAATGCAGCAGACGCAGAGCGGCGTCTGGAAGTCCAATCCAAAACGTAGAGGTGTGTTTCAGCCTACGCAGACTCCCTTGGGCGTTTGCCGAAATGCAGAGGTGCGTTTCAGCCTGTGCAGACTCCCGTGGGCGTTTGAAGACAGTTTTACAGAAAAGCGTAGGCTTCCGAGTAAGTGCGTTTTTCTTTAACTGTACTTTTTACATTTTTGGTTTTTCTGTTGTATTCTGTTTCTTTTTCAGATCATTACTTTAAAATGAACAAAAACTAAGTAATCTGGAAAAGAATAGTTACTTTTAATTACATTTTTCTGCATTGCATTATTGGTTGTTGCTTGCATTAAAAAAAAAAATTGCATACCTAGCTGCATATTAGAATAGCTACGAATTATCTGTTTTAGTTATCTAAGTAGGACTATTGATTGGATGTCAATAGTACTCCTGCCATTGGGTGATTCCAAGCAGAGAAGTGGACGAACCTTCCGGTTGCTCCTTTGATATCTGATATCATTGGTAGGCAGGGGGTTTTAAATGGTGTACTCCACTTCTTCAGAGGAAATGGCATATTTTCAATGGCCTCTTGCTTAGATCATTAGAAATTTTGATTTATAGCTTTGTATGTATACATTAGACAACTAAAACACTTAAAATAAAATTCACTGCATTTCATATTGCATTTAAAACAAGAATATCCGGATTTCATCACTAGGTATTGCTTGAAGTTTAGTGACGGTGGAATTCATCTCCATCCATTAAACTTCCGCCTCGGACACCATAGGTCACCCCCGAGCAAACTTGCTTGGATTTCATCACCGAGTAAGAATCTCGTTGTCCTTTCCTAGCCATAGTTTTTACCTTTTTTGTGAATAATTCAAGATTAGATCACATGCAAAACTCATAAACCGGACACTTAAAATTTACCGCAGATTAAGATCAAAAAATAATTAATTAACCGCAGTAAGACACATTGGTTGAAACCTAGGTTGTGACTCGTTTTCGATAATTTCTTTAGTGTAAATTTATCATTCAAGTTTTGCATTCTTCTTTTCTGAAATTGTTTAGATTTATTGCGTTATGGTCTTAACAAGGAATCAATCTAAAATGTTAAATCTAAATAATCAAATGGGTAATTCACAGAACATCCCCACCACCAACATGGTCACTTATCCTAGTGAATTTCAGGCAGGTTCGCCTACAGGTCTTTCACGTCCTTCTATCGTCTATCGCATGGCCATGCCCATGGAGGAAGACAATTCCTGTCATATTACCCACATTGATATGGCCCAAGTGCAAACTCACTTAAGAAATGGCACTAGCTATGTCCTTGAGCCAATCCAATATTCCCCTATGCAAGATTCTATTTTTCAGCAGGATATTGCATCAACCATACCCGCTGGTTTCACTCAGGTCTACACTAACCCTTTTTTTTACGCTAATGTTGTATCTGCTCAGTCGGCTTCATCTCCAACATCTTCCCAGATGCTCAATTGTCCTCCTTTGGAGATAAATGTAGTGTCTTCCCGACCACTTTCTCCTCCATTTACCCGTGTGTACACCAATTCTCTCTATGAGGCCGGTGGAACCTCCTCTAGCCATGATCAATTTCAACCCTCTTCTTCCCAAACCATTTATGGTTTCACCCTACCCGGGGCACGCTCTACTATTTCTTCCCGTGTACCGCCTACTTCAACCACCTTCATTGCCCCCGCTATGCGCCTTCTCGTGACTACCATGGCAGCCTGCCCTCCACCTTCATCCAATCATCCCACCTCCCTTGGGTTAGAGATTAATAAGGTTAGGGAGTACCTTGACAAGTTGCTTCAGCAACAACAGCAACAAAATGCTCAACCACCTGTCGTAGTAAATCCTACACCTCAACCAATTTCTACCCAGCCAGCTTTTCTTAGCTCAGGCCCCACCTGGGTACCCCAATCTTCGATGGTGTCCATTCCTACCCCACCTTTCTCCCAACCCAGTCTAGTTCATCATTCAAACCAATCACCTTCTTTTCGGTATCATCCATACCAACAACCTATCCATTCCACACCACCTAATCTAGGCAATTTCATCCCATCTCATCATTTTTCAACTCCTCCATTGCATCCTCATAATCATCAAACAAGTCAAAATTTTCATGAAGATTATCGACTCCATGCGATACAACAACAGATTGACAACCTTACGCTCAACATGCCTGGCGCATCTAGTCAGAAACCTACGCTAAGGTTGTTGATCAATCAACCAATTCATCCTTCGGTACCTTCATCGCCATATCCGACTGATTTCACATTACCGAAGTTTGACAAATTTCGAGGAACTAAGGATCCTCATGAACATGTGAGCTCATTCATGCATGCCTGCTTTAGAATCCAAAATAATGATGCTCTTATGCTCATAACTTTTCCTCAGACATTAGGGGGAGATGTTGTACAATGGTACAATCATTTAGCTCACCATAGCATTTATGCTTACGAACAATTGATTAATCTGTTTTTAGAACGATTCTCCCTAAATGTACAAAGGAAAGTTTCATTGTCCGACTTATACAAGCTCAAGCAACATGACGATGAGATTGTTTATGACTTTGGAAACCGTTGGAGGGCTATCATTAATAAACTACCATTCTCCCTACCAATGGAGGAGTTAACCAAAATGTTTACCCAGAGTTGTCTAAAACCTATCTCTTGGTTACTCCAATTACAACAATATAGGACTTTTGAAGAGGCTTTGGCCCAAGCAAGTATCATAGAAGACATTAAAGTCCAAGAGGGTGTTTTAAAACCCCGTAGAAAAGAATGGCAACAAAAGGGCCAACAACGAAATAATAATTATGGCCAAAACAAACAAACACAGGCTAGTACAGCCTCAAATGTTAACCAAGTTAATCAAGTGGTGGCGAGTCAGCCCGTAATGGCTCAACAACAACAAGTAATGCAAAGTCAACCACAACCAATTGCTTATCATGCGGTACCCACCCCTACTCAACCAGCTCCCAATACTGGGCCAACCATGGAAACTCGACCTTGGCAAAATAATCGTCCCAAGCGACAATTCACACCTTTAGATGAACCATATGCGGTCATATTCAACAAGTTATATAGCACAAATCAGTTAACTTTACCTGAGTTCAAACCTTTAGAACCATCTAGAAGGGGAAAGTATTACAAGGAGTACTTATTTTGTCCTTATCATAGGCAAAATGGGCACGATATCAATAATTGTATAGCTTTCAAACATGTGATCCAAGATCTTATTGAGATTGGAGCCATTAAATTGGATAGCCCCTTAGCCCAACAAAATCAAAATCTTGGTATATTTCAAACACCCCTTCCACATCGGGAGGAAGCTCCAACAACTTCAGGGGGAGTAACTCAGGTAACTCCTCCTAATCAAGTCAACCATGTACAACAATACCAAGGTTTTGTGGGTACTATTAACGTAGTAACCTGGGGTCAAAGGGCGAACCAACCAAATCAAGCTGAACCACAGCCACCTGTACAAACCCCCAGTCCACCTCAGGTAACAGTGACCCAACGACGTGCTAGTACTTCTCAACAACCGCTAAATCATGCTACTCAATGCCAACGACCCATCATGTCATTGAGTAGCCGGTTAACTACCAGTTTAAAAATGGCTTCTGCCAAGTTATCGATCTATGACCTCATTCAACAATCTCCCCCACATAGAGAGGCATTAATGGAAATATTAAAGTCAATCGAGCTTTAAACTCAAGATACTAATGCCTTCAACAACTTTGTGGGGAGTATTCAAACATGCATGGAGCCCTCCATCACTTTCTATGATTTTGAAATCAAACCTATGTCAACAGAAAGTATAGATCCTCCACTGCATATCATGGCCAAGATCAATCACAAGCCATTCAAGAGAGTCTTAATTGACACCGGCTCCTTAATCAATATCATTACAACATCGGTGTTGAGTCATCTAGATTTTTCGCCATCCCTTATCACGAAGTCGATTTTTACTCTTAAAGCATTCAATGATGCTTTATCTTCCACGGTTGGCACGGTTATCTTGCCCATTGAGGTAGGGGCCAAAACTTTGCATACCTTATTTCACATCTTGGAAGGGTCCATGGCATACAATGTATTGCTTGGACGGCCTTGGCTTAGGGAGATGAGATGTGTCCCTTCTATATCGCATCAATGTCCCAAGTATGTATATGAGGGACAGAGTTCATTGTGTACTCGCCGACACCGAACCCTTCAAACATTGCAACTATGTCTCAAATCCTTATGAGATTGTGTTGCCATCCACTCATCTTTTCTTGACCCCATCTACTTCTTCTATACCATCTTCTTCTAAAGAGGAGCTACCCATCATATCGCAACCATCTTCCTCTTCCGCTATTCCATCTCATTCACCACTTTCTTCATCAACTAATCTTCCTTCTTCTTCATCACTGACCACATGCACATGTGGCCATGACCAATCATCTCTTTCCACGTCATTACCCCATTCTTCTACACCTTCTTCAACATCACCTATTATTCCTCCATCTTCCCAACCATCACCAGCTGATGTTTCACAAGTTAGTGAAGCGTCAACCCAACCAAATCCTTCCACTTTTCTATCCCACATTCTTCTATTCCATCATCTAGTCTTTCTCCCTCCCAAGTCAAGGTCCATCTCACTGATGCAAGTATTGGTGAGTATGCCATCCAAGATGTCCACATCACACCGTTCAATGTGCAAATAGTTAAAGATTTTGGTCATCCACATGACCAACATTTATCCATTGGATCGGTTTATAACATGGGTTCTATGCCAAATTCCATTAATTTTGTATATGGGGGAATAGAGTCATCTTCTAGTCCTACCACCATACCAGAACCCAAGCATCCAGTCCCTACCAATATCGAAAGGATGGAGGGTTTTCCCTCTCGCTATTTCCACAGACATAATTGGCAGCAATTTGGCCTAGGTCGATACGAGCAAGGGGTAACTGAATGCATCGATATGCCATATCAGAGACCCACTGAGCGTTTTGGTCTGGGCTACCAACCACTTCCATCCCTTTCTTCTTTTGAACAAGCTTTTCAAAGAATTAATCTTAATTCAGAAGAAGAAATCCTCCACCCCGACGAATCCGAAGATGAAGCCTATGAAGAATTTGATGTCATGTCAAATGGTGATGAATCTGAAGAAGAGTCGGCACCCATTTTTCCCCTCATTAAACTAGACAAGTTTTATCTCCAATTGTTCCCTCTCCAAGAGGCCATCTTTCGCTTGCTTATTCCACAAGAACGAGGTGAACCACCCCCTCCGCCACATCCATAAGCCATAATCCAAACCTGTATTATATGTATATACTAAAATAGTGGTTTTCACCACTACCAAAAAAAAAAAAATCAAAATATATAAAAATACTTTATTGCTTTATGTATGTGTGTAATAGTGGTTTTCACCACTACAAAAAAAAAAAAAAAAACTCAAACTACAAAAAAAAAAAACTCAAAAAAAAAAAACTGAAAAACTATGTTGTTTTGCATCTCAGGTCTTCCGAGGTCTTCACCGATTTTCCCTTCCATTCCGCCCATCCTTTCTTCCATAAGTCGACAATGAATTTCGAATACTTATTCACACCACTCCATAATCCATATGATCCGGATAAGCCAATCCTGATCAACCCAAGCCTGATTGGCATGGATTGGATTTCATCCTCTCCATCTATTTCAGAGTTCATCCTTTTCGAGGAATTGTTAAGGGCTTCCGCCAACTACATTCCTCCTTCACCTCCACATTCACCTTCATCTTCTAAGCCAGAGGTCTTCCAGGCAGACATAGATGAGAGCAAGGCACAGGAGCCTGATGACATTTTAGATGACATAAATCTGATCCCTACTCCCCATCACCTTGAGGAAGGTTCCCACATGTCTATTGAAGAAACTATCGATGTAGACCTTAGTCCAGACCAAGATGGCACCCAAATTGTGAAACTAGCTAAAAGTCTATCATCAGAGGAACAAGAGCAAATGATTGCTCTACTCAAGCGGAAGAAGGAGATATTTGCATGGTCTTACAAAGACATGCCAGGCCTAGACCCTAATTTGGTTGTCCATAACCTCACCTTACAAAAAGATGCTAAACCTATCAAATAGAAACTTAGGAAAATGCATCCTACCGTGGCCCTCATAGTTAAATCGGAGATTCAAAAACTTCTGGATGTTAAATTTGTCGTCCCGATTGATTATCCTGAGTGGCTTTCTAACATGGTACTCGTTCGCAAGCCTAACGGGGGAATACATGTTTGCACCGATTTTCGAGATCTAAATAAAGCGTGTCCTAAGGATGACTTTCCTCTTCCAAACATTGATACTCTTGTCGATACCGCGACTGGTCATGAAATGCTTTCGTTCATGGATGGATTTTCGGATACAACCGGATTCGAATAAACCCTGAAGATCAACACAAAATAGCATTTACCACACCTTGGGGAACTTTTTGTTACAAGGTGATGCCCTTTGGCCTTAAGAACGCAGGTGCAACCTATCAACGAGCCATGACTTATATTTTCCACGATTATATGCATAAGATTATCGAATATTATGTGGATGATTTATTGGCAAAATCTAAAACTCGACAAGAGCATTTTGATGTATTGGAAAAAGTTTTTGATAGGCTTCTAGAGCATAAAGTAAGGTTGAACCCTAAGAAATGTGTCTTTGGTGTTACCTCAGGCAAACTCCTAGGTTTTATTATCTCTAAACGAGGTATTTAGGTGGACCCAAACAAGGTCAAAGCCATTATGGAAATGTGTCCCCCAACTAATTTGAAGGAGTTGCGTAATCTGCAAGGAAATATTAATTCAATTCGTCGCTTTATTGCACAACTTTCTGATAAATGTAGGCCATTTTGCCACCTACTACAAAAGGGGGTACAATTTTCATGGACAGATGAGTGTCAGAAATCCTTTGATGACATCAAGCAAGATTTAGCATCTCAGCCAGTCTTAGCTCCGCCTCGTCTAGGGGTCCCTTTCAATCTTTATATCTCAGCAACAGAATTTGCCTTAGGGACAATGCTTGCACAAAAGAATGAACAAAATCGTGAGCAAACTGTCTATTATATTAGTCGAACATTGGTAAGCTATGAAACCCGATATGCTTATGTGGAAAAGTTGTGCTTAGCAGTGGTTTTTTCCACTAAGAAACTGTCATTATATGCTTAGCCATACAACATATGTCCTAGCTAGAGAAAACCCTCTGCGTTATATGATGTCTCACACTTATAATAACACTCGTACTGCTAAAATGGATAATGTTGCTTACCGAATTCGATCTTGAATTCATTAGCCAAAAATCTATTAAAGTTCAAGTTATAGCCGATCAACTTGCGGAAGCTCCACTACTTAGTGATCATCCTTTGATTATTGAGCTCCCAAATGATTCGGTATTTGCTATCACTGAACAAGAAGAGGACATCATTTCGGAGGAAGATGTTGACATCACGCTATTCTTTGATGGCTCTAAGTGCACGAAAGGTCAAGGTGCTGGAGTTGTGTTTCATACACCTCAAGGGATTCCCATCCCTTTATCATTCAAACTAGACTTCCAATGCACCAATAATACAGCAGAGTATGAAGCCTTAATTTTAGGTCTTCAATCAGCCATAGCTATGAGAATTAAGCGTATTCGGATATTTTGGGATTCTCAACTCATGGTTAAAAAAATTACAGGAGAATACCAAGCCAAAGAACCTACCATTAAGCTTTATCATGATGTAGCAATGAAGTTGCTCTCTAAGTTTGATTGGTATGAGATCACTAGTTTGCCTCGTTTGACTAATAGATTTGCGGATGCCATGGCCTCTCTTGGATCATTGATTCCAAAGGACTCCCTTGGAGAGGTACAGCCCCTAATCATTTCCACAATCTCTAAGTCTGCAATTGTTCGTGCTAAGTCTAAGGATGAAAAAGATGTTTGCTTTATCCATTCGGATCCATATGAGCCTTGGTCTAGTGAGATAGTAGCCTTCCTCAAGTTTGGAACACTCCCATCTGATTTGTCTCGAACTGCCCGTCACTGTTTTAAGAAAAAGGTAGCTCGTTTTGTTCTTTTGGGGGATGTGTTGTATAAACGTGGATATGATGGAGTACTCCTTCGCTGTCTAGAAGCAAGTGAAACACATAGAGCTATTGCTGAAGCCCATGATGGTACTTGTGGTGGTCATTTTGGTGGAATGGCCATTGCGAAGCGTATTTTACGTATGGGGTATTATTGGCCCACTATGGAACAAGATTGTTGCAAATATGTTAAACAATGTAAAAAGTGTCAAGAACACGCTAATTTAATCCATATACCATCACAAGCTTTACAGCCCATCCAAAGCCTTTGGCCCTTCTCACAATGGGGTCTCGATTTAATTGGCAAGATTTCACCCGCTCTTCAGAGACAGCATACTTTCATCATTACAGACCATCGAATACTTCACAAAGTGGGTTGAAGCTATTCCTCTAACCAAGATCTGACAGGTCCTAGAATTATGGAGTTTATACTTCACCATATCATTTGTCGTTTTGGTATTCCCTCTAAAATCATTTTTGATAACTGCAAGTCTTTTAAGAATAAGGATGTTCGAGCTCTTTGCGAAAAGTATAATATCCAACATAGTTTCTCAACTCCTTACTACCCACAAGCCAATGGACAAGTTGAAGCTTCCAATAAGACCATAATTGCTATTCTTAAGAAACTTGTTAAAGAAAATCATAAAGATTGGCATACACAAATCCCCTTTGCATTATGGGCTTACTGAACAAGCATCGAACTCCCATTGGGGCAACGCCATTTTTTTTTGGTCTATGGAGCTGAAGCAATCATGCCTCTTGAGCTCGAGATCCCTTCCTTGCGAATTTCTTTGCAGGAATTTATCGATGATGATATTGCTAGACAAGCACGTCTTGATCAACTCACACTCATAGATGAAAAATGAATCAATGCTTTAGAGCATTTGCAAGTTTATCAAGACCGATTGAAACGTGCTTACAATGCCAAAGTTCATCTAAGAGAATTTCAAGTAGGGAATCTTGTCCTTAAAGAGAATCAACAAAACACCAATGCATTGCCGCATCTTCGAGATAAATTCGTGGCTAATTGGTTAGGTCCATATATGGTCACTAAAAGAGTGGGTAATGGAACTTATAGACTTGCCAGTTTAGAGGGAGAGGAAGAACCCGAGACACTTAATGTTATACACTTGAGGGCATTCTACGCATAGTTTGAATTTTATATGTACATATATACATGGCTTGTACAAAAAAAAAAAAAAAAAAAAACAAATAAAATAAAAAGAATTTGCATTTCATTGTTAGTTGCATACATCTCATTCAAAAACATTGCATTTCATGTGCATACATCTCATTGAAAACCATAACATTTCATTTTCAGCCATAGTTGCATATCATGTTAGAGACCATTCTATCTTTTGGATATAAAATTTGGTCAAGCAAAAGTCATGTTGCCTTAATCAGGGGCACCTTCATAAAATCCATCAAACCGAATTGTCATTCGTACACCCATTTTCCATTTGCACATATTTACATTGCCAAAATGTTTTCAGCCACTCAGCCATTCCTAGTGTTTTAAGCAAACTTTGAAATGCATGTCAAAGTTCTCTAGGGCCATATCACAAATTACACTAAATAAAATCTTGAGTATTGGGAAATGATTTCAAAAGCGGTCTTGAACCTATCACATTTTCACATCTTAAAAACATCTTGTGTCAAAGAGAGATAACACCATCCTTGGGTTGTGCCTTGAAGTGAAAAGGGTAATCCTCGTTTGTCCTATCATGCAAACATAGTCCATAAAATAGTGGTTCTTACCACTATCACAAGCAATCACAAAATATAAATATAAACAGAGTATAAGGATAGGGTAAAATTCTCATCATACTTCGGTTGAGAATCCGATTCCCCAAAGCTCTAAGGAAATGAACATTTTTCACACACCACCGATCCCAAATAAGTTGTAAGGATCGTACTACTTGTCCAATCATGACGGATAGGTAGTCATCCCCAAGGCTTACAAAGGTCAAAAACAACATGGACTATGGAGTTAACCTTCACCGGGGCTATAGACGCTTGATCGGCAAGTGGAGTATACTCATTGCGTGGCGACATGTCTCTCCTCAAAAAGAGACCTCTGAATGCTCATACGGACAAACTAGCTTCGGGGTCTTCTCCATAACAGGGTTACCTAATTTATGCAAGATGAGGTTAATGAACACACTTGCACACACACGGGTTTTTGATTGCCTAGAGTCACTACCATGCTTCTGATTTGGTTAATGAACTCGCATGCACACACATTTGGTCCTAGTTGAATTAGGCAGTATTAGTAAGTTTGTTTGATACCACTAGCATGTTTGAGTCTTTGTAAAATAGTCTTCCTCCATATCTTCTTCCATATCGTCCTCCATATCTTCTTCCATATTCATGTCATTCCATACGTCATCCATTCACAAGCCACCAAGTTCGTTGCCCCTGATTAAACAATTATGATAATAGTTGGCTAAATCTAACTATCTAAAAATATGAGTGCTTCTTAGTGCATATTTCATTTACTTAGTCTTGCATTAATCATCCATAGATTTACATATCATTTACTTAGTCTTGCATTAATCATCCATATATTTGTATGTTATATACTTAGTCTCGCATTAATCATCTATAAGTTTGCATTCCATTCCATCACATATGCATCAAAAAACATTAAAACATATAAAAACATGCATCACAAAAACATAGGCATTCACACAAAAGAGAGTAAAACACCAAATAAATAAAAGCCATGTATATATATATGTATAAAGGTCAAACTGTACAATGAATGCCAAAAGGCTACAATATACAATAGGGCACCAAGGCTCATAAAGAGTGCATCTAAGCACTAAGCTAACCATCAAAAGAGGACCCCTGAGACCTAGTAGGAGCCCTAGACCTAGTGGTGTGCCTAGACTCACTACCTCCAACCGGGCTGCCTCCACTAGTCCCACTGCCTCCAATATCTCCCAACCGCTCGGGACAACGACCTCCTCATCCCCGGAATGATAGGGGAGAATCGGTGTCGTGCCTCTAACACCCTAAGCTGCAAAACAACAAAACAAAAATTTGTTACAAATTTTTGCAAAAAAAAAAAAAAAAAAAAAACACATAATAAGTACTTGCTTAAATGAACAAATACCTCAGCTGGCTGCACTGGTGCGTCCGCTCCCATCTCCGCCATAGCTCCCGCGTGCTTCAATCTCCCACACAAACCTTTCACTCCACTCCCTCAGACGCACTTCTCTCAAGCTCGAACGCACAAATGAGCGAAATTCTCGTTGAAACTGTTTAAATAGCTGGTTTTGGTGCCCTAAAATGTAGTGGGGCATTTCATGGCACATTCAGATGCAGTGTTGTGTCTGTAGAGTGCCTAAACACCGGCGGGCATCTCTGCCACCCCCAAATGCAGACCGGCGTTTGGTGGCAGTATTGAATAAAGGAACAAAACTTGCAAAATTGAAGCTTACCTCCTCCAAATTTCATCAAATTCAATTCATCCATTCTTCTTATCATAATAAAACATTTTGTGAAGGTTACAACAGTTTTGGACACAAATTTTGTCATTTCACTCAAAAAGCGCATCATTCATCATTGTTTTACAAATTGGGTTAAAAATATTCAAAACCTTCACAAAATTAACCACATTCATCAATTCTTCTGATCTATCGTCAATTTCATTCATTCTTCTTTCATCATGCATATTTTTGCCAAATCAAATTAAAGTAAACCTCGTATCTAGTGGTATATTCTATCACCTTGGCGATTGCAGCGATTTGCATCCATGCAATTCGATAAGAGGATTAAACCACCATAAGGGCACTTACCATTTATCATCATCAATTATTTCACTGTTTGAAAATTGGAAATCAATTTTGGGTATTCTACTTTTCAAGTGACCTCATACCAAGATTAATTTGCTCAACAGTTGTCATTGATGGCCTAGTTCATGGGGCCTTAAACATGGACAATCTTTAATATCATCATTATTTTGAGTCTTGCTAGAGATTGAGGCTACCTAGGTTGATTGGTTCCGACCCGAGGAATTATCCATATAGTCACTAGGAGCATCTCTGAGTTCTGGACTCTTTTCATGCATCTTTCATCTCTGCATATCAATGGCGCCAACAAGGCAATTTCATTAATAGTATGGACTCACACACAGGAGTTGGGGCATCCGTTATCAATTTCTAATTTTCCTATAGTGGAATTCATCTTACATGATCATGGAACTTACAATTTGGCAAAAATCCCTTTATAACCGTTGGGGCATAAAACGGTCCATCTTTCACATCACTCATATCGTCTTCAATCATATTCTTTTCTCGGTTTGTACACCAACCCCTTTCCCGTTGGGACATAAACAGATGGTTCATACACCAACCCCTTTTTTTCACCGTTGGGGCAAAAACGGTTCATTTTCTTCCGATTTCTTCCAATTGGCTTGTGAGAACCATTCTCGCTCGCCAATTGAGGGGGTAAGTCGAAAAATTTTAAATATTCTTTTATTCTTTGGTCTTCAAAGTTGTGCTTTAGTCTTGAGAGAGAGTTGCGTCTGATCCAGCTTTTCAGTGTCTTAAGTTTTTGTGCTGCATTGTGTCTTCACACAAAGCAGCTCAAAAAGGGGCATCTGTAGACACCAAAATCCAGCCACTTGTAAGTCATCTATACCTTCCTGTTAGCCACATGTCAATCATTCATCCTTCCCGCCATTATTTGGCCCAAATCCACACTTTCCCGCCATTATTTGGCCCAATTTCACCTTTCCCACCATTTTTCATCCCCAAATTTATTTAAATTAATATTTATATATATTTTTTAATATTTTAATATATTTTAATATATATATATAAATATAGTTTAAGTGATTTAATCTAAGCCGTCCATCTTTCATTTAATCTCATCCGTCCATCCTTCTTAATCCGTTTCACAACCTAGATTTATTCTCTACCCTTGGATCCACTTTAATCTTAGCCACACGTTCAAAGTGTCGTTAAAACCCTAAAGTGTGCCCTAAGAGTAGATTATAAATTGAGCCACCTTGATGGCTCAAACCCTATGTCTTTTGCTATCTCTTTTACTGTCTCTCTTTTGTTATCTATCGCTATCTATCTCTTCTTCAGCTAAACCTACCCATCCATCGCCGTCCCTTTTTCGTCGCATCCATCGCCTCATCCGTCGCCAACTTCGCCGCCATCCCTTCTGCAGCATTCTGCAGAATCCCCCATTCTTGTCGCAAGTGCCCGCGGGCGTTTACCAAGTGCCCACGGGCGTTTACCCGCAGCCACAGACTCAGACCGACATCTGAAACCTTGATCCAGAAGCACGCGGGCGTTCAGCGAGTGCACCAGGGTGCCTTCTGCAGCCGATTTGATAGCCACATTACTTCCAGATGCCGCCTGGTCTAGCCGCGTTAACAGAGAACAGGTATAAATCAGTTTAAAGCAAGTAACTTCTTTTCTTTTATTAATCTGTTGTTGAACTCCTGCATTCTATTTTTCTAGGGTTTTAAATTGTTTCTGAGGGCTCACACAGTGGAGCCCTCTTATTAATTTCTAACTCCTTGATAGTGTTAATGTGTGCAGGATTTTAATGGCAGATCTGGTGTGTTGATAGCATTTGTTTAAGCTGGAGTGGTCCGAGCCAAAGGATACAACAAAACCCACTCACTTTGTTGGGATTAAGGATACGTCTTCGAAAACGCCACCACTTTATGCCAGCTAGGGTTTCGGAGAACCCTAGCACAAACTGTAATTTGTGTATCACAAAAAGGGTTACAGGCCCTGTTGTACTCAAAAGGAGTTTTTAAACTCCACTGATTAATAAAAATTGTTTGTTTTGTGCAACTTTCCTGTATTCCATTATTGTGGTTTTATTTCTGTTTGGCGTTGTATTTTTAATCTACACCTTATAAAATAAATACAAATATCTTACCTTGATTCCAAAAAAGAAGGATGCAAAATTGTTTAATTATTTTCGACCCATAAGCCTATGTAATATGAAATATAATATTATTTTCATAGTGATGGTGAATTGGTTAGGACCATTGTTAGATAAAATTGTTTCAAAAGAGCAAGGAAGATTTATGAAAGGGAGACAGATTCTAGACAGGATCATAGTAGCTCATGAGGTTATGCATTCAATAGCTTCATTAAAAGAGAAAGCAATGACCTTAAATTTTGATATGAATAAGGCCTATGATAGGGTTAAATGAGATTTTCTTTTTGTGGTATTATAAAAGCTTGAATTTGGGAAGAAATGAGTCGGATGGATTAAATATTGTATCTCTATAGTTTCATATTCAGTGTTGTCAATGGGTTAGTAATAAAATTATTTATAAGAGAAGCCTTAGATAAGGAGATCTTCTATAACCATATTTGTTTTTTATTATGGCAATTTTTTTGGGTAGGAACCTGAAGAAGACTTACAAATATGGGCTTATAAGAGGACTTAAGGCTATTAATATCATCGATAACATCACCCATCAATAGTTTGTAGATGATACAACCATTTTGGGAGGGTAATGATAAACAAGGCCAAATATTTGAATAACTTATTAAAGGAATACGAAAGAGCATCTAGGCAAAAATTTAATAGGAAAAAATATAAAATTTACTTTCTAAACACCCCAACTAAAATCAAAACAAGGATATGCAAGTTACTTCAAATGGAGGAGGTAAATTTACCAACAACTTATCTAGGGATGCCCTTATTTATGGGGATAATGAGGATAGAATTATGGATTCCAATTATAAGTAAAATTTGGAATAAAATACTAGCATGGAAAAGTAGATGATTATCATTAGCAAGAAGAGTGTAGCTAATTAAATCAGTATTACAAGCCATTCCAACATATTATATGTCCTTGTATACTATGCCAAAATCGATAGAAAAAAGTTTAATCTTAATTATGTGGTCATTTTTATGGTCAAGATTACATGATAAAAGGAATTTTTTGTTGGTGAAAAGAAGCAATGTGTGTGATGACAAAACTAGGGGAGGTCTCAGGTTAAGAGTTCTTATGGATACAAACTTAGCTCTTAGGGGAAAATTAATATGGATATTGTATAAATAGAGTCAAAGACAATGGGTAATAATTCTTCTAATTATGTTGAGCTAATGACACAAGCTTAATATTTACTGCATTCTCTCTACCAAATGGTTTTTCACTATGGAATGATTCTAAAAAATCAATTGATCTAGTGATTAAAGGTTTAATGTGGGTGGTAGGAGCTGGAGAAAAAAATTCTATTTGGATAGATATTTGGTGTGATAAAAAAACCACTCAATCTAGATCCAATTTTGAAATCATGGATGAGATTACTTCAATACAAATATGATGATAGAGTTTCAAACATTTTGTACAAGGATTAGGAAGGAAGATATAAATGGAAAGATATTTTTACAAGTATACAAGACAATGATGATAGGAGGCAATTGAGTTAAAATATTACAATAATAATTATTTCGAGGGGATACAGTGATAAGTTGATTTGGGAGTTGAATAGCTCAAGATAATACACAACAAGAAGTGGATATAATATAAATCACCATAAAAATAGGAATATCGCAAGAATATGGAGAAATATTTGGGATTGCTCGAGCATTCCTAAAGTTAAAATTTTTGTTTGGCTAATAGGTCATAGAATAATTTTACGCTGAGATAACCTTATAAAAAGGGGATTTCATGGCCCCTCAAATGTGTTCTTTGTAAAATGGAGGAGGAGAGTTTAGACCATATCTTAGGACACTGCTCAATAGTATGGAAACTATGGAAATGGATTCTTAATATGTTTGATAAATGCATGGTGATGAATGGAAAATTTGAGGAATAGTTAAATCAATGGGAAAGCACTATTAAGAGTGATGTTTTTCAAACAATTTTGGATATATCAAAATATACAATACTTTAGATTGTTTGGCTATAAAGGAAAATAAGAATATTTAAAGGAAAATAAAGTAGTTTAGAGGTAATGAAAAGGAATATTTGTTCATCCATAGAGGAGTCTAAACCAACTCTATCAACTCACCTAATCCCTAATCTAGAAGCATAGAGCCCTGATAGATGGATTCAAGTCATAAAATAGAATTATGATGTTGGGGATAGGAGAAAAAAATATAGGCAAAGAACATAAGTGGAAACCACCAGATGTGGATTTGGTCAAATTGAATTTTGAAGGAACATCTAAAGGAAATACAAGATCAATAGGAGGAGAAGAAATAATAGAAATATTTTGTCTCATTATGCTTTCATTAGTGGATTTAAGACAATAAATGAAGTTGAAGCTTGGGTGGCTTTGGAAGGGTTAAAAATATGCAAACAAATGAAATAGAACAAAGTATGGATGGAAGGTGATTCACTTATAGTAATAAATGTAATTTTGAGGAAAGCAAAGGCTCCATGGAACATACAAGAGATAATTGTGGAAATTTAAGATATTGATATAGAGTTTGAAGAAATCAAATTTACACATACATTAAGGGAAGGAAACAAATGTGGAGACAAACTATCCAATAGAAGGGTTTTAATTGAGGATCGTGAAGTTAAATTCTCTTTTTATTGGTTAGAGGAAGTAATAAGTTTAGCTCAATATGACAAGAAAAAGTTGACTACCTGAATCAAATAATGTTTAAGATTAAATTCAATGTTTTCCTTTGATAATATTTGTTTTATTTTATAACAATAATGTACTTTTTTTTTTGCTTGATAATAAGGGGTTGTACTCGGATCCCCCACCCTTGACAAATCACATCTCTCTTCTTTAGAGCTTGAGTGTTTACAAATAGATACACTTCATCTCAATTGAGATGCTAAAGCTAGAAACCTACATCATTTTTGTAGACACCAAAATCTAGCCACTTGTCATCCATCCATAGTTTCTCACCACATTACCCATTATATATATATATATATATATATATTTGTTTAATATATATTTAAATAATTTATATGTTATATTTATATATATATAATAAATATATGTATATATATGTATGAATCAATCCCAACCATCCATCATGTTTTAATCTCTCCTTAGATTAGTTCTCCTTATTTGCATCATTACAGTATCTACTAGTCCTTTCGTCTGCTTCACGTAGCTTTCCAACTCTACAGTTTTATGTTGCAAGTCCTTTTGGGCTACTTTGGGAGCCATTTTCTAGAAAAATATTTAGAGTGCTTCTTCCTTTCTTCTTTACGAGTTTTGTCTCTCTACGCCTTGGCTTTTTGTGCTAAGTAAGTTCCACTTCACAAAATAAATGGGCTCCACATTTTGAATTTTTAAATGTTCCTACATGTATACCTTCTGTCATTAATGCATCCGACACAAAAATCTATCCATTGCACGCTTTTCAATTCAAAGATATGCATCTTGGAAGCCAAAATCATTATGTCCATCATTGATTGGTTGCGGTACGAAGCACTTTCTAAACTCGTGGTGTTTTCATCATTTTAATTTTCTTACAGTAGCTAAGGTTAGTCATGGTAGTCCAAGGCTCCTTTTATTCATTAAAGACTCTAGAATGAACATTAACTTCAGCGGCATAGAACACATGTTGCATTTTTTTGTCACCCTTAACTTATTAGAGAGTGGCAGGGAACACATGTATTTTGCTGCCACCCTTAGTCTTTTAGAGAGTGGTGTGGAGCACATGTCATAGCCCGCTGCCATACTTAGCTTATTTTACAACTTTTTTTTCTCTTTTTTTTATAAAAATGAAAACTTTAGCAAAGGAAAAGAAATGTAATACAAAATATGTACATATGTTACAATGAACGTGTACCTCAATCAAATTAGAGTTTTAGATGAAAATCATTGACTAAGATCGGTTGCATGTTTCCTTCTAGATCTTCAAGCTGGAAAATATTAGTCTCTTTAACTTCTACTACTTTGAAAGGACCATCCCAGAAAGAATCAAACTTTTGGTGGTGCCCTAGCTTAGCTCTTTCCAGATTCCATATTAGAATAGAGTCTCCCACTTTGAAATTTTTTAATCTGGCTTTCTTGTCAAACCATCATTTGATATCAAATGAGTGCTTCTATAAGTCCTCATACGCTTGGTTCCTTTTCTCTTCTAGCTGCAGCAGATGTGTCAACCTAGTTTTAATTAGATTCTACTCGGGCTCTTCTTCTGTATCTATCAACTTGAGAGCTAGAATTTCTAAGTGAATAGGTAATACTGCTTCTTTGCCATACACCAGAGTATAAGGATATGTCTTAATGGATTTTTTGATAGTGATCCTATCTGCCCACAGATATTATTTTAACAACAGGTGCCAACTTCTCTTATTACCTTCTAATGATCTCCTCAAGATTTTTAGTAGATTTTTGTTAGTTGATTGTGCTAATCCATTACCCTAGAGATAGTAGTTGGAGGTATTTTTTATAGTGATGCCATACTTTCTAGCAAACTCAATGTATTTATCTCCTATAAAATTTGGGCCATTGTCACTTACTATAGCTTCTAGGACACCAAACCTTGTGATTAAGCTTTCCATGAAGTCAATAACCACTTCTTGATCTGATTTCTTCGTGGGAATGGCCTCTACCCATATGGTAAGGTAGTTTGTGGTAGTCAAAATATATTTATGTCCTACTAAGGAATTTATATTAATCACCCCAATGAAGTCTAGCCCCCATTATTGAAAAGGCTCTTCAACCTGAATTGGCTTGAGGGAGAATGATGCATTCCTAGCACTCCCCACATACCGTTGGCATTCATCACAGGCTCTTGTAACTTTGAAGGTATCAGCAAAAATAGTAGGCTAGTAATAACCTACCCTAATGATCTTCAAAGTTGTGACCCTTCCTAAAAAGTGTCCTCCAAATAATCCTCCATAGAACTCCTCAATGACCTTTTGCTTCTGATCTTCTTTGAAATATTTTAAGAGGACTCAATCAAGATTTTTCTTGTATAGTCCCTCTGGTAGCAAGACATATTTCAAAGCATGAAGCCTATATATTCTCCTTTATTATGGATTAAGTTTATGGGGACATACTCCTATCTGAAAGTATTGGATCATATGTTCAACCTAGTCTAATTCTCCTGACTACAGTTCTTCATTTTGATCTTCTATTGCTGACTGATAGGCTATCACTTCTGCTATAATTGTTGCTTTTTTCAAACCTTGGCATAATGCTATGCCTCTGACTAGCTTGGTAGGATGAATTTCCAAATCATATTCCTAGATCTTAGTGATCCAATCGGCTCTTTTATCTCCTAGTTCACCTTGTATAATGAAACTCTTGATATCTTGATGAACTATGTATACCAATGTTTTACTCTAAACCAAGTACTACCTAAATTTCTTCAATGACTTCATCACTATGAATACTTGTTTCTTAATAAAATTATACTTTATCTGATATTCATGGAGAGTTTGAATCCAAAATAATATGGGGTGTTCATCTCCCTCATCATTTTTTTGAGTTAGAATAGATGCATAGCTCTCTTAAGGTCCATAAGCATACAAAATGAAATATTTGTTGAAATCAAGGTTCACTAGAATTGGAGTAATGGAAATAGATTATTTTATGATCTCAAAAGCTTGTTTTCTCACTTCAGTCCATTTAAAATCTGCATTTGTCTTTAGTAATTTTGAGATAGGTTTCACCTTTTGAGAAAAATTTGAGATGAATTTTCTAATAAAATTGATATGATCGAAGAAGGACTACAAAGCCTTATTTTTCATGGGTAATGGAAGAGCAAGGATTGATTTGACTCTATTTGGATCAATAGCCATACCTTATTTAGAGACCACATGGCCTAACAACTTTCCCTCATGGACTGCAAAAAATGACTTCTTCGAATTAAGAGAGATGCCAAATTCCTTGTACTTTTTAAACACTTGCTCTAAATTTTCTAGGTGATCTTGCTTTTCATGAGAAAATACAGTCATTTCATCCAGGTAGATTAGAATTACTTTTTAATTAGCCCTCCAAAGGCATAATTGATTGCTCTTTGGAATGTGGCTCCTACATTGGAAAAACCAAAATGTATTCTCTAACAGGAAAAATTACCCCATTTGGTGGTGAATTTTGTTTTGAATTAATCCTCATCTTTTACCCAAATCTAATTGTAGCCAGAGAAGCCATCTAATAGTGATAACATATCTTCTCCTGCAACAATCTACAAGATATGATCAATATAAGGGAGTGGATAGTGGTATTTTAATGATGCTTGATTAATATTCCTAAAATCCACACACAAATGAATATCACCATTCTTTATCCTTACTAGAACCAAGTTAGCTACTCAGGTCGAATGCTTGATTGGATATATGATTTTAGCCTTTAGTAGATTTAACAGTTCTTCCCTCATTATGGCTTCAATCCTGGGGCTCATAGACCTTTTTTTCTGCCTGAAGGGTTTTGGATTTGGTTCTAGATCAATTGTATGTTGGATCACATTCTTGTCATAAACTTTAAGATCTTCATATGACCGAGCCATGATGTCTTGGTATTTTAGGCATAGAACTTTGATATCCTCCTTTTCGTTTGGATAACATTAGATTCTGACTTTGAGCTTCTTTTCCTTTTTGATCTCAATTTCCTTATAAATATTTTCATTGATTTCCATAGATTTGATCTTCTTCCTATTTTCATTGTCAAACAAACTCTCCAGAGTGACAAAACCCCTAGGTATGATGACATCTTGTTGGTCTATCTCATCTAGAATTTCCTCTTGAATGGTTGATAGATAGGCTTCCCTCACTAGGAAATCAATTATTTATTCATCGCTTTCAAAAACCTACCAGAAGATCTACTTGTCTGGTATTGCAGGCCTAAAAATAATTTTGATTCCATTTTCTTTTGTGACTCATAGATCTGCAGCTCCCCTCACTACCAAGGAATCAGCCAAGGTGTTCTGACTTCTAGGGGTAAAATTAATATTTAGGGCATCAAAGGATTCCATCAAATAACATACCCTATTTCTGTGTACCTTTAGGTAATGGTGTTTACTACTGCACCTCTCCCTTACCTTATTAACAATTAGTTCTAAATCACCGTACATATTCAGTATTTTGATGCCCATACTCTCAGCTTGCATTAGTCCAAGGTACAAAGCCTCATACTCTACAGCATTATTGGTATAGGACCAAGTCAGTATATATGCGAAACTCTTTGTACCTTATGATTGAGATTGCAATAATACACCAACACCAACCCTATTTTTGCACCATGCACCATCAAAGTGCATGATCCAAATCTCTATCCTTAATAACTGATTAAATATGGTAGGGACTTTTTTCTCTATTTCTAAGGAAATGTTATATGTACCCATTCCTATTCCAAACTGGTTTTAATCCTCTTTGAAAGGTAGTTCATCTTCAACTTCTAGTTCTTCAAAACTTTCCACCAGTTGGAACTCGTCCAGAGAGTGAGGTTACACATGTCCTCTTCAATTTTTTCAATATGTTAAGACACGAGATTCTCAAGAGTAATCCTTATTCTCTTTCCCTTAAATGGAATCACCATGCTAGAGTAATCCATGTACATACATCCTCCCAACTTGGTAGTGAATTCTCTTGAAATACATAGGCCAAAATAAGGCTCTAGGTCTACCACCACTATTTCTTGCACAATGGTTACTTCTGGAGCTCTATACAACCTCATTAGAACATCCTTTATCACTCCTACTATATTTACTAGGGTTCCATCCAACTGCAAAACTCTAGGATAGGATCTAGTATATTCCATACCCATATCCTCATAGACTACTTTGGTCATAATTATGGTGGAAGCCCTTGAATCGATCATGTATTTGCAGATAATCCAACCCTTCATCCTCAAAGAAATGTAAAAGGGAGGGGTTTGTTCTTCAGGGTAGCAGGGAACATCTTGTCTTTTCCAGAGGACATGATGAGGATTGTAGTAGCCTACTTTTCCTGTGGATATTTTCTTAAAGAATCCTTCAGCAGGTCTATTTGACCATGAATAAATAGGGTATCATACAGGCTAGTCTTTGAGGGTATTATTTTCATCTCCTCTACAATATTATACTTTGATTTCACTAAAGAGGAATTCTTAGACCTTATTTTAGGTTCACCATACTTCCTTTTGTATTGTTGTGTGGCCTCAATCCTTTACCTCTTGGTTATGGATGGGATTTTATATTTTCTTGAGCTTCACTCTTGGATCTCATCCCTTCTTTATCATTTTCTTTATCATATATTCTAGGGAATATGACCTCTTTTCTTGGCCCTTTATGACCATAGACCTCTTTTCTTTTGCTTTAGGAATAGGGAAAATATCATTACCTTAAGGGGTAGCATCCTTCTTCTTTTGGTAAGGAACTTGAAACTGACCCATTTTTTGTGGATCAACCTACAAGGTCTTCTTTCTTGATCTTGTCATAACTGAAATTGGCCCTTCTTCATCTAGGTCTTGTCCATTCATGATCTGGTCTAGTTACCACAACATATTCACCTTGCCCTTATGATTCCTCTTTGTTATTTCCATAGCCTATTGCACATTATGTTGGTACACGATATATGATTCTGAATCATGGGGATCATTGCATACAAGGCACCACATATTTACCAAGATTGGTTTATAGGAACATCCTAGAACTCTTGCATTATATTTACTTTTATTCTTGTGCTATTGTTGGTACCAGGTTTTTGGTCCCTATTGACATAGGGAAATCTTCTTTGTTGAGATCTCTCTATCTCTCTTTTTTCCATTGAGCTCATCTTGTTACTAAGTGTTTTAAGGATAATCTTTATATCAAGAAGCACAGTGGATTCCTAGGATGTTTGAACAAGAAGTGGTAGGAAATGAATTGCAGTAGATGACACTTTGGGATGAGGAATAGGGGACATCTAAGGAAGCAGGGATGATATAGAAGGAGGATTCATATAAGAAGATGTAGCCTCCTAGTTTTGAACATTGGAAATTTCTAAACAATAAGGCATGACAATTTTAGGGGGCAAGCTACCCACATTAATAAGAGTATTTTCAGCTTGAGAAACTATATTATAGACTTGGAGGAAAGTACACATTCCTGACTATTGAGTTTGTATACCCAATTAAAATCCAAAGGCTCTAATATAGTACATGAAAGAAAGAGATGCATCTGGCCTGGCTTCAAGTGGAATTCTTTTCCAGGATCTACTAAATCTCAGGTTAAAATCTAACATGGATTCTTATTGATGCTTTTACATGGACATCAATTAATTAAGGAGGGATAAGGGATCAACAGACTCATTGAACTCGATGAGGGCATCTAATTAAGCATAGTTATTCTTTTATTATATCCTAGGTTATATTTTTATTTACCACTTACCATGTGAGTTAATCCTCACGTAGGTTGTGGCTTGTTTTAGTTAATAGTTGGCACTATTAAGTTGTTAGCGAACTTTAGGATTAAGTTAGCCAAAGTATTTTATTTTGCCTCCCTATTTTAGCTCCTACGTGATTTGTGCGAGGAGTTACGAATTTAGGGCATATGGTTTGTATTTGGCATTTGGGTGCCTACTTAAACCCTAGAACTATCAAATAAACATTAGCTTGAATTTAATTTATTCTCGCCCTTCTCATTGGTATCAGAGCCGATCGATCGATCGGGCTCCTTGAGTGGTTAGAATTTCTCTTGAAATTACACCGCTTCGCTTCAATTGGTGGCTCTGTCAGGCAAAAATTTCAATTGGTGGCTCTATCAGGCAACAATTTCATGTCCAAAATTTGTTATTTTTCAACTATTTGGACCAGCGAGACGCTGGCGGCCTCCTCTGACCTAGAGGTAAAATTGGCATTGGATCGTGAAGACGGTCTCAGTTACCATTAGGACTAAGTGTACAAAGCTAGCAGGTGGAAAGATCGAGCTAGCGGGAGGACTAAGCGTACAAATCTAGCGGGTGGAAAGATCATGGCAGAGCGGCATGAAAGCTAGTATGGCCAAAGATTCACAGGGTTCAAGGTTCGGTGAAGGACGAGGCTGACCACCAACAGGTGGTCACTCTCACATGTGAGTGTTGTACCTTTTAAAACTCACATACCCTTCTACCCGCCATATGTGGGATAATTCATCCCAGAGAAACTCGGCGCTGTGCAGACATAACTTACCATACTGAAGCTCGCCATCAGTTCACCCCTCGAGCAACGACACCCAACATCACGCTCATGGTGGATGACGACACTGAGCTTCTGAGTTTCATTGTAAACTCACCTCGAAGACGGCACAGCTTCTGCGTTCGGATTCGCACTAGTAAGGTAGTTGTAAGCAATAGTTTGGATGGCCAAGCTGTGTGCAGTCTTCACGTAGACATCAAAAATGTCGTAAGTTACGTCTGCCCGGGTGATCACCAATAATATTGCTATGGTAAAATATTGTTGAGAGGCTTTGTAGATCGGGTGGTGACGATTGCCTCCATGCGGATCGGTCATACGTAAGCATTGGTGGCAATCTCTTTTGCCATGGGGTCACCATGTTGTGAATAAGGTGCCCTCAACATCATGTGGGCATGCGCCACTTAGGTGAACAAATACTTAATAGGTCTTGTTTCTAACTTCATTAAAATAGATTTATTTTAATTAAAAAAAAAAAAAAATTGATTGATTTAATTTATTAAATTAATTAATTTTAAAATTGTTTAATTTAATTAAACATTTATAATTGCATACTTTTTGCAATTCATGAATTTCAAAAGCATTATAAAGCCTAGAGGCCCAGTATTTTGCAAAATTTTGTAATCACCCACACATTGGGGAAAGAGTGTTTGCCTAAGAGGCAACAAATTGTAAAGCTTACAAGGCTTATTGTGCTTGGAACTCATAGCACTCATTGTAAATTGCCCTGCGAGGTAAAAATTTTGTAACTCTTTAAACCTCCTGGCTTACACTAGAGGTCAGATGGCTGCTAGTTTGGCAGAACAAGTGGCCGCCATCGCTGACATTGTTAGCCTCTTGGCTGACAAGGTTCAATACATGACTGGACCTAGTCCACCTAGTTTCGCTCTTGAACCTCGACATCAAATCAAATGTGAAGTTACCATTTATAATGGCTCTCGAGATCCAGATATCCTCAATAGTTAGATTCTCAACATGGATACCTGGTTTGACTACAACAAAATTAAAAAAGATGACCAAGTTGCTTTTGCAAAATTGAAACTTTTTGGCATTGCTAAAGTTTTGGTACAGGATCGTCAAAGCACCCAGGATCCCATAGACACTTGGGATGACCTGGTCACAGCATTGAAGGATACATTCTATCCTTCCAATTTTGCTGAGGATTTGGATTTCCAATGGCTTCGTCTGAGGCAAGGACACAACATGAGTGTTCAAGATTACATTGGGAAGTTCAACAAATTAAGGATTCTCAATAGCATCCTTGATCCCACTCCTAAACTTATCAACAAGTTTAAGAGTGGATTGCAAGATCAACTCTTTAGAGAGTTGAAATACGCACCTTGTGCCACTTTGAATGAGGTCTATAATAAAGCACAACTGGAAGAAGAGAAAATTGCTATGAAGTCAGGGGCCTCATCCAAGTTACCCAAACAAGGACCACCACAGCAGCAGTCCGACAAGGCTTCAACAAATTCTTCTTCTTCTACTTCTCCTTCTTCTTCTTCCCCCTCTTCTTATAATTGGAAAAAGTTTTGTAATTATTGTAAGATACGAGGACACAATGAAGCTGAATGCTTCAAGAAGAAGAAAAATTTTCTGGCACAACCTCAACAGGAGGCACCACAATATGGGACCATTGAGTATATAGGAGAATATATTGATTATCCAGAACTTCAAGGGAAACTAAACCAAGTGACCCTCTTGCATCAACAAAAACATAGAGAGAGTTTGTTCTTCACACGAGCCCATCTTCTTCCCAACTTTTTTGTGAGTTGCATCTTCGACAATGGCTCCACGACCAATCTCATTTCTCAAGATGTGGTTGATCGCCTCAAATTGCCAGTTGAACCCCATCCTTCTCCCTATTCACTTGGATGGAAGGATGAGGGAACTACTTCTGCAATCACAAAACGTTGTACTTTGTCGTTTGCCCTTGGTCCACACTATGTGGATCGAGTCACCTGTGATGTGACTCCCATGGACTTATGTGGAATGATTCTCAGCCAGCCTTATCAATATGATAAGAGAGCTTCCTATGATGCTTATCATAAAACCTATTCTTTGCATCATCAGAATAAGAGCTTTCTTATACGTAATCTTCCTCATACACATTTCTTGGCATCTTTACCAAGAATTTCTTTAGTGTCATGGCCAAAAGACACTTGCCCTTCTATTCTTAAAGAGGTTAATTCATCTCCAGCCTCAGTGCCTCCTCCTGTTGTTCCTACTGCTCTTTCAGTTGTTTCACATCCAGTACTGCAAAGGCCTCTTTTGATGTCATTTTCTCAGGTTTCAGATGTACACCAGCTTTCGCAGATCCAGCAGCCGTTTCTTACTCCTTGTCATCATATTCATTGGGCAAGGGAGTACTCTCAACGTTTTCTTGCTCCACCGGCATCTCCTAAACTTCCAGGATGTTATTTCGCCCGGTTCTGAGCCTTCATTGCAGCGTTTTGTGAGTTCAGATTCCACTCCTGTTGTAAAAGCATTGGAGTCCAATGCTTATTGAGTGGGGAGGTATGATGAGGGCATCTAATTAAGCATAGTTATTCTTTTATTATATCCTAGGTTATATTTTTATTTACCACTTACCATGTGAGTTAATCCTCACGTAGGTTGTGGCTTGTTTTAGTTAATAGTTGGCACTATTAAGTTGTTAGCGAACTTTAGGATTAAGTTAGCCAAAGTATTTTATTTTGCCTCCCTATTTTAGCTCCTACGTGATTTGTGCGAGGAGTTACGAATTTAGGGCATATGGTTTGTATTTGGCATTTGGGTGCCTACTTAAACCCTAGAACTATCAATTAAATATTAGCTTGAATTTAATTTATTCTCACCCTTCTCAAACTCTTATACAAAGGGTTCTACTACTGCTACCCATGGTGTAATGGTATTATCCTCTAAAGTCCTAAACTAGTGTAGGATTTTCCCTCTAAATGACAGGGCTAGGATTTTGATGATGACATCTTCATTCTTTATGTTATGGATGGCAGCTAAATTCAGAATATCTTGGTAATGTTCATATATGGTCTTTTCTGATCCATCGTATGTAGGAATGGCTTTAGTCACAATTTGAGGTATATCATGCATATGGGCTAGTCTTAGGGGACCAGTTGTATTCCAGCTAGGATATTTCTGCATGGTCTTATTAGGAGCACATTTTAAGTCACTCTTACTTGTGGAATTCTTGTTGGAGGTGGCCTTGGGGGACCTACAATAGGTTTCTCATGAGGAGTTTCATGTAAATGGAAATATTGTTTCAAATCCCTTATGACGGTATATCCTCTAAAATGGATCTCGTAGTAGATGAAATAACCAATGTTATTCCTTTTAGATGACCTAGTATTTATGAAAAACTACAAGCTATAGGGATGGCTTTCTGGTTTCTACATTCAGGGGGTTGTTACATAAATATACTGCTCACTGCTTAACAAGGTCAATACAATTCACCAAATCTTGATTCCTTCAAGAAAAAGATACAAAACAAAGCAAGGGCAGGTTAACTATGGTTTTTAGTAAACAGGTCCCATCGGGTGTGCCAAAACTATTGGGATCCAAATTAATCAAGTAAAACTTGATACTGTGACTGTCTATCTTTTAGCTTTCTGATTAGACTTACACCTGCTAGTCACAACTCAGAACTCAACATTAGATGGACTAAAAATTGCTCTAATTCAACCTCCATAGTAGATTGGTTTCTTGTAAACTGACAGGGTGTTGACTTAATTAAGTTTAGTAATTTTTTAAGAGATAGGGATAGAAAAGGGTTTAGGGTTAAGAAATTATAACTAAAATAGTGGCCAAATAGATCTAACAACATAGGCATCCATAGGGAAAACCTGTCAACAAATTATTTCCAGTGTCCCACACTCAAGATCAATAGCACCCAAAAAATAGGGTAATCTTCATCAAGAAACACAAAATAGATATATACTCCAAAAAAATTATTTCAACATCCACAATCCTAATAATCTAATTTAGAAAAATAATATCAGTATCTAGATTTAACATAAATGAACTTCTTGCAAGCATAGATTCAATTATGAAAAGGTTTCAATTGGTCTAAAGCTAGTAATTCAATAGTAGAGTAAACTAACCATAGCAACATTAATCGAAAAGTAATTCATAGCTTGAATCTTTCCAAAGAAATATTGAAGACACCAATTCCCAATTCAAAAATCCAATTAATGCTCCTTCTATTGATTTATAAAAAATGTTACACAATAGGGCAATAAAACACTCTAAATTCGGTCCTAAAAATCAAGGGTTCAACCTTTATTAATAGTTTTATAATGAAGGAAAAATATGAAACATTACAAGGAGAAAACCATGCTAGATCGATAGAATGTTGATTTGGCATCATTTCATTCACCTTTGAAGCCTAAAAAGTTTACACGATGTCACACACCATAGAATATCAACTCTGCAACTTGCTCGGTTAGCAATGGCAGTTAGGCTCTAGGTTGTTAGATTCCAGATCTAAGTCATCTATATTTCTTGGGGACTTCATATAGTTGTAGATCTATAACTTCCTAAGTTTTATTTCTTGACTCCATGGACGTTTCATCTGCCTGCTCAAATCAATTGGTTCTTATTTGCAAAGACCTTACTTTTGTATAGCTGAGAAAGTTTTAGCAGAAGCTTAATCGTTGATTCACTTATGAACAGCTACGATTAAATCTCAGAAATGCTTGAAGATGAGCGGTGTATAACATGTCAGTGAGCTGCTCTTTCAAAAGGCCTATCACTTGAATTGATTATTTTGACCAATGACATGAAGTACATCATAAAAATACACTACACTCTGAGCGAAATAGAACATGTTGCCAAGTCGCTCCCTTTAGTTCTTAAAAGTGATTAATTTGCTTTTACATTTGTAGTGTAGAACACTTTGTTCGTAGCCCACTCCTTGAAATTTATTCCTTGAAGTTTTGATCAAAGTTGATCATGGAATAGAGCATGTCGCCTAGCCACTCAAGAAACAATGTAAAATAACCTTTCATGAGACTGCACTACGCCACTACTTTGTGCTTTATTTTAAGCATCTTGACCTATTTGACCAGTGACGTGGAACATGTGTTCTAATCCACTCTAAAATGAATGTGAATATCAGTAGTGTAGAAAATTTCAAAAGTTAGTCATTTTATTGTGCGGGCTAAGGCAATGTGCACTGGTCTACTGATCAAACAATGATGACATCAGCCTTGACCCAAGTTGACAATAGCATGGAACATGCTACTGTGCTACTGTAAATTGCACTAAGTGTTGAGTGGCTGAGAATATGTCTTCTTCCTTTAGCAAAAATGTCGTATTCCACTCTGTCAAAGTGATTGTAATGCAAGTTTGGTTGTTCCGCCAGTGATGTGGAACATTATGTGTTGTTCCACTATAGAATACACTATGTGTTGAGTGGTTAGGAACATCTTCATGCCTTAGAAAATATTTTCAAATTTTTTCTAAGGATGTGGTCATTCTGGGCCTACAGTACATAGATCAACATCCAAAATTAATAGATTTAAATCAGTAGAAGGAGTTTGGATTGAAGATAAAAGTGATATCGCAAGAAGATATCTTGAAAATGAATCCTAAAGGACTCTTACAAATAAAATTTGATGTAAGTTAAATAATTGGACCCATCAATGGTTCTTGTTGGGGGAAGTTTGACTCAAATAAAATCAGTGTTGCAGGCTATTTCGATCTTTCAATTTACACCTATGATTGGTCCCAAGAACTATGTTAAGGATATTGATAAACTTTTGAGGGACTTTCTTTAGGGAGGCTTATAATTGAAAAAGAAATAGAGTTTGGTAAAGTGGGATTCGGTCTACCTCCCACTAAATAAAGGGGGGTTGGGTATCCATAGATTGGCTTATCAAAACTTGGCTTTATCAACTAAATTGTTGTGGAAATGAATGTTGGACCATTCCAACCTTAAGTCAAAGTTTTTATCTACAAAGTATGGGGATGGGACAAAACTATTTTATAGCCTCCCCTTTAACGGGGGGGTCCATTATTTGGACTACAATTAAAAAGGCTAGTATTGTTATTACTATAGGGCTATTCTGGAAAATCAAAATGGGAGAGAAAAATTTTGAGATGATGTGTGGGATCAATACCACCCAATTATTGCATAGTTTCCAAACCTGATTAATGTTGTAGATATTTCTAAGAATGCAAATTGGGTCTATGTTAAGGACTTCTAGAAGGAATATGAAGGGGTAGTGGGTTTGAGGAGGTGGGAAGACCTCTCAGTTTGGAGACAAATAGCTTAAGAAGACAAGGATAGTCTGAGGGCTATTTTAGATAAAAATAAATGCTCATGGTCAAAATGGAAGTACTCTTTAGGATGGAGAGACAAAGGAAATGGATATTGTTCAGTCAAGAAGGGATATGACTAGCTCATAAAGGGATTGGATAGGGAGGGAGTGATTTGGAATAAGGTGTGGAATTCAAGTATCTGATCGAAATTCAATATTTTTATTTGGTTAGATATTCAAAATAGGATTTTCACTCGAGATAATCTTTGTAAGAGGGGCTTGGTGGGCCCAAAATGGTGTGTGCTCTATTATGGAGCAAGAGAATTGTTTGACCACCTTCTAGTTTGATGTCCCTTTACTGGTTGGATATGGAAATAAGGTAAAAGGATGTTTAAATTGCCTCGACATGGTGATGTCTCATGGGGCTCTATGGGGGCAAGTGGATAGTCAATCATTCTACTCCATTGTTTCAAGGCCTTCACTTTATGGCAAGTATGGTTGGAGCATAATAGGTGTATTTTTTGTGATGAGTGCTCATCCAAGGTGTCAGATATCTTGAAATTTTTCTCAATATTAGAGAGGTTGTAAGAGGAATCAAGGGTTCCTAGCTTGTTCCCATATATGAGGAGTGATTAAATCTTCTTGGGATTGAGATCCTTATATGGGTTCAATCTCAATATTTATGGAATTAGAGCTCAAGAGTAAGAAAGGTTCCTCCTAAAAAGTTGGATAGGGGAGGGAAGTGGAAGCCATTACTGATGGATTGTGTTAAGTTTAATATTGATGGTATTTCTCATGGTGATCTAGGGGAGGCGTGTATTGGAGGGGTGGATTGTATGCACAAAGGAAATATTTTTTTGTCTTCCATCATGGCATTAGAAAGAACAACATCATGGTCATCGAGGCCATGGCCATTTGTGAAATCTTAGTCATGGCTTATAAGCAAGGATACTCAAGAATTGAGGTAGATTCTAATTCTTAGGTCCTAATCAATAGGTTGAACAAGCCGAAGGAGAGAGGGAAATGGAATGGGAGGTCCAACAGGTCTTGGAGAATATTATAAGTTTAATAAATAGAGTGCAAATAAAAATTTCTCCATGTGATGAGGGGAAAGAACAAAGTTGTAGATAAGTTGGCAAACTAGGTATTAAAGAGAGGTCATCATTGGTGGAATTATGGTATGGAACAAAACTTGGGTGAAGATTATATGGACTTGTAGATTTTGCTTTGACAAGATTACCTCAATGATGGGGAAGGAAGTAGTACCAACGCGGCAACTCCTAGAAGGAGGGAGTAATTGCGCACATAAAGAATGAAGGGCTTGTTGTTTCATGATTAGGAATTGTTTGAATTTCTATGTACGTAGGAAAGTGGGGATAGGACATAAAATTAACATTGGATATTGGTAGGATAAAATGGTGGAGCTGCAAGAATTTGTAATTGTCATTGGAAATGAAGACCTCTAAAATGTGATTTTGAGAGGATATGATATATACAAGGAAAATACATCGATTTTTTATATTATTGTATTTCTAAAGAGTCCTCTAATATGTTGTTCAATACTTAAGTGTAGCAATGATAATTTTATACAAATTTTGTCTATTCTCTTATAGGTATTTATATTTGGAGGTACTTCCAAGTTGCGGTCCATGTATGGAAGGCCTTGCAACTATGTAATCTTATTTCTATTTGATAAATTTATCTTTTTCATCGAAAGAAAAAGACAAGAGTGAAAATGGAGGTAAGGTATTTTTATCATAATATTCCATGATTATATGAGTTTGAAGTTCTTAATGATAAACTTCTACAAGAATTTCCTTTAGTTATAACATATGAAGGCTATAGGAAATTTATGGAGCCTATTACTCTAGAAGAAGTTCATCTAGTTCTTTTCTCTTTTAATAAGGATAAATCCCCAAGTCCGGATGGGCTCTCTGCAACATTCTATCAACAAATTGGGATATAGTCAAGGATTCTTTATTGGTAGGAATGGAATTATTGGAATATATAACATTATTTGGTTCTTTATTGATGTACCATCATGGGTACATATTTAAATTAAGAGTTTATTAGGAATTAAGTACTTTATTAAAGCAATGTAATAAATGTACAAGTGTTAGAATATGCAATGATGTAAATGTGCATGTAGTCCACATGTACATAAGTCATTAGAATATAATAGTGAGATGTCGTAGTAATATTGAAGGCAAAGAGTTGCATCTCATTATTAATAGACCTTTTATAGAGTAGAAGAATGAGAGGATTTTGGAGTGCATAGGTATAGTAGTATATACAATGTAGATCCATTTTTGTAAATATGGAGAGGTTGTGACCTCCATTGAATAACATTGTATATTTTCATGAGCTTTCAATATGAGCATTTATTGAGCATTGTATCAAATTTTCTATCATATTTTCATGCATATTAGTTAGTAATCATCATATTTATAACATTGCATGTTTATTTCCATACTTATGGTTGCATTTCATTTAAGTTTATAGCTTCAAAAGCTAACAGTGGTATCAGAGCACTATGTAGATCAATAGAAAATAGAGAAGAACCACTAGAAATATTGAGAGGAATTGGAGATATTATTTTTTTAATTTTTTAATTTACTATTGGCTATTTCCATAGAGTTGTAGAAAAACTTGTGAAGACTAGAACTCAACATTGCTCTCACTAAATTGGCAATCCAACTAGTGAAGATTATTTTCTATAGATTTATAGAAATCTCTTTTATTATTGCCTAATAATTTGTTGCGTAAGAAATGAGATTCAAAGAAATTTTGGAAGCTTCCTACAAGAGCTAGGAAGAATATCATATTTGAAATCAATCGAATACCAGAAGCAACAAGTTGGAGATTAAATATTTGGAGGCCTAAGGAGAAAGGTCTCGTTAAAATATTTGAATATTGAATACTCCAACTTGTAGATTGAGAAGAGATCTAGTGGCCAAGGAAGGTACATTGAGATTGCAAATCTAGGAAGGAGTTCCTAGAAAGAAGACCCCATTGAGGAAGAAGAGATTCTAGGAGAGAAGTCTTGGTGAAGATTGGAGATTGGAAATCTCCATTGAATATTGAAAACTTCACATGAAGAAGAGGTCCATAGAAGGCCCTATTGAAAGAACTTCCATAGTGGAATATTGAGGATGGAGAAGGAATAACAAAAAGTCCTATTTCATATTTTAGTAGAAGCATATTTGGGAGATCCAAGAAGGACATCAAGGAAGGTCTCATTGAAGTACTTTTTAAAGTTGCAATATTGAAGACCTTGGAGAGGTCTCAAGGGGAAACAATGAGAAGGATTGGAGAGACTCATTCAAGGAGTTCCTAGAAGAACTCATTGGAGAAATTTACTACCAAGAAGAAGCTCTTGATAGTAAATAAATTGGGACAATTATCGCCATCCGATAACAAGCCCAACGGAGAAATATTTGGCAAGAATTTTATCAAATTTTAGAGTAGTTTGGAGAATATCTCAAGACATTTATATTCTTGAGAATAAGATATAGTTTGAAGCCAGAATTTGACAAGGAGATAGAAGATAGAGAAACCACCAAATTTGAGAGATTTAGGGATTTTCATTGAAAGGTTCTTGAGGAATATTTCAGTTGTGATTTGGATCATCTCCTACCAAACTTTTTACATTCAAGGATAGTGTTTCAGTGAAGGTTTTGACTGCTTTACAATCTAATTTGTTTTAATTTGAAAATAGTGAAAAAGCAACAACTTGGGCATAATTAGTAGTTGCTAAGGTTTAGATTTTAGAAGTGCATTCTGAAGAAGAATTAGAGCCACAAAATTCTAGTTTTGGGCAGCATATTAGTGGAGTGTTAAATTTGCAAAAAGGTGAGCCAAAGAGGTATTTTTGGACAACCTAGAAGAGTTGCAATATCATCTACAAAAGGTAGCAATTTAGATGATTCAAATCACCATCATCATCATCATCATCTACAAAGGTGAAAATGTATGCAACAAAGGTGCAAAAGGTTCATTAGCTAAACTTTTATATTTGGATTCTTATTAGGTTTATTTATCACCAATTTCAAGGAATAAAGGTTGCATAAATATTGTTCATTCAAGTCTTCAAAGTAGTGTAGAAATTATTGTCTTCAAGGATCAACCTACAGATAAGAATAGAAGTCAGATATATTTCAAGAGAAAGAAAAATATCAACATTCTATTGACTACTCTAAGCAAGATAAGACTTGTAGCACCCTAAAATTGGCATAGTAAAACCTTAATAATTACAATTACTCTAGTAAATAATTCAAATTCAAATTTTAACCTCCAAAATCGCTCCCAAACCGTCGCTTAATCTGTTTCCTCATTTCCCACACCATTTTTAGAGTTTATTTTGACTGTTTGATGATATCGTCGCCGATCAGATGATATCACCTCAAATCAGACGATTTCGTCTCGGCTAGGACGTCCAGACGATCTTGTCCCAAAACTAATTTTTCATAATTAGCTTTTGTTCCAACAACGTCTCTAATCTGGGCAGAAGCATGTCTGCACCGTTAGAGACCCTCCCCATTGGATATCTCCCAAATAGGGATGATCTCCAACCTCCTAACCTCCCTCCTAAGCCTATTTAATCCTAAGCCCTCCCCTTAGCATCCCCCTGGCTGAAATTTCCTGTAAATCGACCTTCACACGCATTAGAATAATCTGTATTACCATCTACATTTGTTGCATCCAATTTTCTTGCAGGAACCTTGTCATTTTTTAGCCGGAGCAAGCTTACATCATTGCAGACGATCATGTTCAGATCGGAGACGATCCTATCAAATCAAAGACGATTTCGACAGCAATCATCATCGGGGGCAATCAGTGCCCAAAGTTTGCATTTTCCTCTTTTCAATCTGCTGTTTTATTATGCAATTAGCTAGTTTATTTTTTATTTTTTGCTATTCTGCATTTTGGAGTTCACCCATGTAGCTTTAAATGCATAATTAAGTCACCAATTGTCATTAAGTCATTGTAGTACACTCGTATTTTGTTTATTATCATCATTTTAATGTTATTCCTATTATTCTACATCATTGCCCTCTGTTAGAATAGTTGCATTTTCTGCATTTTGTGTCTACTTCTATGATTGTAGGTCTTTGACGAATTCATAAAATCTCAGATGATCTTGTCTGATAGCAGACGATCCTGTCAAATCAGAGGCGATCCTAACTAATTCAAGAATCAGAATCTTCATCAGACATCCGGATCAGGTATAACTTTTTAATCTTGCTTACTTTCTCTATTTTTTGTCCTAATTTGTTCTTCTGTATTCATTTAATCTGCATCTTCATATAGAGCAATTTAGATTCATTTTGCCAAACCTAGGACTTGAATGTTTAAGGATAAAACTGAACACATAAAACACATTCCCAACCTAGGTGTGGAAACTGCCATTCAAACGTTTCCTGGTGAACCCACCATCCATCGAAAAATCACCATAACACACCTCCCCCGAGAGGCGGGACCTTCGCAAGGCCTCTCAGTCTGAGGTATTGCGCCATCATTTTCACATCCCCCTTTCGATCACGGATCCTATAGCCTGAAGGTAAGGGTGTGGAAAAATTGGAGCAATACAAGACTTTATGAATCTGCATATACTATAGTGCAAAATCTTATTGGAAAGCTTGGATTATTAAGTGTAAGAGTAATCAAGCAAGAAAGGCATTGCCAAGGGTTTGAAGATAATATTGACTTCAATTTATCTCAACCTACAAAGGAAGTTGAAGCCAACATTTTGAGAAGTCAAGAGAATCGATTTAAGAGCACCAGGGGACAAACATCTACACCATCCTATTATATGTTTGTATAGAATCTCATTAGAGCAATTCAAAAGAGCTCTAAAAATTAAAGTATCTCCGAGGAAAGAGATACTTTTAGTAGAATCAACCTACATCAATCACCCAAAAATTAGCATATAGTGTTATCAAGTAAAATACAACCAAAAAAATATGAAAGAAATAGGTAAAAGGTATAGCTATAGCATCCAGTTGAACACGTCTAGCATTGAAATAGCCTTTGGTGAAGGCAAAATAAGGTACATATGGTAGACTTTGGTGAAGGCAAAGCAAGGTACACTTGCTAGTTGGAAACCTTTGGTGAAGGCATCACAAGATAAACTTAGTAATGCAAATCAAATTATGCAAGCATTATAGGGTTCTATCCACGTAATATAAGCATTGGGAGTAGCATTTTTGGAACTAAGAGTAAGGATATTTTTACCCATGCAACTTGCACCAAAGCAAGTATTGCATTTGGATAAGATATACAACATGGAAGCCATTACAGTTGGTAAAGCAAACTTAGGGATTTGCAAGGAGAAGACACATCAAAGTTGTAGTGCATATCCTTCAAATTCAACTCAAATTCAAGGAGTTACCCATCACTGAAGCCACCATGTACATCTGGTTGGTATTCTTTAGAAATGTTGGAAGATAACCATATCTTCTAGAGAAGCGTTGAGAGAATAAACATTTCTCTTCAAGTGAAGTGGTTGGAGAATATTAATTATTAAAGTACTGGAATAGTATCAAAACCTATAATGAACGAGTATTAAGCTAGAAAGAAAAAAGTTTTTGTATAGCCCAAGGGAGTTAGGGCAAAGTGGTGAAGGAATTATGCCATGTGGAAGAAGGAATCTCATGCACATGGTAGAAAGTCACCACTAGTCAAGCGCTCAACATTAGAAGTATACCTGGACAAAGCATCATTTGTATAACGCTCTTGTAGAAGTGTTAGGTTATAGGTATTGAAGGTAACATATAACCCATTTAATACCACTTGTTATTTGATATTTGGAAGGTATTGTATAAGCATTTGAAAGGAATTAGGCAAATAAAGTACCACTTGGCACCATCCTTCCTGCACTGTGTTCTAATCATGTAGGAACACACTTTAAAAGAAGTGCTTGTGCAACACTAAAAAAGGATGTCAACATAGCAAAATTAAGGCAGCATTGAAGAGTATATAGCACATAGAAATTGAGGAGTGATAAAGCATTCTAGTGCACCTATTGAATAAGAAGTACATGGGTAGAAACATCAACATTGAAGGGCAAGCTCATCATTTGATTTAAAGTGCACAAGTCAACATTAAGACATCAAAGAGAAGCACGCTCGTCGATTGAATAAGAGAGAGAGTAATGTTGTAAGAAAATGTTGGAGAAGGCATGCATTTCGAGGACAAAGAATGAGTGAAAATTTTACGTAGCATCTCAAAGTTGACAAGGAGTCAACTATCATCAATTTGTAGGAGTTCGAGTTGATTACAGAGAACTTGTAAGATTGAGCTAAGCATTGGAAGGTAAGAGTTATATTGCAAGTCAATTAAGGTTGAAATCAACTAAACTATATACTCTAGGGACATTGAATATTAGGAGTAATAAGGTGTAAAAAGAGACCCTAGAAATCAGATTGATTGCTTTGAGAAGGAAGTAGTAGATAGAAATACTTAATCATTATTATTGCTTCCATTATTTGCAAACTTTAATTCAAGGAGTTATAAGGATAGTGAAACTTAATTTGTAAATATGCACTTATTCTAAATTTCTAACTAAGGAGATATAAGGTATTCCACTTTATTGAATTCATAGAAATTTAGAAACTACAAAGCTAGAAGGAAGTCAAACTTTAGTTGGAAATATTGATTTTATTAGTCTCATACTTAGATTGAAGAGACATAGAGAATCCAACTTAACTATCTTGAAGATATTGAGAATTTCTATCTAATTGCATCATTGAGCTTTCTACAAGGAAAATAATTATTTTAAAGAGTTGAACATTATATTAATCTTGTCATCACATTACTAGGGATACAAAAGGAATTCAACTCAAATATTGAAAGCTAAGCATATTATTGAATTCATAGTACATTCATGCACTTGCAAGATAGAAATATCTTTTACAAAACTTGAAAATTGGAAATGCTTTTTTTTCAAGATTGATTCTACAAACTAAAAGATATTAATTAGTCATATTATCAACCACTAGGGGGTCATAATGTTGACAACTTCAAGGATTATAAAAATTGAATTAAAATTATTCTTTAGAGACAAATGAAATTCTAATAAAATTTTGGTCATATTGATAAAAGAAATACTACAATTTTTTGAGAGTATGAATAGATTGGCAAAAGGGATATTTTATCACAATACTCACTAAAATTGGACTCAAGATCAAAATTAATCCAATATACCATATCAAATATGCAAAATCACTTCAAACCAAAAGAATTTCACAAGTCAAAATGAAAAGGATATTTGGTATAGGTGCAAGTCATCATATGACAGAAAACTTACAATGGTTTGATTGCCTTGAAGTCACTAACAATTATAGATTAAAAATTGTAGATGGAAAATTCTATCATATACATGGATATGGATGTGTAACTCCTAGTAAATCATTTTATATGTTCCTGGATTATCATCTAATCTTATTTCAGTAGCAAAGCTAGTAGAGAGCAAAAAGATAATTTATTTTAGATACTTAAATGGAATCAATAGGTGTCTCATCAATGAATCAAGATGAGATAGAAACCATTGGATCAATCCCATATGCACTAGATACAATTGGAACCTCACAAGATGTTGTTGTATTCCAAAATAATACTAATATCTTTTCTGAGAAACAGATTGCATAAAATGAAGAACCAACATATCATAAAGATAAACAAAGAACTAGAAGATTCAAAATCAAGAGGATGAGAGGTCAACAAAACTACACATTACTTGGCTATTTACAAACTAAATAAGAAGAAGGACATGATCAAGATAAAGAATATCTGAAAGATGAAGATCCATATTGAAGACTAAAAGTCTTCAATACCAAAGTAATGTAATACAGGGGATGTTGGAATATATTACATTATTTGGTTTTTAACTAATGTACCATCATGGGTACATATTTAGATTAGGATTTTATTAGGACTTAAGTACTTTATTAAAGCAATGTAATAAATGCACAGGTTTTATAATGTGCAATGATGTAAATGTGTATGTAGTCCACATGTACATAAGTCATTAGAATATAATAGTGAGGTGTCAAAGGAATATTGAAGGCAAAGAGTTGCATCTCATTATAAATAGTCCTTCATAGAGTAGAATAATGAGAGGATTTTGGAGTGCATAGTTAGAGTAGTATTAGATACAATATATATCCATTTTTGCAAATATGGAGAGGTTGTGACCTCCATTAAATAGCATTGTATATTTTTGTGATCTTTCATATATGAGCATTTCTTGAGCATTGTATCAAGTTTTCTATCATATGTTCATGCATATTAGTTAACCATTATAATAGTTATAGCATTGCACACTTATTTCCATACTTGTGGTTGCATTTCCTTTAATTTTATAGCTTCAAAAGCTAACAAGAACAATATAGGGTAAAACAATACATACCTTATAAAATAAATACAAATATCTTACCCTGATTCCAAAAAAGAAGGATGCAAAATTGTTTAATTCTTTTCGACCCATAAGCCTATGTAATATGACATATAAGATTATTTTCATAGTGATGGTGAATTTTTTAAGACCATTGTTAGATAAAATTATTTCAAAAGAACAAGGAGGATTTATGAAAGGGAGACATATTCTAGACGGGATCATAGTAGCTCATGAAGTTATGCATTCAACAGCTTCAATAAAAGAGAAAGCAATGATCTTAAAATTTGATATTAGTAAGGCCTATGATAGGGTTAAATGAGATTTTCTTTTTGTGGTGTTATAAAAGCTTTGGGAAGAAATGAGTCAGATGGATTAAAGCTTGTGTCTCTATAGTTTCATATTCAGTTTTTTCAATGGGTTAGTAATAAAATAATTTATAAGATAAGCCTTAGATAAGGATATCTTCCATCACCATATTTGTTTTTTATTATGGCAAATTTTTTGGGTAGGAACCTGAAGAAGAATAACAAATATGGGCTTATAAGTGGACTTAATGCTAGTAATATCATCAACAACATCACCCATTAATAGTTTGTAGATGATACAACCATTTTGGGAGGGTAATGATAAACAAGCCCAAATATTTGAATAACTTATTAAAGGAATACGAAAGAGCATCTAGGCAAAAATTTAATAGGAAAAAATATAAAATTTACTTTCTAAACACCCCAACTAAAATCAAAGCAAGGATATGCAAGTTACTTCAAATGGAGGAGGCAAATTTACCAACTTATCTAGGGATGCCCTTATTTAGGGGGAGAATGAGGATAGAATTATGGATTCCAATTATAAGTAAAATTTGGAATAAAATACTAGCATGGAAAAGTAGATGATTATCATTAGCAAGAATAGTGTAGCTAATTAAATCAGTCTTACAAGCCATTCCAACATATTATAGGTCCTTGTATACTATGCCAAAATAGATAGAAAAAAGTTTAATCTTTATTATGTGGTCATTTTTGTGGTCAAGATTACATGATAAAAGGAATTTTTTGTTGGTGAAAAGAAGCAATGCGTGTGACGATAAAACTAGGGGAGGTCTCAGGTTAAGAGTTCTTATGGATGTAAACTTAGCTCTTAGGGGAAAATTAATATGGAGATTGTATAAACAGATTCAAAGAAAATGGGTAATAATTCTTCTAAGTATGTTAAGCCAATTATACAAGCTTAATATTTACTGCATTCTCTCTACCAAATGGTTTTGCACTATGGAATGATTCTAAAAAATCAATTAATCTAGTTATTAAAGGTTTAATGTGGGTGGTGGGAGTTGGAGAAAAAATTTCTATTTGGATAGATATTTGGTGTGATATAAAAAAAACTCAATCTAGATCCAATTTTGAAATTGTGGATGAGATTACTTCAATACAAAAATGATGATAGAGTTTCAAAAATTTTGTACAAGGATTAGGAAGGAAGATATAAATGGAAATATATTTTTACAAGAATACAAGACATTGATGATAGGAGACAATTGAGTTAAAATATTACAATAATAATTATTTCAAGGGGATCCAATGATAAGTTTATTTGGGAGTTGAATAGCTCAAGATAATACACAACTTGAAGTGGATATAATATAAATCACCATCAAAACAAGAATATCACAAGAATATGGAGAAATATTTGGGATTGCTCAAGCATTCCTAAAGTTAAAATTTTTGTTTGGCTAGTAGGTCATAGAAGAATTTTATGCTGAGATAACCTTATAAAAATGGGATTTCATGGCCCCTCAAATGTGTTCTTTGTAAAATGGAGGAGGAGAGTTTAGACCATCTCTTAGGACACTACTCAATAGTATGGAAACTATGGCAATGGATTCTTAATATGTTGATAAATGCGTGGTGATGAATGGAAAATTTGAAGAATAGTTAAATCAATGGGAAAGCATTATTAAGAGTGATGCTTTTCAAACAATTTGGGATATATTAAAATATACAATACTTTAGATTATTTGTCTATAAAGGAATATAAGAATATTTAAAGGAAAATAAAGCAGTTTAGAGGTAATGAAAAGGAATATTTGTTCAGCCATAGAGGAGTCTAAACCAACTCTATCAAATCACCTAATCCCCAATCTAGAAGCAGAGAGCCTTGATAGACGGATTCAAGTCATCAAATAAAATTATGATGTTGGGGATAGGAGAAAAAAAGAGAGGCAAAGAACATAAGTGGAAACCACCAGATGTGGAGTTGGTAAAATTGAATTTTGAAGGAACATCTAAAGGAAATCCAAGACCAATAGGAGGAGGAGAAATAATTAGAAATAATAGAAATATTTTGTCTCATTATGCTTTCAATAGTGTATTTAAGACAATAAATGAAGTTGAAGCTTGGGCGGCTTTGGAAGGGTTAAAAATATGCAAACAAATGAAATAGAACAAAGTATGGATGGAATGTGATTCACTTATAGTAATAAATGTAATATTGAGGAAAGCAAAGGCTACATGGAACATACAAGAGATAAGTGTGGAAATTTAAGACTTTGAAATAGAGTTTAAAGAAATCAAATTTACATATACATTCAGGGAAGGAAACAAATGTAGAGACAAACTAGCCAATAGAAGTGTTTTAATTGAGGATCGTGAAGTTAAATTATCTTTTTCTTTGTTAGAGGAAGTAATAAGTTTAGCTAGATATGACAAGAAAATTTTGACTACCTGAATCAAATAATGTTTAAGATTTAATTTAATATTTTCCTTTGATAATATTTGCTTTATTTTATAACAATAATGTGTTTTTTTTTGGCTTAATAATAAGGGGTTGTACTTGGGTGCCCCACCCTTGACAAATTACATATATCTTCTTTAGAGCTTAAGAGTTTACAAATAGATACACTTCTCATATCAATTGAGATGCTATAGCTAGAAACCTACGTCATTTTTGTAGACACCAAAATCTAACCACTTGTCATCCATCCATAGTTTCCCATCACATTACCCATTATTTATATTTATATTTATATATATATATATTTTTTTTAAGTGAAAAACCCCTTAAGGGGCCGCCTTGGTCTGAGATACCATGAACAGGGGGTTCTACACCGTCAAAGTCACCCGGGAGTCGCACCCGGCCCTACCCGCACCAACATTATCAATTGGATTTTTGATACCCAATTCAGCTTTTTGGTAGGGTGGAGATTTGAACCTGGGACCTCCCTTGGAGGATTTCCCTCTCCTCTCCAACTCACCTACAACACCTAGGTATTTATATTTATATATGTATATATATATAATATATATTATATGTTATATTTATATATGTATATATATATAATATATATTATATGTTATATTTATATATATTTAATAAATATATGTATATATGTATGAATTAATTCCAGCCATCCATCATGTTTTAATCCTAGCCATTCATCTGCATTAATTCATGCTATTTACCTAGATTTAATATCCACCCTTCATTATGTTCTAATCTCAACCACATACTTTGTGTCGTTGAAACCCTAATGTGACTAAGGAGAGGATTATAAAGAGAAGTCATTTTTATGACTCAAACCTTGAATATTTTGGAGTTCCCAACATTTTTTTGAGGTCTTGAGTTCCCTAAGCCCTTGTTCCCTAAGTCCTCAAGCACCCAAGAATCCTCGTCACTCCCATACTTCATCACTTTCTATCACATTTGCCACATCTACCATCATCCATATCGTGAACTAGATCTGGTTCTGCAACCTTCCCCTTAGCCGTCGAACACCCCCAAGAGCTTCTCGAGTGCCCATCAAAGTTTGTAGAGTGCCCACGAGAGCCTACCATGCACCTCTAGGCATTTTTGGTTAGTACCAAGCACTCGTGTGTGTTTCATGTCCTAGTTCTACAGCCTACAGTCCTAAGGTGCCACTAGGGCACATCTATGTGATCATCCTTTACAATGACAATAAAGACAAAAATGGCAAGTCAGTGAAGACAAGGTAAATATTTTTGTGTACATAATTTTATGTTATCATTTTTTTATAGCTTTTATGCAATATTAGGGTTAGTGATCTCATTTCTGAGGGTCTCACATTGCAGAGCCCTCATGGGTATTATTAACTCTTGTCATTGTTTGTTGTGTACAGGTGTGAGATCAGTATTCATTGAAGTTTTATGAAGCTCGAGTGGCCCTATAAAGGATATCAATAGCCCATTCACAATTTGTTGGGATAATATCAGACGTGAAGACACCACAATCATTTTTTAACTAGGATTTCGAAGAACCCTAGTCTATTGTAATAATTGTATCAAATAACAAACTTTGTAAACCCCACATTTAAAGTATTCTTGATTGTAATATGGGAGATCCACTAGCATTAATAAAAAATATATTTCCTTGTGCAATCATTTGTGTATTTATATTGGTTTTTTATTTCAATATTCTATTTTTGGTATTGCTTGATTTTGCATTCACAAATGGCAATGATTTGGAAGGAGTGATTATGGAAGGTGATGATTTTGATTATGTGGCTAATGTAGATTGAGTTGACCACATGTTCATGTAGTCAATGGTGATGAATATGGGGTATGGACGTGGATTTTTGATGTGAAGTGGTGATGGGAAGCTCCTCTGGAATAGGAGGTTTAAATAAAGATATGGATGGGGTGGTTGATGAGGTGGTTGATGAAGTGATAAATAGATGAGTGGAAGGTAACATGGATTCATAGAGGTTTGAGATAAAATTTTAATACTGGAATGGTTCAACATCTGTCGGTATGCAATGTACTTGTCCCTCATGTACGTATTTCAAGCATTGATGTAGTTTATAAGGGACACGTCTTATTTATCTCATACAAGGTCATCCAAGGAATACATTATATGCCATGGACCCTTCCAATATGTGGAACATAGTATGCAATGTTTTGACCCCCACTTCAATGGGTAAAACAATAGTGCCAACTGTAGAGCAGAGAGCATCATTAAATGATTTCAAGGTGAAAGTGGATTTGGTAATGTGATCTGATGAAATCTTGAGATTTTGAAGGGTAGATGTTGTGATGATGTTGATGGAGGATTCGGTGTCGATTAAAACTCTCTTGAAAGGCTTCCTAATAATTTGATCCATAATATGTAATGGGGGGTCCACCAATTTCGATGATATTGGTTTGATATAAAAATCATAGAAAGTGATGGAGGATTCAATACATGTTTGGATACTCCCCATAAAATTGCTAAAGGCATTACGATCTTGGGATTGAAGTTCAATGGATTTTAGAATATTCATTAATACCTTGCGATGTGGAGAATATTGTTGAATGAGCTCGTATATAGACAGTTTTGCTGAAACTATTTTAAGATTTGTGGTTAACTGGTTGTTCAATGAGATGATTGGCCTTGGGGGTGATTTATGGGATGAATAAGTGGATTTGGATGGCTCGGAATATGGATTGGCGGTGAAGGATTGATGGAAATTTTTATTGGTGGTGATGAATTTATAGGTTGAGACACACTTTTTTGTGGAGGTATGGGCAGTGGAATAGGTTGCTATTGTGCATTTTGTTGATTTGTGCATTATTGTTTACCTTGAGCTACTACATGAATAGCACCCACAAAACCTTGGTACTGTTGCACATGATTAACTTGATTTGGGGGAGTCTTGGTATTAGATCCTCCTGTTTTTGGTTACACTTCCTCATGATAAGGAAGTGGTTTTGGAAATATACCAAGGTTTTGGTTTTTTGAGCTAGGGGGTTATCATGCTTGATGATCCCCAATTCAATGAGATCTTGCACTCTATCTTTAAATACATTGTAGCTATTAATATCATGCCTATTTTACCTATGATAAGGGCAAAACAAATATTCTCGATAATTTTTACCACGTTTAGTGGGATCATTTGGTTTAACCTTAGGTAAAGCAAGTTGGTTAGTGTCATATAACCTACAAAAGATGGAAGCATAAGATTTGGCTAATGGGGTGTACTGATGAGGTTGTCGAATAGATTGTCAACATGGTCAATTTTCCACAACTGGCACTATGTTTTTTTTTTCAAATCAAAAAACCCCTTGTGGAGCCGCCTTGTTCTGAGAGACCACGAATAGGAGGTTCTACATCATCAAAGTCACCTAGGGGATGCACCCGACCCTACTCGCACCAACATTATCAATTGGATTTTGGATACCCAATTCAGCTTTTTGGTAGGGTGGAGATTTGAACCTGGGACCTCCTTTGGAGGATTGCCCTCTCCTCTCCAACTCACCTACAACACCTAGGTCAAAACTAATTTATAATGTAAAACACCCCTTTCGAGGTGCCACTTTCAACAGGTTGGGCATAGGAGGAATGGAGCCTTGTCGGCCTCTACCAACACATAGGACATTCCTAACTATACCATATATCTACAAGATGGATACAAGGGGAATGGAACCTGGGTCGGCCTCTACCAGCACCCAGGGTATTTACCACTACACCACAACAAGCAGATCAACTAGCACTATGTTTTGACTTGATTGAGTTGTTGAGGAAATAACATGATATTCAACTTGTCGTGGTTGATGTTGCACATTTTTTTTTTATCCATTACCAACTGGCTCATCACCACTTGATTAACTTGGTTAGCTTGGTTGGCTAAATTGGCTTGATTGGATTTGGACTGGCCAGAATAATTACTTTTATATTGGCCCTTACTTTGCCATTCTTTATTTTTAGGCTTGAGCACTCCTTGGATTTTTATCTCTTCAATTATGTTGGCCTGGGCAAGAGCTTCCTCAAATGATCGGTATTGTTGCAATTGTAACAACCAAGATATGGGTTTTAAGCAACTCTTAGTGAATAATTCAGTAAGCTCTTTCGTTGGTAGGTCAAATGACAATTTGGTGATAATGGTCCTCCAACAGTTGCCAAAGTCATAGACAAACTCATCTTCATATTGTCTCACAAGTCAAAATGATGGATTATGAGATACCATCAGCTAACCATGAATCAGTTCCATCCAATCCATCCATATTATCCCAAGTCGAGTTCCACCTCACTAATCATGGTATTGGTGAATATGTGGTCTAAAACATCATAGTTACACCGCTCAATATTCAAACTGCTAAGGACTACGATCACCCATGTGACCCACCCTTATCTATAGGAGTGATATATAACATGGGTTCAGTGCCTAATAGCATTAATTTTATATATGTAAGGCTTGATTCATCGTCCAATCTAGTTACCCAGATGAACCCAAATCATCAACTCCTGCCAATATACAACATATATCGGGTTTTCCATCCCAATATTTTCACATTGTTAATTGGCAAGGACATGGTCTAGGATAGCATGAACAGGGAATGCATGAAATTATTGATGTTTCATATCGAGAAACACATGATCATTCAAGTTTAGGCTATCGTCCACTTTCATCCACTTCTTCTCTTGAACAAGCTTTCCAAAGCTTAAATTTAAATTCAAGAGAAGATATCCATCACATCGATGACTTTGAAGATGAAATCTATGAATAATTTGACCTTATATTGATAGCTTTTGATGATTTTAAAGAAGATTCAAACCTCGTCATTCCACACACTGTACAGGATGAGTATTACCTCAAAATGTTTCCCATCCATCAGCCCATCATTCACTTGCTTCTTCCACAAGAGCGAGTCGATCCAACCGGTGAACCACCACATCCATTCCATTAATCCACATCATCAACCATTTTACTTGTAATATATGTACATAAATCAAATTTCAAAATTAAAAAAAAAACACACACACACACACACACACATATATATATATTGCATCACATGTACATTGCATTTATTTGTGTTGATTTTTGTTTTTCAGGTTTAACAGAGTTCTAGCATTGGTTCTACTAAATAGGATCCACCCATCCTTTCACCTTACCAACCATCATTTTCCCCTTAAGTTAACAGGAATCTTGCTGACTTATTCACCCCCTCTGCAATCCATACGATTTGGCAAAGCCAATGCCTATTGATATGAGCCTTATTGATATGGACCAAATTTCCTCAACACCATCCTTTTCTGAGTTTATCCTTCCTGAGGAATTGTTAAGAGCTTCACCCAACTACATTCCTCCATCACCCCCACCTTCACCTTTAGATCCTAAGGTTTTCTAGGCAGACATAGATGAAGTTGAGTTAGAAGATTTTGATGACATCATAGACGACATTCATCTGATCCCAACTCCCCATCAACTTGAGGAAGGTTCTTAGTTCATATGAATGCAATCCCCAAATTATAAAACTTGGAAAAATTTTATCCATAGATGAATAAGAGCAATTAATTGCTGTCCTCAAGAAGAAGAAGGGCATTTTTGTATGGTCTAATAAGGGCATGTTTGGTCTTGACTCTAATTTGGTTTTCCACAATCCCACCATAAGCTTTGATGTTAAGCTGGTCAAATAAAAACTTAAAAGGATGCATCCTATCATTGCACTCTTGGTCAAAGAAGAGCTTCAAAAGCTATTAGATGTGGGTTTCATTCTCCCCATTGACTATCCTGAGTGCCTCTTAAGCATGGTACTCGTTCGTAAGCCTAACGGGGCAATACATGTTTGCACTGATTTTTGAGATCTCAATAAAGTGTATCCTAAGGATGATTTTTCTCTTCCAGACATCGATACTCTTGTTGACACTTACGTTGGCCATGAAATGCTTTCTCTCATGGATGATTTTTTAGGATACAACCAAATTTGAATAAATCCTAATGACCAACACAAAATAGCATTCACTACACCTTGGAGAACTTTTTGTTACAAGGTGATGCCCTTTGGCCTCAAAAATGTAGGTGTCACTTATCAACATGCCATGACATACATATTCCATGATTACATGCATAAGATCATTGAAGATTATGTGGATTATCTCTTGGTAAAATCTAAAACTCGATAAGAACACATTGGTATATTGGAAAAAGTCTATGATTGACTTCTAGAGCATAATGTAAGATTGAACCCAAAGAAATGTGTCTTTGGTGTTACCTCATACAAACTACTAGGGTTCATTGTGTTCAAAAGAGGCATTGAGGTGGACCCAAATAAATTCAAGGCCATCATGGAGATGCCTCCCCCAATAAACCTAAGGAATTGCATAGTTTATAATGAAATATTCAATCAATCTATAATTTTATTACGCAACTTTTGGATAAATGTAGGTCATTCAATCACCTGCTACAAAAGGAGGTGTTATTTTCATGGATAGATGAATGTCAAAGAGCCCTTGATGACATTAAGAAATTATTGACTTCTACACCAGTCTTAGCTCCTCCTCGTTCTAAGGTCCCCTTCCATATATATGTTTCAATTACAGACTTTGCATTAGGGACAATCCTTGCATAAAATACTGAAAATAATTGAGAGCAAGCTGTCTATTACATTAGTCAAACATTGGTAAGCTATGAAACTAGATACGCTTACATGGAAAATTGTGCTTAGTAGTGGTTTTTACCACTAAGAAACTCAAATATTATATGCTTAGTCACACCATATATGTCATAGCTAGATAAAATCCTCTACGTTATATGGTGTCTCGCACTTATAATAACATCTGCATCGCTAAATGGATAATGCTTCTCACTGAATTTGATCTTGAGTTCATAAGTCAAAAATCCATTAAATATTAGGTTATAGTCGATCAGCTTGCAGAATCTCCACTTCTTAGTGATCAACCCTTTATTATTGAGCTCCTAGATGACTCGGTATTCACTATCACTGAACAAGAAGATGTTATTCCAGAGGAAGATGTCGATATCATACTATTCTTTGTTGGTTCTAAGCACAAAAAATGTCAAGGTACTGGAGTCATGTTTTATACACCCCAGAGGGTACCTATCCCCTTATCATTAAAATTAGACTTTGAATGCACAAACAACAATGCAGAATATGAAGCCTTAATATTAAGTATTCAAGCAGCTATAGCTATGGGTATTAAGTGTATCAAGATATTTGATGATTCTCAACTTGTTGCTAAACAAGTAATAGGAGAATACCGATGAAAATAACCTACCATAAAGCTTTACCATGAAGTAGCAATGAAATTGCTCTCTAAGTTTGATTGGTATGAAATTGATAGTTTGCCACGTTCGACTAATAGATTTGTAGATGCAATGGCCTCTCGTTGATCATTGATTCCAAAGGACTCTTTAGGAGAGGTACAACCACTCATTATCACAATAGTCTCTACATATGCAATTATTAGTGTCGAATCTAAGGATGAAAAGGATGTTTGCTTTATCCATTCAGGACCATATGAGCCTTGTTCAAACCAAATAATAGCCTTTCTCAAGTTTGTAACACTCCCATCAGATATGTCACAGACTGTTAAATGCACTTTCAAGAAAAAGGTAGCTTGTTTTACTCTCGTAGGGGACGTCTTGTATAGACATGGTTATGATGGAATCCTTCTTCATTGTCTCGAGTATGATGAGGTACAAAAAGCCATAGTTGAAGCTCATGATGGTACTTGTGGTGTTCATTTTAGTGGAATGGCCCTTACAAAGAATATTTTATGCATGGGTTATTATTGGTGTATCGCTCCAAATTTTTTGCATCCCTACCTTCAGGCTATTGGATCCGTGCCCGAAAGGAGGATGGGAAAAGGATGATGCGGTACCTCGGACGAGAGGACTTCACGAAGGTCCCGCCTCTCAAGGGAGGTGTATTTTGGTGATTTTTCGACGGATGGTGGGTTCACCAGGAAACATTTAATGGCAGTTTCCACGCCTAGGTTTTGGAATGTGTTTAGATGAGTTCGTTTTGATCTTAAACATTCATCCTAGGTTTGGCCGAATGAATCTAAATTAAACTACATGAAAATGCAATTTTCATGAATACAACAAACAAATTTGAAAGCAAAAAATAGAGAATTTACAGGAGGAAAACGGGGAATACCTGATCCGGATGTCTGAAGAAGATTCTGATGTTTGAAGCAGTCCCGATCGTCTGAGATTCGACAGAATCGTCTGCAATCAGACGAGATCATCCGAGATCTGACGAATTCATCAGACGAATTCGTCAGAAACCTGCAAAACAGAAAATAGATGCAAAATACAAGAAATCCTACTGTGCAAACAGAGGCAAATTACACCAAATAGCAATATGAATATTGAACAATATTTAAGAACAGAAATTAAAGCAAATTACTGTACTTAAATGACAAAACATGATCTTAATATGCAATCTAGGCTAAATGGGTGAACTCCAGATGCAAAATAATGTAAAAACTGAATAAATTGTCTAATTTGCAGCATAAGATGACAGAGAAAAAGGTGAGAAAAACAAACTCTAGGCACTGATTGCCTCGATGTGGATTGCAGTCGAGATCGTCTCGCATCAATACGAAATCGTCTCGTATTTGACAGGATCGCCTCCGATCTGGACAGGTTCGTTGGCGACGATGGGTGCTGGCTCCGGTTGAAAAATAATGTTGTACCCGCAACAAAATAATATGAAACTAATGCAAATGCAAAGTAGGGATGTTTCAACGTAGGGGGAATCAATTTACCAAGAATTTCAGCCAGGGGTTGGGGAGGGAAAATCCTAGAGGTTAAATAGGCTTAGAGGGAGTAGGTAGGAGGTTGGAGATCATCCCAATTTGGGAGATCTCCAACGGGGAGGGTCCCAACAGTGCAGAAATGCTTCTGCCCAGATTGGAGACCCATTGGAACAGATTCCAACTATGCAAATTCAGTTTTGCGACAAGATCGTCTGGACGTCCTAGTCCAGACGAAATCGTCAAATGCAGGGCGATATCGTCTGATCGGCGACGATATCGTCAAACGGTCAAAACAACCTCTAAAATTGGCACGAAAAAGGGGGAAACGGAATACCCGGCGGTTAACGGGCGGTTTGGGAGGTTAAATTTGATTTTAAAATTATTTACTAAGGTGAATGTAAATTTTATAATTTTACTGCGCCAATTTTAGGGTGCTACATTTTGCCCCCTCTTTAGCGAATTTTCTGAAGAAAATGCGTTAAAGATGAGTTCTTCTCGATCTACGAGAAAGCAAAAAATTATACCCATTTTTAGGCGACGATTCTTGGTCGAATCGTACGACAGCTTACTATGGTGCCCCCTCCGTGTTTTTACCCAAATCGAACGTTTGAGGTAAAAACGCGAAAAAGCACAAAATTATTGTTGAATAAAATTAAGAAAAATAGGGTAAAACCCTAATTCATTGTTACTGTTCATTTTTCTGGTTTTAGAGCTCTGAAGCAAAAAATGGTCGAGACAGCGCACAGATCTGCAGAGGTCCGACGCGGTCTACGGGTAAGGGTCTAAACTTAGTTTAGAACTGATTTAATTTGAATTGACATGCTTTTTAGATAATTTTTAGGTGAATTTTGAGCATCGCGGCCGTTTTTGGGCCGTCGACGTCGTCGGGACGAAATCGTCCCGATTTCGACGAAATCGTCTCAATTTCGGCAATTTCTCCGAGGGCGAAATCGTCGAAAGGGGGACGATTTCATCAAATTAGAGACGATTTCGAACTACGAAATCGGAGACGATTATGCTCAAATTTGGGACGATATCGTCCAATAGTGGGCGATATCATCAATTGCAAAAAATTGAATTTTTAACTTGCATTATTGATTACTTGAATTATTGATTAATGATTTGTTTATTGTTTTTTTTGTTTATGTTTGCAGAGAGGATTACTAAAGAGCAGGGAGTGGAAATATGGAGGTTTGAGAGATGACTTGGCCGCGCTCACACAGGCAGAGCGGGATCTGCTGGCACAGGCCGGCTTGCAGCATGTGGCGGAGATGCCACAAGTATCCACGGACATGGGGCTTCTAACAGCCCTAGCAGAGAGGTGGTATCCGGGTTCTTCCTATTTTTGGCTATCGACAGGGGAGATGGCTCCCACACTAGAGGATGTATGGAGGATTCTGAGAATCCCCATACAAAGACGGCTCATCACTCCTACGGCCAATCAGGGCCGCGCTATGGGACGGTTATGCGGTGACCCGAGCTTCGCCCTGGAGAAGGGCGGAGTTAACATCGAGGCACTGCGCCAGATGCCTGGGGCATCTACACTCACACGAGTTCTGGCTGGGGTAGTTGGTGGACTTCTGCTGTGCCACCAGAGCGGGTGCAGGGTACCATGGATGCTCGTAGATGTGATCTACGATATGCGGGACCATGGGTACAGGTTTGCTTGGGGCAGCTTTGTACTATGCCGATTGTACAGGATCCTGTATGGGGTCGTGTACAAGGGCGGGCGATGTCTGGTCATGACATCGCTCCTACAGGTTTGGTGCTGGGGAGCACATTGCGGTGCGGAGGCCGGTAGGGCTTCCACCGATAGGGGTGGACGGGGAGAGGCCCCGAGTCTTCTACCGGTGGCTCCGGAGAGGGTCACAGCGGCGGATCGACCTACCGATGTCCCGGAGGCTACTGGATGACCTAGTCCCAGACCAGATCACCTGGAGGCCATGGAGGGAGCATCCAGGGTGGGCCGAGGATGGACAGGAGCTGGCTCGCATCAGGCGAGTCTGCTGGTTGAGGATGGAGAGGGGAGAGGTGGAGCTCCACCGCTACGACCGAGTTTTGAGGCAGTTCGGTCTACAGTAGGGGATCCCATCTCTCAGGGATTACGAGTTTTCCCGGACTGTCCGGGATAACACCACTGTTAGCGGGGCTCCTGACATGCAACGGTTCTGGAGTCAGGACGCAGATGATGCCCCCATCCAGCCAGTGGATGGGGACGACGTAGGGGTAGCCGACGGCTACGATGCCTGGTACGCAGGCATCCGCCCTCCTCGGATGACGAGGGCTCAGGGTCCGATTCACGCGGTTGTGCATCGGATAGGGAGGCGGCGCCAGGCAGTGATAGAGGCGGCCCAGGGTCACGGCGGGAGAGAGCAGAGGAGGCCACAGGCACAGGAGAGGCCACGGCAACGGGAGAGGAGGGAGGAGAGACCCCCATCTCCATAGAGGCCACCATCGCCTGATAAGGGCAAGGGTGTGGACACAGGAGAGAGTAGCGAGATGGCTACTCTCCGGGCGGAGAGAGATCGTCTGCAGGCTTAGGTGCAGACGCTACAGGATGCGGCTGCACGACACCATGCTGAGGTGTCACAGCTACGGGATGAGATTGCACGCCTCAGGGCACGGGGCGGAGGGGCGAGCTCAGGAGAGTTGACACGGGCTATCGCCCAGTTGACATTCTATCAGACACTGTACTTCCAGTTGGTGCCAGAGGTAGATAGACTACCCCTGCCAGCTAACATCGCAGATCCGATCAGGATCGGGTCATCGAGGACCACGTCCCGATCGAGGACTAGGACTACACAGACTGCGATGGGGCCACCTCGTCCACCTCAGGGCGGGGGAGGAGATGAGGCAGAGAGCTCGAGGGGCTCTCGAGGCTAGAGGGCTGCACATTGATGTTGTATTATATATATTTTTTTGTTTGATAGAGGATTGAGTATGCCGAGGTACAGATTGTGGCATACCAATCCAGTTTTGATGATGTACATATATTTGTGACATATATAGATGAGATATTTTTGATCATATGACTTGTCTTATGTGATGCTTATGATGCTTTTATGTTTGATTGATTGATTTCATGTGATTATGTCGGTGGATATATTATAATTGGAATGTCATGCTTGTAATATTTGAAATGAAATAATCTGATGTAACAATTTGGTTGTTTGTAATGAAAATGTGATAAAAATAAAAAGAGACTTCTAACAATAATTTCAAAGGACATTGTCGCTATTATAGACCATTTCATGGAGTCGCTGCTCACTCGGTCGTCAAGCTAGTCCCATTTATAGAAATATTGTTAAAAGTAAAAAGAGTGCTTAAGAGACTGTCTTAAGACTTTGGTGCAATAGTGCAAATGATGATGATGATGATGATTTGTTTTCAGATTTCCATGAAAATATTATGCATGAAATATTTTAAAATGATTTTCGCTAGGCATAAATTCCTAAGTGTGATAAAATTTGTGAATAATTCCTTAGGAATTATACCATCATTGCAAAATTTAAAGGTTGACATAATGATATGAAATAATGAAAATGTGTTTGCTTTTGAAAAGCATAATTTGTGTAACATAATGAATTAAGTCATATGGTTTTCATGATTTTTGAATAAATGGAAAATAAAATTGGTACAATGGTTTGCGCTAGGCATAGAATATGTAGGTATAGACTTATACCATCATCGCGAAAATCAAAGAAAAATAGATAGTTTTATTGCATGGTTGATTTTTTGATGAACAGAAAAGATGAAAATGAGGACTTGCGCTAGGCATAAAATTCCAATTTTGGTTTTGGAACTATACCATCGTCGCGAAAGTCGACACGATATATATGATATGTTTTGAAAGAAATTTTTGATTTTTCTATTATATAGTTGTCTTTGTGGTAAACAACTGTACTTGATTTATTCCAAACAAGTTGCAAAAAATAATATTTCAAAGTATTTTGAAGACAAAAGTTAGATTTATAAGGAATCCCATGTGCATATGTGCATTCATTTCCGATCTTGATTTATCATAATGATAGACAAAATCTCTCAAATACAAATGTGTGTGCAATTGCATTGTTCATTTACCAGATTTGAGCAAGATACTATGATACAAGTGATTTGAAGAAACCAAATAAATGTTCATTAACCATGATGTAGATGCATATAACCATATTAGACTACTATGTAGATCGGATTATCAAGAGCTAGCTAATCCATAAGCAGACATAGGTTCGTACAAAAGAAGGTCGCTAATGTGACAGACATATCGCCACGCTAGGAGTTACCCAAGGCCAAGAAGGTTGGGCACAAACCACCTGTTATGGGGCTTACCTCATGCTTTTCGAATAATTGAGAATTCCAAGGATTCAAGCTCATCAACCCTTCTTTTCTTTTCAAAGGGTAGGGAAAGGGATTTTATTGCTTTCTTGCTTTCTTTTGAACTTTGCATATTTTTCTTTTGTATTTCTTTTGCTTGATAATGCTTGGAACATTGCTATAATGATATAAAAGAACATTTCTCTTTTCTCTTTTTCTTGAATTTTTCTTTTCTTTTCCTTTTTCTTTTTCTTTGCTAGGGATACTTGCTCAGATTAGCTGTAGAGCAAGGGATTTTTATTCTGGGTAGGGGTGAGCTTGTCCTTTTGCCAATTCTCAAAGATTCTAGACCATGTGCATGATAGGATAGCAGGGGAAACTTTTCGCTCAAGAAATCAGTTCTACTATGTAGCAAAACATGGAAATTACAAATATAATCATTTTATTGTGAAAAGATGTGCTTGGTTTAAGTAAATAACAAGATCAATTCTCTGTGCTCAAACTTTATTTAATTGAATTTTGTGGACTTTGATATAAGAGAGATTAGTAATCATGCCAGATAAAAGCAAGATATTTATTTTTTTGTGAGTGTGCAAGTGAGGGATTCAAAATAAATGCTAATTTATCCAAAATAAGTTGAAACATATAACCGCAATAATTGTAAGAAAATATATATAAACACTTTTGAGAAGTTTTGAGAATGTTGACTCTCTCTTTCTTTCCGTATATTGTTTTATTTTGGTTTCGAAAGAGTCAAGCATATAGCTGTTTTTAGATTTGTATTTTGATTTTAGTTTTTGAGCAAAAGGAATTTAACAAGTGCTTTAAATAAATGCAATAGATAGTTTTTGAAGATTTTTGGAGATTTATGAATGTTTTTGTTTGGTGTTTTTGAATAAATTGAAAGAAATACAAGATAGTAATTTTGAACAAATATATACATGGATGAAATGACCAAATTTATGCATAGTAACGTTTAAGATGCAAAATATTCATGGGTTCTTTAAGTTCTTTACCATCTAAGGTAGATAATTTATATGCTCCCGATTCAAATTTAGCAAGTAATGATGTATGGTCCGAGCCAGCTTGGGCTCAAATTTACCTTTAAGTTCTTTGGTTGCATTTGTATTTTTTTGATTTTCTTTTAAAACAAGGTCGCCAATCTCAAAGGATCGATGACGAACTCTCTTAGCATATGATCTTTTAAGCTTGTTTTGGTAAGCACGGAGATGCTCCAAAGCATTGATGCATTTTTCATCGAGGAGTTCCAACTGACCGAGTCCGCCAAAGACGATATTCATCTCCTACTTCGGTATCTTGAAGTAGCAGAGCCAAAGAAGGAACTTCCAATTCAAATGGAAAACCGCTTCAAGCACCATATACCAAAACAAATGGTGAAGTGCCCGTGGGGGTTCGAACACTAGTTCGATAAGCCCACAAGGCTGGATATAATTGAATATGCCAGTCACGGCCAGTTTTATTGACTAATATTTTGAGAATTTTGATTAAAGTTTTGTTAGATGCTTCTGCTTGACCATTACCCTGAGGATAATAGGGGGTGGACCAGCGATGTTGAATCTTATATTTTTGACATAATTTTTTAACATCTTTATTTTTGAAAGGAGTTCCATTGTCAGAGATGAGGTTGGCAGGAATTCCGAACCTGCAAATAATTTGATTAAAAATAAATTTAGAAACTTGTGTGCCGAGTGCAAGAAGCTAAAGGCATAGCTTCAACCCACTTCGTGAAATACTCAGTGGCGATTATGATGAACTTGTGTCCATCAGATGACACAGGATTGATTTTGCCAATAATATCCAAGCCCCATTTAGAAAAGGGCCAAGGAGATGAAATAGCCCGCAACTCTTGTGCAGGCGCATGGACAAGGTCAGCATGTTTTTGACACTTGTCGCAATGGCGCACATACTCATGTGCATCCGTTTCCATGGTAGGCCAAAAGTATCCTATCCGAAGGAGCTTTTTAGCAATGGCACTACCACTAAAGTGTCCTCCACAAGATCCATCGTGGGCTTCACTCAAGGCTGATTTAGACTCTTCTAAATTTAAACATCTTAATAGGATACCTTCAAAAGATCTCCTATATAAAGTATTGCCAATTATTACAAATCGACTTGCTCGTCGACGTAATAACCGATGCTGGTTTCTATTAGAATTAGCAGGGAAAGTCCCATTTTGGAGAAAATCAAATATGTCTGTATACCAAGGTTCAGGAGTAGTTTCATTGATTAGAAACACATCCAAAGGCTCTAAGCATGACTTAGTTGAAGCGGGTTCCTGGAGTCGACGAATAATGATAGTGGCATATTCGTCGTCTAACTCCAAGGGCAAGAGAGATGCAACGACGGCCATAGCGTCGGCTGCACGGTTGCTAGTCCGAGGAATGGCTTCCAAGGTAACTTGATCAAACAAGGACATTAGTTGTAAAACATAGGCCTTATATGGGCAAAGTTTATCATCTCTGGTTTGATAAACTTCATTAATTTGGTTTATAACTAATTGGGAATCCCCAAAAACTAAGAGGTTTTTAATTTTTAGCGCTAAAGCAGCTCGTAATCCAAGGATTAGAGCTTCATACTCAAGCAGATATTGTTGGTGCAAGCAAAGGTCAGTTTGAAGGACAGAGGAATAAGATGTTTTTGCGGAGATATTAAAATAATACCCGCACCAGCCCCACTCATGCATCGGGCTCCATCAAAGTATAAGGACCATTGTTCAACAAGGTCTGCCTCTAATTGAAGGCATTCATCGAGAAACTCGATAATGAGGGGATGAGTAGACTCTAAGGGTGCAGCAGCTAATTGATCTGCTATGATTTGACCCTTAACAGACTTCTGTCCTATGAATGTGAGATCAAACTCGCTTAGAGCAAGAACCCACTTGGTCGTGCGACCCGATAAATAAGGTCGACTCATGAGATACCTTAAGGGATCGTATTTAGCAATGACATACGTTTTTTGACTAAGCATATAATGTCATAATTTTTGCGTAGCAAAAATGATCGCTAGACATAGCTTCTCTAACGCTGTATAGCGGGTTTCATAATCGATGAAGGTTCGGCTAATATAATAATTAGCACGTTCTCGTTTTTCATCATCGAGTTGAGCTAACATAGCTCCTAAGGCAGAATCTGAAGCAAAAATATAGAGGAGAAATGGGCGATCAGATTTAGGCGGTGAAAGCACCGATGGGTTAAGGAGATATTGTTTGAGAAGTTCAAAAGCTTCTCTACATTCTGTGTCCCAATTGAAAGGGACATCCTTCTTAAGAAGTTTGAGAAAAGGACCAGTTTTGTCTGCCGACTTATCAATGAAGCGACGGATAGCTTGAAGTTTACCCTGTAAACTTCGTAATTCAGATATATTAGTAGGTGCGGGCATATCGGTGATAGCCACAATTTTGAGAGGGTCAATTTCGATACCACGTAAAGAAACTAAAACCCCCAATAGTTTGCCGGACTTAACTCCGAATATACATTTTTTTGGATTTAATCGAATGAGATATTCTCGTAATCGATTAAAGACTTTTCGCAAATCATCCAAATGATGATCTTCAATAAGAGAGCGAGCTATAATATCATCTACATAATCATGTAGGATATCATGCATCATATCATGAAAAATGTAGGTCATAGCTCGTTGATAAGTTGCACCTACGTTCTTTAAGCCAAATGGCATCACTTTCCAGCAAAAGGTACCCCAGGGGGTAATAAAGGTTGTTTTAGCCTGGTCTTCAGGAGCTATCCGAATTTGATTATAACCGGAGAATCCGTCCATTAAGGACATCATCCCACTTTCGGCAGTAAAGTCAATAATTTGATCCATGTTTGGAAGAGGAAAGTCGTCTTTAGGGCATGCAGCATTGATATCTCTAAAATCAGTGCAAACCCTAACTTTGGTAGCTTCTTTCTTGGTGACTGGAACTACATTTGAGATCCATTCAGCATAATCAATAGCTTGTATAAAGATAACATTCAGGAGTTTTTCTAACTCCCCTTTGACTAGCAAAGCCACTTTGGGATGCATTTTTCTAAGTTTTTGTTTAACCGGTTTAGCATCCGGATGGACCACTAGATGATGCATGACTACGGAAGGGTCTAGACCCGGCATATCTTCATATGTCCAAGCGAAGACATCTTCATACTCTTTAAGGAATGCAATGTATTGTTCTTGTTTTTCTTGACTTAGTTCTGCTCCAATATTGATTATGTGAGGATTGTCCTCAGTTCCAATATTAATTTTAATGACATTTTCTACCTCCATGTGTAGATCTCTTTCAAAATTAGGTGGGGCGGGTGAAACGCCCAATTCTTGTAATTCTTGTAAGGTTAATTTAGATAATTCATTCTGAGGATCAGTGGCCTCAAGTTGGGCTATAGTTGGTATAGAACCATCAAAATAAAACCCATTATGTAACATCTCTTCAACAGAGACATCATGGAAGATATCTCCTTCCAACTCTTCATCGGGGTCAACAATCATTTCAGGGTATGCTATGGATAGCATGTTGCATGAAAATGACTGATTATTAAGAGGCAAATCAACATGCCTATCCAAATAATCTTGATAGCATATGAGGTGATCATCATCCTCAAAAGGAAAGGGTTGTCCCTTACTAGGAAATAGGCCCACACCACAGCAGGCAGGCCACGGTTCTACCTCGAAAGGTTCTTTCATGCCATTTTGGAAAGGTCCTAAGCCTTTCCCTTCATATCCCATTTTAAGCATCATGGGTTTAGCTTTAATATAATCATTGGTAAAATAGCACCGAGCGTATCCCTCATGGTGAGTTTTGATATTCCGAGGGATTCTTCCCCAGTCATATCCTTTATAAATGAAGGCACAACTCCCGACTTGGTAAGTACTTCCCATAGGTTGTGGGAGGCCCAAAGTACGAGGAGATGGCGGCAATTTATTTAAAAGGTTTGAATCTTGCATGAAAGCATTCATTTTTTCTGATATTAAGGTTGTAGATAAATCTGGTAAAAGTTCATCAAAAAGGGCATAAGATGTAGAAGGTTTATTACCTATGTCTTGAGATGTGGAAGGGATGATAGATGTGTCTAGAGGTTTTGAATTTGTAGGGGTAGTAGTTGAAGAATTGGTTGTAGATTTGAAATCTTTTTGAGGTTCTAAAGTAATTTGTTTAGAGGGTTGTTGATCTATATAGGAGGATGAAGTTAATGGAGGGGAACTCGGTGAAGTTATGGGTTTATGTTTCACAGTTTTAGATGAAAAAGAAGAACTAGGATGTGTGGATGACAGAGTCGGGCAAAATTGCACTCCAACCGGTTCTCCCAAAGCACACATATCAAAAGGTCTAGGGTCACCGTGAATAGTGACCAACTGATTTTTAAACTCAAATTTAACACATTGGTGTAAAGTTGATGGGACCGCTCGCATGGCGTTGATCCAAGGGCGACCCAAAAGTATATTGTACGATGCTGGGCAATGTACAATGAACACGGTTGTTTCTAGGGTTCTAGGACCAACTTGCAATGGGAGGGTGATAACTCCACACGTTTCTTGTGTTTCGTCATTAAAAGCTTTGATAATCATATCACTTTTCTTCATTTCATCACTTCTAAAACCAAATCGTTGGTAGAAGTCAAAGGTGCAGATGTTTAGAGATGAGCCATTATCAATCAAAACTCGTTTGACAGCTACATCCCCGATTAAAGCAGTAATGTATAAGGGATTGTCCTTATGTAAACTGTGTTGTGGGATATCTTTATCCCGAAAATCAATACAATCAATCTCTCGAGTGATGATAGTATTGGCCATAGCTTCAGGTTGAATGTTTTGAGGCACCATCATTTGGCTCAATGTAAGCATCAACTCATCCCTATGGGTGGGAGAGGATCTTAATAAATCTAAGAGGGAAATTCTGGCCGTGGTATTAGACAATTGCTCATTAATTCTGTAAGGGGGTTTAGGTTGAACAATAGGAGCATGATTCCCTTTATTTGGGTTTTTCAAAATGAATGGAGCTGATCCATCGTTCCGGTTTGGTTCTTGTTGGGAATTTTGAGCTTGTTGTCGGGTGACGACTCCGATGGTACCTACAATGTTATAGTGACGACGTTGAAACGGTCTCGGTTGAGAATTTATGGCTTGTTCATAGGGAAGGACTACATTAGAAGAAGGTCGAGTAGTGACTCTTCTGGGAAATGGTTCTTCTGGAACATTAGCATCTGTGACAGGTTGAATAGGATCTGATTCATTTTCAGAACTATTCGATTGAATAGTGTCTACTTCACTTTCACTATCTGACTCTATATCACTAGAATCAGAAGTTTGAAAATTATGTAAGGGCCTGGTTGTAACCAGGGATAAGGTTGTGTCAAATATTTGAGAATCCTGAATAGGTAATTGTCCGCTAATGGTTCCTACATATCGGGTAGGAGGGGGAACATTATGATGTTCGATTTGATTGGCCACCTCTTTACCATGTCTTGGTAAAGGGTGTTGAAATATGTCTAAAGTTTGATTGGCGTTTTGATTTTGATTTTGGGGAATGGTCTTTTGAGTATTATTAGGAGGGTTTTGTTTGGGTTGGAAGGCTTGCACTTCCATTTCATTATTGTCAATCAAATCTTGTATTTTATGTTTCAACCTCTTACAAGCGTTGGTAGAATGTCCAGGTCCTCTATGGAAATCACAGTGCAAATCAGCTCTATATCCGGGTATAGTTGGGTCAAGTTCCCGGATAGCTGGTAATTGGATTAAACCTCTTTCAAGCAATTGAGGTAAAATAGTTGACAAAGGTTGGTTTAATCTAGTGAACTCTCGAGGAGGCTTATCAGGAGGTTTCAATATGAATTTTTCTGTTGTCTTCGTTGCATTGATATTAGCAACATTTCTGCTGTCAGTGACTCCATCACCGACAACCTATTTGTTTTTATATTGATTTCTAGATGTTTTCTCATCATCCTTCTTCCTAAGTTGGCCTCTCCTAATGAGGGCATCTTCTACTCTTCGAGCTAAATCTATAGCTTGATCGAAGGTAGTCAAAGTAGCAATTGATAGCTCATAAGAAAGTTGTTCTTGTAAATTGTTGATGAAAATGTCTAACATTTCCCTATAGGGTAGCACAAAGTGCAGTTTTCCTGTCAATTGCCTCCATCTAGCTAAGAAATCGGCAAAGCACTCATCCTTATCTTGTTTTAGATTGTATAGGTCTTTAATAGTTACATGCCTCTCGATGTAGGCACTAAATTGATGGACAAATGATTCAGTTGCTTTCTTCGAAGTTTCTCAAAGAATGAGTGGGCAATTGATAGTACCACTCTAATGCCATTCCACCTAAACTTTTGGGGAACATTTTTAGTAATAGCAAGTCGTCATGCGATATGTCATGACATGCTATCCTAAACATGCGAAGATGTTCTATGGGATCTTCGGTTCCTTTATATATAGGCAAAACAGGCATGGGAAAATGTTTAGGGTATGGTTGAGCTACAACTATGGGATCCAAAGGTTGACTACAGATCTCTCGATAATTATACGAGGGACGGTAGGGATCTATCTGGTCCATACGTGAAGCTAATTGTTTCACCATGGCTTCCAGATTACTAGTTTGCCCCCCATATTGATTTGGTAGGGCATTGACATGAGTGTTATGAGCGTAGGATGGAGGAATATGCAGATTAGATGCCATATTACTGTTGTGTAAATTATTGGTAGGAAAAGTATTATGGAGGAATTTTGAAGTTGTATTATGTTGTATTCCAGATTGTTGAAAGTTTGTATTTGGCTTAGTTTTAGGTTTCTGTTTATTTAAAGCATTTTGCTCAATAGTTTGGCGGAATAAAGTAGTGAAGGGAATTTTCTTTTGTGCGGGAGTGATTTTAGGTTGAGTAACAAGTTCCTTAGGAGGTTGGGTAACCTGTTGTTTTGACATGCTTTGGGCTATAGTGACCATATCCGCATTGGATGGTCCACCCTTGTCACTTTCTTGATCAATGAAAGACAAGGGATTAGTCCGCATATTGCACATATATTCCATGGTTGCTTGAGTTTTACTAATTTGCCCTTTATCAAGGCGAATGGCCACATTAAGGTCATCAATGTTTTCCATGAGAAATCTCTTGAAATGCTCTGCATTGTCAAAGGCAATATTTCCATTTGGAGCTATTCTAGGGGATGAGGATCCATCCTCTTTAACATTTGCTTCTTGTTCTTTATCTTCCCCTAAGTCTTCATCTGATTGACCTAGAGTTTCTCCTTCCGGATTTGTATCTCCAAGAAGGACATTTGGGTTTTCAGTTGTATCTTGTAACCAATCTTCTCCTTCTCCTAGAGTTTCTTTACCATTCCTAAGTTTAGGCATGGTGCTAAGTTTTGATTTCAGCAAATATATATATATATATATATATATTATATATATATATATATATATATATATGCAACAAATTAAAAGGTATATATTTATTATATACCTACTATAATATTTTAAAAATGAAATGTTTAGGTTTTTGCTAAGTTTTTTTGATTTTTTTAGTTTTTCTTTAATTTTTTGAAATAATATAATAAAGACAGCAAATGAAACAATAAATGCACGCAATAACAAGACTGAAAGTAAATGAGCTAGTCTTCTATGAATAACTTATGAATATCATTAATAGGTTCGAGTTGTTCAGGGGTCATGAAATGTTCTTCTTCAAATTGAAAGTTTTCTTTTAGAAATTTGATGAAAAGGGCTATGGTAATATTATCTGTCTCAGATGCTGGTTGATAGAAGTAAAGCTCGTGGCAATACTCTCGATATAACACAGCACGAGGAACTCTATTCCATCTTTCCCTATCTGTAAGAACAACCTCTTGGTCTTCTACAAGGCCTAGGAATTGGTGCACAATAGCTGCGTTCTCGAGGTATTCCTCGAAGGTGAATAATTCTGAAGATACTAAAGCTCTCCTATAGGCTAACCATCTATGGCAGGCTCTCTGAAGTTCATGATAAAAAACTAATTGATGAGGATCCAGGATTCTATCCAAGACTAGCCTCTTAATCTGTTTAAGTTGTGTGGACCTAGATGAGATGATACTAAGTCTCTTGTCAAGTTCGTCCCACAAGGATTGATTTCTACTCGTTTCAGGGATACTAAGGACAGAATTAACTTCTATAGCTGCCAATTGATTTTCTACGTTTATAGTAACTGCTAACCTCTTTTTAGGAGCTACCATCTAAACATGACTTTAAACCTTAAATGTTTTAAAATGCATCTAAGTTTTAGTTGTTCTAATTTTTTTTTTTTTTTTTTTGTTTTCAAAAGGTTATGATGCATTCACGTCGGGTTCACCAAAATGTATCGCTCCAAATTTTTCGCATCCCTACCTTCAGGCTATTGGATCCGTGCCCGGAAGGAGGATGGGAAAAGGATGATGCGGTACCTCGGACGAGAGGACTTCACGAAGGTCCCGCCTCTCAAGGGAGGTGTATTTTGGTGATTTTTCGACGGATGGTGGGTTCACCAGGAAACATTTAATGGCAGTTTCCACGCCTAGGTTTTGGAATGTGTTTAGATGAGTTCGTTTTGATCTTAAACATTCATCCTAGGTTTGGCCGAATGAATCTAAATTAAACTACATGAAAATGCAATTTTCATGAATACAACAAACAAATTTGAAAGCAAAAAATAGAGAATTTACAGGAGGAAAACGGGGAATACCTGATCCGGATGTCTGAAGAAGATTCTGATTTTGAAGCAGTCCCGATCATCTGAGATTCGACAGAATCATCTGCAATCAGACGAGATCATCTGAGATCTGACGAATTCGTCGACGAATTCGTCAGAAACCTGCAAAACAGAAAATAGATGCAAAATACAAGAAATCCTACAGTGCAAACAGAGGCAAATTACACCAAATAGCAATATGAATACTTGAACAATATTTAAGAATAGAAATTAAAGCAAATTACTGTACTTAAATGACAAAACATGATCTTAATATGCAATCTAGGCTAAATGGGTGAACTCCAGATGCAAAATAATGTAAAAACTGAATAAATTGTCTAATTTGCAGCATAAGATGACAGAGAAAAAGGTGAGAAAAACAAACTCCAAGCACTGATTGCCTCGATGTGGATTGCAGTCGAGATCGTCTCGCATCGACACGTAAATCGTCTCGTATTTGACAGGATCGCCTCCGATCTGGACAGGTTCGTTGGCGACGATGGGTGCTGGCTCCGGTTGAAAAATAATGTTGTACCTGCAACAAAATAATATGAAACTAATGCAAATGCAAAGTAGGGATGTTTCAACGTAGGGGGAATCAATTTACCAAGAATTTCAGCCAGGGGTTGGGGAGGGAAAATCCTAGAGGTTAAATAGGCTTAGAGGGAGTAGGTAGGAGGTTGGAGATCATCCCAATTTGGGAGATCTCCAACGGGGGAGGGTCCCAACGGCGCAGACACGCTTCTGCCCAGATTGGAGACCCGTTGGAACAGATTCCAACTATGCAAATTCAGTTTTGCGACAAGATCGTCTGGACGTCCTAGTCCAGACGAAATCGTCAAATCTGGGGCGATATCGTCTGATCGGCGACGATATCGTCAAACGGTCAAAACAACCTCTAAAATTGGCACGGAAAAGGGGGAAACGGAATACCCGACGGTTAACGGGCGGTTTGGGAGGTTAAATTTGATTTTAAAATTATTTACTAAGGTGAATGTAAATTTTATAATTTTACTGCACCAATTTTAGGGTGCTACAATTGGCCCACCATGGAATGTGATTGTTGCACATATGTCAAATATTATAAGCAATGTCAATAACATGCTAATTTAACTCATGTGCCATCACAAGAATTACAATCTATTCAAAGTATTTATCTCTTTTCACAATGGGGTCTAAATTTAATTGGTAAAATTTCACCTCCTTCCTCAAGATAACATACATTCATCATTACAGCCACTGAATACTTCACAAAGTGGGTTGAGGCAATTTCACTAACCAATATGACAACCTATAACTATGGATTTTATACTGCATCATATCATTTATCATTTTGATCCATAGTTCTAGGTCATGTCATACTGGTTCCACAACAAATGGTGGTGTTTTTAGTTGCATCTTTGCTCCCAATAGGTGTGAGTGGGCTTTTGCGTATCCTATGTTGAGCCACTCCAGCTTAATCAGTTGTCCAATGCTTATGATATATTGTCTAATTTGTACACAAATAAACACTAAAGAGTTAGTAATAATAATGAGGGCTCCATTGTGTGAGCCCTCATAAATCACAACTAAAACCCTAGCTATAACAATATGAATGCGAACAAAATTAAAAAATATGAAAATATAACAAAATAAAATAGATTTACCTTATTCTTTGCTTTATTGTCTATTGATGGTTGGATTTGTTGCAAGTCAAAGGGGAAGGTGTACCCTAGCAACACTCGAGGATCTTGCATGTTGTCAAAATAGGGCTTTAAAATGTAGTCGGATGCTCGAGAGGTCTGTAAAGAGCAGTAGGGTGCTCAAGAGGATAGTGGAGAATAGTAGGGCATTCAAGACTATGGTAGAGATAAGTAGGGCACTCGAGAATGTAGCGTAGAGTAGCAAGGTACTTGGGAATGTGGTGGAGAGTAGAAGGGCGCTTGGGACTATGGCAAAGAGCAGCATGGCGCTCAGGAATGTAGCGAAGAGCAATAGGTCACTCGAGACTATGGTGGAGAGCAGTAGGGTGCTAGGGAATGCAGATGAGATCTACAAAAGTAGATTAGAGGAGGGTGAGGGATGCAATGGCGATGGTGGTGAGTAAGGGAATAGAGAATATGATGGATGAAGTGGGGGTTAGAGCACAAATGCTGGGTTGGAACTCTAAGGTACTATGAAAACTTGGGAAACCTCAGGGGACTTAAGGAATTAAATCACTTAGGGATTGAGCCATCAAAATATCTCCTATTTATAATCCAACCTAGGGCATGCTAAGGTTTCAACGATACTAATCGTGTGGTTGAGATTAAAGCATATCTAAGGGTAGATATTAAATTTAGGGTGTGGCATGGATTGAGGTAAATGGATGGATGAGATTAAATGAAATTAGATGGTTGGGATTAATTTATTTATATAAATATATATTTATTAAATATATATAAAATATTATTATTTAAATATATAATATATAAAATATTATTATTTAAATATATAATATATATAAATATATATAAATAATGGGTGGAAAATGGTGGGAAAGCTAGGATGGAGAACAAGTGGCTATGTTTTGGTGGTGGAGATGGCGAGGAAGGCATGGATGGAGGACAAGTGGCTAGATTTTGGTGTCTATAGATGCCCCTTTTTCTACCATGTTGCTTAAAACACAATATGGTATAAAAATACAAGACACCTGATCGGGCTAGGCACAGAAGCAACTTCTCTCTCTTTTTGGGATGTGAAGATGAAATTGAAGGTAAAAGAATAAAGAATTTTGAGTTATTGTGTAGCTTACCCCCTCAATTGGCGAATGAGTTGTGGATGAATCTCACGAGCCAATTGAAAAAGAATGAATGGAAGAAAATGTTGTGCAAAGAAGAAAATGGGATCATGGAATGTGCGACCGTTTTTTACCCCAATGGTTGAAGGGTGATTTGTGGAATGGAAAATATGAATGCATCTATTTTTGCCCCAAAAAATGAGGGGTTTTGGGAGAAATGATGATGATGATTGCATCTATTTTTACCCCAATAGATGAAGGGTTTTGTGCCAAATGTAGATGTCATGATCATGTGAGATGTATCCCTTTGTGGGAAAATCATAATCAAATTTAGTTGCCCCAAATTTGGGGTGATTCCATGATGTTGAATAAATTTTATCGTATGGCCTCATTGATATGCAATATGAAGATGCAAAAATAAAAAGGAGTCAAATTCATAGGGCTTGCTAGTGACTATAGGATAATTCCTTTCAAATGGAACCAATCACCCTAGCTAGATCCAGTCACTATGATGACTGTCAAGGAAATTGGAAATGATGTGATGTGATTTTATCCATGTTTGGAGCCCCATGAACTAGGCCATCAATGATAGCTATTTAGCAAGATTAATCTTGTCAGGTTTCACTTGAAATGTGAGTAACCAAATTGTATTATGTTTTCAAACTAGGAAATATGAAATGATGATGATGACCAAGTGTTCTTATGGTGATTCATTCATCTTACCGAATTGCGTGGAAATAAATCACTACAATAACCAAGTATATAGGACAAACCACTATATACAAGATTCACTTGAGATTTGGCATATGTGGAAAGAAATGGATGATGGAGTATGATATTGGTGAAATTTTGAAATTTCAAGGATGAAATATGATGATTTGTGAAAAAGATAATTGATTGGCGAACATTGGATAGCATGTTGATCAATTTTGTGTCTTTTAGACACAAAATTCAATTTAGTGGGCCAAATATACTCATATTTTCACATAAATTGGTGGAATGATGGGAAATAAGATGCAGATAATGAAGATGGTTGTTTTGTGAAAATTTGGACCAGTTTGATACGTTTTGTAAGTGGAATTGTACTTTTTATGACTTTTGGTCGCAATCAAAAAATATGCATCCCAACTAATTTTTGTTTTCATAAAACATGATTTTATGATTGAATTGATGTGTGGATGAAATTTGGTAAATTTTGGAGGAGGTAAGCTACCGATTTGATTGATTTTACCTTTTATCAATTTACACGCAAAACACCCGTGTTTATGAGGTTTAGTAAATGCCTAGGTGAACTTCATGGCACCATAAAATTCCCTTACGTGCTTTAGCATGCCTAAAATTGCCCATGCATGCTTCAACCTATCTAAAACACCACAAGGCACTTCAGTGCACCTGCAATTGCTATAAATAGCCTGTAGGTTGGAAAATGAAGCTCATTTGTGTGTTTTCAAGTTTGAGAAGTTGCGTTTGAGAAGTGAAGTAGAGTGAGGAGTGAAGTGAGGTGGTGGAATTTTGGTGTGGAAGCTATGGAAATTAATGGAATGAGTGCTATGACTAGAGCGAAGGCAATATTTGCCAAGGTAATGCTTTTGAAGATTTTTTTGTGTTGTGCAAAATTTTGTTGTTGTTGCTTCTTTTTTTACTAATGAAATTTATTGATTACTGCAGTTACAGATTTTATAGCCCCGACATCGATTTTCTCCTCTTATTCTTGGTATGAGGAAATTATTGTGGGAGGCAAATTGGGATGTGCTAAAGATGGTGGGGATAGAGGGTGCGGCCCGACTGGACATGGTGAGGGTGGATGAGGGGTACCTTTCAGCTTTGGCTAAAATGTGGGATGAGGATAGTGGGACCTTCCAACTACTGATTGAGGAGGTGACCATTACCCTTGAGTATGTGTATTGCATTATCAAGGTATCATTAGATGGTTTGAAGGTGGAGGTGGGCTATGATAAGAAGGCACAATTGAGCAATATGTTTAGGGATAGGTGGGAGGAGGCAAAGTGAGGTGAAATACTTTCAGTTCTCATGGGTGTTGCAATAGTTTGGTTTGTAGTAGGGAGTACCGGATGAGTCGATGCTTTATAGGAGGTACCAAGAGGAGGTAGGTCTTCCATGTGTGGAGCCATGGAGGTAGGTGATAGATTATTACGAGGAGTTGGAGGTCCTTGATGTGGATGATGCGGGGATGACCCCCAAGTATGCGGTGTGGTTTGGTGCCTAGCTAGTATGGGTACCAAATGTGGTGGCTGATGGTGGGGATGATGCTAAGGAGTCTAATGAGACTCCAAAGTGACTGATATACCTTTGATTCTAGTAGTCAAAGAAAGAATTTGAGAGGTTCAGGGCAATAGACTCATGTGGCTGGTGGAGAGGAGGATGAGGAGGAGGATGATATGGGGGAGATATCATAGGTGGTAAGGTTGAAGTTTGATATAGAGTAGATGCGAGCAGAATGGGAAGCTCTGGTGCAATCTCATGATGAGGCTATAGCACAACTATGGGTGTATCTTAGTGCATGATATGTGACTGTAGCTCAGATACAAGTGAAGCATGCAACGGTAGGAGCTAGTGGGGATGATCAGGAGACGATTGTAAGGCTCTAGATAGAGCTTCTAAGCAGGGGACATCGACATGGGCTAGACTTGTAGTGAATTTGGATGAGCGATACATATGTGCACTCCTTGGAGAATTTATGTATGATAAACCACATCATGTTACCAGATTCTCCATATTTTTCTATGATGAAGTCGACTAGGCCAGCTGAGTCTAGGCAGAGTTCTAGATCTAGGGCTCCTAGTAGGTCACATGGGTCCACTCATAGGTATTAGATAGTGCTTAGATGAACTTTTTGTATATAAGCCTTGGTTCTCTATTGTATGTAACATTTGGGAACTTATTTTACATGTGATATTTATACACACACACACATATATATATATACATGGCTTTTACCTTTTGTGTTTTATGTGTTTGTGAATGTTTTTGTGTTATGCATATTTTCTATTGATGATGAATGCATATGCTATGTTATGGATGATTAATGCAAGACATAATATATGGATGATTAATGCAATATGGCATGCTAATGATCATTTATTGTTTAGATCTTTGCTTTGGCCATGTTTAGCATTGTTGTTTAATCAGGGGTACCAAACTTGGTGGCATGTGGGATGAATGGCTCATGAACTGACATGGATGTTGACATGGAAGAAGATATGGATGTTGATATGTAAGAAGATATGGATGTTGATATGGAAGAAGATATGGATGTTGATATAGAACACTGACTGTTTTACGAAGACTCAAACATACTAGTGTATCAAACAAACTCACTAACACTGCCTAATCCCTCTAGGACCAAATGTGTGTGCAGTGGATTCATTTACCGAATCAAGAGCATGGTAATGACTCGAGGTAATCAAGAACCAATGTGTGTGCAAGTGATTTCATTAACTCATATTGAGTAAATTGGGTAAACCTATTATGGATGAAACCAAGAAGCTATCTTGTTTGTATGAGCGGTCAGAGGTCTCTTTTAAAAGAGATATGTCAAGTCAAGCGTCTATAGCTCTAATGGAGGCTAATTGCATAGTCCAGGATTTATGTTTTTGATTTCTTGAAATTTAGGGATGACTACCTAGCCGTCTGACTGAAAATGTAGTACGATCCTTACAACCCAATTGATCAGTGGTGTGTGATGTAAAAGATTTAGAGTTTTTTTTAGAGGTTTTTCCCTACTTTTTAATTTATTTTTGGAATTGTGATAGTGTTAATAACCTTTATTTTTATGTACTATGTTGCATTATGGGTCTAGCAAGGATGACCCTTTTCACTTTGAGGTTCATACCAAGTATGGCGTTATCACTCTTTGACACAAAATGTTTTTTAAGATATAAAATTGTGCTTGGTTCAAGAATGTTTTGGAGTCAATTCCCAAAACTCAAGATTTTCTTAGTGTATATGTGCAATGGTCCTAAAAAGAACTCAAAATGTATTTTGGAGTTTGCTTAAAACACTAGGAGTGGTTGAGTGACCAAAAACACTTAGGAATTTGTGAATGTATGGAGGCAAATGATAATTTGAGTTTATGGAATGAAATGGGTGAATAATGTTGTGAAGGTGCCTCTGATTAAGGAAACATGACTTTGTTGGACCAATTAAGACCTTGGACTTAATAAATGATCCCTAATATGGAATATGAAATGTGGATGTAAATGCAATGTATGATATGCAATTTTGTGAAAAACAATATGAAATGTGAGCGAATGCATTGTTTGTGGAATGTAGATGCAAGTGAAAATGCAATGTTATGAATGAAGTGTATGCAAATGTTTTTGTGTATTAACCATGTATATATACATATATAGTAATAAAATCATGCATAAAATGCTCTCAAGTGTATAACATTAAGTGGTTCGGGTTCTTCCTCTCCCTCTAGACTGGCAAGCTTATAAGTACCATTACCCACTCTTTATGTAATAATGTATGGACCTAACCAATTAGCCATGAATTTATCATGAAGATGTGATAGTGCATTGGTATTTTGTTGGTTCTATTTAAGGACAAGATCTACTACTTGGAATTCATGTAGATTAACTTTGGCATTGTAAGCACATTTGAGGCGGTCTTGATACACTCATAAGTGCTCTAAAGCATTGACTCACCTCTCATAAAGAAGTGTTAGTTGATCAAGATGTGCTTGTCTAGCAATATTGTCATCTATGAATTCCTACAACAAAATTTTCAAGGACGGGATCTCAAGCTCAAGAGGCATGATTGCTTTGGCTCCATAGACCAATGAAAATGGTGTTGCCCGTGCGGATGCTTGTTCGATAAGCCCATAATGCCAAGGGAATTTGTGTATGCCAATATCTATGATTTTCTTTGACAAGTTTTTTGAGAATAGCAACTAATTTCTTGTTGGAAGCTTCAGCTTGTCCATAATGCTTGTGGGTAATAAGGATTCGAGAAACTATGTTGAATGTTATATTTCTTGCAAAGTGCTCGAACATCCTTGTTTTTTAAAGACTTGCCATTGTTTGAAATGATTTTCGATGGGATACCAAAATGACAAATTATGTGATGAAGTATAAACTCCACAATTCTAGGTCCTGTCATATTGGTTAGATATTGCCTCAACCCACTTTGTGAAGTATTCAATGGTTGTGATGATGAATTAAAGTTATTCCAAGGAAGGAGGTGAAATTTTACCAATTAGATCTAGACCCCATTGTGAAAAGAGACAAAGGCTTTGAATAGGTTGTAAAGCTTGTGATGGTATATGAGTTAAATTAGCATGTTCTTGGCACTTTTTGCAATGTTTGAAATAGGTGCAACAATCACATTCCATTGTGGGTCAATAATACCCATATGTAAAATACACTTTGCAATGGCCATTCTATGAAAATGACCACCACAAGTACCATCATGAGCTTCAAACATGGCTCTTTGTGCCTCACTAGACTCGAGACAACAAAGGAGGACTCCATCATAACCACATTTATACAACACGTCCCCCAAGAGAACAAAATGAGTTGCATTTTTCTTGAAAGTGCATTTGGCAGTTCAAGACATGTCAGGTGGGAGTGTTCCAAACTTGAGGAAGACTACTATTTGGTTTGACCGAAGCTCATATGAATTTGATTGGATAAAGCAAATATTATTTTCATATTTTGACTCAGCATGGGCAATTACAGATTTAGAGACTATTGAAATGATAAGGGGTTGTACCTCTCCAAATGATTCTTTTGGAATCAATGATCCAATGGAGGCCATCGCATCTACAAATCTATTAGTCAAACGTGGCAAGCTATTGATTTCATACCAATCAAACTTAGAGAGCAATTTCATTGCTACTCCATGATAAAGCTTAATGGTAGGTTCTTTGCATTTGCTTTACGACAAGTTGAGAATCACAAAATATCCTAATACACTTAATGCTCACAACTATAGCTGAATGAAGACCTAATATTAAGGCTTCATACTCTACAGTGTTGTTTGTACATTGGAAGTCGATTTTAAATGATAAGGGGATAGGTATCCCCTGGGGTGTATGGAACATAACTCTAGGACCTTGACCTTTCGTGCAGTTAGAGGCATCAAATAATAGTGTTATATCGATGTCTTCTTCTGATATGACATCTTCTTCTTATTTAGTGATGGTAAATACCAAATCATCTAGGAGCTCGATAATCAAAGGATGATCACTAGGTAATGGAGCTTTCATGAGTTGATCGGCTATTACCTAACCTTTAATGGATTTTGGCTAATGAATTCCAGGTCGAATTCAGTGAGGAGCATTATCCATTTAGCGGTGTGGATGTTGTTGTAAGTGTGATACATCATGTAATGCATAGAATTTCTCTAGCTATGATGTATGTTATGTGGCTAAGCATGTAATATCGAAGTTTCTTAGTGGCAAAAACCACTGCTAAGCCCAATTTTTCTACATATGTGTATCTACTTTCATAGCTTACAAATGTTCGACTAATGTAGTAGATAGATTGCTCTTGATTTTGTTCATTCTTTTGTGCAAGCATTATCCCTAATGCAAAGTCCGTTGCTGAGATGTAAAGATAAAATGAGACCCCCGAACTAGGAGGAGCTTAGACTGGCGGAGAATCTAGGTATTTCTTAATATCATCAAAGGCTTTTTGACATTCTTCTGTCTAAGAGAATGGCACTCCCTTTTATAGTAGGTGATTGAATGGCCTATATTTATCAGAAATTTGCACAATAAAACGATGGATCTATTGAATCTTTCCTTGTAAACTATGTGATTCCTTTAAGTTTGTTGGAGGAGGCATCTCCAAGATATCCTTGACTTTGTTAAGATTGATCTCAATGCCTCTTTTGGATATAATTAATCCTAGAAGTTTTCCTGAGGTCACACCAAAGAAATATTTCATGGGATTCAATCTTACATTATGCTCTAGGAGTCGGTCAAAAACTTTCTCTAATACACCAATATGTTCTTGTCGAGTTTTGTATTTAGCCAAGAGATCATCCACATAGTCTTTAATAATATTATGCATGTAGTCATGTAAAATGTATGTCATGGCACGTTGATAAGTGCCACCTGCATTTTTAAGGCCAAAGAGCATCACCTTGTAACAAAAATTTCCCTAACATGTAATGAATGTTGTTTTGTGTTGGTCATCAAGATTTATTTGAATTTGGTTGTATCCTGAGAAATCATCCATGAGTGAAAGCATTTCATGGCCAACGCAGGTATTGACAAGAGTATCGATGTTTGGGAGAGGGAAGTCATCCTTAGGATACACTTTGTTAAGATCTCAAATTTTAGTGTACACGTGTATCACCTCGTTAGTCTTATGAATGGGTACCATGTTTGAAAGCCACTCAGGATAGTTGATAGAAACAATAAAGTTCATGTCTAAGAGTTTTTGTAGCTCTGTTTTTACCAAGAGGGCTACGGTAGGATGCATTCTCCAAAGTTTTTGTTTGATCGTCTTAGCATCAGGATATAAGGTGAGATTTTAGATAACCAAACTAGGTTCAAGACCAGGAATGTCCTTATAGGATCATGTGAATATACCCTTTTTCCTCTTGAGGAGAGCAATTATTTGCTCTTGTTCATCAGGTGATAATTTTCCACCAAGCTTGACAATTTGGGGATTGTCTTTGTCTAAAATAAGGTCCACATTGATGGTATCTTCAATAGACATGTGGGAACCTTCCTCAATTTGATGGGGCATAGGGATCAGATGAATTTTATCTAAGATTTCATCAAACTCTTCAAGCTTATCCTCATCTTTTTTGCTTAGAAAACCTTAGTATTTGAAGGTGAAGGTGAAGGTAGAGGGGATGGAGGAATGTAGTTGGTGGAAGTCCTTAATAATTCCTCAAAAAAGATAAATTTTACAAAGGATGGAGGCGAGGAAATCCGGTCCATATCAATGAGATGTATGTCAATTGGAATTGGCTTAACCAGATTGTATGGATCACGGAGCGGGGTGAATAAATAAATAGGATTCATGTTGACTTATGGGTAAATGTGGATAAGTTTGGATGGAATGGAAGGAACCTAGGAATTGATGTTAGGGGCTCAGTTAAACTGAACAGCAGTAAGCAACACACATAAATACATTTATCTAAATGATATGTACATATGCAAAGCAAAGCAGTAAAATTTTTTTGTTGATTTTTTATTGATTTTTTGATTTTTTTTTTAGTGGTGATAACCACTCTTTTTGTGTTATGTACATATGTTACAAGTTGGATTATGAAATGGCTTAATGAAATTGAGGTGGTGGTTCACCGGTAGGAATGACTCACTCTTATGGAAGAAGTAAGTAGAGTATGGGCTCATGGATGGAGAACATTTTGAGATAAAACTCATCTTGTTCAGAATAGGGAATGAGGGGCTTCTATTCTTCTTTAGATTCATCTAAAATTATCGATATAAGTTCGAATTCTTCATATATTTCCTCATAAAAATTATTGGGATGGAGGGCTTCTTCTCCTGAATTGATATTAAGCCTTTGGAAAAAAATTTCAAGAGAAGAGGTGGTGGAAATTGGGTGGTAGCCTAGACCTAAACGGTCATCCACCTCTTGATATGGAACATCGATAGGTTGATGCCCTCCCTGTTCATGCAATCCTAGGCCATGGCATTGCCAATTGATAATGTAGAAATATCGATATGGGAATTCTGACATGTTTGGAATGTTGGCAAGAACTGGTTCTTTAGGTTCTTCTATGGTAGATGGACTTGATGAAGATTCAATTCCCCCATATACAAAATTTATGTTATTTTGAGTTGAACCCATGTTATAGACTGCTCCTATTGTTAAAGTTGGGTCATGTGGGTGACCAAAATCCTTAGCACTAGGGATGGTGAGGGGTGTGACAGTGATGTCTTGGACCACGTATTCACCAATACCAAGATTAGTGAGGTGGACCTTGATTTGGGATGACATGGTAGGACTATGGTTGGATAATGACTCGGGGAATGGTGAAGATGGAGATATCTCACAATCCATCAATTCGACTTGTGAAACATTAGGTGATGGTGATGGATTGGCTTGGAAAGGTTGTTGAATGGATAATGATGATGAGGATGGCAATGATGTTGATGATATGGATTAACTTTGACCATATGTGCATGTAGTCAATGATGAATATTATGGGGGTGTTGAAGCTTGATGATGATTGGTGATAGGGAGATCCTCAAGAATGGTATCTTTTGATGAATATATGGGTGACGTGGTAGATGGATTGGATGATGGCAAAATAAAAAGGTGAGTGGAAGGAAGCATGGACTCATAAGGATTTGAGATAAAATTGCAATACTTAAACGGCTTGACGTCCATCGATATGTAATGTATTTGTCCCTCATGAACATATTTCAAGCATTGATGAAGAATGGAAGGGACACATCTTATTTCCCTCATCTAAGGTCTTCCAATGACTACATTGTATGCCATGGATCCTTCCAAGACGTGGAATATTGTGTACAATGTTTTAACCCCTACTTATATGGGTAAAACAACAATTCCAACTATGGAATACAAAACATCGTTGAATTCTTTGAGGGTGATGAAGGATGACTTAGTGATATAAAATGGAGGAAGGTTCAAATGATGAAGAGTGAATGTGGTAATGATGTTGATATAGGAACCAGTGTCAATTGGGACTCTTTTAAAAGGCTTCTTTTCAATTAGAGCCATGATATGCAATGGAGGATTTATTTATTCCAACGAGATTGGCTTAATCTCAAAGTCGTAGAATGCGATGGAAGGTTCCATGCATGTTTGGATACTCCCCACGAAGTTGTTGAAGGTATTAGGATATTGTGATGGCAATTTGATGGATTTCAAAATATCCATTAATGCCTCACGATGTGGAGGAGATTGTTGAATTAGCTCATAGATTGATAATTTGGCAGAAGTTATTTTTTAACTTGTAGTTAGTCGTCTACTCAATGAGATGATTGTTCTAGGCGAATGATTGATGGGTGGATTTGGAGGATTTGATTAGCTATGGATGTAGATGGGTGATGAAGAATTAGGAAAAACCTGGATGGGTAGCGATGTAGAAGGTTATGACACACTTGCTTGAGGTGGTTGTCATTGTTGGTTGTTCCTTTGACCTCTAGTGACCACATGGATGGCCCCTATAGATCATTGGTATTGTTAAATGTGATTGACTTGATTAGGAAGATTTTTGGTGTTAGCTCCCCCTACATTTGGTTGCACTTCCTCGTAATGAGGAGCTGGTGTTTGAAATATACCAAGGTTTTGGTTTTGTTGAGCGAGGGGATTATCAAGCTTGATTGTCCCCAAGTCAATGAGGTCTTGTATGTCTTTAAACACATGGCAATTGTTAATATCATGCCCATTTTACCTATGATAAGGACCAAATAGATGTTCCCAATAATGTTTTCCATGTTTTATGGGATCATCCGATCTAATGTCAGGCAAAGCAAGTTTATTCATATCATACAACCTTCTAAAAGGGAATCATATGACTCGGCTAAAGGGGTGTATTGGTGATTTTGTCAAAAAAACTATCGTCGAGGATGGTTTTCCATAGCTAGCACTGTGTTTTGCATTATTGGAGTTTATGTTGTCGATGGGACCGCATGATATGCAATTTGTTATGGTGTTTTTTGTATAGGTTGTTGTTGAGCCATTATCAACTGGCTCATGACCACTTGATTAACTTGATTGGATTTATTGGTTGGGCTAGCTATTGACAATTTTGTCACATTGCTTGAAGGGGTAGTGAAAATTGAAATTTTGTAAAGAATTTTCTTATTTTTCCATGAATTTGTTTTCTTGTTTTTAACAGCATTACAGCAATTTTGGCTGCCATTTTTGCCCCCCTTTGTAAATAATCCATGTATGCAAGAACTTCGCCCACAGAGTTAACCAGGACAAAAAGCTTCGCAAAGGAAGAAAGGAGGACAGCTTCGCAAAGGAAAAACAGGAGAGCCCAGATAGAAGCCCAAAAATTTTCTAAGGCATAGAAGGAGCTTCGCTGGCGAAGCTACCAAAACAGTCACTTCGGGCAGAAATTTTGCGAAGCGGCAAGAGCAAATTGCTAAAATTTTCTAAGTGTGTGAAAGTGCTTCGCTAAAATTTTAGCGAAGCACCCGCTTCGGCCCCTCCTCTGGCGAACCAGTTCTCCGGTGAATTCTACTTCGCCCCAAGCCGTTGCGAAGCATCTACTTCGGCCACCTCTTGTGCGAAGCTTCCCCATCCAAGGCCTTGCTTCCCCCGAAAAGCTAAGGAAATATTCTAAGGCAGGAATTAGCTTCGGCCAAAACCTTTCCGAACGACTGTTTTTGAAGTGGTTCGCGGCGAAGTAGTTTGTAGTCCGTTGGCAATCATCCGTCGCTTCGGGCAAAATCTTTAGCGAAGCGGCATTCAGCCTACATCCCTGGCGAAGTGATAAAAAGCTAGAGGCCATGCTTTTGCACTTCGGCATAAGATCTTTGCGAAGCCGTTTTTAAGGGCCCCTTCGGGCGAAGCATTCATACATGATTATCATCCCCACTTCAGCCCACACCTGTTGCGAAGCAAAGCCCCGAACTAGAATTTGGCGAAGCTCCCTCTAGGGCTCAACCGACGAAGGGCGCTTTCTTCAAGGGCACACATCCCAAGGCCGGGTATTTTTCCAAGGCATTTGAGTGTTTCATAAATGCATTTTTTCTTGACCGAAAGACCCGGTGCCCATTTGTGGCAATAGGAAAAGAGCTATCAGTTGCAGAAGAAAAGCCAGGGCAACTTGTAAATCCACTCGAGCACCTCACCCGAAGAAACCCAGGACAGGTCAAATGGCTCATAAATGCAGATTTCCCTTGCTGATGCGGCCATGGTTGCTAATTGTGGAAATGGATGTGAAACCTCAGTAGCAGAAGGGGACAAGCGCGGATTTTTTAGACGGCCGAGGGTGTACTTTCAAATCCAACGCATTGATGGCTCAGAGGGTCGGGTCCTCTATAAAAACCCACGTATTGTAATGAAAAGGGGGGGGAACTTTTGCTAGAAAGTTGTTGTAACTTGATTTTTGCAATTGATATTAAAGACTTTGGGCTCAATTTCTCTCTTGTATGCCGCCTTCTGTGATTATTTCTGTTATTCCATTTCTTCATTTGCATACTGTAATTCTGCATCCTGGATTTAGGTGTGTGATTGGGGATTGGACCCTGGAATTCTCCCTGAAGGATACATAGGGGAGAAAATACTGCGTTAAATTCTTTGTATGCTGCCTGTGGTTAGTGGTTTCTGCTACATTCATATATTTTCCTAATTGCTGTAATTCTGAAATCTGGATTTAGGCGTAGGAAAATAGTTGAATCCTGGAACTCTTCCAGAGGATACATAGGGAAGTTAGCGTGGTGTTCATTTATGTTTTATTCTTTGTATTTATTGTTGCTACTTCAAGGTATTAGCTAGTAATCGTGTTGTTGGTTCTTTCCCACTGAATCATTCACATTTCTTCCCCTACCCTCTTTTTTATCTCTTTCCTGCACTCTTAGCTTAAAACCCCAAGTAGTTTAGTAAAGGAGCCGGCCTTTCTCCGGAGATTGGCATGGAGGGCATCTCTTCCCTCCGGCCTTTCAATGTTGGTCCAGGTCTAGGGCGCGTATACATACAAAATCCTTTCCTGTGGCAGATTTGTGACCAACAGTTTCTGGCACGCCCGGTGGGACCCGGTCAGTCTCACCTTGTGAGTGGTAATGAGAGTCGATGCTCATCTCATTGCCGTAAGACTCTAGCATCTGGCGACTCTGTTCAACCTGAAAATCTCAAAGCCTTAAAGACCGGTACTAAAATATCCGTGCCTTCATGCAAACGAGATGGAGAGTTAGGAATAGTGGAGAAGAGACTGAATTCTTCGAGCTTGACGTTAGCGCATTCGGGGAGCGTCCTAGGTTAGTCACACCTGAGTCACTCCTACGCGAAGGGTCATCGCAAGAAGTTGTCTTTAACGAACAAGGCTTAAATTCCGACAGCACTGCGACTAGTTTTCCCCCTAATCCCCCAAACTCTCCGGATCACCCAAGCACCTCTGTTCCACTTAGCAGTCAATCAGGAACTCCAGGAGCTTCGGTCCTTCCAAATCCAGGCGCAGGTATGGCACACCAACAACATCAACAACAAATGCAACAACAACAACAACAGTAGTAGCAACAACAACCACCACCGCAGCAACCGCCTAGATTGTTCCCAGCATGGAATTCTTCCGGACCGTTAAATCTAGCGGGACAAGGGCAAGTTCCGCCTGCTGCCATGAAAAAAATCCCTACGTTCGATGGCACAGGGAAGACGGCTCTGGAACACATCCAAGATATCGTTTCTCTGGCTGCGATTCATGACATTACAGAAGAAAGAGTCATGGTGAAGCTTCTGGTTCTGTCTCTCCGAGGAAAACTCCTCTACTGGTACAGATCCCTGCCACCCGGCACTATAACGGGATGGGACCAGTTAGCCGGACAACTGATGAGGGGGTTCAATGAATCTGCCGATCCGTCCTCTCTCTTGCACCAGTTTACAACGATCCAAAGGCACCCGTAGGAGGAGATAGTTGATTTCAATGTGAGGTTCGCCCGAACCTGGCAAAGAGTACCCACCGGACTTCGACCAACCAGCGAAGCTGCAACATATTACTACCTTAGGGCCTTTAACGCTGACATCAGTATGATGGTAAGATTTTCGAATATTAATACTTTCCCTGAACTATATGAGCTGGCCCAGAAAGCGGAAATGGATTTGATAGCCATTGGTAAACTTCCTCCAAGGATGTCGATGCCCATATTCCCAGAATTTCCCCAGTCACAGTACCCTAGTGCAGCTACTTCGCAGACCTCCACATCCCCTGCATGCCCGATCCCATCGTGGAACCCGAACCCCACTGTGTCCCAGATAGCTGCCCCACAAATACATTTTCCTACATTTTCGGCACCACAGCCCACCGTCCCTTCGTCATTTCCGGCGTTACCAGCGCCACCCCAATACCCTGCCTTGCCTCCGGTACCAACGATGGCCCCATTGCCACCAGCCCCCACAGCCGTGGATATGCAGGCTAAAATATTGCAGGAGGTTCAATCCTTGAATTCTACTATGCAGACCTTGTCTAATGACATGATCATCATGAAGAAGAAGCAAGCACAACAGGAATTCCTGCCAAGAAGGTCATACCCTCCACCAGCGCTCACTAAAGATCAAGTGGTACAGCCGAGAAGGCCTCCAGCAAGGAATGCCGCAATTAACGAAGAACCGAGCACTTCTGATTACGTACATTGGTGCTCCACTTGCAATGACCCACATGAGGAGGGCACTTGCATGTTGCATCAGCATTACGTGCAAACGCTATCGGGTAGCACCCCCAGTGGTCAAGTCAATATAATAAGGCAAGCAGATCAAAGTCTGGTAATCGACGAAGAAGAACAAGTTTCAGTTCTTACCAAGGAGGGAAAGAGACCAATGGAGGTAGACGCGGCTCAAATGGCCCCCTTGAAGGTGTATACTCGCCACGAAAAGGAGCAACAACCTGTCAAGGCTCCAGACAAAGTTCCCCATCCTTCGCCGGCAAAAGAGAAAACCCAACAGGCCGTCGTGGCCCCGCTCCAGGCTGAAACCAAAGAACAGGCTAGGGAAAAGCTTAAACTCCCTTCGCTAACAAAACGACAAAGAGTCGAAGCCACGGAGCAATATCGCACAAGGTATGAAGCAAAGAAGGAACCAGAAGTACCTGCCTCCATAGTGTACAACATCGTGGACGAGCTAAAGAAAACCCCTGCTAAGATCAGTCTATACGATGCGTTACAACTGCCGGGACAAGTGGACTTGTTGCAAGAGTCCTTGAAGTCAGCGAAAGCGGGAAAGTCAACACAACCCGCTCTGGTTCAAACCCTATCCACTTCCATTACAGGAAAAAACAGGCCTCCTCCGTTCTACCTGTCCCTACAAATGGAAGGACATATCGTTCACAACTGTATGATTGACTCCGGTGCCGCAACAACAGTCATGCCTAAGGCGGTCTGCGAGGAGATAGGAATGGAGTATACGCGAAGCAGTCACGGCGTGCTTCAGCTGGATGGCACCCCTGTAAAGACAGTTGGCGTGATCAAGGATATACCCATTCGACTGCATAAAGTGCCCCAAATTGTAGTGATACAGGAGGTGGTAGTTGTTGACCTGGAGCCCTATTTCAGCATGTGTCTCTCAAGGGAATTCACGGCTAAGCTAGGCGGATATCTTTCCATGGACTATTCGCATTTAGAAGTCCCATTCAAGGGAAGGAAGGTCAAGATTTACAATGAGAAACCTTCTACGTTTCTCGTAGAGAAGATGACCGAAGAGGAAAGTAATGATTCCATTCATACAATAGCCGAAGAGATAGAGCAGGTGGACTTAGTGGAAGAGTCTCTTGCGCAGTTGAATACCGAAGACGAGTTTTCACTGACAGATTTCAATGCCATGATAGAGACAGAAATGGGATGTTATACCATCACCGAACCTGAGAAGCACACTAAGCCGGAGGATAAGACGGCTGCCCAGGAGGAATTATGGAAATTGTTCTTTGACGGTGCCCGATGCAAAAATGGCGTCGGGGCAGGGATACTCCTCGTATCACCGTCTGGCGAACAGAAGGAATATTGCTACCGGTTGGTTTGGAGCTGTACCAACAACGCAGCCGAGTATGAAGCCCTGTGCCTAGGACTGAAGAAAGCGGAAAAATTAGGCGTCAAGCATCTCCAAATCTTTGGAGACTCCGAATTGGTATGTAATCAGGTCACCAATAAATGTATTTCCAAAAAGCATTATCTTAAAGCATACCGCAACAGGGTATGGGACCTGTTCGAGCAGTTTGAATCACTTAACGTGCAGTCCATCCCACGAGAGAAAAATAGACATGCTGATGTCTTGGCTTCCATCGGGGCTAGATATTCTCCAGCTGATGACATGGTACACAAGCCCAAAGCCGTGAGGTTGATTTATAGGCCCTCCGTGCCGGATAGGGATATTCACTGGCAAGTCTTTGACAATGATGAACAAATCATCAATTTCCTGGTCCAAGAGGCAGCCACTGTTGAAGGAAGGAGCCCCGAAAATGAAGAATATGAAGGGCTGATCCAGCTGAAAAACAACCATGTTCCGAGGGGGCTGATTACCTTGGAGAGCCTGTTCGATCAGAATGACAGAGCAGTTTCCCACAGAATCAAAGTTGACGCTAGGCAATACCAAGATCTAGAGCTTGAATCTGGGAAAGTGATAAAAGTCGGGACAGATTGCACCCCAGCAGAACTAGAACAGATCCGATCTTTGTGCAAAAGATATCCAGACATAGTGGCATGGTCTTATCAAGACCTGAGGGGCTACGACCGACAAATGATTCAACATACGATCGAGCTGCAAGGAGTCAAGCCTTTCAGACAGAGGCAAAGGCCAGTCAATCCAAAGATCGAAGTCCTGATGAAGGCCGAACTTCTGAAAATGCTTGAGGCTAAAATCATTTATCCCATAAAGCATTCTTCTTGGGTGGCGAATCTAGTCCCCGTCAGGAAGAAAAATGGGGACATCCGCCTATGTGTAGATTTTCGCAATCTAAACCAAGCTTCGTTAAAAGATCACTACCCCCTCCCGCAGATTGATCAAATCTTGCATTCGGTAGCTGGAGCCCAGCGTTTTTCTTTACTTGATGGTTTTTCAGGGTATAACCAGATCTGGGTTAGAGATGAGGACCAACACAAAACGGCATTTACCACTAAGTGGGGAACATTCGCTTATCAGCGAATGCCGTTTGGTCTTTCAAACGCAGGAGCCACCTTCCAAAGGGCTATGGATTTAGCATTTGGCGAACTGTTAAATAAGATCATAGTCATCTATTTAGATGACATGACTGTCTTTTCCCGAAAAAGAGAGGACCACACTTCACACTTGCAACAGATATTCGAAAAATGCAGAGAATTCGGTGTCTCAATCAACCCGAAGAAATCCATATTTGCGGTAAATGAAGGGAAACTACTGGGACATGTCATATCAGAAAAGGGGCTCGTCGTAGACCCTGATAGAGTCAAGGCTCTCCTGAAGCTTCCACTCCCGATGAATAAGAAAGGGCTGCAGTCTTTTTTCGGTCAAATTAACTTCGTAAGGAAGTTCGTTCCGGACTTCGCTCAAGTCATTAAGCCGATGTCTGAACTCTTGAAGAAAGACGCTGAATTTGCCTGGACTGATGATAGAAAGAGAGCATTTGGGGAGATCAAAGCCCGAATCGCTCAGGCCCCGGTGCTAACCAACCCTGATTACAGCCAAGACTTCATTTTGTATGTCGTAGGGGAACCTGAAAGTTACGCCGCAGTCCTAACACAAAAGGGAGAAGATGGCGAGGAGCGCCCCATCGCATTCTTAAGTCAAGTAATACAGCCCCATGAAGAAAAATACAACTTCATAGAACGCCAAGTGCATGCGGTTATGAAATCCCTGAGGAAATTCAAGCACTTCATCTCCCAAAGCCGGGTCACAGTGTTTGTTATCCACCTAGACGTGCGGAACTTCATTATCCAGGGAGAGATGGGCAGCAAAAGGGCTGGTTGGGTAAACAAAATACAAGAGTTCGATATTGAAATCCGACCCACAAAATTAGTTCGCGGTCGCACGCTATGCCAGGAGCTTGCAAAGAGCGTCGCCGCCGAAGTGATAGCCTGCCAATGGGACGACCCAATAGCAGAAGGGAGCTTCGCAAATCAGGAAACTGATGAAGAGGACTGGGTTAGTGAAATAATCGAATATTTCAACACTGGGAGATGTCCCCAGCATTTGAATGCTTCGCAGCGAAGGCGCTTCAGGATGCGATCCCTCCGTTACATCTTACGCCCCGAAGGCCTATTCTTCAGAAATATTGATGGCGTTCTTCTGAGATGCATAAGAGAAGATGATAAGAAAAGGGTCCTTGGTGAATTTCACTCCGGATTATCAGGGGGCCACTTCGCAGGAAGGACAACAACTTTAAAAATAATCAGGGCAGGCTACTATTGGCCTACCCTCTTCGCTGATGCCTTTGCAATCTGCCGAAAATGCGAACAATGTCAGAAGTTCGCCGGCCGAAGCAAGAATGCTCCCATGCCCCTCCAACCAATACAGGTAGAAACACCGTTCCAACAGTGGGGATTAGATTTTGTGGGAGTCATCTCGCCGAATTCATCAGCAGGACATAAGTTTATCTTGACTGCGACTGACTATTTCACCAGATGGGCCGAAGCAGTGCCCACAAAACACGCCGACCAAGAAACGGTTATTGCGTTCCTGGAAAGTTTGATCACCCGGTTCGGCGTCCCTGAAGCAATAGTAACAGATAATGGTCCCGGGTTCATTGGTGCTAAGATCAATGAATTCGCCTGCAAGTATGGGATATACCTCAAGGTCACCTCCAATTATTATCCACAGGGTAATGGGTTAGCAGAATCAACAAATAAGACCCTGTTGAGATTACTAAGGAAGCTCGTAGAAAAGAACAAGAGGACTTGGCACCTCCTCCTGGATCAAGCCCTGTGGGCTGATCGGATCTCTATCAAAAGGTCAATCAAAACCTCACCTTACGCCCTAGTGTACGGCAAAGAAGTTGTCTTACCAACCCATATAGAAATTCCCGCCTTATGGATGCTAAATGATGAGAAAGAGGAATCTGGTCCCATGGAGGCTAGACTAGCTCAATTGCTGCAGCTGGAGGAGGACCGAGAAAAAGCTTACGAGAACTTCGCAAAGCATGCGCAAATCACCCGAAACTGGTTCAAGAAGAAGTCCTCTGCCCGTACATTCAAGGTGGGAGACTTGGTATGGAAGTGGGACTCATGGAAGGCTAAGCCTGGCAACCATGATAAGCTTGACGCGTTCTGGGAAGGACCATTCGAAATTGCAAAAGTGAATTCGGCTAACTCCTTTATCCTTAAGGATGCGGCCGGCCAGACCTTGCCGATCCCTGTAAACGGTCTTCATTTGAAGACCTTTCATCATTAAAAGGTACCCCAAAACCTTTGCCCTTGTATATAGCATTCTGTCATTTACACCTGTATATACCTTGTTTCAAGGCCTTTTAGAGTTAGAAACGTAGTTAGAAAAGGATCGCGGCCTCACGCCGCAATGACAGCTGATTCCGGTTCGAAACCACTAAGTCCGGCTTCACCAAGTCTAGTGAAATCTCCTTCGGAAATTTCTTACACGAAGTGGCTGTCGTGAGTTGGTTCGCCGCGAAGTGTCTCAGCATCGAAGGGTGGAATGGCGTGAAGGAGGTTCCTCCAAGACCAAACAACGTCAAAGTGAAGCTCAGGACCAAAGTACAACGCTTCGCCAACAAAACCAATGTCAAGGGATGGTTCATAAAGCCCAGGGCCGAAGGGAGAAAGCAGATACGAATAGCTTCGCCCAGAAGCAAGCTTCGCCGAAGGAATAGATAACCTCTTTGGAGCCTCCGATTGACTAAGGCACGAGAGATACTTCGCACAAAAAGACCTGGCGAAGCAACATTTTGGTAACAATTTAGCGAATCATCCCCCAAGTCCGTAAAAACAAAGTTGGAAGGACGCGCGAAGTAAATGCTTCGCCCGAAAAGCAGCCGAACCTCCACTTCGGGGCTAATTCTTCGCGAAGCAGTCATCGAAATAGCAAGATAATCTTAATGCCGCGAAGAAAACAGCTTCGGGTCCGAGGCGTAGTGAACCTGTGGATCGCTCAAGGCTCCAGCGAAGTGCCTTTCGCTAAGATCCGCTTCGCTAAACTGTAGGCGCAAAATTCACTTCGGGAAAAAAGCTTGCCGAACTCCCGAGTCGCTGCCAAATTTTGCGAAGCAGCAAAATGAAATGAAAACGCATTTAAAATGTACCTCGAGGCATGTTCCAGCGGCGGCCTAGGGAAACGTTCAGAACGTGCGGAGTTAATGCAAAGGTGGCGGAGCGTATCCCAAGGGAATTTAGTTATGATTAAAAGTCGTGCCCAGGTACGAGGTGGCAGGGAGTTAGATTTTCGAAACATGGTCAGGTCTTCGAAGTACATTGGCCCGCGTGCACCAGCGCCGCAAAGCCAATCAAAGGGCAGGACGATCTCCTCGGCCCGATTTGCAAATTTAATTTTGGCAGGTACCATAAATGGTAGTAGTTTCAATCCACATCTATAAAAGCCAAGCTCCATCAGCAAAAAGCTATTTACCCGCTGATAATTTCGAGTGTGAAGCTAGAAGGCGTAGGAGCCCTGACCAGAACTCTGCCGTATTCTCATCACTCTGCCTCAAAGTTCCGCTGCCCCTTGTGAACCAGAATGGGAAAGAAGAATTCAAAGGAGAAGAGAAAAGAACCTGAAATAAGGGGCCCAGAAAAAACTAAAAGGACTAAGGAGGAAAGAAGGCATAGACCTAAGAGGGTCGACCTTAACCTTCGCCCTGAAAAGCAGGTCATGGAAGAGGGGGAAGATTCTGAAGAAGAGCAACTCGTGGAACCGCCCATTGATGGGTGGGATAAGATAAGGGACACTGAGCTCTCCAAGAGCATAGCCGAGCTCCGGTATACTATCGATTTCATGAGAAGTCGGCTGTCTGCGGAGAACAAAAGGGCCGCTGCCTATTACTCCCACATATACTGGTACCTGACTCCGCCAGCGCACCACTGTCCCGAATTAGTCCATGCCATCGCGCAGAACTACCAACCCTCTACCAGGCAGGTCCTGGACGCGGCAGGTAACAAACTGTTCACAATCTTCAAGGAGGATGTGCAGGAGGCTTTCGCTCCTCTGCAAGGGCCGCCCAAGGGGTATACCGTTCGCAGCGTCAGCTTGAACGAACAAATGGGGAGGTTCACCCCCTCCGACCACATCATTAAATTCTTGAGCGATAATTTGAAGGATGGGCTCCCTTCAGGCAAACTGCCACAAATGCCTCGCCCTCTTAGTGATTTTAAGCATACTGATATCTTCTCTATCATTGCGTGGGTGGCGGGCCTATCTACTGATGCTTCTGTGCACCCCTGGCAAGTGGTACTGGCTGAATGTATTTCGCGCGGAGAGTTTTACTCTCCAGACTCGTCGAGGCCGAACACTAACCCGGTATTCTTTGACTGGGCAGAATGGGTGGCCCGAACCTTACACACGCGGCTGGCCAGTATGAAGAATTCTGGGACAGACCAGTATTTTGGGCCTTGCTCCTTCCTAATTTGGCTCTTTTTCTACCATACTCAGAAGCATTTCCCCCACATTGCTGTTACTCCAATGGACAAAGATGGAGTTCCCCAGCCGGTATATCAGTGGACCTCCCTCCTGGCAAGGACGGAGTCATACTATGTTTTCAATCTACAGTTCTTAGGACCTGCTATGCAGCTCATGCGAGGCTCCTGCCCTCGGGTGCCCACGATCCTCAGGGATAAGGTCGTTATTGAGAAGAAGGGCGATGTTTTCCAGCTGACACAGGGGCTTGTCGTTCGCCTGTTTGGGTTTACAGGAAAACCCTTCCTGCTGCCATTTTATCCTTCTGAATACCAATTTGCATTGGAAGTCGCTCGCCAAAGCGACGTGACGAATACAGTTTACGGCCATGGCCGAAAGTGGGCACCAACCTGCGATTTCCCCTTCAAAATGGGAGTCGTTGAGGTTTTCGCCCTCAAACAATATGTTTACCTAGAAGATAAGCTCGCCGACTTCGGCCTGTTGCAGATTCCACAACGATGGTGCTATGACCCCTTGGGGGTAATGAGGGACCACCTCAGATTCAAAAATTTCCATATTTGCCCCCGCCCGGAGATAGTGGAGCAGCGGAATAACCCCACTGGAAGGGACCTAGAGTGGCACCTTGAGAGAATGAAAACATTGCCCCCGTGGCATGAATTTTATACCATGGAAGTCGAATATGATCCCACCCGACACCCTTTTCCGGGACCAGACTCTGCATTCTGGAAAAATATGAAAGATGATCTGAGAGAAGAGCTTAAAAGTTGGCGCGAAGATCAGCTAAGAGAATGGTGGATAATGAGAGTCCACCGACAAAAGCAAAGATCGCACGGTCTTCTAGAGATGGACGAAGATTTTAGCGTTTTTTATGAAGCCAACATTGGGTCCTGGCAGCCCATCTCCTTCGCTGACTTCATTCCTCCTAGTACCCCGGGCTCGGGTGAAAGCCCAAGGAGAATTGAAGATGTTTCTGAGCAGGAAGAAAAAGAGGAGATAGTAGCAACGCAGCAAGAGCTGCCAAATGAGCCTGTTGGAGGTTCTGATACAGATGTTGGGAGGGCGGTGCAACGGCAAGAAAAGGAGGAAAAGAAGAAGAGAAAGAGACTTGACCAAGTTCAAATGCCTCCCCCGCACCCAAAACGACCTCGTAGCAGACCCTCCGGTGTTTCTGGCGAGCAGCTTACAACAGGCTTAGTTGAGTTGAATGTTGGAGAAACAGCGCTTGAACCACCACTGCAGGGAGAGGAGGAGATTACCGAAGTTGATATCATCAATGTGGAGGAATACCTCCAAAGAGAAGAAAATGTTGGAGAAGAGAAAACTGAGAATGTCGAAGGAGCTGAAGCTGGAGGTGGACGCGAACCTGATACGCAGGATTTTGCCGCTTCTGCTCTATTTCTAGAGCACGCAGGTACGCACCCCCTGTCCTCTACTCTTGTTTCCCAAGTCGCGTCTATAGTAGTCCCGGCCGAGGGTCCCCTAGGGTCTTCTGTCCCTTCGGATAAATCTCCCCGAAGCACTTTTCACACTGTACAGTCACCCATTCGCACGGTCTCATTTGCTGTCGCAGACCCGTCCCGTAACCCCGCCGGTCTCACAAACGTTTCCACTTCATCCGAGTCGTTAGGCCATGACGCTTCACTCCCAAACCCCGACACCCACTCCACGGTTTCACATACCATCGCTTCACCCACTAGAACCCCCACCACACCTATCGCCGAACCCACTGGCGAAGCATCGTCCATACAGTCATTGTATTTGTTCACACCCCTGGCTGGTAACCCAGCCTCATTTGAAAATGATTTGGCAATGATCAAAGAGCGTCCTCTAGCAGAAAAATTAATCCAGGCCCGTCAGAATACTGACAAAATGCTCAAGGAGGCAAGAAGAAGAAGGGGGCGGTCTCTGGCAAAAGAAGAGAAATGCGTTGTGTTTGATTTGAAAAATGGGAAGCTCCACAAAGTAAAGAAGATACCTAAGGTCCAGAAGCCCCTAGATGAGATGACCCCTGCTGACTATGAATATCAAGAGAAGGTCAAGGACCTGGAGCATATGGATGTAGATGATGAGTCTGAATCCATGCATGTGAGAATAGAAGCATTTCGCGCACACGCGAGGATTGCCAACCAGCGCCGTTATGAAGCAGAGAACGCAAACGTCAAGCTAGAGGAGGATCTAGCCAGAACTCGCTCACAACTTGAGGATGCTCAGAAGCAGTGCGAGCAGGTAAAGAAAGAGATGGATGCCCTGAAACAACAAGTAGATCAACTGCAAGTCGCAGCAGGAAATCAAAGCAAGATACAGGCCGAATCTGAAGTAAAGGCCAAGGAATTTGAGGTTCGAATCCTGCAGATGCAGCAGCAGTTGTACGAGAAAGAGAACTTGGAACAGTTCGATAGGGGCAGAATTAAGGACATCCGTTCGCACTTGCTTAAAAACTTCAGATCCCGGGTCTCCAGCGCCCTGTCAATATTATCTTATATTACAGAAGCCCAGTAAGCTGCTGCACAAAAGGGACCTATAGTTGATGAAATAATACAAGAAATAAGAAGCCGACTCGATTTGGCCTTTGAGGTACAGAGCATTAAGTACCAGGATTTACAGGTAACTGCCATGAGTCGGACAACAAGAGATTGGTCCACTGTCCAGGCCACGGTCCGCGCCTTCTTCTCCAAGGTGAGGAAAGCTCAGAAGGCTAAAAATCTCATGGACATGTTCGAGCAGGAGCAGCTCACTTCACTGGGATATTTCCAGGACCTCTCAGCATTGGGTTTCCCGAGTTTCACCGATGATGACGGGAACCTTTTAACCAAAGAAGAACTCAAACCAGCTTGGCTCAGGTTTGAAAATGATGTTTCAGAAATAGATGACTGGAAGGAGCCAGTCACGGAAAGGCAGGTCACGGATTTCATTTTTAAGTATTGCCAAATTGCGGCTTGTTTGAATGATTTGAGTGTAAGAGCCAAATATGCCGATATAGGGCAAATTGATCGGTTCCATATTCTTGTCAAGGCGCTGCAAGATCGTGAACCCTTTCAGAAGGGTGCCTGGGCCCATGTTCGCCGAACTATGGAACGCATCCGTGATCGCCTTCCCCCGCCGCCACAACTAGAACAAGCACCCGAAGAAGAAGAAAAGGAAAAAGGAAAAGAGGTAGTTGCAGAGGCACTCTCAGAGGAAGAAAAGCAGACAGGAGAAGGGTCTGGAGGCAACTCTGGCCCAATGGATAAAGGCTGAGGGTCCTTGCACCGAGGCGAGCTCGTTGCCCCGCGAGCCGCCAGGAATGTTGACAATTTTGTCACATTGCTTGAAGGGGTAGTGAAAATAGAAATTTTGTAAAGAATTTTCTTAGTTTTCATGAATTTGTTCCCTTGCTTTTTATATATTTTCAAGTATTACAACAATTTTGGCTGTCATTTTTGCCCCCCTTTGTAAATAATCCATGTATGCAAGAGCTTCGCCCACGGAGCTAACCAGGACAAAAAGCTTCGCAAGAGAAAGGAGGACAGCTTCGCAAAGGAAAAAACGGAGAGCCCAGATAGAAGCCCAAAAATTTTCTAAGGCATAGAAGGAGCTTCGCTGGCGAAGCTACCAAAACAATCACTTCGGGCAGAAATTTTGCGAAGCGGCAAGAGCAAATTGCTAAAATTTTCTAAGTGTGTGAAAGTGCTTCGCTAAAATTTAAGCGAAGCACCCGCTTCGGCCCCCTCCTCTGGCGAACCATTTCTCCGGTGAATTCTACTTCGCCCCAAGCCGTTGCGAAGCATCTACTTCGGCCACCTCTTGTGCGAAGCTTCCCCATCCAAGGCCTTGCTTCCCCCGAAAAGCTAAGGAAATATTCTAAGGCAGGAATCAGCTTCGGCCAAAACCTTTCCGAACGACTGTTTTTGGAGTGGTTCGCGGCGAAGTAGTTTGTAGTCCGTTGGCAATCATCCGTCGCTTCGGACAAAATCTTTAGCGAAGCGGCATTCAGCCTACATCCCTGGCGAAGTGATAAAAAGCTAGAGGCCATGCTTTTGCAGGAAACATCTGCTTCGACATAAGATCTTTGCGAAGCAGTTTTAGGGGCCCTTCGGGCGAAGCATTCATACATGATTATCCTCCCTACTTCGGCCCACACCTGTTGCGAAGCAAAGCCCCGAACTAGAATCTGGCGAAGCACCTTCTAGGGCTCAACCGACGAAGGGCGCTTTCTTCGAAGGCACACATCCCAAGGCCGGGTATCTTTCCAAGGCATTTGAGTGTTTCATAAATGCATTTTTTCTTGACCGAAAGACCCGGTGCCCATTTGTGGCAATAGGAAAAGAGCTATCAGTTGCAGAAGAAAAGCCAGGGCAACTTGTAAATCCACTCGAGCACCTCACCCGGAGAAACCCAGGACAGGTCAGACGGCTCATAAATGCAGATTTCCCCGGCTGATGCGGCCATGGTTGCTAATTGTGGAAATGGATGTGAAACCTCAGTAGCAGAAGGGGACAGGCGCGGATTTTTTAGACGGCCGAGGGCGTACTTTCAAATCCAGCGCATTGATGGCTCAGAGGGTCGGGTCCTCTATAAAAACCCACGTATTGTAATGAAAAGGGGGGGGAAATTTTGCTAGAAAGTTGCTGTAACTTGATTTTTGCAATTGATATTAAAGACTTTGGGCTCAATTTCTCTCTTGTATGCCGCCTTCTATGATTATTTATGTTATTCCATTTCTTCATTTGCATATTGTAATTCTGCATCCTGGATTTAGGTGTGTGATTGGGGATTGGACCCTGGAATTCTCCTGAAGGATACATAGGGGAGAAAATACTGCGTTAAATTCTTTGTATGCTGCCTGTGGTTAGTGGTTTCTGTTACATTCATATATTTTCCTAACTGCTGTAATTCTGAAATCTGGATTTAGGCGTAGGAAAATAGTTGAATCCTGGCTTTTTGGGGAATAGGGATAGAAACCACATAAGACTATGGTACCCATGATGGACCCTAGTTGACAAGGACAGTCTTAGTAGAATTATGTAAAGGCTTAGGGTTTTCTTGTACTTACTATTGAGTGTTTTGATGCTATCTAAGCAATTTGTTTAGGTGTTTACATGCCTCACTAATATATTTATCAGAGGCTAAGGGTATGAACATAGATGGTATGGACGATGTGGTTTTGGGTACAAGTTACACTAGGTATGGCAACTTGTGAGGTTGGGACTTGTGAAGCAGCATTTACATGTGCCTCATATAAGGGGTTGGTGTAAGTGGAGGTATATGAAGTGCTAGGAGCACATGAAGATTGGGGAATGGACACATGGGATGAGGGTGCAATTGATGCCTAAAAAATATGGTTAGTATACACCTAGGTAAATGTGGATGGGGGCTGGGAATAGATAGGATATTTTTGTAAAGTAGCATCTTATCTAGATGAATTAGGAATGGAATCTAATACATAACTAGAAGACTTAATGAAAGCTTCTACTCTTTTCATGTCTATATGGGTAATGTGGTTGTCTAAGGTAGAGGAGGTTGACTCCTCTTAAGGCGTGGCCATATGGAAGCTTGTGGATGGTAAGGAATGTGAGGTACCTATAGATGTCTATGTCACATTCAAGGAATCTACCTCAAAGGTTGTGGGAAAGGTGGATGAAAGTTTTATTTAGTTATCTTGACTTATAGTTTTTTTTTTTATTTCTAGTTAATACCATAAGCAAATAAATTAAAATACATATTAAACAATCAAATGTAACATAAAATTGAAATCTTTAAGGAGAAAAAAGGAAACAAACAACCAATGCTAAGTTTCAACCAGTATGGCTTAACTTGTTCATTGATTATCTCATTTTTAATGTGTTCATTTTAAGTGTTAGTATTGTGTGTTTTTTATATTCTAATCTTGATTAATGAAACAAAGGTAAAAACTATGGCAAAGATAGGGCAACAAGATTCTTGTTGGTGATGAAATCCAACAAGTTTGCTTGGGGGTATCCTATGGTTTCTATGGGCAGAGATTGGTGGATGGAGATGAATGCCACCGTCACCAAATCTCAAGCAATGGTTGGTGATGAAATCCAACCACTACTATTTTGAGTGAAATGTGATGTGTGTGAATTGTTCCTTTTAAGGTTTATGTTTATTAATATGGATAAACAATGTTAGGACCAAAAGACAACCAGAGGGTTCGTCCACCCCTCTTCTTGGAATCACCCAATGGTAGGAATACTCTTGGCACCCTAATGATGTTTCTACTTAGATAAAATAAGGTACTTCTAACCCTAAAACGCAACTCTAATTTATGTCAATTATCAATTCAAATGTAATCAAAATGCAATATTTTATATTTGTGAATACATCATAAACACAAACCCTAACTGGAATGTGTGAATGGATGCAAAAATAAACCTAAAATGCAAACTAGAATGAGTTATTTTCCATATTACTTAATGATTGTTCATTTTATGCTTGAAATCTAAAAAATACATCAAACAACCCAAAATATGTAAAACAAAAAAAACTTGGATTTTAAACAGTGGACTTATTGGAAAACCTACGTATCTACTCCAAATTACTGTAAAACATAGTTGGACGCTTTTGAGACACCCCAGGGTGCTTCTAAAATACCTCCAAGTATTTTTCTATAATCCTTGAGTTTCGTAGTGCGTTTGTGCACCTCCTGCAATTTTTTGCAACTCCTCAGAAACCCTAACAAGCAAAAACACGTAATTTGTGCTCCTAAAATATGCAAAATAAGACAACAAACAACAAGTTAGAATTCAAGATAAATCATAACATGAAACCCTTAAGGGGTACCATTGTGATCACCATTTGTAAAGCTAAAAATGCGATACCAAACAATGCTAAATGAAAAAGAATTCAAATAAACCATATATTGCACAACAAATGAGATTTATATTAAATGGGGGGAGCCTAAAAACTCTGTTGTTACAATAAAGGATTTAAGAATCCTCTTTGATACATTTTTTACAAATATTTCTAGGGTTCTCCGAAACCCTAGCCACAACAAATGGTGGTGTCTATAGTTGTATCTTTACTCCCAACAGGTGTGAGTGGGCTTCTACGTATCCGATGTCGGGCCACTCTAGCTTAATCAGTTGTCCAATGCTTATGATATATAGTTTAATCTGCACATAAATAAACACCATATAGTTAGTAATAATAATGAGGGTTCCACTGTGTGAGCCCTTAGAAATCACAACTAAAACCCTAGCCCTTAGAAATCACAACTAAAACCCTAGCTATAAAAAAATGAATACGAACAAATTAAACAATATGAAAATATGACAAAATAAAATAGATTTACCTTGCTCCTTGCTTTGTTGTTTGTTTATGGTTGGATTTGTTGTAGTTCTATGGTGAGGGTGTGCCCTAGCGACACTCAAGGATCTTGCTTGTCATCATAATTGGGCTCTAAAATGTAGTCGAGCGCTTAGGAGGTCTATGGAGAGCAGCAGGGTGCTCAGGACGACGACGGAGAGCAATAGGGCACTCAGGACTATGGCAAAGAGCAGCAAGGTGCTCAAGAATGTAGTGGTGAGTAGTAGGGTGCTCGGGGATGTGGTGGAGATCAATAGGGTATTCGAACTGTGGTGAAGAGAAGTAGGATGCTCAAGAATGTGGTAGAGAGCAGCAGGGCACTCGAGACTATGGTGGAGAGTAGCAGGGCACTCACAAATGCAGAACAAATCTAAAGAAGCATATCAGAGGAGGGTGATGAATGTGATGGTGGCGATGATGAGTGAGGAAATAGGGAATATGATGGATGAAGTGGGTGTTAGGGCATAAAGGCTGGGTTTAAACTCTAAGGCACTTCGAAAGCACTTAGGGGTTGAGCCATCAAAATGGTCCCTATTTTTAATTCAACCTACGACATGCTAGGGTTTCAATAACACTAATCATGTGGTTGATATTAAAGCATATCTAAGGGTAGATATTAAATTTAGAGTGTGGTATGGATTGAGGTAAATGGACGGATGAGATTAAATGAAATCGGATGGCTGGTATTAATTTTTTATATAAATATATATTTATTAAATATATATAATATAATATATAAAATATTATTATTTAAATATATATAATAAATATATATAAATAATGGGCAGAAAATGGCGAGAAATCTAGAATGGAGGACAAGTTGCTAGATTTTGGTGTCTACAATGTTATACACTTGAGAGCATTCTATGCATAATATGATTTATATATATGTATATATACATGGCTATTACACAAAAACAAATTGCATTTCATACATTGCATATTGTAAACATATCATTTCACACATTGCATTAAACACATTTCATTTCATTTCATAAAATTGCATTTCATAAATTTCATTTCACAACTCCCATTTCATTCATTGCATTTGCACCATCATTTTCACACATTTCACATTTCATATTAGGGATCATTTATTTAGTTTAGATAATAATTGGTCCAACAAAGTCATGTTGCCTTAATCAGGGGCATCTTCAAATAATCATCCATTTCATTGCACCATTCCATAAAATTAAATTATCATTAGCAAAGTCATACGTCTACACTTCCTAGGTGTTTTCGATCACTCAATCACTCCTAGTGTTTTAAGCAAACTCCAAATACATGTCAAATTTTATTTAGGACCAAAACACAATTTTCACTAAGAAAATATTGAGTTCTGGGAATTGACTCTAAACATTCTTGAACCAAACATAATTTCACATATTAAAAACATCTTGTGTCAAAGAGGGATAATACCATACATAGGTTGTACCTCAAAGTGAAAAGGGTATGTCTTGCTTGTCCCACTATGCAACATATTCCACAAAAACAATGGTTTTCATCACTATCACAATTACCAAAAACAAAAGATAGAGTAGTAATGATAGGGTACAATTCTCATCACACTTAGGTTGAGAATATTATTCCCCAAAGCTCTAAATATTTCATGACACACCACATATTAGGTTGAGAATATGATTCTCCAAAGCTCTAAATCTTTCATCACACACCAAATATTCTCAAGATGTAAGTATAATACTACATTTATAGTCAGATGGTTAGGTAGTCATCCCCAAAGCCTAAAGATCAAAATTTTTGTACTATGGAGCTAATCTCCACCAAAGTTATAGATGCTTGACTGGCAATGGAGTACGCTCATGCATGTTGACACATCTCTTTTAAAGAGACCTCTGACCACACATAAAGATAAGCTAGCTTCTTGGTCTCATCCATAACAGGTTTAAACCCAATTTACTCAAGATGAGTTAATGAACTCACTTGCACACACAATGGTTCTTGATTGCCTCGAGTCATTACCATTCTCATGATTCAGTAAATGAATTCACTTCACACACATTTGGTCTTAGAGGAATTAGGTAGTATTTAGTGGGTTTTTTTGATACCACTAGTATGTTTGAGTCTCTATATAACAGTCAGTTTTCCATATCAACATCCATATCTTCTTCCATGTCAACATCCATGTCATTTCATTAGTTTCCATTTCGCATACCTCCAGTTTGGTGCCCATGATTAAACAACAATGCTAAACATAGCCAAGAAAATTCTAAACTATGAATGATCATTAGAACATTTGCATCCATTCACATTATCACTTGCATTAATCATCCATATACATTTGCATTCATAACACATTATCATTTGCATTAATCATCCATATACACATGCATCCACACAAAAGAATCCACACAAAAACATTCACACAAAATTAAAAGCCATGTATATATATAAATATCACATATACAATGAATACCCAAAGACTATATACAATGGAACACCAAGGCTCATATACAAAAAGTGCATCTAAGCACTAGCTAATGCCTATAAGAGGACCCCTATGACCTTGAAGGAGCCCTAGACCTAAAGTTATGCCTAGACTCACTAGGCCTAATAAACCTAGATATGGATGAGGAGGGTGGATCTGGAAACCCAATGTCATGCTCCATCAATCGATCCTCCAATAATCAGATGTATCCATCCCGAGCTCGAAGGTGTTGTACATCATGTCTCTGTCGATGACTCTTCTCTAGCAACTATACCTAGAGCCTCATGATCCTATCCTTGCCACCACCTACATTTTGTCATACCTCTATCTCCATCCATAATCAAGCTATCTCTACATCCTATAATCTATCTCCCCATCCTACAACTAGGCTATCTCTGTATCCCAAGCCGCTACCATAGCATCACGCTCTACCACCAGTTGTTCCAACCTCGCCCAATCCTCCTCACTCTGACCAGGAGGTCACTCTCTAGAGCCTGATCAGTTTTACCCCTCGACCACCTCCTTATATTGCTATCTTGAAGGTACCTCCAATGCTTAGGAGTCTAATCATCTCCCTCGATCTCTACCTCATCCCCATACTCATTATCCCCATCTACTACTGGACTCGGTACCCATGGTGATTATGTAGTGAACCATGCATTGTACTCCTCAGTAGTCCCTACATCATCCACATAGAGGAAATCCATCTCTTCATCATCCTCATAATTCATCCTCCATGCCTCAGTACAAGGGAGACCCATCTCATCTCGATGATGCCTATAGAGCACTGGTGCCTCAAGAACTCCCTACCTCAGTCCAAACTATTGTAGCACCTATGATAACTAGATCAGTTTTACCTCACTCGTGTGCCTCCCATCCATCCACCTATCCTATCGCACTCATCGTAGATGCTCCCCATCACCTGTCCACATGGCACCTTGCCATGACCTCCATATCACATGAGCTACTATCAATCCAATCCACAGGTCCCGATACCACTTACTTTTCCAAACACAATGACTCAATTGTACCTCCTCTGCCATAGGCCACCTCATAGCATAGGGCTGCTCCTTATCCCATGTTGTAGCAAGCAAGCCCACCAATCAAGCCACACTAAAGTTTCACAATCATATCTCTAGTAGGGAGTTGAGAGGTCCTCCTATTTTGATTCCATCTATTTGCCAAGGTAGAGAGATACCCATCATCTGCCCTTACCACATCTATCCAAGCTACCCCATCTAGCCTCATAGCCTCTAGCCACTTCCACTGATTCTCCCACACCACCTTACTCATCCCTGGTATGAGAGATGAGAACCGATGAGCCTCTAAAATACTCAACTACAACATAATACATAAAGGAAAAATATTAAATTTTATAAAAAAAACACAAAAATATTTGCACAAAAATAAAGAGATTCAAATATACTTACCTTGGAAAAACACACATCTACTCCCATTGTTGCATTCACTCCCTCCATCACCATAGCTTCTGCATCTCTTCCCTCACTCCACTCCACTCCCTCATACGCAGCTTCAAAAATTTACAAACGCATAAATAAACTTGTTTTCCCTTCTGCAGGTTATTTATAGTTGTTTTAGGTGCATTGAAATGCCCATGGGCACTTCCAGGCGCATTGAAATGCCTTCCTGCGTTTGGAGAACAACAAAATCTGAAGGGCGTTTGCACATGCAATAGGCGCCCATCGATGTTTGCCATCAAAGTTGACAAAAGACTAAAAATAATCAAAAAAGTAGCTTACCTCCACAAAACCATTCCAAATTGCATCCATACATAAATTTCATCATAATATCATGTTTTGTGAAAACCAAAATCGATTTGGATTCATAATTTTTGCTTGCGATCAAAAGTCTCAAAATCACATTTTAAGTTACAAAATGCGTAAAACGGTCCAAATTTTCACAAAACGACCATTTTCATCATTCTCATCATCAATTCCATCATTGCATTCATTTTTGTGATAATATGAATTGATTTGGATGACTAACTTTTATTTGCACCCACAAGGCACAAAATTATCCAAAATTACTTTAAAATTCTCCAAATCAAATACAAAATTTCACAAAAATCACTCAATTCAACCATTGATGCATTTCTCATCATAACATTTTAATTAACACATCATTTTCAAATCATTACATTTTCAAATTTGCCAAGTTCATATACAATTTCAAGTGAACCTCGTATCTAGTGGTTTGTTCTATCTCCTTGGTGATTATAGCGATTTGCATCCATGCAATTTAGTAAGATGAATAAATCACCATAAGGACACTTGGCCATTTTTCATCATCCAATATCTCATTGGTCTTTGCATTCCAACAAGAGAAAGTTGTGTCTTCATCAGGCCAAAACTAGGTGTCTCGTATTTTTGCACCACATTGTGTTTCACGCAATGTGGTACAAAAAGGGGCATCTATAGACACCAAAATCTAGCCACTTGTCATCCATCCATAGTTTCCCGCCACATTATCCATTATTTATATATATTTATATATATTTAAATAATAATATTTTATATATTATATTAATATATATTTAATAACTATATGTATATAAATATAAATTAATCCCAACCATCATATTTTAATCCTAACAATTCATCTGCATTAATCTGTGTCATTTACCTAGATTTAATCTCTACCCTTATTTATGTTCTAATATCAACGACACACTTTGTGTTGTTGAAACCCTAACGTAACTAAGGAGAGATTATAAAGTGGAGTCATTTTGATGACTCAACCCCTGAGTTTTTTGGAATCCCTATCATTTTTTGAGGTCTTGAGTTTCCTAATCCCTTGTGCCCTAAGTCCTCAAGCACCCAAGAATCCTCGTCATTCCCATCCTTCATCACTTCCTCTCGCATCCGTCGCCATCCATCTCATGAACCAAATTTGGTTCTACAACCTTCCCCTCAATCATCGAATGCCCCTCGGAGCTTCCCGAGAACCAAGCGCCCGTAGGCGTTTCCCATCTACGGTCCTACGACCCTCGGGTGCCACTAGGGCACATATGCGTAATCATCCTCCACAACGACAACGAAGACAAAAATGGTAAGTCAGCAAAGACAAGGTAAATATTTTTGTGCACATAATTTTATGTTCTTATCATTTATTTACATATTTTATACAATATTAGGGTTAGTGATCTCATTTTTGAGTGTCTCATATAGCGGAGCCCTCACATGTATTATTAACTCTTGTCATTGTTTGTTGTGTACAAGTGTGAGAGCAGTATTCATTGAAGGTTGTTGAAACTAGGGTGGCCCTGTAAAGGATATCAGAAGCCCATCCATAATCTATTGGGATAAGATCAGGCGTGAAGACACCACAATCATTTGTTAACTAAGGTTTCAGAGAACCCTAGTGTATTATAATAATTGTATCAAATAACAAGCTTACTAAACCCCACATTTGGGGCATTCTTGATTGTAATATTGGAGATCCACCAACATTAATAAAAAATCTATTTCCTTTTGCAATAATTTGTACATTTATATTGCTTGTTTATTTCAATATTCTATATTTGGTGTTGCTTGATTTTGCATTCACAATTTTACATAAAATGTATGAATTCTTGTTTTTCATTTTCTGAATCTTTTCAAATCTTTGTATGAATACAATTACTCCAAAATTTAGCATCTTTCTTCACAATTTCCTATAGCAACTTTCACAATGCCAAAACTTCACCTCTACTGTATATCTTTTGCATCGTAGTAGAGTAATATTTCTAAAACATCGCACTATCATAGTCTGCTTTACCAAATTTGGATTGCTAGTTTCCTTCCCGAAACACAAGTGCAACCACAAAAATTATAATAAATATTCTAAATGAAAATAGGTTATTGTTACAAAATAAATAAGATATTACCAATGGAAAACATTAAAGTAAATCTTAATCATTAATTGATTTAGGCAATCAACATTTTTTGTCAGCTTCAACTAAAATTTCTACTTCCTCTAACCATGGAAAGGAGAATTTAACTTCATGATCCTCAATCAAAACCCCTCTATTGGGTAGCTTATCTACACATTTGTTTCCTTCCCTTAAAATATGTGTAAACCTGATTTTTTCGAACTCTTTAGAAAGATCTTGAATTTCCACAATTATCTCTTGTATGTTCCATGGAGCCTTTGCTTTCCTCAAAATTGCATTTATTACTATGAGAGAATCACCTTCCATCCATACTTTATTCCATTTCATTTTTTTATGTATTTTTAACCCTTCTAAAGTTGCCCAAGCTTTAACTTCATTGAAAGCATAATGAGACAAAATCTCTCCTCTATTATTTATAATTATTCCTCCTCTTGTTGGTCCTGGATTTCCTTTAGATGCTCCATCAAAATTCAATTTAACCCACTCTACATCTGGTGGTTTCCACTTTATATTCTTTACCTTATTTTTTCTTCTCTTGTACCCAATATCATAATTCCATTTAATGACTTGACTCCATCTATCAAGACTCTCTGCTTCCAAATTAGGGATTGGGTGAGTTGATAGGGTTGGTTTAGACTCCTCTATGGCTAAATATATTTTCTTTTTTATTACCTCTAAATTGCTTTCCTTTCCTTTAAATATTATTCTATTCCTTTCTAGCCATATAATCCAAAGTATTGTATCTTTTGATATATCTCATATTTTCTGTAAAGCCTCACTTATATAAGTCCTTTGTCATTACTTTAACCAATCTTCAATTTTGATATTCATCACCATGCATTTACCAAACATATTAAGAATCCATTGCCATAGATTCTATACTATTGAGCATTGTCCAAGAGATGGTCAATACTCTCCTCCTCCTTATAACACAAAATACATTGAGAGGGACCATGAAAACCCCTTTTCATAAGGTTATCCCAAGATAATATTCTTCTATGACCTACTAGCCAGACAAACAGTTTGACTTTAGAAATGCTTGGGCTATCCCAAATATCTCCCCATATTCTAGTGATATTATTATTATGTTGGTTTTGAACATTATATCTACTTCTTGTTATGTATTCTCTTGAGCTATTCAACTCCCAAATCAATTTATCCTTGGCACCCCTCGAAATAATCATAGTTGTTATCTTTCTACTCAATTGCCTCCTAGCATCAATGTCTTGTATACTTGTAAATAAATCTTCTTTCCATTTGTATCTTCCTTCTTGATCCTTGTAAAAAATGTTTGAAACCCTATCATCGTATTTGTATTGAAGCAATCTCATCCAAGGTTTCAAAACTGGATCTAAATTGAGTGGTTTTTTATCACACCAAGTATCCATCCAGATAGAATTTTTTTCTCCAGTTCCCACCACCCATCTTAAACCTTTAATCATAAGATCAATAGAATTTTTTAAACCATTCCAAAGAGTAGAACCATTTGAAAGAGAGAATGCAGTAAATATTAAAGTTTGGTTACTGGGATCAACATACTTAGAAGAATTCTTGCCCATTATCTTTGACTCTCTTTGAACAATCTCCAGATAATGTTTTTCCTAAGAGCTAAGTTTGCATCTGCAAGATCTCTTAAACTAATACTTCCCCTAATTTTATCATCACACAACTTGCTCCATTTTACCAAAGGAAAATTCCTTTTATCATGTAAACTTGACCATAAAAGGACCGCATAATAAATATTAAACTTCTTTCAAATGATTTTGGCATAGAATACAATGACATAATATTTTGAAATGGCTTGTAATACTGGCTTAGTTAACTGCACTCTTCCTACTAAATATAACCATTTACCTTTCCAATATGGAAGTTTATTTTGAACTTTACTAATAACTGGATTCCATAAATATATCCTTATTCTCCCCTCAAATAAAGGCATCTCTAGATAAGTTGTTGCCAAATTGTCCTCCTCCATTTGAAGAAACCTACAAATTCTTGCTTTGATATTAGCAGGAGTGTTAAGGAAGTAAATTTTGGATTTAGTCCTATTACTATTTTGCCTTGATGCTTTTTCGTACTCTTAAATAGTTATTCAAAGCTTTAGCCTCATTTATCCTTTCCCTTCCAAAAAGGGATGTATCATCTACAAACTATTGATGAGTAATGTTATCGATGTTATTACTAACCTTAAGTCCACTTATAATCCCATCTTTGTGTAGCACCCTAAAATTGGCGCAATTAAACCTTAGTAAAAGATTAAAATTCAAATTTTAACCTCGAACCGCTCGTTAAACCACTCGTTACCCGCTTTCCTTGTTTTTCATGCCATTTTTAGGATTTGTTTTGACCGTTGGATGATATCGTCTAAGATTAGATGAAATCATCCCAGATCTAACGAATTCGTCTGGAACAGAACGTCCAGACGATTTCGTCCCAAAACCAAATTTTCATAATTAGCTTTTGTTTCAACAACCTCTCTAACCTGGGTAGAAAGCGTGTATGTGCAGTTAGAGTCTCCCCCATTGGAGATCTCCCAAATTGGGATGATCTCCAACCTCCTAACCTCTCCCTAATCCTATATAAACTAGGATTTTTCCAGTTTATCCCCCTGATTGACTCCCCTGAACCCCCTCGGAATTTCCACGCACCTCAGAGCATCCTCACACCACTATTTGCATTCTGCATTTCATGTTTTCTTGCAGGAACTTTACTGTTTTTCAGTCGAAGCTAGCTCAGATCGTCGCAAGCGATTCCAGGCAATTTCGGATGATCCTATCGAGAAGCACAGACGATCTCGTATGATTGGAGGCGATCCCAACTGTAGTCCAGATTGGGGGCAATCAGAGTCCAGAGTTTGCATCTTTTATTTGTTTTCTGCATTTCTTTATACATTATTTTAGTTATTATATTTATGCATCTTGGAGTTCACCTCATTTAGGATAACCGCATGGTAAAGTTAAAATCGATCATTAAATCTATTGCATTTCTCTTATTTGTTATTTGAATTTATTATTTAGGCCTGTTTGTTGTTGTTCCTATCATTCTCCTTCGCTTTTGTAGTTGCATCTTTGGTATTTTGTATCTATTCCTATGATTGCAGGTTTTTGACAAATTCGTTTGACGAATTCATCAGATTGACGATGATCTCGTCTGATCTCAGACGATTACGTACGAGTTGAGATGATTTGGACTACTACAAAACTCAGAATCTTCATCAGACATCCGAAATCAGGTATGTATTGTTCTAGTTAGCATATTCTCTGTGTTTAGCATTCATTCATGTTTTCCGTATTCACCTAAATCTGTATTGGCATATAGAATAGTTTAGATTCATCTTGGCCAAACCTAGGAATTGAATGATTAAAGCACAAAATGAACACATCAAACTTACTATCAACCTAGGTGTGGAAACTACCACTCAAAATTTTCCTGGTGAACCCACCATCCATCAAAAATTCACCCTTATACTCCTCCCCCGAGAGGCGGGACCTTCAAAGGGCCTCTCAATCCGAGGTATTGTCCCATCCTTCTCGCATCCCCCTTCCGAGCACGGATCCTATAGCCTAAAGGTAAGGATGCGAAAAATTTGGAGCGATACATTTTGGTGAACCCGACGTGAAAACTAAAAACCTTTTGAAAACAATCCAAAAAAAAAACAAAACATAAATGCATTTAGAATCAAAGATTGCATATCATATTTAGATGGTAGATTATAATAAAATATGAGTTGTCACCATTAATGTTGAGAATAAAATAGTAGCTATAGAGATTACTTATGTACTTAGAGTACCTCAAACAAATAGGGTTCAACCTTTGTGGGACGAACTTGATAGGAGATTGGGTATCATTGGATCTAGGGCAACAAAACTTAGGCAAATTAAGAGGTTTGTCCTAGATAGAATCCTGGATCCTGATCAAGTGACCTTATATCATGAACTTCAGAGAGCTTGCCATAGGTGGTTAGCAGACAAAAGAGCACTTGTGTCTTCAAAATTGTACACCTTTGAAGAATACCTTGAGAATGCAGTTGTAGTACATAAATTTCTATCTCGTATAGAGGATCAAGAGGTCGTTCTTACAGATAGAAAAATATGGAATAGAGTCCCTAGAGCTGTGTTATATCGAGAGTATTGCCATGAAATCTATTTTTACAAGTTCGAATATGAAGCAGATAATATCACCATAGCACACTTTGTTAAGTTCTTGAAAAACAATTTCCAATTTGAAGAGGAGCATTTCATGACTCCCGATGAACTTGATCCTATCAATGACATCTATAAACTATTTATAGAAAACTAAGCTATTCTTTTATTATTGTTATTTCTTGCATTTAGTGTGTTGTTTGTTGTCTTTATAAGCATAAAACAAAAACAAAAAAAAAAAAACAAAAATCAATAAATAAATAAAAATAAAAACAAAACAAAATCATAACAAAAATCAAAACATTTTCTTTTAAGCATTATAGTAGGTATATAGTTAAAATATATACCTCCCAAATTTGTTGCAAATATATTAATATATATTTTCTAAAATCTAAAGTTAGACATAATGACTAGACTCAGGAATGGAAAACAGACTGAAGTAGAAGAATATTGGTTAAGAAAACCAGGAAATAACCCAGATGTCCTTCCTGAAGACCCAATTCAGGAAGAAGGAACCTTTGACCAACAAGAAGAAGAATTTGTTGTAGGAAATGAACAAAAAGAAAATGATAGAGAGGAAGGATCCTCATCCCCTAAAATATCTCCATAAGGAGCTATTACTTTTGAGAACATGGAACATTTCTGGAAGTTCCTCAATAATAATATGGGCACTCTTAATAGAGCAGTCCATATGGACAAAGATCAAATTAGTGACACTCAAGCAACCCTAGAAGACATATATCACACATGCACTAATCCCTTGTCCTTCGTTGATCAAGAAAGTGATCAAGTCGGACCATCCAATTTGGATATGGCCACTATAATCCAGAACATGCAACAACAACAGGTTACCCAACCACCTAGAGTGCCTGTTACCAAGCCTAGGGTTATTCCCACACAAAATAAACCTTCATTCACCGCTCTATTTTGCCAAGCTATTGATCAGTATACCTCAAATCAACAAAAGCCTAAAACAAAACCAAATACCAATTTCCAACAATCTGGGATACAACATAATGCTACAACAAATCTTCTTCATAATACTCTTCCTACCAACCATTTGCATAACAACAATATAGCATCTAATCCTTATGTCACGCCAGCATATGCTCACAAATCCCATACTAATGTACCACCGAACCAATATGGTGGGCAAACTGGTAATCTGGAATCCATGGTGAAACATTTAGTCTCCCGCATGGACCAGATAGATCCCTACCGTCCCTCGTACAATTATTGAGAGATGTGTAGTCAGCCTCTAGATCCTATAGTTGTAGCACAACCATATCCCAAACACTTTCCTATGCCTGTCCTACCTATATACAAAGGAACCGAAGATCCCATAGAGCATCTTCGTATGTTTAGGATAGCATGTCATGATATATCACATGATGACTTGTTATTACTAAAGATGTTCCCAAAAAGTTTAGGAGGGATGGCATTGGAGTGGTATTATCAATTACCCACTCATTCTTTGAGAAATTTTGAAGAGACCGTCGAGTCTTTTGTGCATCAATTTAGTGCCTACATTGAAAGGCATGTAACTATTAAAGATTTGTACAACCTAAAATAAGACAAAGATGAGTGTTTTGCTGACTTCTTAGCTCGATGGAGGCAGTTGATAGGAAAATTACACTTTGTGTTACCTTATCGGGAAATGCTTGATATCTTTATCAATAATTTACAAGAACAGTTATCCTATGAGTTATCAACTGCTACCTTGACCACCTTCGATCAAGCTATAGATTTAGCCCAAAGAGTGGAAGATGCTCTTATTAGGAGAGGTCAGCTTAAAAAGAAAGATGATGAGAAAACATCCAGAAATCAATATAAAAATAAACAAGTTGTGGGTGATGGAGTCACTGATAGCAGAAACGTTGCCAATGTTAATACTGCAAAAACAACAGAGAAGTTCATATTGAAACCTCCTGATAAACCACCTCGAGAATTTACTAGGTTAAATCAACCCTTATCAACCATTCTCCCACAACTATTAGCACGAGGTTTGATTCAGTTACCAAATATCCGGGAACCTGATCCAACTATACCCGGATACATAGCTGATTTACATTGTGATTTCCATAGAGGACCTGGACACGCTACCAATTCTTGTAAAATATTAAAACATAAAATACAAGACCTGATTGATAACAATGAGATGGAGGTACAAGCCTTTCAACCTAAACAAAATCCTTCTAATAATGCTCAAAAGAACATCCCTCAAAATCAGAATCAGAATGCCAATCAATCATTGGACATATTTCAACATCCTTTACCAAAGCATGGTAAAGAGGTGGCTAATCAAATTGAGCATCATAATGTTCCCCCTCCTACCCGATATGTAGGAACTATTAGTGGACATTCACCTACTCATGATGTGGAAGTATTTGACACAACTTTATCCATGGTTACGACTAGACCTCTATGTAATATTCGGACCCCTGACCTTAGTGATACCGAATATGAGACTAAAAGTGACATGGAAATCACCTCAAATCAATTGAATAGCTCTGAAGATGAATCAGATCCTATTCAACCTATCACAAGTTTTATGGTTCCAGAAGAACCATTTCCTAGAAGAGTCACTACTAGACCATCTTCTCACCAATTACTTTCTAATGAACAAGCCATAAATGCTAGACCAAGACCCATTCATCATCCACAAAATAATATTGTAGGTACCATCGGAGTCGTTACTAGGCAACAGGCTCAAAACTCTCAACAGGCTCAAAACTCTCAATAGGATCAAACTCAGAACGATGGATCAACTCCATTTGTTTTGAAAAATCCCAATAAATGGAATCATGCGCCTAATGTTCAACCTAAGCCTCCTTATAATATTAATGAACAATTATCAAATACTACAGACTAGAATTTCCCTTTTGGACCTTTTAAGATCTTCTCCTACCCATAGGGATGAATTAATGCTCACATTAAGCCAAATGATGGTACCACAAAATATTCAACCTGAAGCCATGTCCAATACTATCATAACTCAAGAAGTCGATTGTATTGACTTTTGAGATAGAGATATACCACAACATAGTTTACATAAGGATAACCCCTTATATATTATTGCCCTAATTGGGGATGTAGCCATTAAACGAGTCTTGATTGATAATGGTTCATCTTTAAACATATGCACTTTTGACTTCTACCAAATATTTGGGTTTAGAAGTGATGAAATGAAAAGAACTGATATGATTATAAAAGCCTTCAATGACGAAACACAAGAAACGTGTGGAGTTATTACTATCCCCTTACAAGTTGGTCCGAGAACCTTGGACACGACCGTGTTTATTGTACATTGCCCTGCATCGTACAATATACTTTTGGGTCACCCTTGGATCAACGCAATGCGAGTTGTTCCCTCAACTTTACATCAGTGTGTTAAATTCGAATTTAAAAATCAGTTGGTTACCATTCATGGTGATCCTAGACCCTTTGATATGTGTGCTTTGGCAGAACCGGTTGGAGTTCAATTTTGCCCTCGCTTTGTCATCCACACATCCTAATTCTCATCAACCGACCAAACGTGTGAAACACACACCCATAACATCATCTACTTTTTCCCCATCAACTACACCTCTACATATAGCTCAACCATCTTCCGAACAAACCACATTAGGACCTCGAAAAGATCATAAAACTACAACCAATGCTTCTTGTTTTACTCCTATAACTTCCATACCTATAGACTCATCCATTGATATATCTATAGCATCTACATCCACTACAGGCATACTTTCCACATCCGATGATGCAGGAAATGTTCCTTCTACCTCTTATGCTCTTATTGATGAGCTCTTGCCCGATTTATCTAAAATTATTATATCAGAAAAAACAAACACTGCCATGCAAGATTCCCTTATTTTAAATAAACTCCCACCCTCTCCTCATACCTTGGGCCTCCCACAGCCTATGGGAAGTATTTACCAAGTTGGTAGTTGTGCTTTTATTTATAAGGGATATGACTAGGGAAGAATACCTAGAAACATCAAGACACATTGTGATGGATATGCTAGATGCTATTTTGCTAATGAGTATATTAAAGCTAAGCCCATAATGCTTAAATTGGGATATAAAGGGAAAGGTTTGGGACCTTTCCATAATGGTATGAAAGAACCTTTTGAGGTAGAACCGTGGCCTGCCCGATGTGGTGTGGGCCTATTTCCTAGTAAAGGTCAGCCCTTCCCATTCGAGGATGATGACCACCTCATATGTTACCAAGATTATCTGGATAAACGGGATGTCTTGCATTTTAAGCCTCTTACATGTAATATGTTATCCATAGCTTACCCTGAGATGATTTCCGAATCCGACGATGAGTTGGAGGGGGATATCTTTCATGATGTCTCCATTGAGGAATTTTTACATAACGGATTTTATTTCTATGGCTCTATACGTAGTATAGCCCAGCTTGAGGCCACGGCTCCTCAAGACGAATTATCCAAGCTAACCTTGGAAGAATTACAAGAATTAGACGTTTCACCTGCCCCATCTAATTTTGAGAGAGATCTACATATGGAAGTGGAAAACATTATAAAAAACAACATTGGAACCTAAGATAACCCTCACATAATCAACATTGGATCAGAATTGAGTCAAGAAAAACAAGATAAATACATTGCATTCCTTAAGCAATATGAAGACGTCTTTGCTTGGACATATGAAGATATGCCAGGATTAGACCCTTCTGTAGTTATGCATCACCTAGTAATCCATCCGGATGCTAAACCTGTTAAACAAAAACTTAGAAAAATGCATCCTAAAGTGGCCTTACTAGTCAAAGGAGAATTAGAAAAACTCTTAAATGTTATTTTTATACAAGCCATTGATTATGCTAAATGGATCTCGAATGTAGTTCCAGTAACTAAGAAAGAAGCCACTAAAGTTAGGGTTTGCACAGACTTCAGAGATATTAATTTTGCATGCCCTAAAGACGATTTTCCTCTTCCCAACATGGATCAGATCATTGACTTTACTGCTGGGAGTGGAATGATATCCCTAATGGATGGATTTTTTGGTTATAATCATATCAGGATAGCTCCTGAAGATCAGGCTAAAATAGCCTTTATTACCCCTTGGGGAACCTTTTGTTGGAAAGTGATGCCATTCGGTTTAAAGAATGTAGGTGCAACATATCAACAAGCCATGACTTATATCTTTCATGATATGATGCATGATATTCTACATGATTATGTAGACGATATTATAGCTCATTCCATCAAAGAAGATGATCATTTAGATGACTTGAGAAAAGTATTTGATCGATTAAGGGAGTATCTTATCCGATTGAATCCAGCTAAATGTATATTCGGAGTTAAGTCCGATAAATTATTAGGGGTTATAGTTTCTTTACGTGGCATTGAAATTGACCCTCTCAAGATCACGGCTATCACTGATATGCCCGCACCCACAAATATATCAGAATTACGAATTCTACAAGGTAAGCTTCAAGCTATTCGTCGCTTTATTGATAAGATGGAAGACAAAACCGGACCTTTTCTCAAGATTCTTAAGAAATATGTCTCTTTTCATTGGGACGATGAATGTCAAGAAGCATTCGAACTCCTCAAACAATATCTCCTTAAACCACCAGTGCTTTCACCACCTAGATCTGATCGACCATTTATTTTATACATTTTTGCTTTCAATTTTGCCTTAGGAACTATGTTAGCTCAACTTGACGATGAGAAGAAATAACGTGCTAATTATTACATCAGTAGAACCTTAATCAGTTATGAAACTTGCTATACCGTATTAGAGAAGTTATGTCTAGTAGTCGTATTTTCTACATAGAAACTATGACATTATATGCTCAGCCAAAAAACGTATGTTATTGCTAAATTCGACCCTTTGCGATATCTCATGAGTCGACCATACTTATCTGGTCGCACAACAAAGTGGGTTCTTGCGCTAAGTGATTTTGAACTCACATTTATAGGACAAAAGTCTATTAAGGGTCAAATCATAGCAGATCAATTAGCTGTTGCACCCTTAGAGTCTACCCATCCCCTCATCATTAAGTTTCCCGATGAATGCCTTAAAATAGAAGCAGACCATCCAGATTAATGGTCCCTATACTTTGACGGAGCCCGATGTATGAGTGGGGCTGGTGCAGGTATTATTTTAATATCTTTGCATAAACATCTTATACCTCTGTCCTTCAAACTAACATTTGCTTGTACTAATAACACTGCTGAATATGAAGCTCTTATCCTTGGATTATGAGCTACCTTAGTGCTACAAATTAAAAATCTATTGGTTTTTGGTGACTCTCAACTTGTCATAAATCAAATCAATGATGTTTATCAAACCCGAGATGATAAATTGTGTCCATACAAAGCATATGCCTTACAATTATTATCTTTGTTTGGTCAAGTTACCTTGGAAGCTATTCCTTGAACTAATAACCGTGTGGCTGACGCTATGGTTGCAGCTGCATCTCTTTTGCCCTTGGAGTTAGATGACGAATATGCTACCATAATTATTCAATGACTCCAGGAACCCACTTCAAGCAAATCATGCTTAGAACCTTTGGATGTGTTTCTAATCAACGAAACTACTCTTGAACATTGGTACACTTATATATTTAATTTTCTACAAAATGGGACCTTTCCTAAAGGTTGTAATAGCAACCAGCACAGGTTGTTATGTAGACAAGCAAGTCGCTTCGTGATTATTGGTAATACCTTGTATAGGAGATATTTTGAAGGCATCCTATTGAGATGTTTGAATCTAGCAGAATCTAGATCAGCTTTGAGTGAATCCCACAATGGATCTTGTGGGGGGCATTTTAGTGGTAGCGCCATTGCTAAAAAGATCCTTAGGATATGATATTTTTGGCCTACCATGGAGAATGATGCACATGATTATGTGTGTCATTGCGACAAGTGCCAGAAACATGATGACCTTGTCCATATGCCTGCATAAGAGTTGTAGGCTATTTCATCTCCTTGGCCCTTTTCAAAATGGGGCTTAGACATCATTGGAAAAATTAACCCTGTGTCATCTGATGGGCACAAATTTATCATAACCGCCACTGAGTATTTCACGAAGTGGGTTGAAGCTATGCCATTAGCTTCTTGTACTGGAACCCAAGTTTCCAAGTTTATTTTTAATCAAATTATTTGTAGGTTCAAAATTCCTGCAAATCTCATCTCAGATAACGGCACTTGTTTTAAAAATAAAGATGTTAAGAAATTATGTCAAAAGTATAAAATTCAACATCGTTGGTCCACTCCCTATTATCCTCAGGGTAATGGCCAAGCAGAAGCATCTAATAAAACATTAATCAAAATCCTTAAAATATTGGTCACCAATTCTAGCCGAGATTGGCATATTCAATTATATCCTGCTTTGTGGGTTTATCGAACTAGCGTTCGTACTCCCACATGCACTTCCCCCTTTGTTTTGGTTTATGGCGCTGAAGCAGTTTTTCCCTTTGAATTAGAAGTTCCTTCTTTGGCTCTGCTACTTCAAGATACTGAAGTAGGAGATAAATGTTGTGCTGGCAGACTTAGTCAACTGGAACTCGTAGATGAAAATTGCATCAATGCTTTGGAGCATCTTCATGCCTACCAAAACAAGCTTAAACGAGCATAGCTCAAGAAAGTTCATCAGCGATCCTTTGAGATCGGTGACCTTGTCTTAAAAGAAAATCAAAAAAATACTAATGCAACTAAAGACCTTAAAGGTAAATTTGAGCCCAACTGGCTTGGACCATATGTCATCACTACTAAATTTGGATCGGGTGCATATCGATTAGCTACCTTAGATGGTAAATATCTTAAAGAACCTATGAACATTATGCATCTTAAACGCTATTATGCATAAATCTGGTCATTTCATCATTGTATATATTGTTATTTTGCATATTGTTTCATTTTAGTCATCCATATAAAAATTTCAAAACAGTAATGGAATTTATTATTTCCATTCATAAATTAAAATTAAAATATAAAAAACATCAAAATCTTCAAAAACATATTTTATTTTCATACCTGTCATAGAACCCGATCGTAGCAGTGGAGCTCTACCTCTCCCCGCTCCATCCTCAGCCAGTAGACTCGCCTAATGTGAGCTAGCTCCTGCCCATCCTCTGCCCACCCTGGGTGCTCTCGCCACGGCCTCCAGGTGATCTGGTTCGGGATGAGGTCATCCTAAAATTGGTGCAATTAAACCTTAGTAAAAGATTAAAATTCTAATTCTAACCCCGAACCGCTCGTTAAACCGCCCGTTACCCTCTTTTCTTATTTTTCATGCCATTTTTAGGATTTGTTTTGACCATTGGATGATATCATCTAAGATTAGACAAAATCATCCCAGATCTGACGAATTCGTCTGGAACAGAACATCCAGACGATTTCGTCCCAAAACCAAATTTTCATAATTAGCTTTTGTTTCAACAGCCTCTCTAACCTGGGCAGAAAGTGTGTCTACGCAGTTAGTCTCCCCCATTGGAGATCTCCCAAATTGAGATGATCTCCAACCTCCTAACCTCTCCCTAATCCTATATAAACTAGGATTTTTCTAGTTTATCCCCCTGATTGACCCCCTTGAACCCCCTAAAATTTCCACGCACCTCAGATCATCCTCACACCACTATTTGCATTTTGCATTTCATATTTTCTTCCAGGAACTTTACTGTTTTTCAGTCGAAGCTAGCTCGGATCGTTGCAAGCGATTCCAAGCGATTTCGAATGATCCTGTCGAGAAGCATAGATGATCTCGTACGATTGGAGGCGATCGCGACTGTAGTCCAGATTGGGTAAAATCAGAGTCCAGAGTTTGCATCTTTTATTTGTTTTCTGCATTTCTTTATACATTATTTTAGTTATTATATTTGTGCATCTTGGAGTTCACCTCATTTAGGATAACCGCATGGTAAAGTTAAAATCGATCATTAAATCTACTGTATTTCTCTTATTTGTTATTTGAATTTATTATTTAGGCCTGTTTGTTTTTGTTCCTATCATTCTCCTTCACTTTTGTAGTTGCATATTTGGTATTTTGTATCTATTCCTATGATTGTAGGTTTTTGATGAATTCATCATATTGACGATGATCTCATCTGATCTCAGACGATTACGTACGAGTTGAGATGATCTGGACTGCTACAAAACTCAGAATCTTCATCAAACATCCGAAATTAGATATGTATTGTTCTAGTTAGCATATTCTCTATGTTTAGCATTCATTCATGTTTTCTATATTCACCTAAATCTGTATTGGCATATAGAATAGTTTAGATTCATCTTGGCCAAACCTAGGAATTGAATGATTAAAGCGCAAAATGAACACATCAAACTTACTATCAACCTAGGTGTGGAAACTGCCACTCAAAAGTTTCCTGGTGAACCCACCATCCATCAAAAATTCACCCTTATACTCCTCCCCCGAGAGGTGGGACCTTCAAAGGGCCTCTCAGTCCAAGGTATTGTCCCATCCTTCTCGCATCCCCCTTCTGGGCACAGATCCTATAGCCTGAAGGTAAGGATGCAAAAAATTTGGAGCGATACATTTTGGTGAACCCGACATGAAAACTAAAAACATTTTGAAAACAATCCAAAAAAAAACAAAACATAAATGCATTTAGAATCAAAGATTGCATATCATATTTAGATGGTAGATTATAATAAAAGACGAGTTGTCACCATTAATGTTGAGAATCAAATAGCAGCTATAGAGATTACTTCTGTACTTAGAGTACCTCAAACAAATAGGGTTCAACCTTTGTGGGACAAACTTGATAGGAGATTGGGTATCATTGGATCTAGGGCAATAGAACTTAGGCAAATTAAGAGGTTTGTCCTAGATAGAATCCTGGATCCTGATCAAGTGACCATATATCATGAACTTCAGATAGCTTGCCATAGGTGGTTAGCAGACAAAAGAGCACTTGTGTCTTCAAAATTGTACACCTTTGAAGAATACCTTGAGAATGCAGTTGTAGTACATAAATTTCTATCTCGTATAGAGGATCAAGAGGTCGTTATTACAAATAGAAAAATATGGAATAGAGTCCCTAGAGCTATGTTATATCGAGAGTATTGCCATGAAATCTATTTTTACAAGTTCGAATATGAAGCAGATAATATCACCATAGCACATCTTGTTAAGTTCCTGAAAAATAATTTCCAATTTGAAGAGGAGCATTTCATGACTCCTGATGAACTTGATCCTATCAATGACATCTATAAACTATTTATAGAAAACTAAGCTATTCTTTTATTATTGTTATTTCTTGCATTTAGTGTGTTGTTTGTTGTCTTTATAAGCATAAAACAAAAACAAAAAAAAACAAAACAAAAATCTATAAATAAATAAAAATAAAAACAAAACAAAATCATAACAAAAATCAAAACATTTTCTTTTAAGCATTATAGTAGGTATATAGTTAAAATATATACCTCCCAAATTTGTTGCAAATATATTAATATATATTTTCTAAAATCTAAAGTTAGACATAATGACTAGACTCGGGAATGGAAAACAAATCGAAGTAGAAGAATATTGGTTAAGAAAACCAGGAAATAACCCAGATGTCCTTCCTGAAGACCCAATTCAGGAAGAAGGAACCTTTGACCAACAAGAAGAAGAATATGTTGTAGGAAATGAACAAAAAGAAAATGATAGAGAGGAAGGATCCTCATCAACTAAAATATATCCAGAAGGAGCTGTTACTTTTGAGAACATGGAACATTTCTGGAAGTTCCTCAATAATAATATGGGCACTCTTAATAGAGCAGTCCATATGGACAAAGATCAAATTAGTGACACTCAAGCAACCCTAGAAGACATATATCACACACGCACTAATCCCTTGTCCTTCGTTCATCAAGAAAGTGATCAAGCTGGACCATCCAATTTGGATATGGCCGCTATAATCTAGAACATGCACAACAATAGGTTACCCAACCACCTAGAGTGCCTGTTACCAAGCCTAGGGTTATTCCCACACAAAAGAAACCTTCATTCACTGCTCTATTTCGCCAAGCTATTGATCAGTATACCTCAAATAAACAAAAGCCTAAAACAAAACCAAATACCAATTTCCAACAATCCGGGATACAACATAATGCTACAACAAATATTCTTCATAATACTCTTCCTACCAACCATTTGCATAATAGCAATATAGCATCTAATCCTTATGTCATGCCAGCATATGCTCACAAATCCCATACTAATGTACCATCGAACCAATATGGTGGGCAAACTGGTAATCTGGAAGCCATGGTGAAATAGTTAGTCTCCCGCATGGACCAGATAGATCCCTACCGTCCCTCGTACAATTATCGAGAGATGTGTAGTTAGCCTCTAGATCCTATAGTTGTAGCACAACCATATCCCAAACACTTTCCTATGCCTCGTCCTACCTATATACAAAGGAACTCGAAGATCCCATAGAGCATCTTCGTATGTTTAGGATAGCATGTCATGATATATCACATGATGACTTGTTATTACTAAAAATGTTCCCAAAAAGTTTAGGAGGGATGGCATTGGAGTGGTATTATCAATTACCCACTCATTCTTTGAGAAATTTTGAAGAGACCGTCGAGTCTTTTGTGCATCAATTTAGTGCCTATATTGAAAGGCATGTAACTATTAAAGATTTGTACAACCTAAAACAAGACAAAGATGAGTGTTTTGTTGACTTCTTAGCTCGATGGAGGTAGTTGATAGGAAAATTACACTTTGTGTTACCTTATTGGGAAATGCTTGATATCTTTATCAATAATTTACAAGAACAGATATCCTATGAGTTATCAACTGCTACCTTGACCACCTTCGATTAAGCTATAGATTTAGCCCGAAGAGTGGAAGATGCTTTTATTAGGAGAGGTCAGCTTAAAAAGAAAGATGATGAGAAAACATCCAGAAATCAATATAAAAATAAACAAGTTCTGGGTGATGGAGTCACTGATAGCAGAAACGTTGCCAATGTTAATACTATGAAAACAATAGAGAAGTTCATATTGAAACCTCCTGATAAACCACCTTGAGAATTTACTAGGTTAAATCAACCCTTATCAACCATTCTCCCGCAACTATTAGCATGAGGTTTGATTCAATTACCAAATATCCGAGAACCTAATCCAACTATAACCGGATACAGAGCTGATTTACATTGTGATTTCCATAGAGGACCTAGACACACTACCAATTCTTGTAAAATATTAAAACATAAAATACAAGACCTGATTGATAACAATGAGATGGAGGTACAAGCCTTTCAACCTAAACAAAATCCTTCTAATAATGCTCAAAATAACATCCCTCAAAATCAGAATCAGAATGCCAATCAGTCACTAGACATATTTCAACATCCTTTACCAAAGCATGGTAAAGAGGTGGCTAATCAAATTGAGCATCATAATGTTCCCCCTCCTACCCGATATGTAGGAACTATTAGTGGACATTCACCTACTCATGATGTGGAAGTATTTGACACAACTTTATCCATGGTTACGACCAGACCTCTATGTAATATTCGGACCCCTCACCTTAGTGATACCGAATATGAGACTGAAAGTGACATGGAAATCACCTCAAATCAATCGAATAGCTTTGAAGATGAATCAAATCCTATTCAACCTATCACAAGTTTTATGGTTCCAGAAGAACCATTTCCTAGAAGAGTCACTTCAGAAAGGGTTGGGACATGTCATATCAGAAAAGGGGCTTGTATTAGACCCTGATATAGTCAAGGCTCTCTTGAATATTCCACTCCTGATGAATAAGAAAGGGTTGCAGTATTTTTTTGATCAAATTAACTTCGTAAGGAAGTTCATTCCAGACTTCGCTCAAGTCATTAAGCCGATGTCTGAACTCTTGAAGAAAGATGCTAAATTTTCCTGGACTGATGATATAAAGAGAGCATTTGGGGAGATCAAAGCCTGAATCGCTCAGGCCTCGGTGCTAACAAACCCTAATTACAACCAAGACTTTATTTTTTATGTCGTAGGGGAACCTAAAATTACGTCGTAGTCCTAACACAAAAGGGATAAGATGGCGAGGAACGCCCCATCGCATTCTTAAGTCAAGTAATACAGCCCCATGAAGAAAAATATAACTTCATAGAATTCCAAGTGCATGCAACTATGAAATCCTTAAGGAAATTCAAGAACTTCATATCCCAAAGCTGGGTCACAGTGTTTGTTATCCACCCAGATGTGTGGAACTTCATTATCCAAGGAGAAATGGGTAGCAAAAGGGCTGGTTGGGTAAACAAAATACAAGAGTTCGATATCGAAATCTGACCCACAAAATTAGTTCATGGTTGCACGCTATGCTAGGAGCTTGCAAAGAGCATCATCACCGAAGTGACAGCCTACCAATGGGGTGACCCAATAGCAGAAGGGAGCTTCGTAAATTAGGAAACTGATGAAGAGGATCGGGTTAGTGAAATAATCGAATATTTCAACACTGGGAGATGTCCCCAGCATTTGAATGCTTCACAACGAAGGCACTTTAGGATGTGATCCCTCCATTACATCTTACGCCTCAAAGTCCTATTCTTCAAAAATATTGATGGCGTTCTTCTGAGATGCATAAGAGAAGATGATAATAAAAGGGTACTTGGTGAATTTCACTCTGAATTATCAGGGGGCCACTTTGCAGGAAGGACAACAACTTTAAAAATAATTATGGCAAGATACTATTGGCCTACCCTCTTCGCTGATGCCTTTGCAGTTTGTCGAAAATATGAACAATTTCAGAAGTTTGTTGGCCGAAGCAAGAATTCTCCCATACCCCTCCAACCAATACAGGTAGAAACATTGTTCCAATCATGGGGATTAGATTTTGTGGGAGTCATCTCGTTGAATTCATCAGCAGGACATAAGTTTATCTTGACTACGACTGACTATTTCACCAAATGGGCTGAAGTAGTGCCTACAAAACACGTTGACCAAAAAATGGTTATTACTTTCCTAGAAATTTTGATCACCTAGTTCGGCGTCCCCGAAGCAATAGTAATAAATAATGGTCTCGGGTTCACTGGTGCTAAGATAAATGAATTCACCTGCAAGTATGGGATATACCTCAAGGTCACCTCCAATTATTATCTATAGGGTAATGGGTTAGCAGAATCAACAAATAAGACCCTGTTGAGATTACTAAGGAATCTCGTAGAAAAGAACAAGAAGAATTGGCACCTCCTCCTGGATCAATCCCTGTGGGTTGATCAGATCTCTATCAAAATGTCAATCAAAACCTCACCTTACATCTTGGTGTATGGAAAAGAAGTTGTCTTACCAACCCATATAGAAATTCTTGCCTTATGGATGTTAAATGATGAGAAAGAGGAATTTGTTCCCATGGAGGCTAGGCTAGCTCAATTGCTATAGCTGGAGGAGGACCAAGAAAAATCTTATGATAACTTCACAAAGCATGTGCAAATCACCCGAAATTGGTTCAAGAAGAAGTCCTCTACCCATGCATTCAAGGTGGGAGACTTAGTATGGAAGTGGAACTCATGGAAGGCTAATTCTGGCAACCATGATAAGCTTGACATGTTCTAGAAAGGACCATTCATGCAAAAGTGAATTCGGCTAACTCCTTTATCCTTAAGGATGCAATCGGCCAGAACTTACCAATCCTTGTAAATGGTCTTCATTTGAAGACATTTCATCATTAAAAGGTACCCCAAAACCTTTGCCCTTATATATAGCATTTTCTCATTTACACCTGTATATACCTTGTTTTAAGGCCTTTTAGAGTTAGAAACGTAGTTATAAAAGGATCGCAGTCACACGCCACAATAACAACTCATTCTGGTTCGAAACCACTAAGTCCGACTTCACCAAGTCTAGTGAAATATCCTTCAAAAATTTCTTACGTGAAGTGGTTATCGTGAGTTGGTTCGTCACGAAGTGTATTAGCATCGAAGGGTGGAATGGCGTGAAGGAGGTTCCTCCAAGACCAAACAACGTCAAAGTGAAGCTTAGGATCAAAGTACAATGCTTCACCAACAAAACCAATGTTAAGAGATGATTCGTAAAGCCCAGGGCCAAAGGGAGAAAGCAGATACAAATAACTTCACCCAGAAGCAAGCTTCACCGAAGGAACAGATAACCTCTTTGGAGCCTCCAATTGACTAAGGCACGAGAGATACTTTGCACAAAAAGACCTGGCAAAGCAACATTTTGGTAATAATTTAGCGAATCATCCCCCAAGTCCGTAAAAAAAAAGTTGGAAGGACACGCAAAGTAAATGCTTTGCCCGAAAAGCAGTCGAAACTCCACTTCAAGGCTTATTCTTTGGGAAGCAGTCATCGAAATAGCTAGATAATCTTAATACGACGAAGAAAACAGCTTCAGGTCCGAGGCGTAGTGAACCTGCGGATCGCTCAAGGCTCTAGCGAAGTGCCTTTCGCTAAGATCCACTTCGCTAAACTGTAGGCATAAAATTCACTTCGGGAAAAAAGCTTGTCAAACTCTTGAGTCATTGCCAAATTTTACGAAGTAGCAAAATGAAATGAAAATGCATTTAAAATGTACCTTGATGCATGTGCCAACGACGGCCTAGGGAAACGTTCAGAATGTGTTGAGTTAATGCAAAGGTGGCAAAGCGTATCCCAAGGGAATTTAGTTATGATTAAAAGTCGTGCTCAGGGACAAGGTGGCAGGGAGTTAAATTTTTGAAACATGGTCAGGTCTTCGAAGTACATTGGCCCACGTGCACCAATGTCGTAAAGCCAATCAAAGGGCAGGACGATCTCCTCGGCCCTATTTGTAAATTTAATTTTGGCAGGTACCATAAATGGTAGTAGTTTCAATCCACATCTATAAAATCCAAGCTCCATCAGCAAAAAGCTATTAACTCGCTAATAATTTTGAGTGTGAAGCTAGGTGTAGAAGCCCTTACCAGAACTCTACCATATTCTCATCACTCTGATTCAAATTTCGGCTGCCCCTTGTGAACCAGAATGGGAAAGAAGAATTCAAATGAGGAGAAAAGAACCTAAAATAAGGGGCCCAAAAAAAACTAAAAGGACTAAGGAGGAAACAAGGCATGGACCTAAGAGGGTCAACCTTAACATTTGCCCTGAAAAGCAGGTCATGGAAGAGGGGGAAGGTTCTGAAGAAGAGCAACTCGTGGAACTGCCCATTGATGGGTGGGATAAGATAAGGGACACTGAGCTCTCCAAGAGCATAACCGAGCTCCGATATACTATCAATTTCATGAGAAGTCGATTGTCTATAGAGAACAAAAGGGTCGATGCCTATTACTCCCACATATACTGGTACTTGACTCCACCAGCGCACCACTGTCCCGAATTAGTCAATGCCATCGTTCAGAACTATCAACCCTCTACCAGGAAGTTCTTGGACGTGGTAGGTAACAAACTATTCACAATCTTCAAGGAGGATGTGCAGGAGGCTTTCGCTCCTCTACAAGGACCGTCCAAGGGGTATACCATTCGCAACATCAGCTTAAATGAACAAATGGGGAATTTCACCGCCTCTGACCACATCATTAAATTCTTGAGTGATAATTTGAAGGATGGGCTCCCTTCTGGCAAACTGCCATAAATGCCTCACCCTCTTAGTGATTTTAAGTATACTGATATCTTCTCTATCATTGCGTGGGTGGCGGGCCTATCTACTGATGCTTCTGTGCACCCTTGGAAAGTGGTATTGGCTGAATGTATTTCGTGTAGAGAGTTTCACGCTATAGACTTGTTGAGGTAAAACACTAGCCCGGTATTATTTGACTAGGCAGAATGGGTGGCCCGATCCTTACACACGCGATTGGCCAATATGAAGAATTCTGGGACATACTAGTATTTTGGGCCTTGCTCCTTCCTAATTTGGATCTTTTTCTACCATACTCATAAGCATTTCCCCCACATTGTTATTACTCCAATAGACAAATATGGAGTTCCCCAACCGATATATCAGTGGACCTCCCTCTTGGCAAGGACGGATTCATACTATGTTTTCAATCTACAATTCTTAGGACCTGCTATGCAGCTCATGCGAGGCTCTTGTCCTCGAGTGCCCACGATCCTCAAGGATAAGGTCATTATTGAGAAGAAGGATAATGTTTTCTAGCTGACATAGGGGCTTCTTGTTCGCCTATTTGGGTTTTTAGGAAAACCCTTCCTGCTACCATTTTATCCTTCTGAATACCAATTTGCATTGGAAGTCGCTCGCCAAAGCGACGTGATGAATACAGTTTATGGCCATGGCCGAAAGTGGGCACCAACCTGTGATTTCCCCTTCAAAATAGGAGTAGTTGAGGGTTTCACCCTCAAACAATATGTTTACCTATAATATAATCTCGCTTACTTTAGCCTGTTGCAGATTCCACAGCGATGGTGCTATAACCCCTTGGGGGTAATGAGGGACCACCTCAGATTTAAAAATTTTCATGTTTGCCCCCACCTGAAGATAGTGGAGCAGCGAAATAACCCCATTGGAAGGAACGTAGAGTGGCACCTTGAGAGAATGAAAACATTGCCCCCGTGGCATGAATTTTATACCATGGAAGTCGAATATGATGCAATATGATACCCTTTTTTGGGACTAGACTCTGCATTCTAGAAAAATATGAAATATGATTTGAGATAAGAGCTTAAAAGTTGGCGTGAATATCAACTGAGAGAATGGTGGATAATGAGAATCCACCGATAAAAGCAAAGATCGCACGGTATTCTAGATATGGACGAATATTTTAGCATTTTTTATGAAGCCAACATTGGGTCCTGGCAGCCCATCTCCTTCATTGAATTCATTCCTCCTAGTACCTCAGACTCGAGTGAAAGCCCAAGTAGAATTGAAGATGTTTCTGAGCATGAAGAAAAAGAGGAGAAAGTAGCAACGCAGCAAGAGATGCCAAATGATCCTGTTGGAGGTTCTGATACAGATGTTGGGAGGGCGATGCAATGACAAGAAAAGGAGGAAAAGAAGAAGAGAAAGAGACTTGACCAAGTTCAAATTCCTCCCTCGCACCCAAAACGACCTCGTAGCAGACCCTCTAGTGTTTTTGGCGAGCAACTTGTAGCAGGCTTAGTTGAGTTGACTATTGGAGAAACAGCGCCTGAACTACCACTTCAGGGAGAGGAGGAGATTATCGAAGTTGATATCATCAATGTGGAGGGATACCTCCAAAGAGAAGAAAATATTGGAGAAGAGAAAATTGAGAATGTCGAAGGAGCTGAAGCTGGAGGTGGATGCAAACCTTATACGTAGGATTTTGTTGCTTTTGCTCTATTTCTAGAGCATGAAGGTACGCACCCCCTATCCTCTACTCCTGTTCCCCAAGTCGCGTCTACAGTAGTCCCAGTCGAGGGTCCCCTAGGGTCTTATGTTCCTTTAGATAAATCTCCTCGAATCACTTTTCACACCGAACAATCACCTATTTGCACGGTCTCATTTGTTGTCGCAGACCCATACTGTAACCTCATCGGTCTCACAAATTTTTCCACTTCATCCAAGTCGTTAGGTCGTGACGCTTTACTCCCAAACACTGACACCCGCTCCACAATTTCACATACCATCGCTTCATCCACCACACTTATCGTCGAACCCACTGGTGAAGCATCGTCCATATAGTCATTGTATTTGTTCACACCCCTGGATGGTAACCCAACCTCATTTGAAAATGATTTGGCAATGATCAAAGAGCGTCCTCTAGCAAAAAAATTAATCTAGGCCCGTTAGAATACTAAAAAAATGCTCAAGGAGGCAAGAATAATAAGGGGACGATCTTTGGCAAAAGAAGAGAAATGCATTGTGTTTGATTTGAAAAATGGGAAGCTCCACAAAGTAAATAAAATACCTAAGATCCAAAAGCCCCTAGACGAGATGACCCCTGCTGACTATGAATATCAAGAGAATGTCAAGGACCTAGAGCATATGGATGTAGAAAATGAGTCTGAATCCATGCATGCGAGAATAGAAGTATTTCGTGCACACGCGAGGATTGCCAACCAACACCATTATGAAGCAGAGAACGCAAACGTCAAGCTAGAGGAGGATCTAGCCAGAACTCACAACTTGAGGATGCTTAGAAGTAGTGCGAGTAGGTAAATAACGAGATGGATGCCCTGAAACAAGTAGATCAACTGCAAGTCACAGCAGGAAATCAAAGTAAGATACATGTCGAATCTGAGGTAAAGGCCAAGTAATTTGAGGTTTGAATCTTGCAGATGCAGCAGTAGTTGTACGAGAAAGAGAACTTGGAATAGTTTGATAGGGGCAAAATTAAGGACATCTATTTGCACTTACTTAAAAACTTCAGATCCCGGGTCTCCAGCGCCCTGTCAATATTATCTTATATTACAGAAGCCTAGAATGTTGTTGCACAAAAGGGACCTATAGTTGATGAAATAATACAGGAAATAAGAAGCCGACTCGATTTGGCCTTTGAGGTACAGAGCATTAAGTACCAAGATTTACAGGTAACTGCCATGAGTCGAACAACAAGATAGTGGTCCACTGTCTAGGTCATAGTTTGCACCTTCTTATCCAAGGTGAGGAAAGCTCAGAAGGCTAAAAATCTCATGGACATATTCTAGCAGGAGCAACGCACTTCATTGGGATATTTACAGGACCTCTCAGCATTGGGTTTCTCAAGTTTCATCGACGATGACGAGAACCTTTTAACCAAAGAAGAACTCAAACCATATTGGCTTAGATTTGAAAATGATGTTTCAAAAATAGATGACTGGAAGGATCCAGACATGGAAATGCAGGTCATGGATTTCATTTTTAAGTATTGCCAAATTGCAGGTTGTTTGAATGATTTGAGTGTAAGAGCCAAATATGTGGATATAGGGCAAATTGATCGGTTCCATATTCTTGTCAAGGCACTGCAAGATCATGAACACTTTCAAAAAGTTGTTTGGGCCCATATTCGTTGAACTATGGAACACATCAGTGATCACCTTCCTCCATCGCCACAACTAGAACAAGCACCCGAAGGAGAAGAAAAGGAAAAAGGAAAAGAGGGAGTTGCAGAGGCACTCTCAGAGGAAGAAAAGCAGACAGGAGAAGGTCTGGAGGCAACTTTGGCCCAATGGATAAAGGCTGAGGGTCCTTGCACCGAGGCGATCTCCTTGCCCCATGAACTGCCAGGAATGTTGAAAATTTTGTCACATTGCTTAAAGGGGTAGTAAAAATTGAAATTTTGTAAAGAATTTTCTTATTTTTCCATGAATTTGTTTTCTTGTTTTTAACAGCATTACAACAATTTTGGCTACCATTTTTGCCCCCCTTTGTAAATAATCCATGTATGCAAGAACTTTGCCCACAAATTTAACTAGGACAAAAATCTTCGTAAAGGAAGAAAGGAGGACAACTTCACGAAGGAAAAATCGGAGAGCCCAGATAGAAGCTCAAAATTTTTCTAAGGCATAGAAGGAGCTTCGCTGGAGAAGCTATCAAAACAATCACTTCGAGCATAAATTTTATGAAGCGACAAGAGCAAATTGCTAAAATTTTCTAAGTGTGTGACTAAAATTTTAGCGAAGCACCCGCTTTGGCCCCCTCCCTTGGTGAACCATTTCTCTGATGAATTTTGCTTCGCCCTAAGCCGTTGCGAAGCATCTACTTCAGCCATCTCTTGTGCGAAGCTTCCCCATCCAAGGCCTTGCTTCCTTCGAAAAGCTAAAGAAATATTCTAAGGTAGGAATGAGCTTCAGCCAAAACCTTTCTGAATGACTATTTTTGGAGTGGTTCACGGTGAAGTAGTTGTAGTCCGTTGGCAATCATCCGTCACTTCGGATAAAATCTTTAGCGAAGCGACATTCAGCCTACATCCTTGGCTAAGTGATAAAAAGCTAGAGGCCATCTGCTTCGACATAAGATCTTTGTGAAGCCGTTTTAATGGCCACTTTGGGTGAAGCATTCATACATGATTATCATCCCCACTTTGGCCCACACCTGTTGCGAAGCAAAGCCCCGAACTAGAATTTGGTGAAGCTCCCTCTAGGGCTCAACCAATGAAGGGTGCTTTCTTTAAGGGCACACATCCCAAGACCGAGTATTTTTCCAAGGCATTTGAGTGTTTCATAAATGCATTTTTTCTTGACCGAAAGACCCAGTGCCCATTTGTGGCAATAGGAAATGAGTTATCAGTTGGAGAAGAAAAGACAGGGCAACTTGTAAATCCACTCAAGCACCTCACTCGAAGAAACCCAGGACAGGTCAGACGACTCATAAATACAGATTTCCCCAGCTGATGTGGCCATGGTTGCTAATTATGGAAATGGATGTGAAACCTCAATAGCAAAAAGGGACAGGCACGGATTTTTTAGACGACCAAGGGCGTACTTCCAAATCTAGCGCATTGATGGCTCAAAGGGTTGGATCCTCTATAAAAACCCACATATTATAATAAAAATGGGGGGAAATTTTGCTAGAAAGCTGTTGTAACTTGAATTTTGCGATTTCAGGATCAATTTCTCTTGTATGCCACCTTCTGTGATTATTCTGTTATTCCATTTCTTCATTTGCATAATGTAATTTTGCATCCTGTATTTAGGTGTGTGATTAGGGATTGGACCTTGGAATTCTCCTGAAGGATACATAGGGGAGAAAATACTGCGTTAAATACTTTGTATGCTGCCTGTGGTTAGTGGTTTCTGCTACATTCATATATTTTCCTAACTACTGTAATTTTGAAATCTGGATTTAGGTGTAGGAAAATAGTTGAATCCTGGAACTCTTCCAGAGGATACATAGGGAAGTTAGCATGGTGTTTGTTTATGTTTTATTATTTGTATTTATTGTTGCTACTTCAAGGTATTAGCTAGCAATCATGTTGTTGGTTCTTTCCCACTAAATCATTCACATTTCTTCCCCTATCCTCTTTTTTATTACTTTCCTACACTCCTATCTTAAAACCTCTAGTAGTTTAGTACAGGAGTCGACCTTTCTCTGGGTATTGGCATGGAGGGCATCCATTCCCTCCGAACTTTCAATGTTGGTCCAATTCTAGGGTGCATATACATACCAAAATCCTTTCTTGTGGCAGATTTGTGACCAACAGTAGCCTGTGTTGATTTTTGTTGGTCGAAATAGTTGCTTTTGTATTAGCCCTTACTTTGCCATTTTTATTCTTCAGCTTAAGTATACCTTCTTGGATTTTGATATCCTCAATGATACTAGCCTGAGCTAAAGCTTCTTCAAATGATTGATAGGTTTGTAGTTGAAGCATCAAAGAGATAGATTTTAAGCAACTCTTAGTTAATAATTTAATTATCTCATGCATTGGTAGGGTGAATGGCAATTTAGTGATGACAACCCTTCAACGGTTTCTAAAATCATAGATAGATTCATCGTCGTGCTGCCTTAAAGCATAGACATCAGACAATGAGATCTTCTTTTTAACATTTAGGATAAAAGGATCAAAGAAATGATCAATAAATTGCTCAAAAGTATAGATACTACTGTTTCAAGAAAACTTTGAAGCATGAGACCATTATCATTTTGAATTCTAAATTAAACATGTACAAAGGTGCTCACATGTTCTTTGGTATCCTCAATTCCCTTAAATTTTTCAAACTTAGGTACCATAAAATCCATTGGATATGGCGGGGATGGTACCGAAGGATGAATTGGTTGATTGATCAATTGGCGTAAGGTTGGTTTTTGGTTTGAAAAACCAGGCCTATATTGCATCAATTGATCTATTTATTTCTACATGGCCTTAATTTGAGGGTCTTACTTAGGAATGTGGAATCCCTGAACTACCTGATGAGTTTGTGACAGGGTGTAGAAATATTGTGGAGTGACTAAGTTATGAGGAGATTGGTATTTATGGTTTGACGAATTAGATGGAAATTGATGAATGGGAGATTGTTGATGAAAAGACAGAAAATTATGGAATGATGTTGATGGATGAAGGTTATGGCTAGGTTGGCTAATGGGAATAGGATGGGTGATGGTGTGGCTCTGTGGGGAATAGGGATAGAAACCACATAAGACTATGGTACCCATGATGGACCCTAGTTGACAAGGACAGTCTTAGTAGAGTTATGTAAAGGCTTAGGGTTTTCTTGTACTTACTATTGAGAGTTTTGATGCTATCTAAGAAATTTGCTTAGGTGTTTCCATGCGTCACTAATATCTTTATCAGAGGCTAAGGGTATGAACATAGATGGTATGGACGATGTGGTTTGGGTACAAGTTACACTAGGTATGGCAACTTGTGAGGTTAGGACTTGTGAAGCAGCATTTACATGTGCCTCATATAAGGGGTTGGTGTAAGTGGAGGTTTATGAAGTGCTAGGAGCACATGAAGATTGGGGAATGGACACATGGGATGAGGGTGCAATTGATGCCTAAAAATAGGGTTAGTATACACCTAGGTAAAGGTGGATGGCGGCTAGGAATAGATAGGATATTGCTATAAAGTAGCATCTTATCTAGATGAATTGGGAATGGACTCTAAGACATAACTAGAAGACTTAATGAAAGCTTCTACTCTTTTCATATCTATATAGCTAATGTGGTTGTCTAAGGTAGAGGAGGTTGACTCCTCTTAAGGCGTGGCCATATGGAAGCTTGTGGATGGTAAGGAATGTGAGGTACCTATAGATGTCTATGTCACATTCAAGGAATCTACCACAAAGGTGGTGGGGAAGGTGGATGAAAGTTTTATTTAGTTATCTTAACTTATAGTTTTTTTTTTTTGTTTCGAGTTAATACCATAAGCAAATAAATTAAAATACATATTAAACAATCAAATGTAACATAAAATTGAAATCTTTAAGGAGCAAAAAGGAAACAAACAACCAATGCTAAGTTTCAACCAGTATGGCTTAACTTGTTCATTGATTATCTCATTTTTAATGTGTTCATTTTAAGTGTCAGTATTGTGTGTTTTTGATGTTCTAATATTGATTAATGAAACAAAGGTAAAAACTATGGCAAAGATAGAGCAACAAGATTCTTGTTGGTGATGAAATCCAACAAGTTTTCTTGGGGGTATCCTATGGTTTCTATGGGCAGATATTGGTGGATGGAGATGAATGCCACCATCACCAAATCTCAAGCAATGGTTGGTGATGAAATCCAACCACTACTATTTTGAGTGAAATGTGATGTGTGTGAATTGTTCCTTTTAAGGTTTATGTTTATTAATATGGATAAACAATGTTAGGAGCAACTAATTTCATAAATCTAAATTAGAATCCAACAAGAGAATGCCAATTTCTCCAAAGGGTGTGAAGTACACCGCTTAAGACCCCCTGTCAAAGACAACCGGAGGGTTCGTCCACCCCTCTGCTTGGAATCACCCAATGGTAGGAATACTCTTGGCACCCTAATGATGTTCCTACTTAGATAAAAGAAGGTACTTCTAACCCTAAAATGCAACTCTAATTTATGTCAATTGTCAATTCTAATGCAATCAGAATGCAATATTTTATATTTGTGAATGCATCATAAACACAAACCCTGACTGGAATGTGTGAATGGATGCAAAAATAAACCTAAAATGCAAACTAGAATGAGTTATTTTCCATATTACTTAATGATTGTTCATTTTATGCTTGAAATCTAAAAAATACATCAAAGAACCCAAAATATGTAAAACAAAAAACTTGGATTTTAGACAGTGGACTTATTGGAAAACCTATGTATCTACTCCAAATCACTGTAAAACATAGTTGGGCACTTCTGAGACACCCCAGGGTGCTTCTGAAACATCTCCAGGTATTTTTGTATAATCCTTGAGTGTCGTAGTGCGTTTGTGCACCTCCTAAAATTTTTTGCAACTCCTCAAAAACCCTAACAAGCGAAAACACGTGATTTTTGCTCCTAAAATATGCAAAATAAGACAACAAACAACAAGTTAGAATTCAAGATAAATCAGAACATGAAACCCTTAAGGGGTACCACCTGATCACCATTTTTAAAGCTAAAAATGCGATACCAAACAATGCTAAATGAAATAGAATTCAAATAAATCATATATTGCACAACAAATGAGATTTATATTAAATGGGGGGAGCCTAAAAACTCTGTTGTTACAATAATGGATTTAAGAATCCTCTTTGATACATTTTTTACAAATATTTCTAGGGTTCTCCGAAACCCTAGCCACAATAAATGGCGATGTTTATAGTTGCATTTTTACTCCCAATAGGTGTGAGTGGGCTTCTACGTATCTGATGTCGGGTCACTCTAGCTTAATCAGTTGTCCAATGCTTATGATATACAGTTTAATCTACACATAAATAAACACCAGATTGTTAGTAATAATAATGAGGATTCCACTGTGTGAGCCCTTAGAAATCACAACTAAAACCCTAGCTATAAAAAAATGAATACGAATAAATTAAACAATATGAAAATATGACAAAATAAAATAGATTTACCTTGCTCCTTTCTTTTTTTTTTGTTGATGGTTGGATTTGTTGTAGGTCTATGGTGAGGGTGTGTCCTAGCGACACTCAATAATCTTGCGTGTCATCATAATGGGGCTCTGAAAAATAGTCGAGCTCTTAGGAGGTCTATGGAGAGCAGCAGGGTGCTCGGGAGGATGACAGAGAGCAACAAGGCACTCAGGACTATGGCAAAGAGCAGCAAGGTGCTCGAGAATGTAATGGAGAGTAGTAGGGTGCTCGAGGATGCGATGGAGAGCAGTAGGGTATTCAAACTATGGTGAAGAGCAGTAGGATGCTTGAGAATGTGGTAGAGAGTAGTAGGGCACTTGAGACTATGGTAGAGAGTAGTAGGGCACTCACAAATGCAGATCAGATCTAAAGAAGCATATCCGAGGAGGGTGAGGAATGTGATGGTGGTGGCGATGAGTGAGTAAATAGGGAATATGATGGATGAAGTGGGTGTTAGGGCATAAAGGCTGGGTTTAAACTCTAAGGCACTTCGAAAGCTCGAGAAACCTCAGGGGACTCGAGGAATTCAATCACTTAGGGGTTGAGCCATAAAAATGGTCCCTATTTTTAATTCAACCTATGACATGCTAGGGTTTCAATAACACTAATCATATGGTTGATATTAAAGCATATCTAAGGGTAGATATTAAATTTAGAGTGTGGCATGGATTGAGGTAAATGGACGGACGAGATTAAATGAAATCGGATGGCTGGCATTAATTTTTTATATAAATATATATTTATTAAATATATATAATATAATATAATATATAAAATATTATTATTTAAATATATATAATAAATATATATAAATAATGGGCAGAAAAATGGTGAGAAATCTAGAATGGAGGACAAGTTGCTAGATTTTGGTGTCTACAATGTTATACACTTGAGAGCATTCTATGCATAATATGATTTATATATATGTATATATACATGGCTATTACACGAAAACAAATTGCATTTCATACATTGCATATTGTAAACATATCATTCCACACATTGCATTAAACACATTTCATTTCATTTCATAAGACTGCATTTCATAAATTTCATTTCACAGCTCCCATTTCATTCATTGCATTCGCACCATCATTTTCACACATTTCACATTTCATATTAGGGATCATTTATTCAGTTTAGACAATAATTGGTCCAACAAAGTCATGTTGCCTTAATCAGGGGCATCTTCAAATAATCATCCATATCATTGCACCATTCCATAAAATTAAATTATCATTAGCAAAGTCATACATCTACACTTCCTAGGTGTTTTCGATCACACAACCACTCCTAGTGTTTTAAGCAAACTTCAAATACATGTCAAATTTTCTTTAGGACCAAAACACAATTTTCACTAAGAAAATATTGAGTTCTGGGAATTGACTCTAAATATTCTTGAACCAAACATAATTTCACATATTAAAAATATCTTGTGTCAAAGAGGGATAATACCATACATAGGTTGTACCTCAAAGTGAAAAGGGTATGTCTTGCTTGTCCCACTATGCAACATAGTCCACAAAAACAATGGTTTTCATCACTATCACAATTACCAAAAACAAAATATAGAGTAGTAACGATAGGGTACAATTCTCATCACACTTAGGTTGAGAATCTTATTCCCCAAAGCTCTAAATCTTTCATCACACACCACATATTAGGTTGAGAATATGATTCTCCAAAGCTCTAAATCTTTCATCACACACCAAAGATCCTCAAGATGTAAGTATAATACTACATTTATAGTCAGATGGTTAGGTAGTCATCCCCAAAGCCTAAAGATCAAAATTTTTGTACTATGGAGCTAATCTCCACCAAAGTTATAGATGCTTGACTGCCAATGGAGTATGCTCATGCATGGTGACACATCTCTTTTAAAGAGACCTCTGACCACACATAAAGATAAGCTAGCTTCTTGGTCTCATCCATAACAGGTTTAAACCCAATTTACTCAAGATGAGTTAATGAACTCACTTGCACACACAATGGTTCTTGATTGCCTCGAGTCATTACCATGCTCATGATTCAGTAAATGAATTCACTTCACACACATTTGGTCTTAGATGAATTAGGTAGTATTTAGTGGGTTTTTTTTATACCACTAGTATGTTTGAGTCTCTATACAACAGTCAGTTTTCCATATCAACATCCATATCTTCTTCCATGTCAACATCCATGTCATTTCATGAGTTTCCATTTTGCATACCTCCAGTTTGGTGCCCATGATTAAACAACAATTCTAAACATAGCAAAGAAAATTCTAAACTATGAATGATCATTAGAACATTTGCATCCATTCACATTATCACTTGCATTAATCATCCATATACATTTGCATTCATAACACATTATCACTTGCATTAATCATCCATATACACATGCATCCACACAAAAGCATCCACACAAAAACATTCACACAAAAGTAAAAGCCATGTATATATATAAATATCACATATACAATGAATACCCAAAGACTATATACAATGGAACACCAAGGCTCATATACAAAAAGTGCATCTAAGCACTAGCTAATGCCTATAAGAGGACTCATGTGACCCTGAAGGAGCCCTAGACCTAAAGTTATGCCTAGACTCCCTAGGCCTAACAGACCTGGATATGGATGAGGAGGGTGGATCTAGAAGCCCAACGTCATGCTCCATCAATTGATCCTCCAATAATCGGATGTATCCATCTCGAGCTTGAAGGTGGTGTACATCATGTCTCTGTCGATGACTCTTCTCTAGAAACTATACCTGGAGCCTCGTGATCCTATCCTTGCCACCACCTACAGTTTGTCATACCTCTATCTCCATCCACAATCAAGCTATCTCTACATCCTAATCTATCTCCCCATCCTACAACTAGGCTATCTCTGTATCCTGAGCTGCTACCATAGCATCACGCTCTACCACTAGTTGTTCCAACCTCGCCCAATCCTCCTCACTCTAACCAGGAGGTCACTCTCTAGAGCCTGATTAGTTTTACCCCTCGACCACCTCCTTATACTGCTATCTTGAAGGTGCCTCTAATGCTTAGGAGTCTAATCATCTCCCTCGATCTCTGCCTCATCCCCATCCTCATTCTCCCCATCTACTACTGGACTCGGTACCCATGGTGATTGTGTATTGAACCATGCATTGTACTCCTCAGTAGTCCCTACATCATCCACATAGAGGAAATCCATCTCTTCATCATCCTCATAAGTCATCCTTCATGTCTCAGTACAAGGGAGACCCATCTCATCTCGATGATGCCTATAGAGCACTAGTGCCTTAAGAACTCCCTACCTCAGTCCAAACTATTGTAGCACCTGTGATAACTAGATCAATTTTACCTTACTCATGTGCCTCCCAACCATCCACCTATCCTATCGCACTCATCGTAGATGCTCCCCATCACCTGTCCACATGGCGCCTTGCCATGACCTCCATATCACATGAGCTACTATCAATCCAATCCATAGGTCTCGATACCACTTACTTGTCCAAACATGATGATTCGATTGTACCTCCTCTGCCATAGGCCACCTCATAGCATAGGGCTGCTTCTTATCCCTTGTTGTAGCAAGCAAGCCCACCAATCGAGCCACACTAAAGTGTCACAATCATATCTCCAGTAGGGAGTTGAGAGGTCCTCCTATTTTGATTCCATCTATTTGCCAAGGTAGAGAGATACTCATCATCTGCCCTTACCACATCTATCCAAGCCACCCCATCTAGCCCCATAGCCTCTAGCCACTTCCACTGATACTACCACACCACCTTCCTCATCCCTGGTATGAGAGATGAGAATCGATGAGCCTCCTAAATACTCAACTACAACATAATACATAAAGGAAAAACATTAAATTTAATAAAAAAAACACAAAAATATTTGCACAAAAATAAAGAGATTCAAAGATACTTACCTTGGAAAAACACACATCTACTCCCATTGTTGCATTCGCTCCCTCCATCACCATAGCTTCTGCATCTCTTCCCTCACTCCACTCCACTCCCTCATATGCAGCTTCAAAAATTTACAAACGCATAAATAAACTTGTTTTCCCTTCTACATGCTATTTATAGTTGTTTCAGGTGCATTGAAATGCCCATGGGCACTTCCAAGCGCATTGAAATGCCTTCCTGCATTTGGAGAACAACAAAATCTAATGGGCGTTTGCACATGCAATAGGCGCCCATCGATGTTTGCCATCAAAGTTGACAAAAGACCAAAAATAATCAAAAAAGTAGCTTACCTCCACAAAACCATTCCAAATTGCATCCATACATAAATTTCATCATAATATCATGTTTTGTGAAAACCAAAATTGATTTGGATTCATAATTTTTGCTTGCGATCAAAAGTCGTAAAATCACATTTTAAGTTACAAAATGCGTAAAACGGTCCAAATTTTCACAAAACGACCATTTTCATCATTCTCATCATCAATACCATCATTGCATTCATTTTTGTGATAATATGAATTGACTTGGATGACTAACTTTTATTGGCACCCACAAGGCACAAAACTATCCAAAATTACTTTAATATGCTCCAAATCAAATACAAAATTTCACAAAAATCACTCAATTCAACCATTGATGCATTTCTCATCATAACATTTTAATTAATACATCATTTTCAAATCATTACATTTTCAAATTTGCCAAGTTCATATACAATTTCAAGTGAACCTTGTATCTAGTGGTTTGTTCTATCTCCTTGGTGATTATAGCGATTTGCATCCATGCAATTTGGTAAGATGAATAAATCACCATAAGGACACTTCGCCATTTTTCATCATCCAATATCTCATTGGTCTTTGCATTCCAACAAGAGAAAGTTGTGTCTTCATCAGGCCAAAACTAGGTGTCTCGTATTTTTGCACCACATTGTGTTTCACGCAACGTGGTACAAAAAGGGGCATCTGTAGACACTAAAATCTAGCCACTTGCCATCCATCCATAGTTTCTCGCCACATTACCCATTATTTATATATATTTATATAAATTTAAATAATAATATCTTATATATTATATTAATATATATTTAATAAATATATGTATATAAATATAAATTAATCCCAACCATCATATTTTAATCCTAACAATTCATCCGCATTAATCTGTGCCATTTACCTAGATTTAATCTCTACCCTTATTTATGTTCTAATATCAACGACACACTTTGTGTTGTTGAAACCCTAACGTAACTAAGGAGAGATTATAAAGTGGAGTCATTTTGATGACTCAACCCCTGAGTTTTTTGGAATCCCTATCATTTTTTGAGGTCTTGAGTTTCCTAATCCCTTGTGCCCTAAGTCCTCAAGCACCCAAGAATCCTCGTCATTCCCATCCTTCATCACTTCCTCTCGCATCCGTCGCCATCCATCTCGCGAACCAAATTTGGTTCTACGACCTTCCCCTCAATTATCGAACGCCCCTCGAAGCTTCTCGAGCACCAAGCGCCCGCAGGCGTTTCCCATCTATGACCCTACGACCCTCGGGTGCCACTAGGGCACATATGCGTAATCATCCTCTACAACGACAACGAAGACAAAAATGGTAAGTTAGCAAAGACAAGGTAAATTTTTTTGTGCACATATTTTTATGTTCTTATCATTTATTTACATATTTTATACAATATTAGGGTTAGTGATCTCATTTCTGAGTGTCTCACATAGCGGAGCCCTCACATGTATTATTAACTCTTGTCATTGTTTGTTGTGTACAAGTGTGAGAGCAGTATTCATTGAAGGCTGTTGAAACTAGGGTGGCCCTGTAAAGGATATCAGAAGCCCATCCATAATCTATTGGGATAAGATCAGGCGTGAAGACACCACAATCATTTGTTAACTAAGGTTTCAGAGAATCCTAGTGTATTATAATAATTGTATCAAATAACAAGCTTCGTAAACCCCACATTTGGGGCATTCTTGATTGTAATATTGGAGATCCACCAACATTAATAAAAAATCTATTTCCTTGTGCAATCATTTGTATATTTATATTGCTTGTTTATTTCAATATTCTATATTTGGTGTTGCTTGATTTTGCATTCACAATTTTACATAAAATGTATGAATTCTTGTTTTTCATTTTCTGGATCTTTTCAAATCTTTGTATGAATACAATTACTCCAAAATTTAGCATCTTTCTTGACAATTTTCTATAGCAACTTTCACAATGCCAAAACTTCACCTCTACTGTATATCCTTTGCATCTTAGTAGAGTAATATTTCTAAAACATCGCACTATCATAGTCTGCTTTACCAAATTTTTATTGCTAGTTTCCTTCCTTAAACACAAGTGCAACCACAAAAATTATAATAAATATTCTAAATGAAAACAGGTTATTGTTACAAAATAAAATAGATATTACCAATGGAAAACATTAAAGTAAATCTTAATCATTAATTGATTTAGGCAATCAACATTTTTTGTCAACTTCAACTAAAATTTCTACTTCCTCTAACCATGGAAAGGAGAATTTAACTTCATGATCCTCAATCAAAACCCCTCTATTGGCTAGCTTATCTACACATTTGTTTCCTTCCCTTAAAATATGTGTAAACCTGATTTTTTCAAACTCTTTAGAAAGATCTTGAATTTCCATAATTATCTCTTGTATGTTCCATGGAGCCTTTGCTTTCCTCAAAATTGCATTTATTACTATGAGAGAATCACCTTTCATCCATACTTTATTCCATTTCATTTGTTTATATATTTTTAACCCTTCTAAAGTTGCCCAAGCTTTAACTTCATTGAAAGCGTAATGAGACAAAATCTCTCCTCTATTATTTCTACTTATTCCTCCTCTTGTTGGTCCTGGATTTCCTTTAGATGCTCCATCAAAATTCAATTTAACCCACTCTGCATCTGGTGGTTTCCACTTTATATTCTTTACCTTATTTTTTCTTCTCTTGTACCCAATATCATAATTCCATTTAATGACTTGACTCCATCTATCAAGACTCTCTGCTTCCAAATTAGGGATTAGGTGAGTTGATAGGGTTGGTTTAGACTCCTCTATGGCTAAACATATTTTCTTTTTTATTACCTCTAAATTGCTTTCCTTTCCTTTAAATATTATTCTATTACTTTCTAGCCATATAATCCAAAGTATTGTATCTTTTGATATATCTCATATTGTCTGTAAAGCCTCACTTATATAAGTGCTTTGTCATTACTTTAACCAATCTTCAATTTTGATATTCATAACCATGCATTTACCAAACATATTAAGAATCCATTGCCATAGATTCTAGACTATTGAGCATTGTCCAAGAGATGGTCAATACTCTCCTCCTCCTTATAACACAAAATACATTGAGAGGGACCATGAAAACCCCTTTTCATAAGGTTATCCCAAGATAAGATTCTTCTATGACCTACTAGCCAGACAAACATTTTGACTTTAGAAATGCTTGGGCTATCCCAAATATCTCCCCATATTCTAGTGATATTATTATTATGTTGGTGTTGAACATTATACACTTCTTGTTGTGTATTCTCTTGAGCTATTCAACTCCCAAATCAATTTATCCTTGGCACCCCTCGGAATAATCATAGTTATTATCTTTCTACTCAATTGCCTCCTAGCATCAATGTCTTGTATACTTGTAAATAAATATTCTTTCCATTTGTATCTTCCTTCTTAATCCTTGTAAAAAATGTTTGAAACCCTATCATCGTATTTGTATTGAAGCAATCTCATCCAAGGTTTCAAAACTGGATCTAAATTGAGTGGTTTTTTATCACACCAAGTATCCATCCAAATAGAATTTTTTTCTCCAATTCCCACCACTCATCTTAAAATTTTAATCATAAGATCAATAGAATTTTTTAAACCATTCCAAAGAGTAGAACCATTTGAAAGAGAGAATGCAGTAAATATTAAAGTTTGGTTACTGGGATCAACATACTTAGAAGAATTCTCGCCCATTATCTTTGACTCTCTTTGAACAATCTCCAAATAATGTTTTTCCTAAGAGCTAAGTTTGCATCTGCAAGATCTCTTAAACCAATACTTCCCCTAATTTTATCATCACACAACTTGCTCCATTTTACCAAAGGAAAATTCCTTTTATCATGTAAACCTGACCATAAAAGGACCGCATAATAAATATTAAACTTCTTTCAAATGATTTTGGCATAGAATACAATGACATAATATTTTGAAATGGCTTGTAAGACTGACTTAGTTAACTGCACTGTTCCTACTAAATATAACCATCTACCTTTCCAATATGGAAGTTTATTTGAACTTTACTAATAATTGGATTCCATAAATCTATCCTCATTCTCCCCTCAAATAAAGGCATCTCTAGATAAGTTGTTGCCAAATTGTCCTCCTCCATTTGAAGAAACCTACAAATTCTTGCTTTGATATTAGCAGGAGTGTTAAGGAAGTAAATTTTGGATTTAGTCCTATTAATATTTTGCCCTGATGCTTTTTCGTACTCTTTTAAATAGTTATTCAAAGCTTTGGCCTCATTTATCCTTTCCCTTACAAAAAGGGATGTATCATCTACAAACTATTGATGAGTAATGTTATCGATGTTGTTACTAACCTTAAGTCCACTTATAATCCCATCTTTGTGTAGTACCCTAAAATTGGCGAAGTTAAACCTTAGTAAAAGATTAAAATTCAAATTTTAACCCTGAACTGCTCGTTAAACCACCCGTTACCCGCTTTCCTTGTTTTTCATGCCATTTTTAGGATTTGTTTTTATTGTTGGATGATATCGTCTAAGATTAGATGAAATCGTCCTAGATCTGACGAATTCGTCTGGAACAGAACGTCCAAACGATTTCATCCCAAAACCAAATTTTCATAATTGGCTTCTGTTTCAACAGCCTCTATAACCTGGGCAGAAAGTGTTTCTGCGTAGTTAGAGTCTCCCTCATTGGAGATCTCCTAAATTCGGATGATCTCCAACCTCCTAACCTCTCCCTAATCCTATATAAACGGGGATTTTTCTAGTTTATCCCCCTAATTGACTCCCTTGAACCCCTCGGAATTTCCACACACATCAGAGCATCCTCACACCACTATTTGCATTCTGCATTTCATGTTTTCTTGTAGGAACTTTACTGTTTTTCAATCGAAGCTAGCTCGGATCGTCGCAAGCGATTCCAGGCAATTTCGGACGATCCTGTCGAGAAGCGCAGACGATCTCATACGATTGGAGGCGATCCTAACTATAGTCCAGATTGGGGGCAATCAGAGTCCAGAGTTTGCATCTTTTATTTGTTTTCTTCATTTCTTTATACATTATTTTAGTTATTATATTTATGCATCTTGGAGTTCACCTCATTTAGGATAACCGCATGGTAAAGTTAAAATTGATCACTAAATCTACTGCATTTCTCTTATTTATTATTTTAATTTATTATTTAGGCATGTTTGTTGGTGTTCCTATCATTCTCCTTCGTTTTTGTAGTTGCATCTTTGGTATTTTGTATCTATTCCTGTGATTGTAGGTTTTTGACAAATTCATCTGACGCATTCGTCAAATTGACGATGATCTCGTCTGATCTCAGATGATTACGTACGAGTTGAGACGATCTGGACTGCTACAAAACTTAGAATCTTCATCAGACATCCAAAATCAGGTATGTACTGTTCTAGTTAGCATATTCTCTATGTTTAGCATTCATTCATGTTTTCTATATTCACCTAAATCTGTATTGGCATATAGAATAGTTTAGATTCATCTTGGCCAAACCTAGGAATTGAATGATTAAAGCACAAAATGAACACATAAAACTTACTATCAACCTAGGTGTGGAAACTACCACTCAAAATTTTCTTGGTGAACCCACCATCCATCAAAAATTCACCCTTATACTCCTCCCCCGATAGGCGGGACCTTCAAAGGGCCTCTCAGTCCGAGGTATTGTCCCATCCTTCTCGCATCCCCCTTTCGGGCACAAATCCTATAGCCTGAAGGTAAGGATATGAAAAATTTGGAGCGATACATTTTGGTGAACCCAACGTGAAAACTAAAAACCTTTTGAAAACAATCCAAAAAAAATAAAACATAAATGCATTTAGAATCAAAGATTGCATATCATATTTAGATGGTAGATTATAATAAAAGACGAGTTGTCACCATTAATGTTGAGAATCAAATAGCAACTATAGAGATTACTTCTATACTTAGAGTACCTCAAACAAATAGGGTTCAACCTTTGTGGGACGAACTTGATACGAGGTTGGGTATCATTGGATCTAGGGCAACAGAACTTAGGCAAATTAAGAGGTTTGTCCTAGATAGAATCTTGGATCCTGATCAAGTGACCTTATATCATGAACTTCAGAGAGCTTTCCATAGGTTGTTAGCAGACAAAAGAGCACTTGTGTCTTCAAAATTGTACACCTTTGAAGAATACCTTGAGAATGCAGTTGTAGTACATAAATTTCTATCTCGTATAGAGGATCAACCGGTCGTTCTTACAGATAGAAAAATATGGAATAGAGTCCCTAGAGCTGTGTTATATCGAGAGTATTGCCATGAAATCTATTTTTACAAGTTCGAATATGAAGCAGATAATATCACCATAGCACACTTTGTTAAGTTCCTGAAAAACAATTTCCAATTTGAAGAGGAGCATTTCATGACTCTTGATGAACTTGATCCTATCAATGACATCTATAAACTATTTATAGAAAACTAAGCTATTCTTTTATTATTGTTATTTCTTGCATTTAGTGTGTTGTTTGTTGTCTTTATAAGCATAAAACAAAAACAAAACAAAACAAAACAAAAATCAATAAATAAATAAAAATAAAAACAAAACAAAATCATAACAAAAATAAAAACATTTTCTTTTAAGCATTATAGTAGGTATATAGTTAAAATATATACCTCCCAAATTTGTTGCAAATATATTAATATATATTTGCTAAAATATAAAGTTAGACATAATGACTAGACTCAGGAATGGAAAACAGATTGAAGTAGAAGAAGATTGGTTAAGAAAACCAGGAAATAACCTGAGATGTCCTTCCCGAAGACCCAATTCAGGAAGAAGGAACCTTTGACCAACAAGAAGAAGAATTTGTTGTAGGAAACGAACAAAAAGAAAATGATAGAGAGGAAGGATCCTCATCCCCTAAAATATCTCCGGAAGGAGTCATTACTTTTGAGAACATGGAACATTTCTGGAAGTTCCCCAATAATAATATGGGCACTCTTAATAGAGCAGTCCATATTGACAAAGATCAAATTAGTGACACTCAAGCAACCCTAGAAGACATATATCACACATGCACTAATCCCTTGTCCTTCGTTGATCAAGAAAGTGATCAAGCTGGACCATCCAATTTGGATATGGCCGCTATAATCCAGAACATGCAACAACAACAGGTTACCCAACCACATAGAGTGCCTGTTACCAAGCCTAGGGTTATTCCCACACAAAAGAAACCTTCATTCACTGCTCTATTTTGCCAAGCTATTGATTAGTATACCTCAAATCAACAAAAGCCTAAAACAAAACCAAATACCAATTTCCAAAAATCTGGGATACAACATAATGCTACAACAAATCTTCTTCATAATACTCTTCCTATCAACCATTTGCATAACAACAATATAGCATCTAATCCTTATGTCACGCCAGCATATGCTCACAAATCCCATACTAATGTACCACCGAACCAATATGGTGGGCAAACTGGTAATCTGGAAGCCATGGTGAAATAGTTAGTCTCCCGCATGGACCAGATAGATCCCTACCGTCCCTCGTATAATTATCGAGAGATGTGTAGTTAGCCTCTAGATCCTATAGTTGTAGCACAACCATATCCCAAACACTTTCCTATGCCTGTCCTACCTATATACAAAGGAACCGAAGATCCCATAGAGCATCTTCGTATGTTTAGGATAGCATGTCATGATATATCACATGATGACTTATTATTACTAAAGATGTTCCCAAAAAGTTTAGGAGGGATGGCATTGGAGTGGTATTATCAATTACCCACTCATTCTTTGAGAAATTTCGAAGAGACCGTCGAGTCTTTTGTGCATCAATTTAGTGCCTACATTGAAAGGCATGTAACTATTAAAGATTTGTACAACCTAAAACAAGACAAAGATGAGTGTTTTGTTGACTTCTTAGCTTGATGGAGGCAGTTGATAGGATAATTACACTTTGTGTTACCTTATCGGGAAATGCTTGATATCTTTATCAATAATTTACAAGAACAGTTATCCTATGAGTTATCAACTGCTACCTTGACCACCTTTGATCAAGCTATAGATTTATCCCGAAGAGTGGAAGATGCTCTTATTAGGAGAGGTCAGCTTAAAAAGAAATATGATGAGAAAACATCCAAAAATCAATATAAAAATAAACAAGTTGTGGGTGATGGAGTCATCGATAGCAGAAACGTTGCCAATGTTAATACTGCGAAAACAACAAAGAAGTTCATATTGAAACCTCTTGATAAACCACCTCTAGAATTTACTAGGTTAAATCAACACTTATCAACCATTCTCCTGCAACTATTAGCACGAGGTTTGATTCAGTTACCAAATATTCGGGAACCTGATCCAACTATACCCGGATACAGAGCTGATTTACATTGTGATTTCCATAGAGGACCTGGACACGCTACCAATTCTCTGTAAAATATTAAAACATAAAATACAAGACCTGATTGATAACAATGAGATGGAGGTACAAGCCTTTCAACCTAAACAAAATCCTTCTAATAATGCTCAAAAGAACATCCCTCAAAATCAAAATCAAAATGTCAATCAGTCACTAGACATATTTCAACATTCTTTACCAAAGCATGGTAAAGAGGTGGTTAATCAAATTGAGCATCATAATGTTCCCCCTCCTACCCGATATGTAGGAACTATTAGTGGAAATTCACCTACTCATGATGTGGAAGTATTTGACACAACTTTATCCATGGTTATGACTAGACCTCTATGTAATATTCGGACCCCTGACCTTAGTGATACCGAATATGAGACTGAAAGTGACATGGAAATCACCTCAAATCAATCGAATAGCTTTGAAGATGAATCAGATCCCATTCAACCTATCACAAGTTTTATGGTTCCAGAAGAACCATTTCCTAGAAGAGTCACTACTAGACCATCTTCTCACCAATTACTTTCTAATGAACAAGCCATAAACGCTAGAACAAGACCCATTCATCATCCACAAAATAATATTGTAGGTACCATCAGAGCCGTTACCAGGCAACTGGCTCAAAACTCTCAACAGGATCAAACTCAGAACGATGGATCAGCTCCATTTGTTTCGAAAAATCCCAATAAAGGGAATCATGCGCCTAATGTTCAACCTAAGCCTCCTTATAATATTAATGAACAATTATCAAATACTACAACTAGAATTTCCCTTTTGGACCTTTTAAGATCTTCTCCTACCCATAGGGATGAATTAATGCTCACATTAAGCCAAATGATGGTACCACAAAATATTCAACCTAAAGCCATGTCCAATACTATCATAACTCGAGAAGTCAATTGTATTGACTTTCAAGATAGAGATATACCACAACATAGTTTACATAAGGATAACCCCTTATATATTACTGCCCTAATTAGGGATGTAGCCGTTAAACGAGTCTTGATTGATAATGGTTCATCTTTAAACATATGCACTTTTGACTTCTACCAAATATTTGGGTTTAGAAGTGATGAAATGAAAATAACTGATATGATTATAAAAGCCTTCAATAACGAAACACAAGAAACGTGTGGAGTTATTACTATCCCCTTGCAAGTTGGTCCGAGAACCTTGGACACGACCGTGGTTATTGTACATTGCCCTGCATCGTACAATATACTTTTGGGTCGCCCTTTTAATCAACGCAATGTGAGCTGTTCCCTCAACTTTACATCAGTGTGTTAAATTTGAATTTAAAAATTAGTTGGTTACCATTCATGGTGATCCTAGACCCTTTGATATGTGTGCTTTGGCAGAACCGATTAGAGTTCAATTTTTCCCTACTCTGTCATCCACACATCCTAATTCTCATAAACTGACCAAACGTGTGAAACACACACCCATAACATCATATACTTTTTCCCCATCAACTACACCTCTACATATAGCTCAACCATCTTTCGAACAAACCACATTAGGACCTCGAAAAGATCATCAAACTACAACCAATGCTTCTTGTTTTACTCCTATAACTTCCATACCTATAGACTCATCCATTGATATCTCTATAGCATCTACATCCACTACAGGCATACTTTCCACATCCGACGATGCAGGAAATGTTCCTTCTACCTCTTATGCTCTTACTGATGAGCTCTTGCCCGATTTATCTAAAATTATTATATCAAAAAAAACAAACACTGCCATGCAAGATTCCCTTATTTTAAATAAAATCCCACCCTCTCCTCATACCTTGGGCCTCCCACAACCTATGGGAAGTATTTACCAAGTCTGGAGTTGTGCTTTTATTTATAAGGGATATGATCTGGGAAGAATACCTAGAAACATCAAGACACATTGTGATGGATATGCTAGATGCTATTTTGCTAATGAGTATATTAAAGCTAAGCCCATAATGCTTAAATTAGGATATAAAGGGAAAGGTTTGGGACCTTTCCATAATGGTATGAAAGAACCTTTTGAGGTAGAACCATGGCCTTCCCGATGTGGTGTGGGCTTATTTCCTAGTAAAGGTCAACCCTTCCCATTCGAGGATGATGACCACCTCATATGTTACCAAGATTATCTGGATAAATGGGATGTCTTGCATTTTAAGCCTCTTACATGTAATATGTTATCCATAGCTTACCCTGAGATGATTGCCGAATCCGACGATGAGTTGGAGGGGGATATCTTTCATGATGTCTCCATTGAGGAATTGTTACATAACGGATTTTATTTCGATGGCTCTATACCTAGTATAGCCCAGATTGAGGCCACAGTTCCTCAAGATGAATTATCCAAGCTAACCTTGGAAGAATTACAAGAATTAGGCGTTTCACCCGCCCCATCTAATTTTGAGAGAGATCTACATATGGAAGTGGAAAACGTTATAAAAATCAACATTGGAACCGAAGATAACCCTCACATAATCAACATTGGATCAGAATTGAGTCAAGAAAAACAAGATAAATACATTGCATTCCTTAAGCAATATGAAGACATCTTTGCTTGGACATATGAAGATATGCCAGGATTAGACCCTTCTGTAGTTATGCATCACCTAGTAGTCCATCCGTATGCTAAACCTGTTAAACATAAACTTAGAAAAATGCATCCTAAAGTGGCCTTACTAGTCAAAGGAGAATTAGAAAAACTCTTAAATGTTATTTTTATACAAGACATTGATTATGCTAAATGGATATCGAATGTAGTTCCAGTAACTAAGAAAGAAGCCACTAAAGTTAGGGTTTGCACAGACTTCAGAGATATTAATGATGCATGCCCTAAAGATGATTTTCCTCTTCCCAACATAGATCAGATCATTGACTTTACTACTGGGAGTGGAATGATATCCCTAATGGATGGATTTTTTGGTTATAATCAGATCAGGATAGCTCCTGAAGATCAGGCTAAAATAGCCTTTATTACCCCTTGGGAAACCTTTTGTTGGAAAGTGATGTCATTTAGTTTAAAGAATGCAGGTGCAACATATCAACGAGCCATGACTTATATCTTTCATGATATGATGCATGATATTCTACATGATTATGTAGACGATATTATAGCTCATTCCATCAAAGAAGATGATCATTTAGATGACTTGAGAAAAGTATTTGATCGGTTAAGGGAGTATCTTATCCGATTGAATCCAATCTAAATGTATATTCGGAGTTAAGTCCGATAAATTATTAGGGGTTATAGTTTCTTTACGTGGCATTGAAATTGACCCTCTCAAGATCGTGGCTATCACTGATATGCCCGCACCCACAAATATATTGGAATTACGAAGTCTACAAGGTAAGCTTCAAGCTATTCACCGCTTTATTGATAAGGTTGCAGACAAAACCGGACCTTTTCTTAACCTTCTTAAGAAAGATGTCTCTTTTCATTGGGACGACGAATTTCAGGAAGCATTCGAACTCCTCAAACAATATCTCCTTAAACCACCGATGCTTTCACCACCTAGATCTGATCGACCATTTATTTTATACATTTTTGCTTCCGATTTTGCCTTAGGAGCTATGTTAGCTCAACTTGATGATGAGAAGAAAGAACGTGCTAATTATTACATCAGTAGAACATTTATTAGTTATGAAACTCGCTATATCGTATTAGAGAAGTTATGTCTAGCAGTCATATTTTCTACACAGAAACTACGACATTATATGCTCAGCCAGAAAACATATGTTATTGCTAAATTCGACACTTTGCGATATCTCATGAGTCGATCGTATTTATCTGGTCGCACAACAAAGTGGGTTCTTGCACTAAGTGAGTTTGAACTCACGTTTATAGGACATAAGTCTGTTAAGGGTCAAATCATAGCAGATCAATTAGTTGTTGCACCCTTAGAGTCTACCCATCCTCTCATCATTGAGTTTCTCGATGAATGCCTTAAAATAGAGGCAGACCATCCAGAGCAATGGTCCCTATACTTTGATGGAGCCCAATGTATGAGTGGGGTGGTGCAGGTATTATTTTAATTTCTTCGCATAAACATCTTATACCTCTGTCCTTCAAACTAACATTTGCTTGTACTAATAACACTGCTGAATACGAAGCTCTTATCCTTGGATTACGAGCTACCTTAGCGCTAAAAATTAAAAATCTATTGGTTTTTGATGACTCTCAACTTGTCATAAATCAAATCAATGATGTTTATCAAACCCGAGATGATAAATTGCGTCCATACAAAGCATATGCCTTACAATTATTATCTTTGTTTGATCAAGTTACCTTGGAAGCTATTCCTCGAACTAATAACCGTGCGGCTGACGCTATGGCTGCAGCTGCATCTCTTTTGCCCTTGGAGTTAGATGACGAATATGCTACCATCATTATTCATCGACTCCAAGAACCCGCTTCAAGAAAATCATGCTTAGAACCTTTGGATTTGTTTCTAATCAATGAAACTACTGAACATCGGTACACTGATATATTTAATTTTTTGCAAAATGGGAACTTTCCTGAAGGTTGTAATAGCAACCAGCGCAGGTTGTTACGTATACGAGCAAGTCGCTTCATGATTATTGGTAATACCTTGTATAGGAGATCTCTTGAAGGCATCCTATTGAGATGTTTGAATCTAGCAGAATCTAGATCAGCTTTGAGTGAAACCCACAATGGATCTTGTGGGGGGCATTTTAGTGGTAGCGCCATTGCTAAAAAGCTCCTTAGGATAGGATATTTTTGGCCTACCATGGGGAATGATGCACATAATTATGTGCGTCATTGCGACAAGTGCCAGAAACACGTTGACCTTGTCCATGCGCCTGCACAAGAGTTGTAGGCTATTTCATCTCCTTGGCCCTTTTCAAAATGGGGCTTAGACATCATTGAAAAAATTAACCCTATGTCATCTGATGGGCACAAATTTATCATAACCGCCACTGAGTATTTCACGAAGTGGGTTGAAGCTATGCCATTAGATTATTGTACTGGAACCCAAGTTTCCAAGTTTATTTTTAATCAAATTATTTGTAGGTTCAAAATTCCTGCAAATCTCATCTCAGATAACGGCACTTGTTTTAAAAATAAAGATGTTAAGAAATTATGTCAAAAGTATAAAATTCAACATCGTTGGTCCACTCCCTATTATCCTCAGGGTAATGGCCAAGCAGAAGCATCTAATAAAACATTAATCAAAATCCTTAAAAGACTGGTCACCAATTCTAGCCGAGATTGGCATATTCAATTATATCCTGCTTTGTGGGATTATCGAACTAGCGTTCGTACTCCCACATGCACTTCCCCCTTTGTTTTGGTTTATGGTGCTGAAGTAGTTTTTCCCTTTGAATTAGAATTTCCTTCTTTGGCTCTACTACTTCAAGATACTGAAGTAGGAGATGAATATCATGCTGGCAGACTTAGTCAATTGGAACTCCTAGATGAAAAGCGCATCAATGCTTTGGAGCATCTTCGTGCCTACCAAAACAAGCTTAAACGAGCATACCTCAAGAAAGTTCATCAACGATCCTTTGAGATCGACAACCTTGTCTTAAAAGAAAATCAAAAAAATACTAATGCAACAAAAGACCTTAAAGGTAAATTTGAGCCCAACTGGCTTGGACCATATGTCATCACTGCTAAATTTGGATCAGGCGCATATCGATTAGCTACCTTAGATGGTAAAGATCTTAAAGAACCTATGAAAATTATGCATCTTAAACACTATTATGCATAAATCTGGTCATTTCATCATTGTATATATTGTTATTTTGCATATTGTTTCATTTTAGTCATCCATATAAAAATTTCAAAACAGTAATGGTATTTATTCTTCCCATTTATAAATTAAAATCAAAATATAAAAAACATCAAAATCGTCAAAATCTTCAAAAACATATTTTATTTTCATACCTGTCGTAGAACCCAGTCGTAGTGATGGAGCTCTACCTCTCCCCGCTCCATCCTCAGCCAGCAGACTCGCCTAATGCGAGCTAGCTCCTGCCCATCCTCTGCCCACCCTGGGTGCTCTCGCCATGGCCTCTAGGTGATCTGGTGCGGATGAGGTCATCCTAAAAATTGGCACAGTTAAACCTTAGTAAAAGATTAAAATTCAAATTTTAACCCCGAACCGCTCGTTAAACCGCCTGTTACCCGCTTTCCTCATTTTTCGTGCCATTTTTAGGATTTGTTTTGACCGTTGGATGATATCGTCTAAGATTAGACGAAATCATCCCAGATCTGACGAATTCATCTGGAACAGAACGTCCAGACGATTTCGTCCCAAAACCAAATTTTCATAATTAGCTTCTGTTTCAACAACCTCTCTAACCTGGGCAGAAAGCGTGTCTACGTAGTTAGAGTCTCCCCCATTGGAGATCTCCCAAATTGGGATGATCTCCAACCTCCTAACCTCTCCCTAATCCTATATAAACTAGGATTTTTCTAGTTTATCCCCCTGATTGACTCCCCTGAACCCCCTGAATTTCCACGCACCTTAGAGCATCCTCACACCACTATTTGCATTCTGCATTTCATGTTTTCTTGCAGGAACTTTACTGTTTTTCAGTCGAAGCTAGCTCGGATCGTCGCAAGCGATTCCAGGCGATTTCGGACGATCCTGTCGAGAAGCGCAGATGATCTCGTACGATTGGAGGCGATCCCGACTGTAGTCCAGATTGGGGGCAATCATAGTCCAGAGTTTGCATCTTTTATTTGTTTTCTGCATTTCTTTATACATTATTTTAGTTATTATATTTATGCATCTTGGAGTTCACCTCATTTAGGATAACCGCATGGTAAAGTTAAAATCGATCATTAAATCTACTGCATTTCTCTTATTTGTTATTTGAATTTATTATTTAGGCTTGTTTGTTGTTATTCCTATCATTCTCCTTCGCTTTTGTAGTTGCATCTTTGGTATTTTGTATCTATTCCTGTGATTGCAGGTTTTTGATGAATTCGTCAGATTGACGATGATCTCGTCTGATCTCAGATGATTACGTACGAGTTGAGATGATCTGGACTGCTACAAAACTTAGAATCTTCATCAGACATCCGAAATCAGGTATGTACTATTCTAGTTAGCATATTCTCTGTGTTTAGCATTCATTCCTATTTTCTGTATTCACCTAAATCTGTATTGGCATATAGAATAGTTTAGATTCATCTTGGCCAAACCTAGGAATTGAATGATTAAAGCGCAAAATGAACACATCAAACTTACTATCAACCTAGGTGTGGAAACTGCCACTCAAAAGTTTCTTGGTGAACCCACCATCCGTCAAAAATTCACCCTTATACTCCTCCCCCAAGAGGCGGGACCTTCAAAGGGCCTCTCAATCCGAGGTATTGTCCCATCCTTCTCGCATCCCCCTTCCGGGCATGGATCCTATAGCCTGAAGGTAAGGATGCAAAAAATTTGGAGCGATACATTTTGGTGAACCCGACGTGAAAACTAAAAACCTTTTGAAAACAATCCAAAAAAAAAACAAAACATAAATGCATTTAGAATCAAAGATTGCATATCATATTTAGATGGTAGATTATAATAAAAGACGAGTTGTCACCATTAATGTTGAGAATCAATTAGCAGCTATAGAGATTACTTCTGTACTTAGAGTACCTCAAACAAATAGGGTTCAACCTTTGTGGGACGAACTTGATAGGAGATTGGGTATCATTGGATCTAGGGCAACAGAACTTAGGCAAATTAAGAGGTTTGTCCTAGATAGAATCTTGGATCCTGATCAAGTGACCTTATATCATGAACTTCAGAGAGCTTGCCATAGGTGGTTAGCAGACAAAAGAGCACTTGTGTCTTCAAAATTGTACACCTTTGAGGAATACCTTGAGAATGCAGTTGTAGTACATAAATTTCTATCTCGTATAGAGGATCAAGAGGTCGTTCTTACAGATAGAAAAAGATGGAATAGAGTCCCTAGAGTTATGTTATATCGAGAGTATTGCCATGAAATCTATTTTTACAAGTTCGAATATGAAGTAGATAATATCACCATAGCACACTTTGTCAAGTTCTTGAAAAACAATTTCCAATTTGAAGAGGAGCATTTCATGACTCTCGATGAACTTGATCCTATCAATGACATCTATAAACTATTTATAGAAAACTAAGCTATTCTTTTATTATTGTTATTTCTTGCATTCAGTGTGTTGTTTGTTGTCTTTATAAGCATAAAACAAAAACAAAACAAAAAAACAAAAATCAATAAATAAATAAAAATAAAAACAAAACAAAATCATAACAAAAATCAAAACATTTTCTTTTAAGCATTATAGTAGGTATATAGTTAAAATATATACCTCCCAAATTTGTTGCAAATATATTAATATATATTTGCTAAAATCTAAAGTTAGACATAATGACTAGACTCAGGAATGGAAAACAGACTGAAGTAGAAGAAGATTGGTTAAGAAAACCAGGAAATAACCCAGATGTCCTTCCTGAAGACCCAATTCAGGAAGAAGGAACCTTTGACCAACAAGAAGAAGAATTTGTTGTAGGAAATGAACAAAAAGAAAATGATAGAGAGGAAGGATCCTCATCCCCTAAAATATCTCCGGAAGGAGCTGTTACTTTTGAGAACATGGAACATTTCTGGAAGTTCCTCAATAATAATATGGGCACTCTTAATAGAGCAGTCCATATGGACAAAGATCAAATTAGTGACACTCAAGCAACCCTAGAAGACATATATCACACACGCACTAATCCCTTGTCCTTCGTTGATCAAGAAAGTGATCAAGCTGGACCATCCAATTTGGATATGGCCGCTATAATCCAGAACATGCAACAACAACAGATTACCCACCCACCTAGAGTGCCCGTTACCAAGCCTAGGGTTATTCCCACACAAAAGAAACCTTCATTCACTGCTCTATTTCGCCAAGCTATTGATCAATATACCTCAAATCAACAAAAGCCTAAAACAAAACCAAATACCAATTTCCAACAATCTGGGATACAACATAATGCTACAACAAATCTTCTTCATAATACTCTTCCTACCAACCATTTGCATAACAACAATATAGCATCTAATCCTTATGTCACGCCAACATACGCTCACAAATCCCATACTCATGTACCACCGAACCAATATGGTGGGCAAACTGGTAATCTGGAAGCCATGGTGAAACAGTTAGTCTCCCGCATGGACCAGATAGATCCCTACCGTCCCTCGTACAATTATCGAGAGATGTGTAGTCAGCCTCTAGATCCTATAGTTGTAGCACAACCATATCCCAAACACTTTCCTATGCCTGTCCTACCTATATACAAAGGAACTGAAGATCCCATAGAGCATCTTCGTATGTTTAGGATAGCATGTCATGATATATCACATGATGACTTGTTATTACTAAAAATGTTCCCAAAAAGTTTAGGAGGGATGGCATTGGAGTGGTATTATCAATTACCCACTCATTCTTTGAGAAATTTCGAAGAGACCGCCGAGTCTTTTGTGCATCAATTTAGTGCCTATATTGAAAGGCATGTAACTATTAAAGATTTGTACAACCTAAAACAAGACAAAGATGAGTGTTTTGCTGACTTCTTAGCTCGATGGAGGCAGTTGATAGGAAAATTACACTTTGTGTTACCTTATCGGGAAATGCTTGATATCTTTATCAATAATTTACAAGAACAGTTATCCTATGAGTTATCAACTGCTACCTTGACCACCTTCGATCAAGCTATAGATTTAGCCTGAAGAGTGGAAGATGCTCTTATTAGGAGAGGTCAGCTTAAAAAGAAAGATGATGAGAAAACATCCAGAAATCAATATAAAAATAAACAAGTTGTGGGTGATGGAGTCACTGATAGCAGAAACGTTGCCAATGTTAATACTGCGAAAACAACAGAGAAGTTCATATTGAAACCTCCTGATAAACCACCTCGAGAATTTACTAGGTTAAATCAACCCTTATCAACCATTCTCCCGCAACTATTAGCACGAGGTTTGATTCAGTTACCAAATATCCGGGAACCTGATCCAACTATACCCGGATACAGAGCTGATTTACATTGTGATTTCCATAGAGGACCTGGACACGCTACCAATTCTTGTAAAATATTAAAACATAAAATACAAGACCTGATTGATAACAATGAGATGGAGGTACAAGCCTTTCAACCTAAACAAAATCCTTCCAATAATGCTCAAAAGAACATCCCTCAAAATCAGAATCAGAATGCCAATCAGTCACTGGACATATTTCAACATCCTTTACCAAAGCATGGTAAAGAGGTGGCTAATCAAATTGAGCATCATAATGTTCCCCCTCCTACCCGATATGTAGGAACTATTAGTGGACATTCACCTACTCATGATGTGGAAGTATTTGACACAACTTTATCCATGGTTACGACCAGACCTCTATGTAATATTCGGACCCCTGATCTTAGTGATACCGAATATGAGACTGAAAGTGACATGGAAATCACCTCAAATCAATCGAATAGCTCGAAGATGAATCAGATCCTATTCAACCTATCACAAGTTTTATGGTTCCAGAAGAACCATTTCCTAGAAGAGTCACTACTAGACCATCTTCTCACCAATTACTTTCTAATGAACAAGCCATAAATGCTAGACCAAGACCCATTCATCATCCACAAAATAATATTGTAGGTACCATCGAAGCCGTTACCAGGCAACAGGCTCAAAACTCTCAACAGGATCAAACTTAGAATGATGGATCAGCTCCATTTGTTTTGAAAAATCCCAATAAAGGGAATCATGCGCCTAATGTTCAACCTAAGCCTCCTTATAATATTAATGAACAATTATCAAATACTACAGCTAGAATTTCCCTTTTGGACCTTTTAAGATCTTCTCCTACCCATAGGGATGAATTAATGCTCACATTAAGCCAAATGATGGTACCACAAAATATTCAACCTGAAGCCATGTCCAATACTATCATAACTCGAGAAGTCGATTGTATTGACTTTCGGGATAGAGATATACCACAACATAGTTTACATAAGGATAACCCCTTATATATTACTGCCCTAATTGGGGATGTAGCCGTTAAACGAGTCTTGATTGATAATGGTTCATCTTTAAACATATGCACTTTTGACTTCTACCAAATATTTGGGTTTAGAAGTGATGAAATGAAAAGAACTGATATGATTATAAAAGCCTTCAATGACGAAACACAAGAAACGTGTGGAGTTATTACTATCCCCTTGCAAGTTGGTCCGAGAACCTTGGACACGACCGTGTTTATTGTACATTGCCCTGCATCGTACAATATACTTTTGGGTCGCCCTTGGATCAACGCAATGCGAGTTGTTCCCTCAACTTTACATCAGTGTGTTAAATTCGAATTTAAAAATCAGTTGGTTACCATTCATGGTGATCCTAGACCCTTTGATATGTGTGCTTTGGCAGAACCGGTTGGAGTTCAATTTTGCCCTGCTCTGTCATCCACACATCCTAATTCTCATCAACCGACCAAACGTGTGAAACACACACCCATAACATCATCTACTTTTTCCCCATCAACTACACCTCTACATATAGCTCAACCATCTTCCGAACAAACCACATTAGGACCTCGAAAAGATCATAAAACTACAACCAATGCTTCTTGTTTTACTCCTATAACTTCCATACCTATAGACTCATCCATTGATATCTCTATAGCATCTACATCCACTACAGGCATACTTTCCACATCCGACGATGCAGGAAATGTTCCTTCTACCTCTTATGCTCTTACTGATGAGCTCTTGCCCGATTTATCTAAAATTCTTATATCAAAAAAAACAAACACTGCCATGCAAGATTCCCTTATTTTAAATAAACTCCCACCCTCTCCTCGTACCTTGGGCCTCCCACAGCCTATGGGAAGTATTTACCAAGTCGGGAGTTGTGCTTTTATTTATAAGGGATATGACTGGGGAAGAATACCTAGAAACATCAAGACACATTGTGATGGATATGCTAGATGCTATTTTGCTAATGAGTATATTAAAGCTAAGCCCATAATGCTTAAATTGGGATATAAAGGGAAAGGTTTGGGACCTTTCCAGAATGGTATGAAAGAACCTTTTGAGGTAGAACCGTGGCCTGCCCGATGTGGTGTGGGCCTATTTCCTAGTAAAGGTCAGCCCTTCCCATTCGAGGATGATGACCACCTCATATGTTACCAAGATTATCTGGATAAATGGGATGTCTTGCATTTTAAGCCTCTTACATGTAATATGTTATCCATAGCTTACCCTGAGATGATTTCCGAATCCGACGATGAGTTGGAGGGGGATATCTTTCATGATGTCTCCATTGAGGAATTGTTACATAACGGATTTTATTTCGATGGCTCTATACCTAGTATAGCCCAGCTTGAGGCCACGGCTCCTCAAGACGAATTATCCAAGCTAACCTTGGAAGAATTACAAGAATTAGGCGTTTCACCCGCCCCATCTAATTTTGAGAGAGATCTACATATGGAAGTGGAAAACGTCATAAAAATCAACATTGGAACCAAAGATAACCCTCACATAATCAACATTGGATCAGAATTGAGTCAAGAAAAACAAGATAAATACATTGCATTCCTTAAGCAATATGAAGACGTCTTTGCTTGGACATATGAAGATATGCCAGGATTAGACCCTTCTGTAGTTATGCATCACCTAGTAGTCCATCCGGATGCTAAACCTGTTAAACAAAAACTTAGAAAAATGCATCCTAAAGTGGCCTTACTAGTCAAAGGAGAATTAGAAAAACTCTTAAATGTTATTTTTATACAAGCCATTGATTATGTTGAATGGATCTCGAATGTAGTTCCAGTAACTAAGAAAGAAGCCACTAAAGTTAGGGTTTGCACAGACTTCAGAGATATTAATGTTGCATGCCCTAAAGATGATTTTCCTCTTCCCAACATGGATCAGATCATTGACTTTACTGCTGGGAGTGGAATGATATCCCTAATGGATGGATTTTCTGGTTATAATCAGATCAGGATAGCTCCTGAAGATCAGGCTAAAACAACCTTTATTACCCCTTGGGGAACCTTTTGTTGGAAAGTGATGCCATTCGGTTTAAAGAATGCAGGTGCAACATATCAACGAGCCATGACTTATATCTTTCATGATATGATGCATGATATTCTACATGATTATGTAGATGATATTATAGCTCGTTCCATCAAAGAAGATGATCATTTAGATGACTTGAGAAAAGTATTTGATCGGTTAAGGGAGTATCTTATCCGATTGAATCCAGCTAAATGTATATTCGGAGTTAAGTCCGATAAATTATTAGGGGTTATAGTTTCTTTACGTGGCATTGAAATTGACCCTCTCAAGATCGTGGCTATCACTGATATGCCCGCACCCACAAATATATCAGAATTACGAAGTCTACAAGGTAAGCTTCAAGCTATTCGCCGCTTTATTGATAAGTTGGCAGACAAAACCGGACCTTTTCTTAAGCTTCTTAAGAAAGATGTCTCTTTTCATTGGGACGACGAATGTCAGGAAGCATTCGAACTCCTCAAACAATATCTCCTTAAACCACCGGTGCTTTCACCACCTAGATCTGATCGACCATTTATTTTATACATTTTTGCTTTCGATTTTGCCTTAGGAGCTATGTTAGCTCAACTTGACGATGAGAAGAAAGAACGTGCTAATTATTACATCAGCAGAACCTTAATCAGTTATGAAACTCGCTATACCGTATTAGAGAAGTTATGTCTAGCAGTCATATTTTCTACACAAAAACTACGACATTATATGCTCAGCCAGAAAACGTATGTTATTGCTAAATTCGACCCTTTGCGATATCTCATGAGTCGACCGTACTTATCTGGTCACACAACAAAGTGGGTTCTTGCGCTAAGCGAGTTTGAACTCACGTTTATAGGATAGAAGTCTGTTAAGGGTCAAATCATAGCAGATCAATTAGCTGTTGCACCCTTAGAGTCTACCCATCCCCTCATCATTGAGTTTCTCGATGAATGCCTTAAAATAGAGGTAGACCATCCAGAGCAATGGTCCCTATACTTTGATGGAGCCCGATGTATGAGTGGGGCTGGTGCAGGTATTATTTTAATATCTCCATAGAAACATCTTATACCTCTGTCCTTCAAACTAACATTTGCTTGTACTAATAACATTGTTGAATATGAAGCTCTTATCCTTGGATTACGAGCTGCCTTAGCACTACAAATTAAAAATCTATTGGTTTTTGGTGACTCTCAACTTGTCATAAATCAAATCAATGATGTTTATCAAACCCGAGATGATAAATTGCATCCATACAAAGCATATGTCTTACAATTATTATCTTTGTTTGATCAAGTTACCTTGGAAGCTATTCCTCGAACTAATAACCGTGCGGTTGACGCTATGGCTGCAATTGCATCTCTTTTGCCCTTGGAGTTAGATGATGAATATGCTACCATCATTATTCATCGACTCCAGGAACCCGCTTCAAGCAAATCATGCTTAGAACCTTTGGATGTGTTTCTAATCAACGAAACTACTCCTGAACATTGGTACACTGATATATTTAATTTTCTGCAAAATGGGACCTTTCCTGAAGGTTGTAATAGCAACCAGCGTAGGTTATTACGTAGACGAGCAAGTCACTTCATGATTATTGGTAATACCTTGTATAGGAGATCTTTTGAAGGCATCCTATTGAGATGTTTGAATCTAGCAGAATCTAGATCAGCTTTGAGTGAAGCCCATAATGGATCTTGTGGGGGGCATTTTAGTGGTAGCGCCATTGCTAAAAAGCTCCTTAGGATAGGATATTTTTGGCCTACCATGGAGAATGATGCACATGATTATGTGCGTCATTGCGACAAGTGCCAGAAACACGCTGACCTTGTCCATGCGCCTGCACAAGAGCTGCAGGCTATTTCATCTCCTTGGCCCTTTTCAAAATGGGGCTTAGACATCATTGGAAAAATTAACCCTGTGTCATCTGATGGACACAAATTTATCATAACCGCCACTGAGTATTTCATGAAGTGGGTTGAAGCTATGCCATTAGCTTCTTGTACTGGAACCCAAGTTTCCAAGTTTATTTTTAATCAAATTATTTGTAGGTTCGAAATTCCTGCAAATCTCATCTCAGATAATGGCACTTGTTTTAAAAATAAAGATGTTAAGAAATTATGTCAAAAGTATAAAATTCAACATCGTTGGTCCACTCCCTATTATCCTCGTGGTAATGGCCAAGCAGAAGCATCTAATAAAACATTAATCAAAATCCTTAAAATATTGGTCAACAAATCTGGCCGAGATTGGCATATTCAATTATATCCTGCTTTGTGGGCTTATCGAACTAGCGTTCGTACTCCCACAGGCACTTCCCCCTTTGTTTTGGTCTATGGCACTGAAGCAGTTTTTCCCTTTGAATTAGAAGTTCCTTCTTTGGCTCTGCTACTTCAAGATACTGAAGTAGGAGATGAATATCGTGCTGGCAGACTTAGTCAGCTGGAACTCCTAGATGAAAAGTGCATCAATGCTTTGGAGCATCTTCGTGCCTACCAAAACAAGCTTAAACGAGCATACCTCAAGAAAGTTCATCAACGATCCTTTGAGATCGGTGACCTTGTCTTAAAAGAAAATCAAAAAAATACTAATGCAACTAAAGACCTTAAAGGTAAATTTGAGCCCAACTGGCTTGGACCATATGTCATCACTGCTAAATTTGGATCGGGCGCATATCGATTAGCTACCTTAGATGGTAAAGATCTTAAAGAACCTATGAACATTATGCATCTTAAACGCTATTATGCATAAATCTGGTCATTTCATCATTGTATATATTGTTATTTTGCATATTGTTTCATTTTAGTCATCCATATAAAAATTTCAAAACAGTAATGGTATTTATTCTTTCCATTCATAAATTAAAATCAAAATATAAAAAACATCAAAATCGTCAAAATCTTCAAAAACATATTTTATTTTCATACCTGTCAATTCTTGAAAGTATTGCAGTTATATTTTCAATTATTTTGGATAAATTAGCATTTATTTGGAATCCCGCACTTTCACATTCACATGAATAAATATCTTGATTTTATTTTGTATGATTATTAATCTCTCTTATATCAAAGTCCACAGTTGAATTAAATAAAGTTTTGAGCATAGAGAACTGATCTTGTTATTTACTTGAACCAAATATATCTTTTCACATTAAAATGATTTCATTGCAAATTCAATATGATGCTACATAGTAAAAGTGGTTTCTTGAGCGAAAAGTTTCCCCTGCTATCCTATCATGCACATGGTCTAGAATCTTTGAGAATTGACAAAAGGACAAGCTCACCCCTACCCAGAATAAAAATCCCTTGCTCTACAACTAATCCGAGCAAGTATCCCTAGCATAGGAAGAAAAAGAAAAGTCAAAGAAAATGAGAAAAAGAAAAATATCATTTTTGTACCATCGCAACAATATTTCAGCATTATCTCAAGTTCCAAGCAAAATACAAAAAAAAAAAAAAAAAAAAAAAGAAAAGGCAAAAGCAAAATGCAATAAATCCCTTTCCCTACCCCTTGAAAAGAAAAGAAGGGTGAATGAGCTTGAATCCCTGGAATTCTCAATTATTCGAAAACTGTGAGGTAAGCCCCATAACAGGTGGTTTGTGCCCAACCCGCTTGGCCTTGGGTAATCCCTAGCGTGGTGATATGTCTGTCACATTAGCGACCTTCTTTTGTACAGACCTATGTCGGCTTATGGATTAGCTAGCTCTTGATAACCCGACTTACATAGTAGTCTGGTACAGGTACATGCATATAAATCATGGTCAACGAACATTCATTTGGTTAATTCAAATTACTTGTATCAAATTATCTTGCTCAAAATTGGTGAACGAACAATACAATTGCACACACATTTGTATTTGAGAGATTCTCTATCATTATGATAAATCAAGATCGGCAATGAACTCACATATGCACATGAGGGTTCCTTACAAATCTACATTTGTCTTTGAGATAATTTAAAATATTTCTGCAACTCTTTTGGAATAAATTTTATTCTTATTTCAGAACATCTGTTTAGTATAAAAACAATTACATACATTGTTTTCAAAAAATCCAAAATTCTTTTCAAACAACATATTACAAAATCTAGTAAATAAAGTCAAGTTATATATTATTATTTTCTGTTTATCTCAAAATCAAAAATCAAATCATGCAATAAAACTAAAATATCAATTTCTTCTTTGGATTTCGCGATGATGGTATAAGTCTATACCTATAATTCTATGCCTAGCGCAAACCATTGCTCTAATTTTATTTTCCCATTCATTTTAATTTATAAAAACATATGGCTTACATCATTATGTTACACAATTGTGCTCTCAAAAGAACGCAAATTATTCTATTTCATGTCATTATGTCAACATTCAATTTTTGCAACCATGGTATAATTTCTAAGGAATTGTTCAAAATTTTATCACACTTAGGAATTTATGCCTAGCAAAATCATATTTTAGTATTTCATGCATACTATTTTTATGAAAATCTGAAAACAAATCATCACCATCACAACACAAAGTCTTAAGACAGTCTCTTAAGCATTCTTTTACTTTTAGCAATATTTCTATACTGGGATTAGCTTGACGACCGAGCGAGCGACGACTCCATGAAATGGTCTATAACAACGACAATGTCCTTTGAAATTATTGTTAGAAGTCCCTTTTATTTTTCATCAAATCACACCAAAACAACCAATTGTTTACATCAGATTATTTCATTTAAATTTTACAACATGACATAAAATTATAATATTTCTAAAAAGACATAATCACATGAATCATCAATAATCAATTGCAAAATTCAACATTAAAGCATCATACACAAGTCATATCATCAAAAATACCATATATATATCAACAAATTATGTACATCATATCAAAACTGGACTGGTATGCCACAATCAATAACCTGGCATACTCAATCCTCTCAAAAAATATATATATAAAAAATACAATCTCTGTGCCATGAGCGTCTAGTCTCGAGAAGCTCTCGAGCTCTCAGCCTCGTCTCCTCTCCCACCCTGAGGTGGAGGAGGAGGCCCCATCGGAGTCCCCCTGTGTCGTGGGTCCTCGACATCGATCGTGACGATGTCCTCGATGACCCCATCCTAATCGGCCCCGCAATGTCGGTCGGCAGCTGTAACCTCTGGCTCTCTGGAACCATTTGGTAGTATGCTCCTCGGTAGAATGTAGTCTAAGCCATAGACCATGCCAGCTCCTGCATGCTCGCTCCTCCACCCCGAGCTCTGAGCCATGTAGCCTCATCCTATAATGTCTGCACCTGAGCTTGAAGGCGGGCAACCTCAGCTCGGAGAGCCGCTGTCTCGTTGCTCTCCCCTACCTCGACACCCTTGCCCTTATCGGGTGATGGTGGTCTCTCCCCCTACTGAGAAGGGACTCCCCTCTCCCTCCTCCCTATCTCCTGAGGTCTCTATGGCGCCCGAGCCATCCTCTGGCATCTCTCCTATGGAGACCGTCACTGCTCTCTCTCATCGTGACCTCGAGCTGCCTCAATAGCAGCTTGGCATCGCCTCCCCATCCATTGCACAATAGCGTGCATCGGACCCTATGCCCTCATCATCCGAGGAGGGTGGATGCCTACGTACCGTGCATCATACCCATCTGTAACCCCAACATCATCACCATCCACTAGCTATATGGGGGCATCATCCATGTCCTGACTCTAGAATCGTTGCATGTCTGGAGCCCCGCTCAATGTAGTACTATCTCAAATAGTCTAGGAGTACTCGTAATCCCTAAGAGAAGGGATCCCCTATTGTAGCCTAAACTATCATAGAACCCGATCATAGCAGTGGAGCTCTACCTCTCCCCGCTCCATCCTCAGCCAGCAGACTCGCCTGATGCGAGCCAGCTCCTGCCCATCCTCTGCCCACCCTGGGTGCTCTCGCCATGGCCTCCAGGTGATCTAGTCTAGGATGAGGTCATCTAGCAACCTCCGTGACATCGATAGATCTATCCATCACTGTGACCCCCTCTGTAGCCACTAGTAGAAAACTCGGGGCCTCTCCCGGTCAACCCCTATCCGTGGGAGCCCTACCGGCCTCCGCACCATGATGTGCTCCCAACACCAAACCTGTAGCAATGATGTCAAAACCAGACATCGGCCTCCCTTGTATACGACCCCATGCAGGATCCTATACAAGCGACATAGTACAAAACTACCCCATGAAAACCTGTAACCATGGTCTCTCATGTCATAGACCACATCTGATAGGAGCCATGGTAGTCTGCACTCCACTCTGGTGGCACAAAAATGAAGCCACCTACCACCCCTACCAAAACTTGAGTCAGCCTAGATGCCCCGGGCATCTGCCTTAGAGACTCGATGTTCACTCCGCCCTTCTCCAGGGTGAAGCTCGGGTCTCCGATCAATCTCATCATCGCCTGGCCCTGATTGGCCATAGGCGTCATCAACCGTCCTTGTATGGGGATCCTCATGATCCTCCATACGTCCTCTAGTGTGGGAGTCATCTCCCCTGTCGGTAACCGAAAGCAGGACGACCCCGGATACCACCTCTCTGCTAAGGCTGTCAGTAGCCCCATGTCTGTCGGTACTTGTGGCATCTCTGCCACATGTTGTAAACCGACCTGAGCCAGTCGGTCGTGCTCTGCCTGATCAAGCATGGCTATGTCATCTCGTAGTCCCCCGTATTTCCATTCTCGACTCTTTAGTAATCCCCTCTGCAAAACAAACAATAAAACAACAAAAATTCATTAATCAACCAATCATTAAAATAAAATTAAACACATTTTAAACAAGCTTAATTTCATCAAGTGATGATATCGTCCACCATTGGATGATATCGTCCCAAATTGGGCAAAATCATCCTTTGTAGGATGAAATCATCTTCGATTTCGCAACTTGGGGATCACCCCTTGTTGAACGGGATCGCCCCTAGTTCACCGATTTCGCCCTCCGACGAAATCGACGATCTAGGGATGATTCCAACGAAATCGGGACGATTTCGTCCCGACGTCGTCGACGGCCTAAAAACGGCCGCGATGCCCCAAAAAAATCAAAATTTAAAACAAAAAATTGCACAACTTAAATTCAAACCTAATTTACTAGGATTAGATCCTTACCCGTAGCCCGCGCCGGACCTCTGTCGATCGGTGTGCTGTCTCCACCATTTTTTTTGTCTGTAGAGCTCTAAAAACAATAACAATGAACAGTAACAATGAATTAGGGTTTTACCCTATTTTTCTTAATTTTATTTAAAAACAACAACATTTTTTTAATTTTTGCTTTTTCGCGTTTTTACCTCAAACGTTCGATTTGGGTAAAAACACGGAGGGGGCACCATAGTCAGTAGTCGTACGATTCGACCAAGAATCATCGTCTAAAAAATTGAGTACATTTTTGCTTTCTCGTAAAACGGGAAGAACTCGTCTTTAACGCATTTTCTTCGAAAAATTCGCTAAAGAGGGGGCAAAATGTAGCACCCTAAAATTGGCACAGTTAAACCTTAGTAAAAAGATAAAAATTCAAATTTTAACCCCGAACCGCTCGTTAAACCGCCCGTTACCCGCTTTCCTCGTTTTTCATGCCATTTTTAGGATTTGTTTTGACCGTTGGATGATATCATCTAAGATCAGACGAAATCATCCCAGATCTGACGAATTCATCTGGAACAGAACGTCCAGACGATTTCGTCCCAAAACCAAATTTTCATAATTAGCTTCTGTTTCAATAACCTCTCTAACCTGGGTAGAAAGCGTGTCTGCGCAGTTAGAGTCTCCCCCATTGGAGATCTCCCAAATTGGGATGATCTCCAACCTCCTAACCTCTCCCTAATCCTATATAAACTAGGATTTTTCTAGTTTATCCCCCTGATTGACTCCCCTGAACCCCCCAAAATTTCCACGCACCTCAGAGCATCCTCACACCACTATTTGCATTCTGCATTTCATGTTTTCTTGCAGGAACTTTACTATTTTTCAGTCGAAGCTAGCTCGGATCGTCGCAAGCGATTCCAGGCGATTTCGGACGATCCTGTCGAGAAGCGCAGACGATCTCGTACGATTGGAGGCGATCCCGACTGTAGTCCAGATTGGGGGCAATCAGAGTCCAGAGTTTGCATCTTTTATTTGTTTTCTGCATTTCTTTATACATTATTTTAGTTATTATATTTATGCATCTTGGAGTTCACCTCATTTAGGATAACCGCATGGTAAAGTTAAAATCGATCATTAAATCTACTGCATTTCTCTTATTTGTTATTTGAATTTATTATTTAGGCTTGTTTGTTGTTATTCCTATCATTCTCCTTCGCTTTTGTAGTTGCATCTTTGGTATTTTGTATCTATTCCTGTGATTGCAGGTTTTTGACGAATTCGTCTGACGAATTCGTCAGATTGACGATGATCTCGTCTGATCTCAGATGATTACGTACGAGTTGAGACGATCTGGACTGCTACAAAACTCAGAATCTTCATCAGACATCCGAAATCAGGTATGTACTGTTCTAGTTAGCATATTCTCTGTGTTTAGCATTCATTCTTGTTTTTTGTATTCACCTAAATCTGTATTGGCATATAGAATAGTTTAGATTCATCTTGGCCAAACCTAGGAATTGAATGATTAAAGCGCAAAATGAACACATCAAACTTACTATCAACCTAGGTGTGGAAACTGCCACTCAAAAGTTTCCTGGTGAACCCACCATCCATCGAAAATTCACCCTTATACTCCTCCCCCGAGAGGCGGGACCTTCAAAGGGCCTCTCAGTCCGAGGTATTGTCCCATCCTTCTCGCATCCCCCTTTCGGGCACGGATCCTATAGCCTGAAGGTAAGGATGCAAAAAATTTGGAGCGATACACTTTGTAAGTCGTATTTAAGTTCCTACTCAAAACTTCTGCCATAATAATGAACAAATAAGGATATAAAGAATCTTCTTGTCTAAAGCCTCTCTTGGCTTTAAAATATTCTATCACTAACCCATTGAACAACACTGAATAAGACACTGTAGAGACACAAGATTTGATCCATCTAACCCATTTCTTCCCAAAACCAAACTTATCTAAATTTGCACAAAGAAAATCCCATTTAACACTATCATAGGCTTTACTCATATCAATTTTTAAGATCATAGCTTTCTCTTTTCTTGAAGCTGTTGAATGTATAAGTTCATGAGCTACTATTATCCCGTCTAGAATTTGTCTCCCTTTCACAAATCCTCCTTGCTCTTCTGAAATGATTTTGTCCAGTGGCCTTAATCTATTTGCCATCACTTTGAAAAAAATCTTATAAGCCATATTACATAGGTTTATGGGTCTAAAAGAATCAAATAATTTAGCATCCTTATTTTTTGGAATTAGGGTAATATAAGTTGCATTTATTTTATAAGGAATGTATTGTTTTACCCTAGATTGTTCCACTACCACCAATAAAGAATCCTTCAATATATCTCAATTATGTTGGTAAAAAGCTGTAGAAAGCCCATCTGGACCTGGGGATTTATCCTTATTAAAAGAGAAAAGAGCTAAATGAACTTATTCTAAAGTAATAGGCTCCATCAGTTTCCTTTTGTCTTCATTTTTTATAACTAAAGGAACATCTTGAAGAAGTTTATCATTAAGAACTTCGGTCTCCTCTGAACCTAGAATATTCTGGTAAAATGACTTTGCTTCTTTTCTAATTTCACTATAATATTCAATTCAAACCCCTTCCAATGATTTAATTATACTAATTATAGAATATGATCTATGTACTATAGCCATCCTATGAAAAAAATTGTATTTTTATCTCCTTCTTTTAACCAAGTTTGTCTTGATTTTAATATCCAAAATTTCTCTTCCTTGCTCAAAATATTATGATATTCACTAAGCAACTCCCTTTCCTTTGAGTTTGTATTATTTTCATCACCTTTTTGGAATTTTGAAAGTTTATCTTTTAGTTCTTTCTTCTCAAAAATGTTTCCAAAGGTGTTCTTGTTCCATTCTTTTAATCTAGATGTCATAGCTTTAATTTGTTTTGGAAGAGCATACAACCCACCATTACCTAAATAATTCCATGTTTGAGCTATCATATCAACAAATTGAGGATGATCTTCCCACATCTGCTCATATTTAAAATATGATCTTTTTTTTAATTCACTTACCACCATTTTAACTCTTATTGGCTAGTGATTTGAACCAATCCTTGTTAAGGTATTAATTTTAGCACAATTTCCTTCATTTGAGAGAATGCATCTATCTATTTTTCTGTTATTAGGTTCTGAACTCTCCTATTGTTGGTCTAAGTATAGTTGTCTTCTTCAAACTCAACTTCCCATAGATTGTTATTTTGAATAAAAGTTGAGAAATCTTTCGTACTTTGGGTCAATTTCCTAATTCCCCCAAAAAATTTATTTAGCTTGGTTATGGCATTAAAATCTTCAATGATCATGAATCAGGTTTCTTGGTCTTTACTTCTCATAAAGGCTTCAATCCCACTCCAAACTTTTACTCTACCTAACTGAGTTGTAGGTCCATAACATTGATAAGGATGAAGCGGATATTTGCAAAGTAGCAACTGATTAAAGAGGCTATCCAAGGACTAGTTTTATGAATGGTTACACAAGAGGTTTTAGAAGGATTCCAACAAGTTAGAATTCTCCATGCTGCTCCTTCAAAACCTATAGCATCCCATTCACATCTTGCCCAAACTGCTTTCATAGTTTTTGAAACTTCTTCTTTTGTCATTTTAGTTTCCTGGATACAGAGAGTATCAAGTTTAATACTTAAACATAGGTCCCTAATACACCTATGATTTAAGGGGGTATTAGCACCCCTTATATTCCATGAGATGATAATCATGTCTCATTAGGGGCTTTTGGCCCCTCTTGTGTATTACCAATATTATTTTGTTGTTTGGTAAAAAGAATTTCAACCAACTTAGTTTGTGTTCCTTTCTCTATGTTAGCTCTTGCTTCCCTGGATCTTGGTTGATAATTTGAGGGTTTTTCCTTTTTGCCTTGCCTATATCAGGAGTAGGTTTTATTATTCTATTCCTCAATATTCTTTCACAATTTTGTTTTTCAACATATTTATCCTCTCCTGGCTCTATTGTAGAAGCTTTTGATTTATCTTGCTCATTTTCTAGTATTTCCTTATTAATGGCAGAGGTATTAACTTCTAAAATTGTATTTTCTTTACCAATTATTTTCTCTTGAATGGTGCATGGTACTTCAAGAGAGTCTTTAAAATATGATGAGACACATTCCTTAGGTTCATAGAGAATGTTCTTCCTTAAATTAGGATCATACTAAATAGATGGTTCCTTACTAATATGTTGAAATTGTTGTATTGTGTCCTCTAAGTTTTGATCTACTTTTTCTTCATAGGATAAAGCCTCAAAAGATTGAAATTTCTTCTAGTATCCTTCCTTATTGGTCACTGTTCATTTTCTTTTATTTTTCTAAATCTATTTTTTGGAAGTTGAATACCATCTTTATCCATAACCATTTGTAAATTTCTCTTACGATTTTCTACAAATGATTCCACTAGGCTCTTCTTAGGGCATGATATCTCAATATGCCCCACCTCATGACATCTTCTACATCTAAAAGATATGTTTTCATAATCTATAGTTTGGATCCACATCTTATTTCCATACTTAAGAATGATTGATTCTGGTAAAGCTTTACTTATATCAATCATGACCAATATTCGAGCATAAATAGCCAAAAATCCATCTTTTGTTGTATTTGAAATCTCAAGGAATTCTCCTAGAGTGTTGCCTATTGCCTTGAAGGTATCTATTTCCCAAAATTCAATGGGCAACTCAAACATCCTAACCCAGATTGGTACTAGGGATAAATTTACATTTTTAGGTGAAAAGCCTTCATACCATCGGGTAAGGAAGAGTCATGCTCTTCCCATAAAATAAGAACCCCCTTTTAGGATTCTTTCTCTTTCTTTCCTAGAACAAAAAATGGATAGGAAGAAACCTTAAGAAAGAAATGATAGAATCACTCCTGGAGACTCCCAACTTCTATCAATCCATTTTCTCATTGCTGAAGCCCGTGGTCAATACCCATTAAATTTATCAAAAATCGCCCTATCTTGGAGCGATGATGGTCTCTCTGAGGTGCGCTCACTAACCTCTACAACTAGGGATGATTCTAAGGATTTAACTATAAATCAATCCATATAAAGGAAACTAAAACTCAAAATATAATAAAATTTATTTGAAAGTGCTATAGAAAATTTAATATTTGATAAAACTTTATAAATTTATCATGCACAATTTTTAAGATAAAGAAAGGAAAAAATAACTTATCTAAAAAATTATTTGTCCGGATAGAATGTCTTGCCTCCCTGAAGTCCTAGCCCTTCATTACTCTTCCCATTGTTCGAACCCTAGTTGGCAAATATTTGCAATTTCATTTTTTGCAACTTGAAAAATCATCACTGCCCTTGTTCTAAATGGTTGACTTCATAGGGTCATATCTCCCTTAATATTGCTCATAGTTTTGCATATGACCACTCATTTTAAAGCTATTAAAATTTTGCACACGTTGATCCAAGAATCGGTCGAATCGAATAACTCTTCGCGAAGATATGACTTCTAAAATATGAGACATTTTTTAGGTAAAACCCTAATCCTTTGCACTTTGCAATTTCATTTTTTTGTGACTTGAAAAATTGTCATTGCCCTTGTTCCAAATGGTTGAATTCAAAGGGTTGTATCTCAATCAATATTGCTCAGGGTTTTGCATGTGACCACTCATTTTAAAGCTAAAATTCTACACAAGTTGGTCCAAGAATCAGCTGAATCAATAACTCTTTGTGAAGATATGACTCCTAAAAGATGAGATATTTTTCAAGAAAAACCCTAATCCTTCGTATAACATTAATGTGATTTCATATATACTATTTATTACAATTTTTGTGGTTGCACTTGTGCTTCAAGAAGGAAACTAACAATTGAGATATGGGAAAGCAGGCTATGATAGCGCGATGTTTTGGAAATGTTACTCTACTAAGATGCGATGCATAGATAGTAGAGGTGAAGTTTTGGTATTGTGAAGGTTGTTGTAGGAAAATGTCAAGAAGGATGTTGAATTATAGAATATTTGTAAAGTTTCAAATAAATGAAAATCAATAACTCAAACATTTTATGTAAAATGATGTATTGAGATGAGAATTGAATATGTTTGTAAAATCTCATGCTCTAAAGAAGAAAGTTGTGTTTTGTCAAAAGTTGGAGGTACAACCCCTTGTTCTCCAACATTTTTTATTTTTTATAAGATTAAAAGTTTTAATGTAATACAAGATATGGTATACAACCCTACTTTCTTTTAAATTTAAACCTTAGACCTCTAATTGAGAGTTTTAAAGTTTAATAACATTTAAAAAATAATTTTTTTAAATTTTTTTAAAAAGCTTAACATTTTTTATTCATCTTTTAAGGCGTTTTTATTGTTATTGATTTTGATGATAAGTTTTTTATTTTTCCTATTTTCAAAATTTCAAAAAATTCCATTAATGATTTTACTTTTAGAATGTCCTTATATGCAATCCTAATGTCCTTGTAGGCTTTACATTCCATAATAGAATGTTTTGCAGTCTCCACTACTCCTATTGTGCAAAAGACACATATTTGTTCTAGCGATGCCTCATGAGGAATTGTTCATCTCCCAATTTCACATCTAAGATGGTATGAACTAGATTTTAGTTGGGCTATACGTATTTTTTCCTTATGTTTGGTCTTTACATCTATGTACTTATTTTGGTTGTATTCATATTTTATGTTGAACTTGTTGATATATAACTACTTTTTCTTCCAAAATTTTCAATCCATATGACAAGCCTAATTTTTTCCTCATATATTGTTTGATTTCTTTGTTGGAATATGGGACCTCATAAAATTTAATGCTCCACTTGTTCATCCGTTTGTTGTTTTGTTTCATCAATGTGTCTTTTCTTCTATTCAGTGTTTATTTGATTATTTGTTTTGACAACCTATTATCTTTCATTCTTTATATTTTGTTTAGGTACCCCAATAGCCTTATCATAACTTCTGCTTTTGGTAGAAAAGTCCTTGTTTCAACAGGTAAAATCTCATATGGGACCAATGCTTTAGTTCTGAAATTATTTGTAATTAGTTGCTTTTGATTTCTTTTTACCTGTCTCTATTTAAAATTTGATGTATTACTAGCGCACACCTCACACTCATATAACATGATTGGAGTAATTGATAACCCAAAAAGGGCCTTAATGGTTTTCTAATCCCACAACTCTATTTTTTGCCACTATTTAGCAATGAGTAGAGTGTCCTCCATGTTGTTTGTATTTGTTTCATCCTGTGTATTCCTCAATTAAGTTTGCTTTGAAAATCTAAGCCAAAGTATTTGTATTTTGTTACTACATATAAAGGATTTCTTTCAAATAAAACATATGGTTGTTTTTGCTCTTTTCAAGTAGAGAAAACCATAATTTTGGTCTATGTTTACCTACATATTAACTTATGTTAGTTTTTGATGATATATATTAAAGGAAATGCAACCACAAGATCTAAAATAAGCAAGCAATGTTAACTATATGATAATGGCAATATAATATGCAAAAAAATATATATGAGAAACTTTTGCAATAACTTAGAAAATAGTCATTAATGAAAGCTCATGAAAATAGTACAATGTAATATAATGGAGGTCTTAAACACTCCAAAAATTATTGCATGATCTACATTGTATCTACCTTCTCTTCTCATCACTATGCTTTACTATTCTATATGCTTCTCTCTTGCATTCTCTCTTTTGCTTCACTCTATCAAAGGCCTATATATAGAGAGATGAACCTTGGCCTTTCACCTACCTATGACTCTTCATCTTCATATTCTATGACTCATGTACACGTGGACTACATGCACATTTACATCATTGCATATTTTAACACTTGTGAATTTATTACATTGCATGAAGTAACTACTCAAACCTTAATATAAGACAAACTCCTAATCTAAAGATGTACCCAAGATGGTACATTGGCATATACCAAATAATGTAACATATTCCAACAACTTCTTTACCAATTTTTAAGTGTCTTGCCAATTAAGATGAGGTTGTTGGTTTAGAAAAGAACTTTCACTACAAAATTAGCTAATTATATTCCCTCTTCTCTCATCCTTTCTACCCATTTCTCCAATTTGTCAATGTAAAGACTAAATAAAGTAGGTGACAATGGACAACCTAGTTTCACCCTTATATCACTCTCAAAACACTTTGATAGTCCTAGAGTTCTAAGTTTTGTCACCACCTAATTATAAAGTCTGTGTACAACTTCTTTGTAGTTGGTTGGTATACCAATTTTTTCTATCCTTTTCTATAATTTACCTCTAGGTACTATTGCAAAAGCCTTTTTAAAGTCCACAAATCAACAATATTTTTCTCATTTTTCATTCCATATTCTCTCTATTAAGTGCCTTAAATTTATGCAACAATCTATTGTTGAGTACTTTGGTCTAAACTCTTCTTGTCTAATTACTCTCTTTCCTTGATATTTTGCCCATTGATTGATTTTGCTTTCTACTATGATGCCAAACAATTTTACAAAAAGAGAATTAATCATGATGGTGTGGTAATTTTTGGTGTCTCAATTTTCATGTGAAGGTATGACTAGGTTGGTTACCCATTCCAATGCAAAGCGTCCTTTAATGATGCCATTAAAAACATTTTGAATGTGTGGTGCTAAGATGCCAACCCCAAATTTGAGATGTTCAGCTTGCAAACCATCTATATTTCGAGCCTTACCTATTGCTATTTTCTTAATGCCCTCCTTCATATCTTTTAGAGAAAAAATTTCCTCAATTGTGTCAATTCTAAGAGGGGTATCTTTTTTTGGGTTGTCTCATATAATTTTTTAACATATTGCAACCATTGTTCGCTTGCGATATTGTTTTTTTGTGTGTCATTTGCTTTGTTGTCACTCTTTCAAAAATTGTCTTGGACTATGCTTTGCAAGATATATCAACTCTTTTTGCCTTACTTTTATGTATTATTTTTTTTTTTGTCTTTACAAGCTACTTATATATTTTACTATTTGTTTTCTCTTTGCCTAGTTCTTTCAAGGTTTTTATTGCTTTGCATTCTTCATCGTACCATAGATTTATAGGGAAACTTTCATGTTTTCTTTTCTTGGGTTTTAACTTTTTGCATGATTATAAGACTTCTATGATTATATCCATTTGTTTCTGCTACAAAAGTATAAGTTTGAAAATATTTGTCCTTTTTTTTCCTCTGCATAATTTGCTTGAATGATGTTTTAGAAGTTTTTTTATTTTTCGTTGTTATATAGATATTTCCTTGTTTTTCCTTCAATTACTTGAAGATGTTGTTTTTGCCCACTTTCTTGCATTTGGATTTTTATGTACATTGGATTGTGGTCAGATTTTAGCTTCATGGAAACAACTTCATTTTCTAGATATTTTATCCTTAAAACAAAGTTTAATGAGTAGATAACATAATTAACTACATTGTGTCCATTATGTGTTTGATAAATATATTTTTCAAATTTTTACATGTATATACCATTGCAGATGATTAATCCCTCTATGCTACATAGTTAAAGAAGTTTTTATCCATAATAAGTGATAGGTCCGTGATTGTCATATAAGGACCTTAACCAATGGTGATCCACTTCATCTTCCAACTATAACCTATTATAATCTATGCCTTCATTGATATTTAAAGAGATTGCAAGTCTATTTGTTGTCCAAATCACCTACTAAAACCACATTTTCAATATTTTCTGATATCTTTTGCAATGCCATATATAACAAGTTGCAATGCTAATCAATTTGTCATTATTTATACCAATGGAGCCATGGTTCAATAGTTGAAACACATGGTTGACATAGCTCACACCAAGATTCAAATCCCAATGGCATCAAATAGGCTATATAACTTGATGTGACTAAATTGATCTAAAAAGGCAAGGGAAATACTTTCAAAAACCTAGTTGAAAAACAATTTGTCATTATCTTTGATTTTAATCCATATATATTGTTTATTTGGTTTCTCTTTCTCAACTTGTATGAGTTTACTATAACTCTTTTATTAGTATTATTACTTCTCCATATTCTTTTTATTTTATTTTTTATTTTTATTTTTGGTAAAATTAAGGGAAGAGGGTTTTGAAAACGTTTTATAACCGAAAGAAGACAACAACTCAAAACAGTGCACTTCAACACTTAAACAGAAGAGTACAGAAACTGTACTACAACACTAACCAAAACAAAACAATAATTGCATAAACCGGCACCACAAACCATAGGATCCAAAGGGTCGGGAGATCCGAGAAGACCTGTGAGAGAGCCAAGGTAGTTCTACAACACATCATCTAACTCCGATATAATCCCACCAAACATTTGAGCCGCATCCCAATGGTCCCCAATAGATAACCACTTCCCAAGGTAGGCAGACAAACCAAGACAAAAACATATTCTTGATTCTCGCTCCCCATTTTCAAAATAATTCCCTCTCCTCATTTTCGAAATTATTCCCACTTCTCATATTCGAAATAATTCCCGCTCCTCATTTTCGAAATAATTCCCACTTCTCATATTCGAAATAATTCTCGCTTCTTTTTTTTTAAATTAATTGGGTATTTAAAAATACCTTCATTAATGACCTTCATTAATGAATTAAATGGGGTATTAAAAATACCTTCATTAAGGACCAATAATTAATAAATTGATTGAGTATTTAAAAATACCTTCATTAATGAATTAAATGGGGTATTTAAAATACCTTCATTAATGAATTATATGGGGTATTTAAAATACCTTCATTAATAACTCATAATTAATAAATTGATTGGGTATTTAAAAATACCTTCATTAATGAATTAAATGGGGTATTTAAAAATACCTTCATTAATGACCATTGATTAATAAATTGACTGGGTATTTTAAAAATACCTTCATAAATGAATAAATTTGGTATATAAAATATTGTTCCCGTCTAGTAATACAAGTAAGGAAAAGACAAGCTACATAACTGGCAAAGAGATACAGCTGTCCCACCTCTTTAAAAACTGCACCAAATCTTCTAACCAAGCGAACTACCACCACCCAAGACCAATTAACCAACATCAAAATGAGCACAGTTGATGAGGTCCTGTGGAAAGTCCCTTTGCCATACCCTATATCCATGAAGATTCACTCCAATATTTGCCATCACGTCAACAACAACATTTCCTTCCCTGAGCGGGTGACAAATTTGAACATCTTCCAACTCCCGATACAAATTTACTCCTTCTAACTAACATGGCTCGCTCCAATAAGCATATTAATAATGTTGCGGGAATTGCCCTCAATAACAACTTTCTTAAAATTGAATTCGTTAAGCAAGGCAATCTCGAGGTAAGTGGCCCTCGCCTTTGCCATCTACAAAGAATTCACACCCAAAGAATCAGCATATGCCAACAAAAGATTTCCATAATGGTCCCGGATAATGCCACCCGAGCCTACCTTCCCCGTTATTCCCTTTGCTGCCCCATCAAAATTTAATTTCACCCACCCGACAGGGGGGCACACTATTTAATAGAGTTTCTTATGTTAGGCGTCGACGGTGGTCGATCTGTATTTCCAAAGCCCAAAAATTGTTCCAACCTAATTTTGCACTGCTTCGATGCCTCCAACAAGTCCATAGACACCACGACGCTTTCCATATTCTCCACTGTTTTACCAATAATCCAATTACTCAATAAGATCATAGCCACCGTCTTCTCCCTAAATATCTTTGCATTTCTTGCTTTCCAAACTTCCCACATTGCGTGGGGGAGCAAGTACCACCAAAAACACCTGAGGCGAGGAGAATGAAAGGGCGAAGACCATTGAAGGATACAATCATAAACTATTTTTGGGAAGACCCACTCCACACCCAAACATTTGAGAATAGAAAGAATTATCTCCTTAAAAATACAACAATTGAGCAACAGATGAGAGGTCGACTCCCAATCAGATTCGCAAAGATAACACCGATTGGCCATATGCCAACCCCTTTTGAGAAGATTCTCTACAGTTAAAATTCGGTTTTGAGTAGCCAACCAACAAAATATTTTTACCCTGGGGGAAAGATGCTTAAGCCAAAGCAACTTGAATGGGAAATGCGACCCCTCCATATTTAAGCAATTATAGGCCGATTTGACCATATATCTTCCTGAACTCTCCAACCGCCAGATCAACCGGTCTTCAACATTTGCTTGGCGAATAACGCAAAGACGCAATTCCTCCCCAAGGCTCTCCCAAACCTGTCTATCACCGCCATCTCTTACATAAACTGGCATCGTAGCCCAAGCAATTCTATCCCCTCTGTCTTCAAGGAAATCAACCACATAGGTCAAACCCATTTCTCTGGAATTAGTAGCCAATCCCTGAAATCACACTTCTTTCGCCAACGAACGATCTCGAAGCCAAGCATCTTCCTAGAAGAGGGCCTTCCTACCGTTCTTGATTACCCACCTGCAATGATTTTTAAGCAGATCCCTAGTCTTAACCAGACTATTCCAAAAAGCCGAACCACTTGAGAGTAAATCTTTAGAAAGAAAGGAGCTAAATCTGTACTTGGCTTTTAATATGGATCCCCACAATTTATAGGAGTCAGATGCCAACTTCCACCCAATTTTGGCAATCAAAGCTTATTCATTCTAACTGCACTTTTTAAGTTCAACCCTCCATTGAATTTTTTTCTAAAAACCGCCTCCCAAGAAACAAGATGGAATCTTCCTTTCAACTTTGACCCTGTCCATAAGAAAGCTTTACAAACACTATCAATTTTTGATGTTATTTTAAGAGGCACATGAAACATTAACATAAAGTAAATAGGAATGCTCTGTAAAGTACTCTGCACCAAAACCACCTTATCTGCTTGGCTCAACAATGCTCCATTCCACGCAGCAAGTTTTCGTTGAATTCTCTCAACCAACGAAGACCACAACTCAGATTTTGCTCTCTCCACAAACAAAAGCAAACCAAGATATAAATAAGGGAAAGAAGCAGTAGGACAGTTCAAAACTTTCGCAATCTCTCTCTGGACTGCAACCATTTTATACTAATATTATTTTTATATCTTTCATAATTTCATCAGTTAAAATCTCGCATCCATAATGTTCATGTATTTAAAAAATAACTAAAAACCAATTGTAGATGCTTATTCCAACCATCGTAAGAGATCCCAAAATCGCACAGTGAACTATTATTATTTTAATATTAACAACAAAAAGGGAATAGTCACCATTCAACAAAGAATAACTACTCTTTAATAATGTCCCAAGGGATGGGATAGTGCAACGACCCAAGGTTTGGGTCTTCTTCGAAAGGTCCAAGGTCCAAACCACAACATATGTGTGAGATTGTATTAAATTCCCTATTGATAAGATCAACTCTCCCCTTATGAGAGGTCATGATGTGTGTTCAAACCGCGACGTGTGTATGAGAATGTGTAAAATTTCCTACTAATAAGTTCAACTCCCCCCCTTATGAGAGGTCATGGTAGGATGGGGATGCCCAACCTTGAGTGTAGGTCATAGGGGTATATCACACTAAACCCCTACAACCAATGCTTAGGGTTGGGCATTCTCATCCCACCATGAAAATTGAGCTTATTAACAGGGACCAAACACACATACACACCCTCACACATTTATCGACGTCGCGATAGCTTGAACCTTAGACCTATCGAAAAAGAGCCAAAACCTGAAGCGTTGCGTTGTCCCCGACATTATTTTCCATTTTTTACTACTACATTTTATACTAATATTTTTATTCCAACAAGCATAAGAGGCCCCCAAAATTGCACAATGAACTATTATTATTATTTCAATATATATAGATATATTTGATTCCAGAAAAATCCCTATGACCTAAACATAACGCTGAGCATTCCCCTCCCAGCTATGACCACTCGTAATCTTGTAAGGAACCATGACCCCTAGTAACCTCGTAAGAGTAAGAAGCTGACCAGTCCTCTCCCAACCATGACCACTCGTAACCTCACAAGGAGCCATGACCCCTTGTAACCTCGTAAGGGTAATAACTACTTTGTTTATCGATAGGAAATTAACACACAACCACAAAATAGTTGTAAGCTTACTGAAGTGGTGAGGGGCTTTGGTTTAAAGTTCAAACCCTACTCAATATGAGAGATTATGAGAGATTAAGACCCCTTATAAAAATCCGTGTAAACTCATTGAAAATAACACACAACCACACACGCAATTTGAACTCTAGACCTTTGAAATAAGTCACAGGAAAGGGAAGAACTACATCACAGTAGTAGAGATTACAGTAAGAGTGAATGGTTAATGCAAGTTATTCAAGAAGCTCTAAACAAATGCAAGAGAGCTAAACCTAAAATGAAAGAAAGGAATAGCTTCCCAACCAACCCATGGTTCGATGAAGATTGCAAAAAAATACGAAGATTACTAAAGGAACCAACGGGTAAAACAAGAGCAAACAAAAAAGCATATGAGAAACTGGTAAGGGCAAAAAAGAAGAAGAATACACTAGAACAAGGAGCAAATAATTGATTTATTTAGGGAAACATGAACCAAAGAAATTTTGGAAGGAACTAAGCGTGAAAAGGATGCAAACTGAAAATAACATAACAGTTAATCAGTGGTTGGAGTATTCAAAACAACTGTATCAGCGTAGTAACCAGCAGGAGACACCCCCTACTATCATTGTCAAGAAAGAAATTTTCACAATTGAAGACATTATTCAAGGGATAAAAAATTTAGCAACTGGTAAAGCCCGTGACATAGACAATCTTCAAGCAGAGCATATAAAATGGGGGGTAGATATCTTGGCACCGCAAATCAAAGAAATTTTCAATGAGGTCATACAAAATGGCTTCCCTACCGAGTGGACAACTAGCTTGACCATTCCTTTGTTTAAAAGTGGAGATGTAAATAATCCCTCAAACTATCGAACTATCATGAACAACCCTCTCTTTGCAAAGTTGTTTGGGAGTATGATAGCATAGGATCAGCATATGGGCAGAAGAAAAGGGAAAGAGAGCAAAGGGGCAAGCAGGTTTTAGGCCCAAGCACTCAACTATTGATCACTATATCACGCTCAGACACATAGTGGAAAAAATATGGGACAAAAAAGAGGAGGCTTTTTGTTTGTTTTGTAGACTTCAAAAAGGCATTTGACACGGTGCCAAGGAAAAAATTATGGAGCGAGAATGGAAGAGCTAGAGGTTCCAATTCACTACAGGGGCGATAGTTCACGAGACTATATGAGCATATAAAGGCTAGAATCAGAACACAGGAAGGGTTATCTAAATGTTTTGGTAGTGACATAGGTGTCAAACAAGGTTGCCCTCTATCTCCGACCTTATTTGGGTTGTACATTGACAAGTTAGAAGAATGGATAAATAAATTTGGGGGAGAGGGTGTGCATTTAGCCAAATATGTGGTAAAACTCCTCATGTATATAGATGATGTAATTCTTGTGGCAGCCAAAGATCTAGAAGATCACCTTCAAGCTCTATAACTCTTTTGTAAAGAAGTTGGGATGTAGGTGAACACGAGCAAAACAAAAATTATGATTTTTTCAACAAAAAAGAAGAAGCAACAACTCAAATTTCGGTTTGCAGGAGAACCGCTTGATGTAGTAGTAGAATACAAATACCTGGGCATAAACTTTCATGACAAACTTAATTGGAATACATGTAGGATGAAAAGAACTCAAAGTGGCTGGAGAGCACTATATGCACTTCAAAACAGGTGTAGGAATGCCGAGTTGTGGGTTTGGAAGACCACCAAGGTCTTATTTGGCCTACTTGTTACACCGGTTCTATTGTATGGTTGCGAGGTGTGGGCTAGTGGCACAACAAATGCAAAATGGAGGCAAATAGAAATGATTCAAAAATATCTAATCACAAACTTTCTCAAAATTAAGGCCACAACCCCTTATGAAATTATTCTAGTTGAAACTGAAATGTTCCCTTTAGAAGCAATTGCTATGACCAAGTCTGTTATGTTACTTGAAAAAAGCAGAAAACGTGACAAATGATAGATGGCCTAGAGCAGCTAGGGACGAAGAGTTGCATAGGCGAAAGAATACGTGGATGAAACAAAATCAGAAATGGATGAAACGTTGGGAAATCAACATAAATGAATGCCCAAATGCCAACAAAGACATAAAAAATTATGTGAATGAAAAGTTCAGAAGTGGAATGTGGAAAAATGCAAGTAAGAAAAGACAATATTATATTGCAAATTTTAACCCAACGTATGACCACAAGGAAAAAATGTATATAGGCGCTGAAATCAAGTGGAAGGAAAAAATACTCATTGCTCAGATAAGGACTAGCTCTCATAGGCTTAGATGTGAAACAGGGGAGATGGACAACGCCCAAAGAACAATGGGAAGAAAGGATATGTACTCTATGCAGCACGGGAGCAGTAGAGATAGAGGAACACTTCATCTATAAATGCCCGAGTTTTTCGGATATCCGTGACAAATACAAAGAAACACTTGGGAACGAGTTTATTACAGATTTATTTGAAGAAAGTAAAATAAAAAAAGTTGGAGAATTGCTAACACAAATAAGTAGGAGAAGGAACAACCTTCTCAAAGATATTAAAGATCATATGATATGATTTGAGTAATTGTCCTTCCATATTTGAGGTCCCATAGACCATATTTGGGTCTTGCGAGACGTAATTAAAATCTTTCATTTCATTTCAAGAATAACCAAACTCCAACCTGTTGTGCTGTCCCTTAAACTATTATTATTTCAATATTAACAACTGAAAAATATTATCTTCCATCAACAAAGAATAACTACTCTTTAATTTTTTTTTAATAATTTTTTAATTTTTTATTAAGATTTTCTAAACAATACATTATATTGTTTTGGTTGCCTGTGGACTCCTATAATCCTTAACACCTAGTTAAGGAACCAACCCTCCTAATAATTGTACTGGACAACCTACTGGTACACTTGACAGCTGCTAACTGCCTTCATTAACCTATAATCCTTAACCCGTAGTTAAGAACCAACCCTCCTCCTAACTATTGTACTGGACAACCTACTAGTATACTTGACAGCTAGCAACTGCCTTCATTAAAATGTTAAGGTGAAGCACTCGTGGTACAGGCTCTGAACTCGGAGATTTGGGTTTGGAAAATCGTTCATCAAATTCATCGTCGGAGTCGGTCCGCGTCATTTGAGGCACATCCTCGTCACACGCTGAGCCGTCCCTATCGTATTTCTTTCATTCATTTTAGTCTGCAGTGTCACGCGATCGATTCTTTATGAGAAGAAGAAATTAGAGTGTGTGCAAACCCTGAAATTGGGAGATGGAAGAGAAAGAGAAAGTGTGCATCAACGACGTGCTGACGGACGATGAGCTGCGGGCGATTTTGGCGAAGTTGGAGGAGGTGAGCGAGAGCGAAAAGGACAAGGACAATTACGGGTTGGTGTGCAAGCGATGGCTGCGAGTGCAGAGCACGGGGAGGCGGAGGTTGCGTGCGCGGGCAGGGCCGCTGATGTTGCAGCGCATGGCCGCCCGTTTCACGCGCCTCCTCGATTTGGATTTCTCCCAGTCTGTCTCGAGATCTTTCTTCCCAGGTGTCTCCGATAAAGACCTGGAAATCATTGGTACCAAATTCCAGTGCCTGCAGAGTCTTAATCTCCGTGAATGTAAAGGTAGGTGGCTAAGTAAATACCTCGCTTTGGCTTTTTGTTACTTTTTGGTTGGTAATTTTAGTTTATTTAAAGAGAAGTGAATTAGATTATGAGATGAATTATATATATTTTTGGGATTTGTCTCAACAAATGTCTTTTTCACTTCCGACAAGCCAAAGGCGACACAATGTCTTTGAATCGAGGCATTTCATGACTTTTAAAGTTGAGTTTCATTTACGGAGAATTGCATTGGGCTTTTATCCATGAAATTTAAGGTTCTTTGTCTAATCCTAATTAATGGAAAGGTTAAAAAATTAACAATTACATTGTGCGCATAGGTGATTCCAGGCATTTTATGCCTTTCTTTCTAAGAGAAGATTTGATTGAGAATTTTGTGTGGATCTTAGATCTGTATTTGAAGTTTAAGGTGAAAGTATGCTGTCTCAATTACCTGCAATGCAAATGTAAAAAACTGCAAAACTTTATGTAACAGAAGATTTGGTTGATGGTTTTACAAAATTTCCTTTTAAGGTTTAATTTTATTTTACGAGAAGTATATAAGGATTTGCTTACGAAATTTAAGACCCTTTTGCCGCTTATATTATGATGGAAGATATAAGGAGAGCTTTTGTATACAAAAACTTGAATTTGGTTTAATTAGATTACATTAAAAATTATTCTTAAAATTTAAGAAAAAAATTGTTTTTTAACGGAAGATTTGATGAATATCTTTAGGCTATGTATTGCAATTTTGATTCAAGATTTGTTTAGGGGATGAGAAGGTGAAATTAATATCTCTCTATCTATGTATATAGGCAGCATAAATTTTCAAGGAAGATTACCAGATAATAGGGGGCTACTAAAAGGAACAATCTCATTTTCATTTATGTATAATATTAAATTTAATTTTAAAATTATGAAGTTTATCTTCCTCTTCCCTGTATATAGAATCTAGATAGAAAGGAAGAAAGATAGACGTGTGTATTTGCCTCTATCACATATCCCATACCCTGATTTTCAAAATGTCACTCCTATTTCTATATCCATACCCATACTCACGGCTTCTAGTCACTATATTTCTTTAATATAATCAAAATCTTGTACTGCCCAATATGTCCACGGCGCCAAGTCAAATATTAGACTATTAGAGGTTTTACATTATTTTTTAATGCTTAGAAATTGTGGATACAAACAAATAAAAAATGAAAACATGTAATATTATGCATTTAGCAATATCAAGAAAATGCTTGGTCAAATGGGCATTAAGAAAAGATTAGAGGAGGTTCAAAATGATTAAGAAGACAATATATATAGTGAATATTTCAAGATGAGCTAAAGTTTGTAAGTTTTACAAGGGCATATGATATGCTTATACTGGCAGCTCTTAGGAGAAAGTTACGCTTGAAATCTGACCATTGTAATGCCTAAGGGATCTAGTGCCGCCAGGCATATAGACCAAACTAGTTAGATGATGTCATACTACTATGTAATTTTCAGATACATACCATTCTATTATAAAGTTTACAAATCTATGAACTTTATTCTGATTTGTTTGCTTGGATTTTGGGGTGTGTTTTGGTTATCTTAATATGTATCAAATTCCAACAGTTCTTTGACATGAGTAAATAGTTATGAATAATTGGAAATTTTTTAGGTTTTATTTTAATCTTACAGCATTATATAGCTTTGTTATACAAGAAACAAATTGCAAGCTACATTTCTTTTTTGAAGTGGTTATATGGGTTTGATGTCTGCGTTATAGTGGTATTTCAACAAACCATATTGTCATGGGCCACCTTATCATGAAGTGTCCATCACAATGCAGGGATTTGAAATCGGGTTGTACTCATATGATTGCATCCCATTTGCTGTAGTTCTTCAATGCCTTCGACCATTGTAATATATAGATAAACTTATTTAATAATCTAGGGTCATACAAAGTTTTATTTTTACGTTATAGCATTATAGTTTTATTAAAGAACTTACATGTTACAATGTACCTATTGCATTTATTATTTAATAATCTAGGGTGTGAGTATTTCGAGGTGAATAAAATTGGATTTTAGCCTTAGAAGAAAGCAATGTATCTATTCACCAGGTCTCGCTTAACTCACCCTTCCATTGTTACGAAAGTAAAAACGAGAACTTATAAGCTAAAAATTCACCTAAAAGTTTGGATTTCTCATAATGAAGTTCTCTCTACAGCACACGTCCACAATGCAAATGTGAATGTTTTGATCTTCTTGTTAATTGTTTGCATTGCCCCCTTGTTTATGGTCCATTACTCCATTCTTGAACTTATGGTGATATGAACTTCCGCAAAATTAGAAGAGTAAAATGCATTAGCTGAAATGTAAAATCGAGAGAACTCAGACAAAAAAATAAATTATAGAAGATAGCCGCTGAAAACTGAGGATTTATACTCTATTGGTATTTGTCAAATAGATGTACCAGGATATAGATGTGCTTGCTGAATAAGGCAACAAGGCACATTCAAAAGATACTAATTAGAAAGTTATAATTAGAAGAATGCTCATGTACAAACTAGAAAGAGGCTAAGTTACATGGATAGAAATATACTACAAAGCAGAAGAACATCTTAAAACACAAACATAGAAAATAAAGCATTTTAATCTCATTATTTTCTCCCTGCTCATTGGAAGTGCTCCTAACTTCTACAATAGGTGATGAAACTTTGCTACAAGAGCCGACTTGGAGAGCCAGTTGGCCTGTGTTGGCAAAAGGCCTTTGCAGTCCACCAAGTAAGCTGTGGTTTACTTCTGGCGGTGTATGCAAATCTGAACATCGAACAAAGTATCATTCACCAAGGGTTGCTGAAAATAGGAATTGGATCTTTAGGATGAGTGACAGAATTGACCTCCTCCAAGTGACATGGCTGTGAGACCTATGCTTGTACAAGTAAATCGAAAAATGGTCACTAACATAGAAAAACTCGGGTACTCGAAGTCCATCATAAAGTGCCTTGAATGTGGTTTTTGGATGCTGAAAAATATCTTGAACTTTGATGTGAAGCTTTGCCATGTTCAATATAAAAGCTCCTTTTGTTTATGAGACGAATGTGGAGTTGGAAGAGGTACTGGAATAGGGGTCAATGGTTAAAGGCCACCACAGTCTGGATGTCTTCCCTACTTGAGAACTACATCAGTGGATACTGAGAAGCGTTTGTCTCAAGGATGAACAGTTTTTATAGATTAGGAGGATCAAGTACAGGAGCAATGCAACAAGCATTCTCTCAGAAAATACAAGAATAAGAAATTTGCGTAAATTGACTTTTTGTTGCTGTTATTGATCATTCAGCTCTTGGGTCAGAAACTGAATCAAATTGGAGTTTCGGTCTGTAGCTGGTGGAACTAGCCATCACAGTTTAGTTTTTTTTTCCTCAAATTATTGGGTGGGGGGAAGATAATAAGAAAAAGAAAATGTACTAAAATAAAAACCAGAAAAAACAAAGACTCCTAAAAAACAGTAATTTGTAGGAAATAAATGGAAAAAAATGTCCTCTACTTAGCTGATTCACTTTTTCAGTGGGAAAGAAACAACTATTGTTACGATAGGTACCAAATCTGGAGCAACAAACTGAACAGCTGTTCAAAATGACATACTGAAATGCATGTGGGATTTTTTATTTCAAGGAAATAAGACCAGCCAAAAAGAGAATGCTAGTTTGTATGGGAAAAAAAGAGAAGGGAGAAAGACAGCAGTCTGGGGCAGCAAATGCAGAAGTAGCAAATTGAATATCAGGGCAGGGTGTTGCAACCAATCTCAACTTGAGGCTGAGAAAAATCATACTCATCAAGGATGGATTCCAAGTGAGCAAGTATGTATTTTGAGACCTTAACGAGGCTCTGATACCAAATGATACAAACCTGCACTAAAACCATAACAACGGAATACACAAACTGGAATGTAAAATACAGAGAACTCAGACAAAGGAGCAAGTGAAAGAAGAAAGCTGCCAAAAACTGATGATTTACATTCTCTATGGGAATGTATTAAGTAGATGTACAAGGATATAGATGTGCTTGCTGGATAAGGCAACAAAGCACATGCAAAAGATACTAATTAGAAAGTTCTAATTACAAAGATGCTAATTTACATGGATGGAAAGCTGCTATGAAGCAGAAACATATTCTAACATACAAATATAGAAAATAAAGCATCCTTAACTCATCATCTGGACTTGCATAGTGACTTCTCTATGGAATGCCTGTGTACTACCCTCCTGCTTTTCTCTGACAAAGTGATATTTCTACGCTTTATAGTAATTCCTTGGTTTTCGTTAATTATCTTTTTCATCTTCAAAGCTTAAAAAACATACCTGGAGAGATGAAAATACATTGCACTGACTTCTTTGAGCTTAGCCTTCGTATTTGGGGGTATCTATTTTGTTAAAATTAGTTGGGAATTACATCCGGTCCCATCCCTTAATCTCCTGCCATTGGATATTGGTTGCAGCTAGAAAATAACTACTATGGCTGGCATAAAAGGCAATCACTCAACTAATGTACTCAGTTCACTGTTGGATTTTTTATTTTTTACACCTTTGCCTCATTATTTATTTTAAATTTGCCCCACCTAGAGTTGCACACTTATGCCAACCAAAATTCATTAGTGCTATCTGCCCATTTAATGGATGTGAAGTGAGCTATTAGACTATTAAATGTATTATGACATTTATTATGGCTCAAAAATTTTGTACGCAAACAAACAGTAAAGGAAAACATGTATTGGATAATGCATTTAACATGACGAAGAAAACCTGTGTAGTTAAAGAGAAGCTTAGAAGAGGAAGTGATGAAGGAGACCACATTGATTGCGAAAGATTTTAGGGTGACCTGAAATTTGCATTTTTTGAAATTAAAGGTGAAGAAATTGTCGAGGGCATTTGATTTGCAACTGTTTGGAGACAGCTATGCATGAATGTTAACCACTGCCCTGCCTAAGGGATTTAACACCACCAAACATGCAGAGTAGATAGTGGTTAAATCATGCCATACAGGTATGTGATATAATGGGTCAGCTAAATACCATTCTTCTATATGTTTTACAAATCCATGATAATTATACCTATTAGTTTGCTTGTATATTGCGGGTGTTTTAGTTGCTTATCTTGATATGCATCATACTCCAAATATTTTATTGACATAACTAATCATCTAACAAAAAGGTGTAGATTAATAGGTTTTAATTTGATATTATTGTGTTATATAGTCTTATTAAAGAACAAACAATTTACAATGGACCTGTTGCAACCACTTTAAATAAAGTTATTTAGTTACCGAGGGTATGAGTACCCTGAGGTGAATAAAACTGGATTTCAGCCATACAAGTAAGCATTAATATACACCAGATTTGGCTTAACTGGCTAGTCTTATGTAAGTAAATGTGATAACGTATAAGCTCTGAATTCATCTAGAAGCTTGGATTTCTCTCATTGAAGTTCTCTCTGCAGTTCAAGTCCACCATGCAAAAGCGAGGCTTTAGATTTTTTTGTTCGTTCTTTGCACTATCACCTTGTTTATAGCTTCATCACTCTGTTCATGAAACTTCTGAATTTCCATAGTGATTCCTGCTAAATCTTGCTTTCTTTTTTCTGGCGGGTCTATTATTGCCCTCCACTCTCTCACCTTACTCTGACAAAATTTATATTTCTATGCTCTTTCTGTAGTAATTCCTTGTTTCTTTCTTTTATCTTCAAAAAACATACCTTGAGATACTGAAATGCATTGCATGTACTTCTTTTAGCTTAACTGTCAATTCTGAGGCGTATTCATTTTGGTAAAATCATCTAGGAATTTCATTCAGCCTCCTTTTAATTTCATGCCACAACGAAGGCTGGCTGCAGTTAGAACATAACTGTGATTGATGGCTTGTAATGCCAATCACTTCACCAATTAACTAAGTTCGCTGCTGGTTTTTCTTTTTTCTCTGTAGTTTGCCTTACATTGATGGAGGTTTTCATCTCCTCATTTGCAGGAATATACTTGCCTATATCTTGAAATGTTGTGTCTAGCAATTTTGGGCAAACTGATTTTTAAAAAATTTAACACAACCACAATCTCCAAAACTATGCTTCATTTGTTAGTGGGCCCTCAAATCTTTGTAATTTATATGATTTATCTAGGTTTTAAAAAGCTGAAAGCTTTTAAAATCTCTTCAAATCAAAATGCTAATTAACTAATATCTTGAGTCTGTGAAATGGATGGACTGCATTATCACGCTGTCATGGTGAAAGGATATCAACTTGTTGGTTCAGTCATCGGTGTTATGTCAATCACTATCATGATTCATGTACATCAACAATCATATGTAATTTCAGTAATCCCTTAGGATTCCCGATTTGTGATTCTTTGGGCTTAGTATTCCCATAAACCTTGAGATTTATGTAACTGCTCTCTAGCAGATGAATACCCAACATGCTTTTTATCTCCATCTAGTCAAAAACACTTCAACTGAAATGTGATGTGGTGCAACAGCCCCAATTGGGTAGACAAAGTGCTTTCTAGTTGCTGCGGAATTGAAGACAAGATTGCTGCCTCAGGAGGGCCCAATGGGGACACCTTTGGATCCTCTTTTAGAGAGACATAGTTCTTTTGCAGATTTGTTGAAGGAAAAATCTCCAGCAGAGACTGAAGAAGCACAAAAAAACTGCGTTAAAAATGCTTTTTACGGCTGCTTGAAAAAGATCAACATCTCAAAGAGTCAATGGATGTTTGCTACAATCAGAATCAAAGGCCAAATATTGTCATTGAGCAAAAGATGGTAGAAGAAATAGTCTTATATAGAGCCAATCATGATCTGATCTGTAAATTCATGGGTATTCACCCTACCTTGAATTTTTTGCATTCCTGGGTTTGGCAAAATTGGGAGCCTCTTGGTGAGTATTCTTTGTGGTTTATTAGTAATGGATATTTTATTGTTAGTTAGTCCTCACTTGTCGATAGAAATAGGGCTTTCGAATCGGAAAACATAAATCATGGTCCGACAGGATTATTTGTTCAGCCCTGTAGAGTGGGATTTGATCCCCAAATTGAACCCACTGCTGTCCCGGTTTGGATCTGTTTGTATGCACTTCCAATGGGGTTTTGGAGTGAGCAGGTATTGGAAATCATCGGTAATTCCCTTGGAAGATATTTGGGTGTTTCTAGAGACACAATGGAAGGAAACACAACAACTTTTGCTATATTATGCGTGGAAATGGTTCTTAGCCAGCCTTTGTCGGCAGAGGTTGAACTCGAACTTGCAAGCACATCTTGGATTCAAGGCGTTGCCCTTCAGGTGTAAAGTTTGCCACAAATACGGGCATTTGGCTTGATCTTTGCCCAAACTATATGAACACAAAAATGGAGGCTCCTCTAGGAATGTCAAATCTTCCTAAGGAGGATAAGTCAACAATCAATAAAGAAACAACCAACATTTCTCAGGGTGGAGAAGCATAGGGAGATGGTTTTGAATAGCCCAAAAGAAGGAGAAGGCAAAAGAAAAAAGTTGGCAAAGAGCAAACCCAACTCAAACCCTCAAATAGGTATGAGATCTTCAAGACACTAGTGGACCAGGAAGAAGAACAATTCATGGAAGGAGTGGATGGAAATAATGAAAACAATTGTTGGAATTTTGAAATAACTTGATATTATTCAATTGAAAGGACCTTGCTTAAATAGCAAGTGCTTACAATCTGATCCATTGGATCATAACTAACTGAGCTAATCTTAGCCATTCAAACTTATCCTAGTAACAACTTAGGATATGATATATTATTCTAACACCCCCCTTAAGTGGTACTAGGATATACTAACACCCCCCTTAAGTGATACTAGGAGGTAGTGAAAAACAACAAAACCAAACAAGTGGCATATCCACAAGTATGAGTCCCGACAACAAGGCCTGATAAGGTACTCATGTACAATATATGCATAAGAAAACTTTGTTGAAATATGATGAAAAAACTGCAAGGGAGAAAACCATTGCCATAATAGAAGAAGAAGAAGAAGAAGAAGAAGGAAGATGTGCAAGGAGGATGGAGAGGAAGATGTCCTCTTCAACCCCCCTAGAACAATTCATTGAAGGAGTGGATGGAAATAATGAAAACAATTGTTGGAATTTTGAAATAACTTGATATTATTCAATTGAAAGGACCTTGCTTAAATAGCAAGTGCTTACAATCTGATCCATTGGATCATAACTAATTGAGCTAATCTTAGCCATTCAAACTTATCCTAGTAACAACTTAGGATATGATATATTATTCTTAGAACCCCCCCTTAAGTGGTACTAGGATATACTAACACCCCCTTTGGTCTGGTTCTCCTGTGGTCTGGGTTCCCCCCTTAAGTGATACTAGGAGGTAGTGAAAAACAACAAAACCAAACAAGTGGCATATCCACAAGTATGAGTCTCGACAACAAGGCCTGATAAGGTACTCATGTACAATATATGCATAAGAAAACTCTGTTGAAAGATGATGAAAAAACCGCAAGGGAGAAAATCATTGCCATGATAGAAGAAGAAGAAGAAGAAGAAGTAAGATGTGCAAGGAGGATGGAGAGGAAGATGTCCTCTTCAACCCCCTAGGACAACTTCCATCAAGAAGCCTGCAAAGGATCCATATGATGTCTCAAAAAGTAGAGAAGCCTTGTCGCTGAATTGAATGAAACCATACTCCCAGACTGGTGCTTGTGACACAGATCAAGGTTGTGAACCATGAAAAAAGGTCACTAAAGAAAATCCCTTGAAACCAAAGTGTCTCACAAAAGGAGAGTGTGAAGATAGTGTGGAAAAATAACCACAAAAATCGCAAGGGTAGTCCAAAATGACTCCACAAGCATAAGTATGTGGTTTCCACCTATATGAACACAATGGGTTGATAACAAGGTCCAAAAACTTTTGGACAAACAACAAGACAAGGGAATAATAATGAAGGGCACCAATAGCTGTCAAATGTGTCCTTATGGTGACCTCCTCATCCTAATGCATGGGTAACCAGCCACTGCAACCGCTAGGTGATATAGAGGAGATGACTAGATACTAGGATCACTTTAACAAATGTCTTGGGAGTGTCAGGTTCAACCGAGAATGCACTCCATGATACAATAATATTTGAGGCTAAAAAGGACAATTGAAATAGCCTCAAAAAGGAAATTGGACACAGCTAATGTGTTTGTCTCGGAAAAACCTTTCCGACGACTCTAAATACCCCTATGATTGAGTATCAATTTTGCCTTCATCTGTAGGAAAAACAACAACCTTCTTCTTCCCTCTCAATGGAATCTTTTGGAATATCCCTTTAAAAAATATACCCCTTTTTCAATAAAACAGTTCATATTGGCCCATCCCTTCTTTAAAACATTATAGTTATTGGGATAAAAAAATTGATTACCCTTCTTTTTTAAAAAGGTTAAATGGACCATAAAAAAAATACCTCCATTATTTTTAAATGAAAAATGCATTTCATTGTGGTTTTGAAAGAAAAACCACAGTTTTGGTCCCCACGACGGCTGTGATGAAAGATTGACAGAAAACACCCGCCGAAGAAAGAAAACCACCAAGAAAATTTTATTTTTGACGCCTATTGCTGGAATTCGTCCGTCTGGAATATTCCGGTGGGCAAAAAAAATATATAATTTTTCTAAGGTCCAAGAAAGGACCACCTCCCCGCCGCCCGATCGTCCTCCTGCTTGAGCTTCTTCAACATCGAACATAAATAGGTAACGGAACGATCTCTCTTGCCTGTTCACATTTCTCTGGCTGAATTTCCTTCACAACGAGCTGTGTCACCTAGCGGCCTCCTTTTTCCACATGCTTTTATTATTCTGAGAGAGGTAGGACCCCTTGAAATTTTCGATGTAGTTGATCTCCACCTCCTTTGTTCAGGCATCCACATTGGTGAGCTACATGGCGGCAAGGCCGTCCTCCGAACCCGACGATGGCAGAGAGTGGTCCGTCATCGACTGCTATCCAAACCCTTAGGGCACCAGGCGTCGATTATGAAAGTGGTAGATGTCATACTCCCAGGGGGGTCCATGGGAAACACCATCTCAGCATTACATGGCTCATAGGACCTCTGTGCCACCAAAACATAATTGTCCGCCAGCATACGAATTAGATTCACAGCGTTCTCACAGCGCAGTCAGTCCTCGAACTTCTTCGTCCTGCTCAGCCTTGGGTCAGTAGTTCTAGCTTCCACACCAGTACCGATAGGCCCATTCTTCTGCAATTTGTCTTTCAAAAGATTCAACATTAGCACCAGGAGAAACACGAATATCAAAACTTGCTTCAGCCTCAGATGGTTGAAGATCCATGACAAAACCCCGTGGGAGTTGGAGTCCCTGCTTTGAGAAAAATCGGATTGACAGAAATGACCTCTCCCTCAGCCGCCAATCCAGCCTTGACAAGATCAAACTGGGCAGCCCTGAAACGAGTGATACTCTCCATGCTCTTCAACAAGTTCTCCATTGCACTGTTGTCATAGAGCTTTGAGCCATGTCCAGGGGCACCCACAGTTTTAACGACAAATTACCAGGGAGATTTCTTCACATAGAGAACCCTGTAAATCACTTCATCGCCACGACCCGTGCAAGGAGAGCCCACAGTGCCTTGCAGCTTCGTGCGCCAAGCGAAAAAAAGGAAACCCGAACATATGAATCTTGGGTTCAAAATTTGTTGCTTGATGTCACATAAAAAAAACAATCGCCTTATTCTCCTTCACTTCAGTTTGTGCAGTGCTGGCTGGCAGAAGTCGGGCAGCTAACTGTTGGTGGCTGTAAATATTACTTCGCTGTTGCCATTATCCCACGAATTGAGGGCGATTGGAAAATTGCGGTGGCTTGAAACAACTTTGGGTGTAAATTTCGATCTGCCTCCTCTCTTGACGCAGGCGCTACTTCAGCCGCTGATCGGGGTGCTATTTTCTGTGCTCTCACCTCTTCCCTTCCGCCTACACAGCTTCAATGAAAGTCTTCACGTTTTTTGTTAAAAGTGCTACAGCGACAATGAATTTGATGCGGATCTACCGCCCATAAAGTGCTGTTAATGGCGGAAAAATCTTCTCCATTTCAGCAACACATAGAGGGCCCCGATTTGCTCAAATAAAAAAGCTAGAAGAAAAAGTTCATGCTGCCCGAGATGATATCGGCCTGTCACGATTGCTCGAAAGAGAAAACCGCCATTTCTTCAGGTCATTCACCGCGAAGCCCTTGGATTCATCGGCGTCTTCCACTGCGGCAGATCTTTGAGGACGGTACCCGTCATCGTTGCGTTCGTGTTGCCAAGTTGTGTATATCGTTGCCCTTGTCTAAACTAGCGTCCCCCACGGCGCAAGCGCCGAGATCAGTCCCAAATATGAACCGGTTGGGCCCGATTTTTGTCTAATGCAACTTGTAGAACAGTTCCGGAGCTTCCTTAGCATTCCCATACTGTGCATACCCGAAAATAAGAGCGGTCCAGGTGCCCACATTGCCCATATAATTCCTCTTGCGAGGGATTTTATTTTTTAAAAAAACCATGCAAATCCCTTGTCAGAAAAAGATCGGGAATAGATAACACACTTTAACAACAAAAATAAAAAATGTCCACCATCGCCATTACTGCGATCGAAATATAAAATTGCAGATATCAACAAGGTAGAAATAAATGGCCAAAAAACCATAGCCTTCTAAGACGATTTCATGGAGAGGCCTTCTACTACAAATCGCAGACTGCCGTGGATAAGTTTTTTGCAGAAAAAAATAATCTGAAACTTCTGCAGATCTTGGACATATATAATTTTAGCGAACTTCTTCTTCAAAACACAGGATTCGACCACAAAGCCTGGAAATTGCTATGCAAACAGATCTAGCACGGAGCACCAAATGAAGCATACACAAACATCCCGACAACAAACTACAAACCCTAAAAAACTAAAAAATTACCTCCCCAAAACTTTTTTTTTTTTAACCATTTGGTTTCTGATTCATCAGAAGATGGAGAGCATACTCCTTCGGTGAAAAAAATATGATGGGGAGGGAAAAAATGAAAAAGAGGGGGGGATTTCCATGAGGGAAATCCCCCCATGAGGAAAAGCTCCTCAGGCTCATAGGGCAGGGAAAGCCTGCTCTGATACCATGTTGGAATTATGAAATAACTTGATATTATTCAATTGAAAGGACCTTGCTTAAATAGCAAGTGCTTACAATCTGATCCATTGGATCATAACTAACTGAGCTAATCTCAGCCATTCAAACTTATCCTAGTAACAACTTAGGATATGATATATTATTCTAACAACAATAACAACCATGTTCAAGCCCCTCTTTCACCTCCTCCTATCCTAGAGCAAGTAATAGAGTGCAATGAGTTACCACAATCAGAGATTGCAAGGGCATTGATAGTGCATAACCAAGAGGAGCCGATAATTAAGGATGTCATCATGGGTATAGCAAAAAAGAATAGAGAAAAGCCAACTCTAGGGATAACTCAGGTGGAAAAGAGATCAAAGAATATCAGCTCTCAAGGAGTGGGTAGAAAATCAAATAAGGAATTGATAGCAGTTCAAGGAAACAAACTGATCACTGGGGATTGGTGAGGCCAATAGACTCTTATTGGTCTCAAGGTAACCAATGATTATACAATCATGGAATGTTAGGGGTTTAAATAGTAGAAACCATCAATTTGTTGTTCGAAGACTCGTTGAAAAAAGTAAAACAATTTTTTTGCTTATCTAGGAGACAACATGTCATTGGATCTTATGTGTAAAATAGTAAATAGACTTTGGAAGGGCGTTGGTCATATGGAAGTGGATGCTTAAGGGGCCTCAGGGGGGATAGTAACCTTTTGGAACTCTCTTGAATGGACGATAATAGAACATATAGCTTGGAGGGGTGTGTCCTCATCACATTCTAGGAACAATGTGACAGTTGAACAGGTTTTAATCATAAATTTTTATGGTTTTAATCATAAATTTTTATGGGACACAAAACCTAGATGGTCAGAATCGTCAATGGAAAGCAGTGCATAATATGAGAGTCTCGAGGAACGAGTTAGACTGGATTGTTGTTGGGGATTTTAATGCTAAATTATAATCTAGAGATCAGGAAGGGGGAACCCCAATTTTGGATCCAAGGGATTGACTTATGATTTCCCAAGTCCATGCATTACACTTGGTGGATATTAAATGTCCTGGAATCAACTATACTTGGACTAATAAGAGGAGGGACAACTTGGAGGAGGATGTAATGACTGTTATAGAGGAGTCCAGAGGTAGTAAAAGAATGCTTAAAGCATTAAATCATACATTCATTGCCTTAATTCCAAAAGGGGAGGAGGGTGTTCATATTTCAAATTATAGACCTATTGCCTTATGCAATGTCATATATAAAATAATCACAAAGGTAATGGTTGAGCGGCTAAAACCTCTTCTACATAGCATTATCTCCTCGGAGCAAGGGGGTTTTGTAGAGGGCAGGCAGATCTTGGATGGTGTGGTTCTAGCTTAGGAGGCAATCCACTCAATGTAAAAATTTGGCAATAGGGGAATGTTCATAAAATTGGATATGTCAAAGGCTTATGATAGGGTGGAGTGGAGCTTCTTGTCAAGGATGATGGTAGCCTTCGATTTCTCTTAGGATTGGATAGAATGGGTCATGAGTTGTGTTTCTACTCCGACATACTCAGTGTTAATCAAAGGCCTTTCCTCACAACAGTTTGGAGCTACTCGAGGCCTTCGTCAAGGAGATACTTGTTCCCCTTATATTTTTCTCATATTGGCTAAAGGCTTGGGTAGACTCATCTTGAGGAGAAGACAACAATGTTTGCTAACAAGTATCAAGGTGGGTGAGGAAGTTTTGACTCACTTATAGTTTGTGGATGACATAGGATTGGTGGGAGTGGCGAACTTCAGGGAAGCAAGAATGATTATCTTTCTAAGGGCATTCAAAAACCCTTGTCTCACCTCTGGATCATCATGGGGAGCCACTCTCCCAGGCCTAGGCTCATACCACTTTGGGTTTACTGCATATGTTGCCATATGAAGGGGGGTGTTCATCCTATCCCACCTCCTCTGTATAATAGGCTTAATGTAGGCCTCATAGAATAATAGGGATGGATCTCTAGCAGAAATGATTTTTTTAATCTCCCCCAACATGCTGTCAAAAGTCTCAAAGATCTCTTCTAAACTAGAAGCATTTGTGTCAGCATATCTGATGACTGCAACAATTGGGGCAACAAAAGACACAATATACCTACAAGAAATCAAAAACAAAATTTAGAAACTTAGACTATATGTCACATTGTCATATGAGCAAATTTATTTGAAACAAAAAATGAAATTGAAAAATCATAAATGACATTTCTTACTTGGCTTGAGTCCACCAACTATCATCCAATGTTTAGTCTAATTTTTTTCCCCTCCTCTGTCCTTGATTCCGGCCACCTCTTCCACTCCGTGCATACTACCATGGATTGTAGAGCATCTTGCACCTCAATCTTCCTCTCCAATAAAATGAAGTAGGTGGCGTATCTAGTGTCGCCTGGTTTGATGAACTTCTTTGAGAAGGACTGAAAGAGGGCTAAAGAAGTGTGATGATTTTAAATGAACATTTGTATATCTCTGGCTTGTGCAACCATAGCCTTCACCCAATCTATCCTCCCAATGTCCTTCAATGCATTGTTCAATGCATGAACACAACATGGGGTCCAAAATATATGTCTATATTCCTGTTCTATCATTTTCCCTGCTCGCTGGCAAACAAGGGCTGCATCTGTAACTACTTGTAGTGTACAACAAAAATTGTCTCATTTAACAACCATTTAGAATCTAGATTTATAATTTTAAAGATTTTGATTTTCATAAGAAAAACTTAAAAGTTAAAATGGAAATTGTCGACTTGATTACTTGTACAACATTGGAGGCTCCAACCTCCTCAATAGCCTCCTTCAATTGAAGGAACCTGGAACTCAACATCCTTTTTTTTCCCCGTGCAATCAATGGCTTTAAGAAAATAGGGACCTGCTTTATATGTGACAATGATATTGATGAGTGGACGTTGGCGAATGTCAGTCCACCCATCCATGATGATAGAACATCCATGAGTCAATCATGTGTTCCTCATCTGCTCCATAACCACACTGCATTTGGAATAGTGTTTGTCCAAAAGAGAGGTACGCAGCCTAGTTTCTCTAGGTGGTAGATATGAAGTCCCTGCCTTGGCTATTTGTCTTACTGCGTCCTTGAAATAAGGAGAGCGTGCAATATGGAAAGGAAGCCCATGTGCAAAAAATAATTTTGCTATAGCATCATTTGCTTCTTCTCTTGCTTGCACATTAAACATCTCATTTACTGTTCCCTTTTTCTTTGAGTGCAGTGGTGGCATACTAGATGTTTGGGTTGATTCTTGTGGTTGTTCTGAGGAGGCCCCAAAGTCCCCTCTAAATGATTGGCTAGCTGTAGGTAAAGACAAGCCACAATTTTTAAATCTAGACTCTTGCACAATCTTATGGACTTCATTAACTTGTGCCTGGGTCATTTTTTGGCAAGCCCTAACCCTTGTTCCTGCCTTATCCATGAGATGAGACTCAACCCTAGTATAGCTGCCCTTAAATGTAGTTTTGCAAAAATTACACAGCCATGTTCTTGAGCCCCCAAATTGTTTTTTGCCTTGGTCACAGTTGGTTACAAATTGCAGTGGAGGTTTTTTGATATTAAATGGACCCCTGGCATATTCTTTTAATAACGAAGATGGACAGTCAAAACTGGGTTGAGAAGCAGTGCTGTCCCCTTTGGAAGTTTGGGGTTGGATGGTAGAGGATGAATCCCTAACAACAACATTAATGTTTATATTTTGATTTTCAGTTTGGTTTCCCTCCTCTAAATTAATCTCAAATGAACCTGATGCAATGCTGGCCATGTTTTATGTTGAAATAAAAATATAAAATTTGAAAACAGCTTGGAAGAGGTAAATTTTTTTTTGAAAACCTAGTGCTATTGCTGCCTGCTAGTGCTGTTGTTATCTTTGCTGTTGCTGCCTGCTAGTGCTGTTGCTATCCCTGCCCTTGTTGTCTGCTATTGCTGCCTCCTTTTGTTGTTGCTTGTTGTTGCTATGCTGCCCTTGCTGCCTACTGTTGCTGCCTCCTTTTGCTCTCCCAACTCTCTTTTTCTTCTTCACTCTTGAAACTTGAAAGATGAGTAAGTTTGTTTTGACTTTTTCTTTTTATTTTCACTTTATATAGAGTTTCTTTTAGGTTTAGGGTTTTTTTTTTTTTTTGGGGGGGGGGGTGAGACTTTAAATGGGTCCCACCCCTTAACCTTTTTTTTTTATTTATTATTTTTTTTCTATTTCCCCTTTGGGTGAGGACGCCCAGCCATGGGGGACGGCTGGGGATGCCCCAAAACAGGGGACGTCCCCCCAAGGACGGGAGGCCATAGGCCTCAGCCGTCCCTCAAAAAGGGGGACGGGGGGAAACGTCCCTAATGCCGTCCCCCCGTGCTGGGGGACGCGGGATATGGGGGGATGTGTCCCCATGGAACACTGGTTGCTACCCAATGCTCTTGCCTTTGTTCCACCATGAACTGACTCAAGGTGTTCATTGCAAAACATATATCTGGTCGAGTGTTGACCAAATACATCAAGGATCCTATCACTTGCTCGTACAACGTAGGGTTCACCAATCTCGAAGTCGTCACCTTCTTCGGATTAGTGATCATGGGTGTGGCCATAGGTTTGCAGTCCTCCATCTCGAAACCTCTTTAGGATCTCAATCGCATACTTACCTCGCCCAAGGAATATCTCCCCTAGTCTCTCGCCAAACCTCCAAACCCAAGAAGTAATGCATCATGTCGATGTCCTTCATCTCAAACTCAACTGCCATATCTGCTTTGCACCCTGTAGTGAGCTTCTCTGCACCTGTAAGAAACAAGTCATCTACATATAGCACCAAAATTAGTAGATCAATCCCAACAAATATGTAATATAGATTAGGATCTGCATCACTTTTGGTGAAGCCCACACTTTGCAAGAATCAATCTATCCTAGAATAACATGCTCTCGGTGCCTGGTTGAGTCCTTGTAAGGCTTTCTTCAGCCTACAAACATGGGACTCCTTCCCATTTACCTCAAAGCCTTGAGGTTGCTCTATGTACACTTCTTCCTCAATGATCCCATAGGAGTTGCGCCACACCGTAAGAGGAGTCTGTCCAATGCCCATGTTGGCCAACTTGTCAGCAAGCCGATTGGCTTCGCGGTACACATGGGTAGCTGCCACCTGGTATTGCTGACTGATGATTTCCCTGCTTTCCAGAATAAGAGTTCTGATGTTCCAAGGGGGATTCTTGTTTGAATTGATGTAGCTTATAATGTTGAGGGAATCCCCTTCAATGTGGAGGTTGTTCCGGGAGTCCTTAATAAGGTTCAAACTCCGCCACAACGTCCATGCCTCTGCAACGTTGTTAGTTTGGTGGTCAAGGTTTTCAGCAAATGCAAGACTAATATCGCCTTTGTGGTTCTTGAGAACTCCGCTTGCTCCTGCCAGACCGGGATTACCTTTGGAGGCACTGTCAAAATTGAGCTTCAACCAACCATTTGTAGGGGGATTCCAATGGGCTTTCCTCCTGGGGTGGGGGATGGGATGGGATGGGACGGGAATGGGGATGTTGAGGGAGAGAAGAATCTCAACTTCAACTTTGCAGAGCGGGGAATTAGACCACGGGAGGAGCTGGGAATTCTCGACAGCGTAGGCAATAGCTTTGACGGCTATGGAGACAACGTCGTCTGAGGTGGTAGAGAAGATTCTGCGGTTACGCTCTAACCAAATTTGCCACAAAAGGTGGTGAAGGCAAATCTTCCAAAGAAAGGTGACCTTGGGATTTTTGAAAGGGGCAGGCCATTGGATAAAGAGGTCCAAAAGGGATTTGGGGCGGGCCCACTGAATCTGGAAAATAGAAAGCATGTGGCTTAGCCCTTATTTGATAAAATTGCAATCCACTAAAAGGTGGTTAACCGATTCCCCGTTAGAAAGGCACAAGCAACACCTGTTAGGGACCGGGATTCCTCTCTTCATGAGATTGTCGGTGGTGAGGACTTTATTTTGGATAGCGGTCCACGAAAAGAAACTTATCTTCAGGATTAGGCGTTTGAACCACACCAACCTAAAGGGAATATTTGGAGTTTGGGGTTTTAGCAGGAGGGAATAGGCTGACTTAACTGAGAAGTTCCCACTGTCGGTCCCTGTCTAGACCGGGAAGTCTGGGGTGGCAATGGTGGGAATGATGGTGGTTCTCAGAAGCCGAGATAAAGAATTTCCTGCTCTGGCTAGGTGATCATTTCCATTACCGGTGGGGAGAGCTTTCCAGTTGCCTTGGTTATCCATGTAGTCCTTAACCTTGTGTCCCCATCTTGGTTCAAGAACCGGTCTTAGGGTGGAGATTTTTGGGATTGCTGCAAGAGGTTTGTCTTTCAGCCACATGTCATCCCAAAAATTGATCGTTGTGCCCCTTCCTAGCTGCCATCGGATGCCTCTGCTGATAAGAGATTTGGCTTGGATTAGGCCCGCCAAAAGGCAGATCCATTGGCAGGGACGTTGTCATCCAACAGGGACAAGTGTTGGAGATATTTGCTCTGGACGATGGATACCCAGTCTGCCTTATAGTTGGAGAAGAGCTTCCACGCCTGCTTGGCAAGAAGAGCAAGGTTCATGTTGATTGATCTTCTTAGCCCAAGGCCTCCTTGGGATTTTAGCTGGCACACTCTGTCCCAGCTAACAAGGTGAATTTTTTTTTTTGCCTCCGGGCCTGACCACAGGAAGTTCTTCTGGATCTGTTCGATCTTGGAGTGAACGGAAGCAGGAGCCTTAAAGACTGACATGAAATAGACCGGGATGCTCTGAAGGACGACCGTCGTAAGGGTTGCCTTAGCTTCTTGAGAGAGGAGAGCGCCCTTCCACCCTGCGAGCTTGCGCTTGATTCTGTCGATGACATTATCCCACATGGATTATTTCGGGCTCTTGGTGAACAGAGGGAGATCCAGGTAGGAGGTGGGGAGATCAGCTATGTTGCATTGGAGGATGCGAGCGATCTTCCGTTGTCTGCTGCCGGGGGTGTTGAGAAAGAAACATTTGCTTTTGAGATAATTGATTTCTTGCCCAACTGCTAAGGCGTAGGTATCCAAAATAGCCTTTATGGATTTGGCTTGAAGAACAAAAGCAAAGGTAGCGATAATAGTATCATCCACAAATTGCTAGTGGGACAGGGGAGGGGAAGTAGATGATGCTTTAATCCCAGACACACACTCGGAGGCACAGGCATTTTTGAAAGCTCTGCCCAGGGACTCAGCAAGGATGATGAAGAGGAAAGGGGATAGGGGATCTCCCTGTCTAATGCCTCTGTGGCTCGGAAAATACCCTGCAGCAGATCCATTAACTAGAACGGAAAACCAGGGTGATGTGATGCAGCCCTTGATGAGATCAATCCAGTTATTATGAAACCCGAACTTGGACAACACTTTTAAGAGAAAATCCTTGTCAACCCTGTCGAAAGCTTTGCTGATGTCTAACTTCAGGAACATGGCCGCCTTTTTGTTGCACTGGGTAGAATGGAGGGTTTCATGAAGCGATATAATGCTATTTGTGATGGATCTGCCTTCCACTGAACTGCCTTGGCAGGGATCTATGCTGACAAGAAGGATTTTTTTCAGCTTGAGAGCTAGGGATTTGGTTAGAATCTTGTAGATGATGTTGCATAAGCTTATTGGCCCAAAATCTGTCATAGATCTGCACTGAGGGGTTTTGGGGATCAAGGCAATGAAAGTGGAATTGGTTCCTTTCGGGATAACTTTAGTGCATTGGAGCTCGGTGATAGCATTACAAATATCTTCCCCCACAATATCCCAAGAGGTTTGAAAAAACCGAGGGGGGAACCCATTTGGCCCAGGGGTCGTGTTAGCTTTCATGGAGAACAGGGTAGCCTTGATTTCTTTCTCGGATAAGGGTTGAATCAGAGAAGAATCCATCTCGAGGGTGACCAGGTGGGGGATATTCTGCAGAAGGGCTTCTGGGGATTCCCAATGAATGGGGGGACATTCCCATCATGTTGCTGGAATAAGAGGACTCTTCATCTCTGATCTTGAAGATATCTCGAGATACTGACCCATCCAAAAGGGTAAGCTCTCTGATTTTGTTTGAAATTCTGTTGCGTAGGGTGGAAGCATGGAAGAAACTGGTGTTAGCATCACCATCCTTAAGCCAGAGGGCTCGGGATTTTTGGCGCCAGTAAGTTTCTTCTTTGGCCAAAATGTTATGGTACTCAGATAAGAGCTGTCTCTCCTCTTCCCTTAATTGTGGAGTCCATTGATCGTGCTGGGTCTGTTGTTCCAGGGATTTAAGTTTGCACAGAGTCCGCTCTTTGTTCTCGAAGATGTTCCCAAACACTTCCTTGTTCCAGGTTTTGAGCTTTCCTTGACTGATTTAAGCTTTTGAGATATCTGAGCTGTTGTAGATCCCGAGCAAGGGAGACCCTCAACCATTCAGAAAATCTTTGCTTTAGATCAGGGTGTTGGATCCACATGTTTTCGAATCTGAAGGGAGTTTTGAAGGATGGGGCCTTGTTAGATTCAAGGAGGAGAGGGGAATGGTCAAACCCAGTTTTGGGGAGGGAGGTGAGAGAGGTATCTCCAAAGATTGGAATAGCCTGCTGAGATAGAAAGAACCGGTCTAGCTTAACCTGGATGTGATCCGGGCCTGCACGTTTGCTGCTCCAAGTAAACTGGCAGCCTTTGATCTGGATGTCCATAAGCTCGTTCTCCATGACAAAGGCCTGGAAATCGAGGATACTTCTGGAGGGGGTAGAGACGCCACCTTTCTTATCGGAAGGAAAGAGGGGGGAATTAAAATCACCTGCTAGCATCCAGGGGAGGTTGGAAAAAGCATCCTTAATGAGGGATAGAGATCTCCAAAGCGTACATCTTTCGAGGGGATTGTTGGGTGCTATCCAAGTAAACTGATTTACTTTGCAATGAAAAACCATATTCTGAATTCTATTGGAAGAAGAGATCACCCTGCCTTCGACTTGTTCTGGGTCCCATAGGCATAACAGTCCTCCAGAAGATCCCTCAACAGGGGAGGAGGCCCATTGACAGTTTTTCCAGACTGAGTGGGCGATGTTGTGAGTTCTAGCAGCATCAACTTTTGTTTCTTGTAACATGAGAATGGTAGGTTTGTGGTCCTTCTTGATTGTTCGAGCTAATCTTTGTTTGCCCGAATTGTTAAGTCCTCTAATATTCCATGAGAGGATCTTCATCTAGAAACTTTGGTGGGTTTCTTGCCTCCCTTGCTTGGTAATGGGGGAGGTTTGGGATTCTTTGCATCGTCCACAGACTGGCTGAATAAGTCTGGGAAAAGGGTTGTTAGCACACCGTTGGCGACATGAAAATCAGTGTCCTTTTTGACTTGCTCGGAAATAGTGGATCTGCCTCTCTCCTATGTCGACGGGCCTTTTTTGTTTTTGGTAATGATGGAGCTAGAGTCTGTTTTGCGGGTGGGGCTAACATCATCCTCAAGGGGATCAGACCAGGAATGGGTTGGGGAAAGGGGATTGGTCGAAGGGGGAAAGGGGAGATCGATGCTTAGAGGGGAGGGTTAGGATGGGGTTGCGAGGTGGAAGAGGGGGGGGGAGGGGTGCCTCTGGAAGGCCGGACGGGCCAGAGACGGAGGGGGAGGGGTGGGGAAGGAGAGGACCCGGGAGAGGGGGGGGAATTAGCAGCTTCGGGGAAAAGAACTTCGTCGTTTGAGAGAGATAGAGGTCCAAATCTGTTAGGGAAAGCAAACATAGAACATACCTGATCCGAAGTTGAGGAAGGTTGGCTAATGAGGGGATCCTGGTAGGAGACTTGCTTGCCTTTATTTTCTTTTTCCCGGCTGGAAGCCAAGGGGGCTTTGGGTCTTTCGTTGAGCATTCCCTATTGGGTATTCTGATTCGGAGGAGGAGGATTCTTGGAGCTCGACGCTTTCTTCGGGGGTCTCAGAGAAGGGCATTGGGACTTGAGGTGCCCTTGTGATTGACATTCAATGCAAAAATCCGGCTTGTTTTTATATTCGTTTGCTTGGCACCACTGGAAATCCCCGTAGATGAGGTTGATGCGGGTTGGCAGCTGGGAGGCCAGATTTGCAGAAACACAGATTCTGGCATAGGCCATGCGAGTACGAGCTTTTGTTGCGGGGTCAACAGCCACGAGTTCCTCAATGTATCCACCAATCTCGCGCAGGATGTCTTCATGGATGAACTGGATGGGGAGATCCGGAAGCCGAACCCAAATGGGGGCAATGTTGATGTCTTGGGTTTGAGGATTGAAATCCTGCTCCCATTTTCTGAGGAATAAGCTCTTTATGCCATAGAACCAGGGCCCTCCTGTGAGGATTTGGGCATAGTCATTTTGGTTATTTAACTGGATCAGGAAAAATCCTCTAGATAGGGCCACCAGCTGAAAGCTTCCTGTTGTTCGCCATTTGTAACCAGCCCACCTTCTTATGGACTCCATGTCGGGTCTGCCTCCTACAAATTTCCCCACCAGGGATAGGGATTCGATGGAGAGCTTATCTTGCATGCGGGAAAGAGGGATAACCAAGTTTTCCCTACAGGTGACTAAATGTGGGAGGGTCTCAGTCCCGGAAGGCCAGGGGCCAAGAGATCCCGTCACCTTCGCGCAATAGGAAATCGGAGCTGCTTCCTGAGAAGGGGTTTTGCTATGGGGGAAGGGAGGAACAAAACCTTCCGCCCACGGTCTCCCTGCCAGGGTCTAGGTCCAGGCCCGTGGGATCGTCCGTTGCATCAGAGGATGGAATCTCTCCTTGCTCCAAATCCCTTTGCTAGGGCTTGGGGATTCTTGCTTGAAATCACCAGAGCTGTTGAGGTCGCCATCCGATCGGATAGAGAATTGATCTTGCTAATGAAGTCAAGGCCTCATTATTGGAAGGTATTAGAGATAACGATAGGATTCCCTTTGGATTCTGTCTTTACTACATCCTAAAACAGTATTTTATGAAAGGAAACCAATTAAAGAAAATTCAAGAACACTGTAAACCAATTAACACCTACAAGCTAATTACATGCTGAATCCTGGTCATGTGTGCACCACTGTTAACAAACTGCCTTCATGTGCTTGTATATATGCATGGTGGAGAGCATTGTTGCTAGATTTGATGAATTTTATCAAAAATCGCTAAACTTTGGTGATTTTCTACATTACATGAACAAATTTGATGAACATAATTGGACAAACAACACTCAGTGGATAACCAAAAAGTTGTCCTATTTCCGTCTTTCATTCCCACATCTGCTCGACTCCATTCTACATCTACAAAAACTAGAGGTTGAAGTAAAACAACCAAAGAAAGAATTAAAAATGATCTCAACATAGCAAAAGGATTTTAAGCCTACTCATTCATAGAGGCATTTTTAAGTCAATCTCATTTTTTATTTTTGTATGAAGCGTGAATTCATTTATATAAATTTGTATTTATTTTAGACATTTACGTTAATAAAAGTATTTGTTTCTTTTTATAAAACTTCATGGCGAATTTTATAGCTGATGTTTTTTTTTTTTTTTCTTTTTGAATTTACATGGTGGAATCGGTAGCCGCCACGAATCCGGGCAGGCTGTCCAGTTTTTTATGGCCGCCACAGTATTCTGCGCTGTCCGCCCCAGTATTCTGCGCTGTCCGCCCCAGAAGCCGCCACACAGATCTTTGCGCAGTCCGCCCCTATAACCACCATGCCACAATCATTTTAAACCTTTTACGTCGCTGAAAGCACTAGGAAAGGGACAAGCGTTCAGTTCGATGAGGCCCGAGATTTGAACCTTGGACCTCTGCCCCCCTTATGGGGTTTGGATGAACCAATTGGTCTACACCTCGGACCTATAGTTGATTTTTTTAATTAACATTATTTTCCTTTTTTGGTACCCTTGTCAAACTTGAACATGAGCCTTAACCTGGTAACTTAGGTGGAGGGCATCAGTAAAGAGAACATAGATTTCTAATCATATTTAGCTAGCATGATAATGCAATATACTGAGATTTAGAAAGGTAAAGGTGTATTCTTCTATAATTGCTAGGTTATCATAGTGTGGGCATCACCCAACCAATCATATATAGGTATCATGTACATTCATTGTTTTCCTCTTGTTGCGATTCAGGCTCAGTGATTCATGGCTTCAACCAATTTGCTGTATTTGTCTGGCCTAAATAGAACTATGATCAAGAAGGTTCTTAAATTAATTCAGTGGAGGGACTCTTAATTGGTCAACCATATAATTACACTTGAAGATATTTATCGGTTAGCTACTGAAGGAAACAATAACTCTTTGAAGGGAATCCTTATTGGTCAAGGGAAAAACAAGGACCAATGCAGGCTACCTAAACCTATCCTTGGGAATTTACCTAATCATTTTTAGCTAGCATGATAATGCAATATACTGAGATTTAGAAAGGTAAAGGTGTATTCTTCTATAATTGCTAGGTTATCATAGTGTGGGCATCACCCAACCAATCATATATAGGTATCATGTACATCCATTGTTTTCCTCTTGTTGCGATTCAGGCTCAGTGATTCATGGCTTCAACCAATTTGCTGTGTTTGTCTGGCCTAAATAGAAATATGATCAAGAAGGTTCTTAAATTAATTCAGTGGAGGGACTCTTAATTGGTCAACCATATAATTACACTTGAAAATATTTATCAGTTAGCTACTGAAGGAAACAATAACTCTTTGAAGGGAATCCTTATTGGTCAAGGGAAAAACAAGGACCAATGCAGGCTACCTAAACCTATCTTTGGGAATTTACCTGTTGATGTGTACCTTATGTTCAATCTTCAAGCGAATGCAACATCATCCGTTTACAAGGTGTATTACAGACTCACCCGGCAAAACAACCTCTCTGTGGGTTGCTCTTCAAAGCATCCTAGAGTGAATATATAATAGGATCAAAATGGTTCTTAAATAGAAATAGGATCAAGAAGTTTCTTAAATTAATTCAGTATAGGGACTCTTAATTGGTCAACCATATAATTACACTTCAAGAGATTTATCGGTTAGCTACTGAAGGAAACAATAAACTCTTTGAAAAGAATCCTTATTGGTCAAGGGAAAAACAAGGACCAATGCAGGCTACCTAAACCTATCCTTGGGAACTCACCTCTTGATGTGTACCTTATGTTCAATCTTCGAGCGAATGCAGCATCATCTGTGTACATGTTGTATTACAGACTCGCCCACCTCTCTGTGGGTTGCTCTTCAAAGCATCCTAGAGTGCATATATAATAATCCCTGTCAGTGGGGGACCTTATGGATCCTCTTAGGATGGAGGCAAAACAATCACTTCTTTGTGTACCTCACAGACCCTGTTTAGAGAGAAGGCAGAGTAACGTTTTTTCATGGGCTGCCTTATGGAAAATGCTTGTGGAGGTGATTTTACCACATAGGACATGTCAGGGATAACTGGCAGAGACATTCATATATTGGTGGTATGCTACGATTTGCATTATGATTGTCTATAGAAGTTAAAGTATATGTATTGGTATGCTAGGATTTGCATTAAGATATATGTACCTGCAAAACTTCTTTAATTATCGCAGAAATGAAATTGCTGATTTAGAGTATTATATACTGGAAGAGCTCTGTCACTTCATGGGGAAGGTTCCAAGGAAGGGTTGCTGCTGTTTTGAACAAAGTTTGACCCGATAATGAGGTGGTTTTAGATATTTTAAGTGGCTATCCTGTATGCGAAGGGTTTTAGAGCAATTTGTTGCCAGAAAAGGAAAGTATCTCATAATAGTGGCCTATTGATGAATGTTTTTGCCGAAATGACTTTCTGGAGTGCTCATGGTAAATATACTGTACCTAGGAGGAAAAAGGTGTCCTCAAGTGGGACTGACATTATGCTGTTTTTGGGATACAGAAATTTGTAGTGTATTAGTTTGCTGTGAGGAAGCAGACTATTCCTCTTGTAATTTGCTACAGAAGTCTGCCTCAATGAAGAACCATATTTTTTATATTATTAGTTGTGGGTATTTATTCATTTTATTCAAATTCATTGCAGTGTGCTACATTTGTGTTGACACAGATGTCATGCATCTCTTTTTTAAGTGAGCCTACACTTTGGATGTTGTCTCTTTTCATAGGCATTTGTTACCTATTTATTATTTGATATTTCTGCGAACATGGGTGTATTATATGTTGATGGGAAGCTCATAAAATACTTTGGTGGTACAACGTTCATTCTGGTATTCTATCCTGACGTCCATCTTTCCTGTAAGCTTTTATAGTTGTCAAAATTTTCATTGATGAAGGTATGTGATACTTTACCCTCCTCACAAATGAATACTGTTCTTTCTCCAAATTCCTTTGATATGCTTCAAGAGATTACTTTTGGAGACAAAGGTAATGGCCTCTTGGAAAAGGCAGATGATGGAAATCTTCAGTTAGAAAATGAGGAAGATGAAGATGAGCAGAACCAAATAGTTTTGAAAAAGTGAGTAGATCAAATAAAAAAGAACCTAGGAAATTTAGCTGATCTGGAAAAAGCTGCCCAAACTCCAAAAACCAGACATCAAAAGAAGTTAGGAATTGATGTGGGTACTGTTAAATCTCAGGGGAGACCTTCCAATAGGAAAATCAGAGAAAAAGACAGAGACAAATATTGCCAATGGAATCCAAACAGTAATAGCCTTGGACGGGGGAAGTAAAAAGGCACACAAGGCAGGAGGAAAAAGATGATAATGCAGGCCATGTTGAGTCTGAGAACAGAGATCTGCCTATCCTCTGTGGGCAGAACCAAATAGTTTTGAAAAAGTGGGTAGATCAAATAAAAAAGAACCTAGGAAATTTAGCTGATCTGGAAAAAGCTGCCCAAACTCCAAAAACCAGACATCAAAAGAAGTTAGGAATTGATGTGGGTACTGTTAAATCTCAGGGGAGACCTTCCAATAGGAAAATCAGAGAAAAAGAAAGACAAATATTGCCAATGGAATCCAAACAGTAATAGCCTTGGACGGGGGAAGTAAAAAGGCGCACAAAGCAAGATGATAATGCAGGCCATGTTGAGTCTGAGAACAGAGATCTGCCTATCCTCTGTGGTGTTATGGGATTTTAATCCAGTTGCTTATGGGTGTTTTGCTCTTTTGGGTTCCTGTTCAGTTTGGTCTTGGGAGACCATTTCACTTTGTGGTCTGTTGCACTTTGGAATGTTTTAGTTTTATGGGTTGTCTTGTTTGTGATGTCTCAATTTTGAGATTGTTAGTAGATCTGTAGGTGTTTTCCTGTAAAAGGTTTGGGGCCCCTTTCAAAACCCCTTCTTCCACCCTAACAAAAAAAAAATATTTTACTGAAGGTGCCACAAGGTGGCTTACTGGACCTTCAAGCATTTCTTTTGAGCAAGGTGGCTTGGCTCTGATCTAAAAATTACTTTTGTTTATTGTTGCAAAGTTCATCTGATGTGCGTTGCAATTGTGTATAATTCATTTTATCTTATCATAGCTTTTGGGCTGTAACAATGACTATAGGTTTTGAATTCAAATCCAAAGTTGCAATGGTTTGCTAAGGAAAGTACTAATTGAGTTGCGTCTTTTCTCATGAAGTGGGAAGCCTACAGTCGTTGCTAGGATCTACAGATATGAATGTTAATTTGATAAATCTTCATCCAATTCTATGCTATTTGCATGATCCATTTAGATTGGATATCTTGTCCTTCTTTTTCTTTTGAAAATTTTCCTTTTTTGTGTGTTCTTTTCATTTTTAGTGTACTGGCTATTAATTTAGAAGACTTTGTAATGTTCCCTTTCTAGGTAGTCAGTGAGTTTTGGTGGATTAGCCTACTACTGGGTTCTCGTAGGCTAGTAGAGATGATTGGGAACCCTATTGGGGTTTGGTTCCTTGAGTTCTGTGCTTCGCCAGCTTTCCTCTGCTTTTTTCCGGAGGCGTTTCGGAGTTGTGGGCCATCACTTTCTATTTTTAGTAACTTACTATTTTTAGTAAGTTGGCTTCTGGTCAGTCGGTGGTGATGGTGTGTTGGGGTTCCTTGCTCAGAGAGTTGCTTCTTGTGCGTTTCGGTGATTCGGACTGTCACCTGCTATTTTTAGCTACTTACTATTTTTAGTAAGTATGGTTTCCGAGCGTGGTCCTGATCAGGGTCGGCAGTGAGTGGTGTTCGAGGTGTTTTGAGACCATGTTCTTCTCAGTTGGATCATTCTTTGGGTCTGGTGTTTATTATTTAATATCTAACGTTATTATGGCGTTATATTAAATAATAAAGTTGCTTTTTCCTAAGTCAAGTGAATTATTTATTTAAATTATAAAAGTGACTTAGGAGTTGTTTTAATGGGGGTCGACTTTAAAAGAAATATTAAAATATTAAAAAGTCACCCTAAACCCTAAAAGTGACATGGGATTTTTGGGAGTTATAAGGAGAGTTTGGAGCTCATTTTCAATTATTCAGGTTATTTGATATTTTTCTCTCTGGCGAGAACTTGCAGCTTTGGCAGCAGGATTTCATGGCTTTGTGAGGACGAAAACCTTCACAGGGAACATTGCTTGCGGATGTGAAAGACCATTCCCTGAGCAATCATCAGTCAGTTTCATTCAGAGATTGGGATTCGTGCTTCATCGATTATTTCAGAGTTAGTTTCATTTGCTTCAGCAGAGGTTTTGACAGATCTAAAGTTTACAGAGATCGAGGGTTTGATTTTTGCTAGCCGTACACCTCCTTGGCCAGCCGCACCTTTGCCTGTGTGACGTGAGGCTTGGAGACCCAATTGCAGCCCTTATCCTGAGGGTATGACACTGATTTTGGACGCCATTCTTGTTCTTCGACTTCGCTGCCCGTGGATACAGAAAAAACAACAAATGGGTATGCATATCTTTGCATACTAAATCAATCGACCCATCTGGGTATTGTTACTTTGTACCCTAGATTGTTAAATTCTTCAGAATCAGTTGCATGTTATTGGGTATTCGTGAAAATTGATTTTAAAGTGCTTCATGTATCTGGGTACTGTTATTTGTGCATTATCTGGTAATAATCTCTAGAAACAGTTGCATGTCGTTCCTTTCTTTAGAGATTTCAGTTGTATGTTTGTGGGTTCTCCTGAATCTTGATTTAGAAGAGTTTTAAGCATCTGGGTATTGCTGCATACAACTCTGTTTTGTTGTATTATCTTATATGTTGTTACTTCAGTCAAAAAACACAAATAAAAACCAGAAAAACCGAAGTTTTCAAAACCCAGAAAAATATAGCACAACAGGGGTGGGTTATTACATAGTATTCTGATAACCCCCTTTTTGATATGAGAGTAGAGTTAACATTTCATAACCCACTCTTTGAGATGCATGATGACAGTTTGGGGAAAGAACAATGTTCTTATGATGGTTTGCTTCCTATGATGGATCATGATGGTTTAGATCATTGTGGCATGATGATTGACCTTGTGGATTCACCACAAGGAGAGGAGTTCTATTATGATTTAGAGGATGTTGGGGTGGAGAGGCTTTGTGTTGAATCTTCAAGCATCACTAAATTCTCTATAGATGAGGTTCATATGATGATCAGTGTAGCGCAGCCTCAGCATGATGGAGCCACTTTGGGGGTGAGTTTCTACACCCAGGATCATATGCATGGGTTGTTAGGCATTAAAGATGATGGAAGATGCATACCTTGGGAGATTGTTGATCAAAAGAGTGAAAAGAATGCTGCTGTCACCCTTTGGGACAGCCATCTTATGAATCCATTTGTGTACATAAAAGTGGATTGGAGGGAGATTTTGAATAAAAATTGGAATCCTACTGAGCTGGTGACTCTTGGGAAGTCAATTTCAGTTAAGGAAATGATCAGTTTTTGCATTCTGGTTGATATGTTTCAAATTTGCAGCAGTGGTGCCTCTTGGGTGATGCTGATTTGCCAAAAATCAGACCATGAGATGTTAATTTCAGACTTAGACAGCTGCATATCTGTGACTCTTGAGTCCATTCAGGCCCTTGCCAGAATTGTCTACGGACCTCAGATTGAGAGGATGCCTGGGTTGGGTTTTCAGTTTCATTTCTGGTTGGGTGTTCATACACCTAACTATGGTGATGTTACCCTTGTTACTGGCACTCATGGTAGGGACAACAAGATTCTTGGCAGCGACAGTCTTTATGATGATGTGCAGGATTTGGTGCCAGGGGTTAGAGATTTTGGTGAGCAGCGTATTGAGGAGATTTTTGAGTCTTTGCAGGATATGGATGCTCTTCTTACAGAGGACTTTCAGGAGGATACCTTGGCCAGTACTCAGCAGTTCAGTTTCCGATCATTGTTATGGGTTGGTAGAGGTGATCTGGTTTTTGGAGAGGACTTCCTAGTTTTTTCCACCCACATATCTCCTGTGTATATAGGAATATTTCTTAGGGTCAGCTGCTGCCCCAACATTTTGGTGCTGAGTATTGTGACATCAGGCTATGAGCAGTTAGACTTTGATCCATTGCAGGGTGCTTGGCAGCAGTTGGTGGGAGACCTTTCGGGTGTTGAGCAGTTACTTTATTTCTCTACTTGGGCGATTGATGATTACTGCAGTCTCCCCATGATGCTGGCACTTATATTCTCAGATGATGCCTTGATGATTACAGTTAGATGGTGTGCTTGGGATGGCCCAATTGACACTAGGAGGTTTAGTGTCAATGTGAGGATATTTGCTCTTGACCACGAAGGTACTTCCAGGGTTGGTATGACTGTTGTTTCTAATGACCGCCTATTGACGGAATTGTTTCCACATCACTTTGGGGACTTCATGATGAGGGATGTGGAGAACTACATTCTCCTGTTGAGTAGATTGCTTTTCCTTTTGCCCATGGTGGTAACGGGCAGTGGGATTTCTGCTGATGTTTTTTCTGAGATGAATTGGCAGGAGATATCTCATTTCATCCTTATCAGGTCTTTCAGTTCCAGAATTGAGGGAGATTTCATCATGATGTTGCAGATGAGACTTGTGCAGTTTTGGCATGCTGGTAGCTCTGTTGTAATCAGAGTGGTGCAACGTCAGCATGGTGGGTTTTTTCTGAGGCTGTTATGGGACCCTGGAATCATATGTGGCTGCAGCCAGGATCAGACAGATGATTTGAGGTTGATGGGGACAAGCAATCTTTGGGGAGGGAGGACTGTAATGTCCCCTTTCTAGGCAGTCAGTGAGTTTTGGTGGATTAGCCTACTACTGGGTTCCCGTAGGCTAGTAGAGATGATTGGGAACCCTATTGGGGTTTGGTTCCTTGAGTTTTGTGCTTCGCCAACTTTCCTCTGCTTTGTTTCGGAGGTGTTTCGGAGTTGTGGGCCATCACTTTCTATTTTTAGTAACTTACTATTTTTAGTAAGCTGGCTTCTGGTCAGTCGATGGTGATGGTGTGTTGGGGTTCCTTGCTTAGAGAGTTGCTTCTTGTGCGTTTCGATGATTCGAACTGTCACCTGCTATTTTTAGCTACTTACTATTTTTAGTAAGTATGGTTTCCGAGCGTGGTCCTGATCAGGGTCGGCAGTGAGTGGTGTTCGAGGTGTTTTGAGACCATGTTCTTCTCAGTTGGATCATTATTTGGGTCTGGTGTTTATTATTTAATATCTAACGTTATTATGTCGTTATATTAAATAATAAAATTGTTTTTTCCCAAGTCAAGTGAATTATTTATTTAAATTATAAAAGTGACTTAGGAGTTGTTTTAAAAGGGGGTTGACTTTAAAAGAAATATTAAAATATTAAAAAGTCACCCTAAACCCTAAAAGTGACGTGGGATTTTTGGGAGTTATAAGGAGAGTTTGGAGCTCATTTTCAATTATTCAGGTTATTTGATATTTTTCTCTTTGGCGAGAACTTGCAGCTTTGGCAGCAGGATTTCATGGCTTTGTGAGGACGAAAACCTTCACAGGGAACATTGCTTGCGGATGTGAAAGACCATTCCGTTGGATATGTCTCATCCTTTGCAGAGGAAGTACTGTACGGTAGGCCCCTGCTTTGGCGGCCCCCTTTTTTCGGAGATATTATCGAAGCTATTTTCGGAGGCGTTGGTGGGATTCTCGTGATTAGTGGGTATGGGTAGTTTTAGCCCATGGTATTGTGCCCACGGTATTCTAATACCACGTTGTGGTTTAGGGTTGTAAGAGTTTCCTTTATATTGATTGTAATGTCCCATTACGGACAAGGTGAATAATAATAGAAAAGGAGGTCTGGCTCTTGTTTGTTGGACGTAGCCCAAATTGGGTGAACCAGGATAAATATCTTGTGTTCTATGTGCATGTATTGTGTGAGTTGTTATTTTCTTCTGAGTTATTTATTTCTGCATTATTATTGTGGAATAAGTCTGGGTATATCTCTTCACATTCCCTAAGCAATCATCAGTCAGTTTCATTCAAAGATTGGGATTCGTGCTTCATTGGTTATTTCAGTAGAGGTTTTGACAGATCTAAAGTTTACAGAGATCGAGGGTTTGATTTTTGCTAGCCGTACACCTCCTTGGCCAGCCGCACCTTTGCCTGTGTGACGTGAGGCTTGGAGACCCAATTGCAGCCCTTATCCTGAGGGTATGACACTGATTTTGGACGCCATTCTTGTTCTTCGACTTCGCTGCCCCTGGATACAGAAAAAACAGCAAATGGGTATATGCATATCTTTGCATACTAAATCACTCGACCTATCTGGGTATTGTTACTTTGTACCCTAGTTTGTTCAATTCTTCAGAATCAGTTGCATGTTATTGGGTATTCGTGAAAATTGATTTTAAAGTGCTTCATGTATCTGGGTACTGTTATTAACTTATTTGTGCATTATCTGGTAATAATCTCTAGAAACAGTTGCATGTCGTTCCTTTCTTTAGAGATTTCAGTTGTATGTTTGTGGGTTCTCCTGAATCTTGATTTAGAAGAGTTTTAAGCATCTGGGTATTGCTGCATACAACTCTGTTTTGTTGTATTATCTTATATGTTGTTACTTCAGTCAAAAAACACAAATAAAAACCAGAAAAACCGAAGCTTTCAAAAACCCAGAAAAATATAGCACAATAGGGGTGGGTTATTACAGACTTTTGCATTGATGTTTTGACATGTTTTTCTTCTTTTGCAGGAATTACTGATGCTGGTCTTAAAGCACTTGGGAAGGGTCTTCCTAATTTGCATTTGTTGGATATTTCCCAATGTAGAAAGATAACCGATAGTGGAATACAGGCACTTGCTGAAGGGTGCCCAACCTTGGTGACAATACGTATAAATGGTTGCAAATTTGTGTCGGATGGATCTCTGCAAACATTGTCTAGATACTGCATAAAATTGGAGGAGCTGGAGTTGCAAGGGTGCACCAATATCACTGATAGTGGTCTTTCAGCTTTAGCTCAAGGATGTCGTTCAATACAGATTCTAGACATTAGCAAGTGTGTTAAAGTTGGGGATAATGGAGTTATGAGACTTGCTGAGGCTTGTTCCCTTTTGAAGATCCTGAAGCTGTCAGATTGTTCAAAAATTACCAGTAAGACAGTTATGTGTTTAGCAGAAGGATCCAAAAGGCTTGAGGTTCTGATGGTTGGAGGGTGCAGGCTTGTATCTGATGAATCCATTCAAGCACTTGCTTTTGGTTGCAGTTCTAGCCTAATAAATTTACAAGTTGAATGGTGTGTGAATATTTCTGATGAATCTGTTATCTCAGTTCTTTCGCAGTGCCTCAGGCTTGAATATCTCAACATAGCATGCTGTGACAAAATAACGGACCATGCTTTTAGTTGTCTTGGAAATGGGGGATCTGGATCGCTTTTGAAGCTTTTGAAAATCAACAACTGTCCTGACATCTCAGTCACAGGGATTTCTTTATTGGCTGAATTTTGTCCCTCATTAGAGTGCTTGGATGTTCGATCTTGTCCCCAGATTACTGAAGAGGATGTTAACAGGGCAGGCATTAATTTTGCCAAACACTGTAAACTAATATACCAGGGCACTATATCTGAAGCATGCCTTGTGAAATAAGAAGGTGGGTGGTATCATCTGTTCATTTAAAAACGAAAATAAGAAATAAAGAAAAAAGGACTAGACTTCAGCTGCAGACATAAATTCTGGAGCATGCAGTGCAAAAGCGCTTAAAAGGCTTCCAAATTTGTAAATGTATCCTGTATTTAACAGTTAATGGCATTTTCTTTATTTTTGTATTGTATTGTTATCATTTATGATGATGAGTCATATTTATGATTGATACATATATGGGGATTAACAGTAACTTATCATAATATGACATCCGTGTTAGTGCTTTAGTTGAAGTGAATTATGTTGCTGTATTTTGTTCTGTTGGTCAATTCAATTCTGAGAATGATTTTAATGATTCTGTAAGGTGAAGGCATATGTTGAACAATTTGAGTTTGTCGAAAGATATCAACTTTGTCTAAATCCTTATATATATATATATATATATCTTAGTTTGAAAAAAATTGCCGCTTTCTCTCTATTTCTTGCAAAACTCGAGAGAATTTGTGGGCTGTGAGTTTTTTTAAAATTTTCTTGACATTCAGAAAATCACCAAATTGCAGTGATATTTCTTGCCGTTTTCTCGGCAAGCCTCAGGCAGTTAGCAAAAAAAGGTGGGAAAATTAAATTTTTAAAAGGCTAGTTGGCCTTATTTTCGCATTTTTTCTTCTCTCTGACCATGGACAATTTTTTATAGAGTTTTATTATTAATAATTTTGAAAATAATGTGTTTTCTATATTTAGAGGAGTTTCAAAATTTTAACATCCACATAAATCTCTAAGAAAGTGACCATAGTATTTATGGTAAGCTTAAGTTCTTGAGTTCTTAAATGCAATAGAAATATAGAGATCTCTTAATAGTTCCATGTACCCTTGAGGAAGGAGATTAATTGATGAAATAGGTAAAATATTTGTAATTGCATTTTATTAAAAATGTATTTTGAATGTTGATTGCCATTCTTCTATTATTATACCAAACAGATTCTACTTGTCAGCTCTTCCTAATATAATACTTGGAATGTAAATTAGGAAAATTAAAAGAAAATGAACAATAACAAAGAAAGCGAATAATGAAGCTAAGATTGGTAGTATTTCCATTGAAAGCTTGTTCATTTTTTGAGGCAGTTGAGGAGGAAGCGAAACATTTGAAAGGATTGGAGGAGATAAACCATGATGATCCTGCGCAGTTAAGGAGCCTCCAATTCGACCATCCATTCAGAGCCAAGGCCAACCATCTAGTTCAAGGGGAAGGAGAAAACAAAAAATAGTTTAAAAATTGCTTTATATTTTTTAAATTTTCTATTTGTATGATACTATGATGTATTTGGTTGGATTTGATGATCATGAATTGTAATTGTGCTCTTTTTTATGAATATCTAATATAAAATTAGCTTTCTGGCTCTTCAATTGTTGTCTAAAATAATTTTTTTAATTGAAATAATTTCTTTGGTTTTTTTTTGGCCAAGTTTTTATCAGTTTTTCTCGAGTTTTTCTGGAGGTGCTGATAAAATCTTCAAAATTGGGGTGTTGAGTTTATCGCCACTTGCAAATTTTCCAACTATGATATATATGGGTTCGCCCATGGTGTGATTGAATTTCTGGACCTTGTCATGGGGATAAGTTGAGTTGAAGTTGAGCGTTGTTATTTTAACTCTTGGATAACACTGATATGGAGATGTTTTGAACTTCTCATGTGCACAGGTTACGTAGTTTGGCTCTTCTTGGTGTCGTGGGAGCTTTCCCTTGAAAAAGAGAGGTAGCTAACTGTGGCATGCAAGCATGGGTGCTAATCACTGAGATTTCCTGTATTAGACGTGGGTTGTTATAATCAAAATATATTTTCAGTTTTTTGTTTTTTTTTTCATTTTTCGATGGTGTTATCGTCTCTCATTTCGTGTTTTCATACTGGCTCGATTGCTTGTTAAGAATGATTCAGAAGAGTTGGTGTTGATTGACACCGTCTCATTTTTTCAAACGTAATTTCCTATGTTCACATATTCATATAGTTTGATTCTTCTTTTCTTTTTAATCGTGTAAAAAGAGGGCCTCCCCTTTATATTAATGCCCTATCTACTTTGCACTGATGTGCTCTTTTCAACAGTTGGGATGGGCGAGGGTTAGTTCATTGAGGACCTTTCTCCAGCCATGGAGAGGATTTTCCTGGCAACCGGAGGACGGGGAAGGAAGTTTGGCTCATAGGATGACAGAAGACAGCACACTAGCTTTGTTATGAAACAGCTCAGCCGGTTGAAAAATTAGGTATCTTTGGACAAGTTATTTCCTCATTATTTGTCGATACTGCCTTGGGACTGGGCTTGGGCTTTCCTCTCATTTGTAACCTAACTTGAGCATGTTTGGGGGCATGCCTTTAGTGGTCATAGTTATTTTATGATTACTTTGGTATCACTTCTTTAGCGCTTTTGTGTTGGCAGTGTATGTGCATTCCGTCCATGGACTGCAATATATTCTCACTGAATGATGTAAGATGGATGAAGAGTGAATGATAGAGTTGCAAATTTACACTCTTATATCTTTGTAAATAAATAAATGAATAGGTAGGTAGGTGTATGGACCGGGAAAAGTGATTAACGTGTCTCACTCTAAAACTTTTTAAGCTCCACATAATGACTATGATAATATATTTGGATTGAAGAACCGTTTCAAATGTAGTTAGGATATAAATTTCAAGTTATACACACGCCAACAGCTTGTAGAGAGATTTTTAATAAGAAATTTATTACCTTGTATTTATGGATGAGTTCTTAATGAAAAACTCTATCCAAGGTTTTTGCAAGTTATTCACTTTGTGTATGTTCCCTTTTAAGAATACAAGGGTCATAATTGATGCAGGCCTTTTGAATATGCAATCAAATATGTATGTATTATATCACCACAAGATCGATAAAGTTGTTAGCATATAAAAGATTTTCTATGCACAATGTCTATACTGCAGTGGATTGAGATTAGTCCAATTTTTACATAATTATGAAATCATGTGACATTTATTAGTGAGGAGTATTTTTAAATTACAAAATGAGAAGATATGATTGTGAATATTAAAGAAGGGATGCAAGAGAAAATGTCTGGTAAAATCATTCAACATCTCAAAAAAATTGCTTTTCATATTTTGTATAAAAGATCATTTGAAAATAGCCTTTCAATATTTGGATTCGGTCTATATAAAAAGATAAATCATTTCCTAGTTTTTTTTCCTTAAATTAAAGATTTCAAAGACAATATATGAAGATTATTATAGCACTCTTTCATATTTTGTATTCAAGATAAATTGAGATTACAACTCATTTGAACCCTGAGGTTCAAGGTTCAAATCTCGGGCCTCGTCAAACTGAACACTTGTCCATTTCCTAATGCTTTCAGCGGTGTAAAAGGTTTAAAATGATTGTGGCATGATGGTTATAGGGGTGGACTGCACGAAAATCTGTGGCTGCTTCCGAGGCGGACAACACAGGATATTGTGGCAGCCATAAATACCCAGACAATCTACCCGAATTTGTGGCGGCTACCAATTCCACCATGTAAATAAAAAAGAAAAGACAAAAAAAAAGACAATCTGAATACTAAATATTCCTCTTTCAAAATAAAACATTATAACAAACTCTTTCATATTTTGTATTCAAGATAAATTGAGATTACAACTCTTATATAAAAAGACAATCAAATACTAAAACATTCCTCTTTCAAAATAAAAACTATTCTAACTATTTATTGGTTTATTGCCCTTTTTGTCGAACAATTTATAGCATGTACCCATCCTTTATTAAATCCAGTCTTTATAGAGAAGAGGACAGGTTGCAAGATTATTTAGAGTTATTAGTGTGCAAAATTTCAAATTATCTTGTTATTTTTTTCACTAAAAAAATCTATGGATTGAAAAATTAAGTTCAAATAATGTAGGAAGGAAATAAAAATTTAATGTTATTTTTTCAATTTAAATTTTAATATTATTTTTGTAAAATAAGTATGAAATAGTCTTATATTGTCAAATGTTACTTGTTTAAAGATTTAATCCACACGAAAGGTAATGTTTAATGGATAGATTGAATTTTCAATACTCTATTAATAATTATCTTATTTTTAATTGTCTTCTTATTTTCTTCACTAAAAAGCCTATGGATTGAAATGTTAAATTCAAATAGTTTACTAAGCAAATACAAATTTAATGTTATTTTTTAATTTAAATTCTAATATTTAAAAAAAAAAAAAACTTTATTTTGTAATTCTTTTTGTTGCTTAAAAACATATCTTAATAGTATATTGTCTTATATTATCACGTGTTATTGGCTTTAAAGATTTAATCCACATGCAAGGTGTAATGTGTAAAGGATAGATTGAATTTTCAATGCTCTATTAATAATTATCTCATTTTTAGTTAAGTTGTTTATATGGTTGATTTGTGTAGATACGGTTGAGAGGGTGGTATGAAGGACAATTACCGAACTCGGCTAGTAAGGTTGGATGAGTTACGCAACAAAGTAGTATGGACCAAACAACGCAGATTTTTTTTTTTTTAAGTATATAAATAAATGGAAATTCTTAGATATAAGAGAGTAAATGAATGTCAGAGCGCAAGACATTCATATAACAAAATTGGCAACAACATTAAACTCTAGTTTAAAAATTGCAAGAGCTAGGTTGAGATGTGCACTAAATGTTGAAGTGCTAGTCATGATCTAAAAATCAACTTATAAGAAAAAGTAAAAAGATCCAAAAAGAAGCTAACTATGTTAGACTCTAGCTTATATACAACCATGTATAGTACAATGAAAATAATTGAGCAAAAACTAAAATAGTTTCTCTTGACTTGGTACAAGAAGTAACTCTAAAGAATAATTATGGAATGTTTTTTCTGAATTGTTGATTAATTGCTAATATTGGACAAGGATATGCCAAGAGAATGTTATTTCTAGGATTAACTTTAGGCATTGGCAACTAGAGTCATTTGTATTATGGGCTTGTTTTTTTTTTGGGTTACATAGGAGAGTTGGTTACAACGATTATTTTTAGTAAATGGCCAACACAGGGTTCAAACCACAAGGTCTGCTTCTAACAAACCTATCTGTCTCGTTCTTGTTGACCCAGCATGAGATGGGGACCATCAATCACTTGGGATTCGTATCGTTGTCGTCGGTCTGGTGCGCACAAAGGATTTAGAGCAAACTACTACATTTGCAAAGGGTTGGCTTCCCCCCAAGGTTTGAACCTAGGTCTCTTCTTGGTAAGTGCCCAACCACACATGCACTTACCAATCCACCTAGTCCTTGGGAGTTAAAAAGTCTTAGGGTAGAGAGAAAATCTCGAGAGCCGCTCTTAGGTGGTCAACATTGCATCCCATCTAAGTATACCACTATCTAGAGGGAAGCCACAAGAGATTTTTTTGTGTCCCTCTTTGCATCGCAAAGGTTTGAACCATGGACCTCCCGTTCAACAGGCAGGCTCGCCTTCTCCACTTGCGCTACAAAGGCGAAAAAAATCTTAATTAAGGAAAACCATTCCTCGTGTCCCACGGAGACTAGGACGTTTCGTTCCACGAGGCCTGTCCCATACAGGTATACCCCTTAGGCTAGCCGGGGTTTTTTTTTGTGTATCCGACACAGGCCACCAGGCTTGAACCCCGAACCTCCTTCTAAGGATTGAGGGAACTTGCCATAGGCCTTGGCACCATGTCCAAGTTGGTGTTGGTGTCAATTGATTTTACATTTAGGTTGGTGCTTGGTGTAACTAAAGATGGTGGCGCTATCTTGAAATATGATGCTAGGTTGTTGCATGCAAAATCTAAAATGTTTGCCTTTGTAAGGGCTTTAGAACAAGGTTGGAACCAATGTTGATGAGGATCCAGTAGCCCTGCTTTGCTAAGATCAATCATCTCTTCTTGAGGAGTGATGGTCCACATTACATTTAACTCAAGAAAAAAAATTGAGTTGGTTAATATCACTTTGCATGATTGGCAAGTTCATGAGTAATCATAATATTGAAAAGATTTTGTTCCTTGGTAGGTGTATTTGCTAATGAAGTTGATCAACTATTTTGATGTAGCTAGTATCAACTAATCTATGTTCAAGTTTGTTGGATGTGCACAATTGCAATCACTAGTTCTAGTATAGGCAGGAAGTTTGCTTTGAAAATTAGATGCATTCCCAAGTATAGTGGCAATTCAAGAATGAAGACATTCTCATTTGTTAGACAACATAATTTAAGGACCATATTTCATGGGTTTGATCTCTTGGTATGGGTTGAAGAATTATTCCTTTTTAAGATGGATCCAAACTTGATCTCTAACTTGAGAATCATAAGGGATACAATGTTGGTCATGGGGTCCCTTATATTGTTATTGATGAAAACCAAGTGTCTATTGGATTTGCTAATGAATGTGCTGGATGTGTTATAGGAAATGTTCAACTTTGTCCACTTAACCTAACTAGAATCTATGTTGTAGTAGGTAGATAAAAGGCAATATCCACTAGGGTACTAGGCTAAAACTCAAGGCATACTTAGTAGGGACCATGTTCAATGAGTTGTGCAAGCCCTTGTTAGAGAAGTGCTTAATGCATGATAAATCTTTATCCCATATGTGAGTATGATTTTAAAGTAGGTGAACTAGCATTCTATTCACCATTTCAGTTTGTCCATCAGTTTAAAGACTAAAAGTAGTCAAACGGTCCAAGTAGGTATTACATAAGTCCCATAAATGTTATTAGAACAATATGAATATGAATCCTTGTTTAATGTTATTAAATTTGAAAAACTAAAGTGTATCCTTACATGCTTGAAAAATAATCGAGTAGTTTAAGCTACATTAATGCTCATTTGGTAGGTTACCTTGATTGTTGTCTTTGAAAGTTTATCCACAACGATGTAATAATTGTAACTAAATGAAATACCTAGAAAATAATATATGCCAACGGTTTTCCGAGGTGTAGAAGGATCTTGTAGTGATGAATAGAGCCTTAATTTCTTATTTGTCAGTTAGACAATCTTGTAGCAAACACATCATTCAATGTGAAGCTCTATATCCTGTGTATGTATGGCCAATGAAAATGTTGTGGCACCATAAGTGTTTTGTTGACACCAAAGTGTCATGTTACTTTAGAGTACTACAACTCATAAATCAAGTATTGGTGAGGTAAGTCAAAGGGAACATAAAGCTTGCCTTGGCAATAGATAAGTCCATTACTTAGGTAATTATAGAGTACTGACTTACCTTGTACTAGCTATTGGTGTGTTTAAGTCAAGTTAGCATCATTTCTACGCGTCAGTGTAGTTGTGGTCGCGTGCATCTATGAGGTGAGGCTTAGACCAAAGGGAAACTAAGATAGCTGCTTGCTTCTCCTTGCTCTTAAAGTGCTTGATCACAAGGTGAAACATGTTAGCTTTTGATGAGTAAATACTCAAAATAATATTACCTCAAGATCAATAATACAATTGCAATATGAAAGATATAATAATGTTGATCAATCAAGCATATAAACTCATAATCAACTATATAATAACTCAAAGAATGCTAATGACAAATGCTCAAAAATACTAAGAAATATTTATTGAATGAAGAGCTCAAAATACATCATACTACATCACCTTCCATTGCTTACATAGGTGACTCTTTCTCCTTCGCTATATCTCTTTTACATCAATACATCCATATATATAGAATGGAATGTGACTCTTCATATGGAGGTTTCTTGGCCCTCACTCTTCCTATGACTCTTCATCTTCCTACTCTATTGACACATGTACATAGGGACAACTATGCACATTTACATTGCCAAAATATCATTGCACACTTGTGCATTACATTGCATAAAGTAAATCCTAATCTAAGACACTCTTTCCTAATCTATAGATGTACCCATGATGGTACATTGGTATGTACCAAATAATGTAATATATTCCAACACCCCCTGTATTACATTATTTGGTTATTGAAGACTTTAGTCTTCAATATGGATCTTCTTCTTGTAGGTGATCTCCATCTTGATTAAGTTCATTTTCCCTTTTGATCTATAGATGTCTTTGTAGAGCAATATTTTGGTGGCCTCTAGTTTTCCTTCATCTGAAGTCTGTATTCATCCATCTGTTTCCATAGGAGAATGGCTCTTTGTCTTCTACAATCTATCTCTCAGAAAGTATATTAGTATCATCTTGAATCATTACAAGTTCTTGTGTAAGTATAGTAGGATCTAGAGAATATATCCCTTTGTTAATTGATCCTATAGCCTCAATTTCATTGTCTTTTGATAATACATGTGTTCTTCTCATTCACATATTTATATTCTATTGTTCTTCCACTTTCAACCAATTTTATCACTAAAATGAGATTTATAGATGACCTTGGTATGTACATCACATTGTGTAATATAAAATGAGGATAAGATGCATTAGGTATAACACATCCATTTCCATGAACTGAGTACTTTCCATCTGCTATTTTTAAACCAAAGTTATTTGTTGCTTTTAAGCAACTAAACCAATGTAGATTTCCTATCATATGATGACTTGCTCCTGAGTCAATATACCAAATATTCTTTTCATTTTGAATATTTGAACTATCTTTGTGTGGAATAATAGTACATTGTTCATAAGAAGTATGAAAAGTATTTTGACTTCGTATCCTATGATATGTTCCTCTTTCTAGCTTATTCATGATTGATTTTAATTAGATATTTTATGAAGAAATTCTAGTAGAGCCTTTGAAGTAATCTACCTTATGACTCCCTAGTCCTTTCAATTCTATGTTTTGTAGAACATCTTTTATCTCCCTAATGTATGAAAGATAATGCAATTTTCAATATCAATTCTATCAATCAATGTGTGATTTGAATGCAATTTCAATCCTTTACAAATCTTCAAATCTCTAATAATTTTGAACTTAGAGATTAAACTTATCAAATGCAATATCTCTATGTAGAATTCCTTATATCTCCCAACTCTAGAAAAATAATATTTGCAAAGTTTTTGTAATCCTAGTTTGATGTAGAATGCCTTATTTCTCCAACCTTAGTAATTTTGCAAATATTCAATTTGTTTTGTAAATCTAAATATGCAATTTTACAAAACCCAAATATAATGCTTCAATTTCAAAATATTCTTCAAATATGATAGAATGTTTTAAAATGCAATATCCAGATTTTTCTAAGGTTCTATAATGCTTATCACTCCACTAAAATCTTCAAATATTTAACCTTAGAATATATTCACTTTATTCCTTATTCCTCCTACCAATATAAACTTTAATATGAAAATATTATGGTAAATGTTACCTTAATTATTCAAGTGCTCCTCCTTGACTTGTTGGGTGCTCCTCCTTCTGGTCAACTTTCATTGGACTTGATAATAGGTGCTTTGAATGTGCCTTCAATGCTCTTGCTTCACACTTGCTACGAATCTACCTTTACTCTCTTACACTGGTGGCTATATGGGTGCTTCTGTCCTCTTGTGCAATGTGCCACTTGTAGCATACATTATGGAGACTTCTTGACTCCCCTTAGGTGGTGCTAACATTCTTGTAAGATGAATGGACACTTGGCACAATATTCCTTGTGTTGTTTGGGTATTACTAATCCTTCCTTGAGCGTTGGGTGATGATTTAGAGCATTGAGCACTCTTCTTTCCTGGAGATGTACATTATGACTATGTGCCAACTCTCACCCTTGTGCCAAATGGTAATATTCCTCTTCCTTGCTTGGGACAAGTGTTACAACCTTCTATGCATGCGCTCCCTTCTCCAACGTATGGAATTTCAAGATTATTCCAATGTATTTCTTCTTCACTATTCCTCCAATGTATTCTTGCTTCTTTGTAACAACAATTGGTGTTGTTTCTTCTCTCTTTGGATGATGATGAATTCACCCATGGTTGGCTCCAACTATGACTATTTTAGAGCACTCCAATGGTGGCTCTATGGTGCTTCCTTTTTGGTAGTTTGATCTATTGGTAATATTCCTTTGATAATGCACCTTGTATTTGCAATCTACCTTGCTTTGTGTAGATAGAATGGTTGTGCTACGTAGGATTTACGTAGGGTAATATTTTGTAGGTTGTAGTTGATGTCTTCTAGCTCCTTGGTTGGCTGATTCTTGAGCCTAATGGATCTTTCCTTAAGCACTCTTGTTAGTGCTTCTTTCCTGCAAATGGGTGGACGTTGATGAAGATCTTGCCCCCTGTGATCTGCTGCTCAATGGTGCTTAATATGGTGGTGATCCACACCACTCTTTTAGTGGTTTTCTTCACCACTTTTGATTGCACGTCTAGTGTTTTTAAACACCTAAAATCTACCTTTAAATTTGGAACTCTTTGCTTTCCAAAATCTACTATATTTTGAGGGATATTCTTCCTCACAAACGTAGGATAAATCTGCTCTTAAATTTACTTAAAAAATAACATATACTATTCACTTATCACTCCTTTAAAATCTTTAACTAATGTTGTTATAATATTGCAGATTTCTCTAAAAATAATGGTGTGTAATAGTGTCTTTTCTTTGGCTTAATGACACTTCTAAAAAACTTTCCTTTTGCTAGCTCTAAATAGCTCTAAAATTTGATGCTCTAAAAAACTCTTAATATGCACCTTCAAAATATCTGCAATAATACTTTATATGGCATCAAATTTAACACACCTTTTTGTAGCTCCTTTCTTTATAGCTTGTTGTCTTGTATTTGTTGTAATGCACCTTTCTTTTGTTGTTAGTGGACTCTTCAATTTGCAGCTATAGTTGCTGCCCAAAATCTGCTTTCTTCTCCTTCAAATATGTGCTAGCTATCTCTGAAATTTGCAGCTCCAAATGCTGCCCTTTCATTGTTCAAATATATAGTCAATCTCCTCCTTAGGTGCTTCTAAGAATGCTTGAGCTTTTTTGTCCAAAGCTATTCCAAATCTATTTCAAAAACTCCTCCAAAATGCAGCTAGCTTTACTCTTTCAATGCTGCCCAAAATTGTAGCTTAAACTCCTCTGATTACTACTTACAAAATCTGATTTGGTGATGTCCATGAATTTCCAAATCTACTGCTCTCTTTTTTTGTCAAGCCTTCTCTTAGTTGGCTGTCCAAAAATGCTCCAAAAGCTTCTCCAAAGCTTTTCCAAAATGCAGCTTTCTGCTTCTACTATTTGTTGTCCTGTGACCTTTCATCTTCTCCTTCAAGAATCAACAACTTATGCTTTTACAAATCAGCCTACAAAACTTTTGTGGCTGCCTCCAAATCTCTCTAAACTATGACCTCTACAATCTTCTTGCTTTCTTCTAACTTCTTGCTGAATTCTGACTTCAAATATGACCTCTTTCTCTGTCTTCTTTCACTAGAATCTGGATGTCTTGATCTCTCCAAGATCTTCTCAAAATTTGATAAACTTCTTGCCAAATCCTTTTTCCTTTTGGGCTTGTTGTCGTATGGTAATAATTATCCCAATATCTTCTAGTCAGGTGCTCCTTCTACTTGCAATATTCTACCATGAACTCTGCTTTGAATCTCTTCTAATGGTCACTGCTTCAGCTTCTACAATAAGGCTTTCTCTTGCCTTTTCTTTCTTCAATGAAATATTCTTGAGACCTCTACTCTTGGGTCTTCTAATCCTGCAACCTTCAATTCTCTTAGTAAATGCTTTAATGAAACCTTACCTTGGTTTCTTCAATTTTCCAACTATGGGAAATTCTTCAATGAGATCTCTTTCTTGGATCTCTAGACTCTGCTGCTTCTATCTACAATAGGACCTTCTGTAGTCCTTCTATCTTCTATATTCTATCTTCAATATTCCAATATTGGAAGTTCTTCAATATGACCTCTCCTTGGGTCTCTATCTTTAGTCTTCAATATTCAATCTTCCAAAACTTGGAAGTTCTTCAATGTGACCTCTTCTTGGGTCTCTATCTTCAGTCTTCAATCTTCAATCTTCCAAAACTTGGAAGTTCTTCAATGTGACCTCTTCTTGGGTCTTTATCTTCAATCTGCAATCTTGTAATGAGAACCTTCTTCTTGGTTCTTCTCAATATTCAATAAGATCTCCTTCTTGGACCTCCTTCAATGTCTACTTTTCTGCAACAAAAGAGTTAATCCCTACACTAGGAAAGCACATAGACTTTCAGGCAATCAAAGATGAAATTCTTCTCTATCTATTGTAGGAAGCTTCTCAACTTCTAAGAACCAATCTTCTACAACAAAACTTAGACAATAATAATCATATGTATTCAAAGTTCCAGAAATAATAATCTTCACTAGCTATCTTAAAAAACTAGTGGAATCAAATCTATATTGAATCCTAGTCTTCACGGGTTTTCCTTTCAACCCTGTGGAAATATTCTAGCCAAATAATAATCTAGAATCTTTACTTTCTTATCAAGCTTATCAATAGGACCTCTTCTAAGGGTCTCTTAATCTCTTCAATGATAAGGTCTATCTTCAAGACCTTTCTATCTCCTATTCCGATTTTGCTCTTGGAATAGGTATGTCCTTAAATATCACTAGTTTTTCTTCAACATAGTGAGAAATGCTATCTTCTCTGGTTTCTCTTTTCAGAGGTAATTCCTTTATCTTCTCTGGTTCCTTTTCTAGAGGTAATTCCTTTATCGTTATTGGTCTCTTCTTAACTAGTAGAAATATTCTTTGCTTCTGATCTATATTATGACTTCTATCAAACAATCCCAAAACAATGATGTTTGCATGCAATGATGCATAGTGGCTGATCCGATTTGCAAATATGTAGTGGGATTCAGATTGATAGTAGCAATGGTGATCCCTTGTGGCTCTGATACCACTATTAGCTTTTGATGAGTAAATACTCAAAATAATATTGCCTCAAGATCAATAATACAATTGCAATATGAAAGATATAATAATGTTGATCAATCAAGCATATAAACTCATAATCAACTATATAATAACTCAAAGAATGCTAATGACAAATGCTCAAAAATACTAAGAAATATTTATTGAATGAAGAGCTCAAAATACATCATACTACATCACCTTCCATTGCTTACATAGGTGACTCTTTCTCCTTCGCTATATCTCTTTTACATCAATACATCCATATATATAGAATGGAATGTGACTCTTCATATGGAGGTTTCTTGGCCCTCACTCTTCCTATGACTCTTCATCTTCCTACTCTATTGACACATGTACATAGGGATAACTATGCACATTTACATTGCCAAAATATCATTGCACACTTGTGCATTACATTGCATAAAGTAAATCCTAATCTAAGACACTCTTTCCTAATCTATAGATGTACCCATGATGGTACATTGGTATGTACCAAATAATGTAATATATTCCAATAGAACAATTGTAAACATTTAATCCATTTTATATGATATGCATTTTTTTAACTTTGAGTATACAAAAATTGCAAAGGTCTATGATCAAAATAAATGATCATCTCCTTACCCATGATATAATGATGCCATTTCCAACCTCTTATATGATGGCATTTAATTCCTTCTCATAGGTGCAGTAGCACTAGATTGTGTCATTGAAGCTTTGAGAATTGTGATCTTGGATCTTGGATTGCAATGATCTTCCTACTCTACCTTAATGAATTATGATGATTGAGACGGATAAACTCAAGAGAAATATTCACCAACAACTTCCCTTATATCCCCTCTTTTGGATATTTAGTCCTTTGGTTGCTTGATATTTTGTGATGGTTTGTTTTGATGAATTTGAAGGGATAACTATGCAACAAGGTGATGGATTGAATATTTTGCAAATTTTTACAAAATTTATTGGTTTATTAGGAATTTTATAAAAAATCAATATCCTCTAGCCTTCTAAATTTCTTGTCATCAATGTATAATAGATGATACGGTGACTTCCTCAACATCCGTAAGAATGAATATGTTGAAATAATTACAACCATATCTCGTTTCTAAGGGATTATGGAGGAAATTTAAATCCATTATAAAGATATTTCAATGATGAGTCCAAAAAAGGGTTTCTTGGATTCCACAACCCTTATGGATATCTAACAAAGGGGAAGTAGCTAACACTGAGTTCTTCAAATAATGGTTATACAGGACCAACCATGTAGTGTTTGGAAAATAATATCAATATTTTTGAAATTCTTAGTGACTTATGGGGGTCTTAGTCCATCTCTAGTCTATGTTTTGTATTTGGATAGTCTTCCTTGGTTCTAAAGGCATCTTCCCCTTATTTCCTTTTGAAACTTTTAAGTTTAATAATTTGAATTGAGTCGCTAAAATAATTTGTTTGTTTGAGTGAAAAACATGGTTGCATGGTTCAATATAGGTGACATGTTTCATTCTTTTTATTTGTCATGGATAAGATTTATGGTATTTGATGTATTTATTGGTTCCCTATAAAATGGAATGATAGGTCACATATTCAAGCTTGGGCGAGTCAACGATAAGGTTTATAGGCTTCTCCTTTCCACTCAATAACATACATGGTCTATATTGCCAGCTCTCTTATTGGAGTTCATACTTTCCATTAGATATCCATTTACTTTGGTCTATGCAATTGCAGGTAGGTTTTTAGATGAGGGTTCATTCAAGATATCAAATGAGATGTCAATACCTTGGTTGATGTAGCCAATTGAATGTATTAGCATATAGAAGGTATTGTGTTTAAATAACTTTGGGTAATTTGGAGGAAGGTTCAATTATTTTTAGAGAAATATATTTTAACTGTTGTGAAGGGTGTGAGGCCCTTAGTTAGACCAAAGGGGCTCCACATGAAAGGTCGTTGGTTCAAATATTCTCCTCTTGTCATGAGTTAACATACTCCATATTTTTAAATAGATCCACCATGGATGACATGGTCCTAATTGATTTGACATGGCCCATAACCCTTGAACCAAAATCAAAAGTTTTAGAGAAAAGGGTCATTTGTCCAATCAAAACATGCAATTTGTTAAGAAAAAATTTACTATTCACATAGTCAATAGCAAAATCGTAGATATTTGACATCCTTTAATTTGCTCTTTGGCTAGATTTCTTGGTGCCATATGATAGCTCGATAGAGGTTGAGTAAATGCAATATTTTAAATTTGATAATTTTTATGGTACTTTTTGTTATCAGGGACAACTTTTAGAGGGAATAATTGAATCATATGGTAACGTTTGGAATGTTTTTTCAAATTGTACTTTTTGGGATCTCCTCATATCAACGTTGGTGGTATTGTCCTATTCTCCTAGTAGAAAAAATATATTTGGTTAAGGATATTATGGATCATATGCCTTAAGAGACCATGCTAAATGGTAAAAATTACTCTTCATAGAAAATTTAGGTAGAAAATCTTCTCTAAAGTAAAGGATTATGAAGGTTTTTTTCTAAGTCATCCATAGATACATATCCAAATAAAAAGGATCTCATTTAGTCCAAGAAAGAATAAGCTCATGAAGTTATTATGTATGTGTATAAGGAGTTATAAAATTATATCACAAATAATTTATATCCTTAATAATTTTTGGATGTTTTTTTAGAAACTATTTGACAAAGTTGATTCCGTAAAATAGGCATTAGGAATCCAAGCTTGCTATATTAAAAAATACATCAAACGCTTCAAAGAAGAAACCACCATGTATCCTAAATATTACCTCAAAATGATCCTAAACATTATTTTAGAAGAATATGATAAGGTTTCGCATTCTTTAATATTTGAATATTTTTCTGTCAAAATTTATTCCTTTATTGGATACAAATTTTACTTATATTGTTCATAACCAAGCACAATTGAGGCTTCCAAAGGCAACTACGATATTTATTCAAGATCATCTCAAATGAGCTTCAAATCAAGAAACTAATAACTTAAAGAAGAAGGTGAAGCTAAAATAAGGGGTATAAGTTCTTTAAGAAATTGTTCAAAAAACTTGCTTGTGGTTTTTGCAAAGGAGGTCCTAAAACTAAGTATTATCATATACTAATCAAGAAGTTTGAAGAGGCAAATAAGAAAAGTGAAGGAGATGCTTCTTTATTTATTGCACAGATGATGATGAGCATGAGGGTGATACTTGATAACCAAATCTAGTTGTTCACTCAATATACTAGAATTCCATATTTTCAAAGGAATGGATTGTAGATTCTACAACATGACATACAATGAAGGATGATCATATTTTGCATGACTATAATGGATAACAGTATGGTGATCTAGTAATAATTGGTGATAATTATTTCTTATAGGTTTCATGATGTAGTGATGTGACTCTTGGATCCTTATCTTTTAATAAGTTTTTTATGTTTTAGGTGTTTTCTTTAATATTTTTTCTATTTATAATATAATTCACACTAATAGAAATGTGGAATTTTGGCCAAATAGATGGTTGATTAAGGGTATTGAAAATGGATTTAAAGTAGTTGCTTTAGGATATTATGATTAATTAGATCAAATACATAATATTGATATGACCCCTTCCTCTTCTTATTCCAAGAGAAAATAATTTGTTGGTATGGTTTCTAAGGCAAATGACATTGGTGTAAGCAATGACATCAATAACTTAATCACAAAAATTATGGATCCTTCAAGTATATGAATTATATTCATATACTTGGAAGGAAAAAAATATTACACCTCTCATCCCTTGAAGCCTATTCACAATGATTCTTGTGGATGTATCATAGATTATTCTCATTTTAGGAACATGTATTTTCTCCCTTTCATCAATGATTTCTCCAAGTATTATGAATTAAAACTTAAGACTTTGAGAATTCAAGATTTCCAAGGCTTCAATGGAAATTAGTGTGAAGTAAATTAAGTGCCTAAGGATACATAAGGGTATATAGTTCACTGGTTATGCCTTTTAGGACTTCTTGACCTATCATGACATTACCTTATAGTAGACTATTCATTACATTCTAGCATAATAGGGCAATTGAGTAGAAGAATAAATTGTTTTAGAGATAACTCATTGTATGATACACACAAAGTATATGGAGATCAATGTTTTGGAAAAAATAGTGATTAAGTGTCCCATGCTTGGTATGCAAATATTGATTTATTTTTTTCCAATTTTTGGATTTCATAATTATGATATAAAATATTATGCTTACATCAAGAATAATAATCAATAAATTGTTGCTATTGTTTTATATATTTATAATCTCATCATCATTGAGGTCTCAACGTCTATAATTCAATAGATGAAGCTATGGTTTCAAGACACTTTTGAGATGATTATAGGCATTATTTACTACTTTTTTGGATTTATATTAGTCAATCATCCTCCTAGGTCATTTTATACATCCTAAATATGTCTTAGATATTCAAAAACAAAACAGGGTGTAGTGTAAGCCCACTTCTACTTGTTTTGCTATAGAATTGAATATTTAGCTTATATTTCTATTCTATAATTGATACCACTCTGTATCAAAATATTCTTGGGGTCTTATTTACCTCACACACACTCACATGAATATTGCCTTTACTATCAATTATTGTTCTAGGTATATACAAGCATCATGTGAGAGTAATTGGATAGAATCTAAGAGGATTATATATTATATGACAGGTACCTATCAAATGGGCATCCAATTATCTATAGAATCTACTTCCATATTACAAGGATACTCTGATGTAGATTAGAATGATGTTGATCAATGATGATATACTATTAATTTTGTGTTTTTTGTTGGATTTATAACACTTTACTAGTGTTGTCAATGATAGTCAACCTTATCTTAGTATTCCATAAAAAATGAATATTATGCTACTAAGAAGATCACCTTGATATTGATTCTTGAGTAGTTGGAACTCCCTTAGAGATTGCATGTCATAATTTTAAGACAGAGAGCACCGTAAATCTTATTCATAATATAATTTTACATCAACATACAAAGCATATTAAGGCTTATTAGATTCATATATGAGGTATGATTTAGCCAAGTTATATGCCTTCGTTGAAGTAGTCTATATATATTTTGACTAAGACTATACTAGAGTTGAACTTCATGTGGTTGTGGAATCATCTTGGTGTAGGAGAGCATTCCTAAATGGGAATGACTCATATCTCTCTATGTATTGAGTTCAACCTAAGGGGGGATATTAAAATAAATGCTAATTTTCACTTGAGGCCATGACTGACCTTGTGTTTTAATCTTTGTATTGCTCTATGGGCCCATGAGTATCTTATAAGGTGATTTATTTGTATTATTTTATTATCATCCAATGGTTTATTTTTTATATAGTAACTTGTATTATTTGGTATTTATACCCCTATTTGTCCAACTATTTATCAATGAATGAAGATAATTGCTTATTTTCTAGTGACATTTTTAGTGTCCAAAGGCACCTTTCATATCCTTTTTTATTTTTTACATATTTACTTTTGCTTTGTTGAGTGTATTGGTTTTGTTCATTCTTAAGTATTAAAATTTATAAAAAATGTAAGTAGATAATTATGAACACATGAACATCCTAAGTACATTATTAATTAGATGCATAAAAGTTTCAAGTGCATTGGTCAAGGTAAAAGGAATAACCCACAATTCACATGATCTCTTTTGGGTCTTGAAATCTATCCTTTAGATGTATAAGTGATTGACTAGAGCTTGATGACATATTGATTTCAAGTTTAACTTGGTTAAGTATAGAGATCCCTCAATGCGATCTTGGAGATCATAAATGTAATGCAATCTATACATATTCTTCATTAATATCTTAATTAAGATATTGCTGATGGATGAATAGGTGCCAAGAGCCATCCTTATTTGGTTTCAACACATTGGGACTAATACATGAAACATATCTAGGTAAAATTTTACCTTGGTTTATCAACTCTTAAAGTTATCATTATATTTTATCATATGCCTAAATATATTTTTGATACAAAAGGATATCAAAAAGAGGTAAAACAATGATGAAATTGATTCAATATTTGACGGGGCAATGAAGCGGTACTCCTTGGAGATTCTAGAAAACATTGAAATAAATTTGAAACAATGTGTACATTTATTGGGACTATAGAGGAGTGATTAATTTTCATTCTCTAAGGAGAAGATTCTTGGTGCAAGGTTCCTAAGAGTAGACAATAAGGACGAATTTTTAATTATAAGAAATTATTTTCTTACATTGCTTGACCAAAATAATAATTACCCTTTTATAAGGAGAGCAATTTTATATATGATATGTTATGGCTAGAAATATATGGACCATTATTGTAGATATGAATTATTAATTAATCATTGTCTAAAATGACTAATACCTTTTGAGAAAAAAATTATATATTTTCAATGATAGTATATCACAAGTTATTGTTGTGCATGGGAAACTTGGAACACTAAAAATTATATTGACATTAAACTTCAATTTGTTTTCTTGGATGAAGTCAAACTATAGACCAAGGATATGGACAAATGAGATTAAGAAGCCTAATTGATTGATTATTTCCTAGACAATAATATTTATTTTAATTTCTAGCACCTATGATTAACCATAATGTTCTAGTGTTCTCATGCTCTAGAGATATGAAAGGTTGAGTTTTCATCATTTATATAGGCATTAGTTGATAGGTAGGTGGTGTATGCATCCTTTTTGCTCTTTGGAACTTGCTTATAGTCATTAGTAATGGTTTACATCACCAAAGACTTCTAGTGATCGTTACAATCAAAATCACTTGAATGAGTCTTATGATGGCTACACCATTTGTATATCACTTTTTTATTTGTATTGCATAATAGGAAATGTATTTGGATTCTATTTCGTTACATGACCTTCAAGATATAATATCATAAGAATATTGGATAGACATATCAAATCTTATGTGATAGTTATGTAGGAAATTATTATTTGGATTTCTCTCCAACATTATTACAAATTGAATATTTTATAATGAAATGTCAATAGATAAGAACTTCATTTTAAGCAAATATAGTAGTGGAGTTCACTGGAATATTTGAGTATGTGATGCTTCTCATTGTTGCTTATGTATAGACAAGTACAAATTTCATTAAACTCATTAGCATACAATTAAATAATTTGCTCATAACATAGACATGGTTGTTGAAACGATATGTATTTATCTTGATAATGGTTAAGGGGTAAAAATAAGTTTGTAAAAAGGTCTATAAATTTTGTTCAAGTAGTGAAAATATTTTCATCTTTTGAAAGTTTGATGATAATGGATTCTGCCAACATATAACTAGGAAAATTTTAGGAATACAAAAGATATTTTGTTAGAGTTTTTTTAAATTTTTATTTTGTGTTAGATTTTGTTAGTGTTAATGAATTGAATTGTAGATAAGTAAAGTTTAAGTTGTTGAAGCTAGGTATCCAATTTTGATAGCATAAGAAAATAAAAATATCAATGTTGATCTATACCTCTAGTAAGTGGTGGATCCTAAAAAGTTCAAGAGAAAAGGTACTTATTAGTAATACTCCTATGTTGATCATAAGATGCTAAAAATTTCCAAACAATATTTAATTATGTTTTCAAAGAGTTTTGTGTGAGTTTCTTATCATTTGGAATTTTGGTTTCTATTGAAGATGAGTTCGTAGCTTTGTCCATTTTTGCATGTAAAGGAAATTCTTAGGGCATTGTGATACTCAATATGATGTGATTCCTTTCTTCTAATACCATATGAAAAATGATGAAAGTTATGTAGAGGGCCAAATAATTATAGTTTGAGAAACAAGAGCATTGGAGTGTATAGTGTAGCATTGAGATACATATGACATCCTCACAATGACTAATATAACCAAAAATTAATAATTTAGATAGAATAAGAAAGATCACCTACCATTCTAAGTTTTAGAGTCATACCCTCCAAATGCTACCATTGTGTAGACAAGTAACCAAAATACATTTTTTATTGACTAGTCAAGGAATATCAATAAGGTGGAAACAATGAGAGATTATAAAATTTTGATATCGATCTCTCTTAAGGAATGAGATTTGAGCAATATATAAAATTATGCTAATATCATTTATCCACACTAATGGGTACCAAAAGTGTGGTATAAAGATAACTTCTAAACTTAACTAGTGAGGCTAGATTAGTTATTGCTTTATATGTATGTGGAAATATAGTGCACAATAAAGTACTTCAGTGCATGAAAACTTAAAAATATATAAATAGATGAAATTATATATTTATAGATAATGTAAATATAATAACAACAAAATATTAAACCCTTATTTCACAATGTTGTTAACAATAATAAACTCTAGGTTACATGTTGCAAGCACTAGACTACAATATGTGTTGGCCATTGGATTGCTAAATTCTAACTAAAAAGAAGATTATAGAAATATCATGCCCCAATTTTCTACCCTTGGTCTGTGTGTATAACCTCTTGATCTTGGACTTAGATACTTATTTAAGCTTTGATAGTTTTTACATGATTGTTACATTGTCTTGCTTTAGATGTTATATATAGATTATGACATCTAGGGTTGATTTACACTATCAATGATAATGTTATATGGTTTTATTTTAAATATTTTGCTTCCTTTGGTTTGTTAGGAAAATAAAATTGATAACATTTATGTGAAGTATTATACTAAATTATAGGAACCATATTATGGTCATGCTTAAAACCTTTTTATTTAATTGATAACAATGATATGCATAATTAGTTAATAATATTAATTAATTGTTACCATGGCCTAGTTATTAATAAAGTGTCACTTAAGAAAGTTAAATTAGAAATATTAAATTTATTAAAATGAGGGCTTTATAAATGACAAAGATTCTCCTCTTCCTACTTTTGAAAAAATGATCCAAAGAGACACATGTCAAGTCCCTAATAAAGTGTTCTTTATTTTAGTTATGAGATATTTGTATAAGAGTAAAAATAAAGAAGACTCGTTTTGGAAAAGTCTAGAGAAAAGAAGAGGAACAAATTTAGGATGAAAAGATAATTATTGCCTTAAAATAAAGATTTAGCAAGTCTACCATCATTGGTATGATTGAAGGTAGGTTCTTAGAATCATTTTCTTCTACGTATGTTAGTACGTGTTGATAATAATGTGAATGGAAAGAGAAAATTAAACAAGGAGTTTATTTATTTATTATAAATTAATTATATGGGATTGAAATAGGCCCCACCCATATTACATCATTATCACATAGTGGTATTAAAACTTGTCAATTATGCATGTATTGTTTGGCAAGATTCAAACCCGGGTCTCCTCAAAAGTTGAGGAATATAACTGATTGAGCTAATGCAATTTCTTTAAATGTTAAGGTTCACTCATGAGAGTTGAACCTTGGTTTAATATGTGCAATTCTTAAGCTCCCAATGTATTGCTCTAAAAGCCATGGGTAAATAAGGAGGATTTTAAATCATTCACTTTATATTTTATTATTAAATTTTTGTTGCATGTTAATTTGTATCTAATTAGAGATTGAGGTATTACTCTAGAAAAAATTTACTTAGTATTTTACATCTACATATATTTATAATATTATAGGGATGTAGGGTATATTGAGGTTAAAGGTTTAAAAGGTAAAAAATATCTTTCATGATTTAGTATTTGACATGTGTATATTGTTATTTAAAGTTTATTATAGTTTACCACTGGATTATTGGAATGAATATGCATTATGTAAAAGTTATATTTTTCTATAAATAATAATTTCTATGGTATTTCTTGCTTTAATCATGTAATTATTATTGAAAAATAAATTTAAGAGTGTCCCCATATGAGGGAATTTTTTGTTGTGATGGGTTAGTCACTATATGTTGTCATAAGAGGTCCTAATTAAACATGAAAAAGGGAGTCCCTCTAAAGTTAGCAATATGAGTCACAAATTGGTTAAAAAGATAGATTTCTTGCTAAGAATTAATACTTTTTTTAATTTATTCCTTCATATGGGTGTATAATATCAGGTTTAGATAGTATGAGATCCTAACAACAAGTATAACCCATCATAGAGAGATGGTGTTATGAGTCACATTACAAATCAATATTTTCTATCTAATATCATTGGCCATGGGAAAACATATTTCAAAATTGATTCCACTTCTAAAATTAGAAGTGAGGACTCTTGGGTTCACGTAGTTTAGAAAAAATAAAGATAAAAAAAGTGGGTTTGGTGGCTCACTGAACTATGGAATTATAATTTAACAATGTGCCTTGATTCTAGCTTCAATAAAGTTGGGGGTGTCAATGGCTCCTACCAACCTTCAGATTGAATTGAGGCTGACTCCCCACTATCCCTGAAAAATAATCCTATACTAACCTACACTAATTTCTTAACAATGAAACTACAAAATTAAACATACATAAAATATTAAGGGTGCAAGGGATTTATATTAATATTGGTTTAAACCCTAGCAAGTAAGTGTGCATCATCAATCAATACATGAGAATTTGAATATCATATATATTCTACCATTTATTAAGTATGAAATTACTAAGCAAATAACAATATGAGCAAAATAATAATGCCTCATTCACCACACACTTAACAAACCAAGAGAGCAATACCACTAATGGAATACCTAAGGACTTGCCAATTTCTCAATAAACTCATGAGATCAAAGCATAATGTGGGTTTCACAAAGTGTAGATATAATTCTCATGGCCAAAATATGAATATAATGGAGCCCATGAATACTATTTATAGTTGGAGTTTATCCACAAGTTACCTAGGGCAAGGAATTATTTCTCCTAGTAGAAGTAAATATTTGGAAGAATATTTAATAAAATGGTGCACTGCCAAATGTTACATACCTTCAACCATACCTCTAAATGGCTTAGAAGACTTCTAAGATGAGTTATGGCACCACAAAAAGACAAAAAATCGATTTACAAATATTTTCCTTAGGATTTGGACCTTTAATTTTACCCTTCCATAGGTCTACAAGCAATTCACTCTAAGTAAATGAATCCCTTCACTTTGCTAGTTAATCATTAGAATTTGATAGCAAATTGTTCTAACATGCCAATCAGGTCATTTAACTAACAAAATACTCCTAAGATAATCTATTCTTTGTTAATGAATTGACACTTGAGCAAATCGGTCCACCTTAGAGATAACCAAATTTTGTCAAATTTTAAAACTTTTTCTATTTTACAATTTTGTTCCTAAATTTGCGAAATCAATTTTCTATAGCTAAAACCTTGGAATTAGAAGGTAGTAGCCTTGCTGCTATATGGATTCATGCAAAGATCTTTGGGAAGGAACAAGCTATAACCCAATGATTAGTTTGGGAATAGGTCACCTACCGCTGTGTCTATAGGATATGAAATTCTACTCTAAAGTGTTTCATTTATGAAATATTTCAATTATATACTATGATGAAGATTTAATTCTATGCAGAAGAGATAGAGGAACTTCTACTAGCTTGCACATGATGGAATATTATGAGATTTAATACAAAATAATATGGTTGGAATATATGTTCTATTGTAGCAATAACATGGGCTAATAAATTACCAATAAATGGCTGAATTCATAATATGATCAAACCTGCAAAGAAAAAAGATAATAAACCAAAAAATGATAGAGAAATCTTGTTCATCCAATGGCTGAATCAATATAAAAAAACTGCAATCGTAGAAGAGCTCCAACACACCAATTGTATGGGAAATATGGCAAAAAAAAAACATGACAATATTTTTTTGCTCTCAACTTGTATTATGAAATCTTTGTTACAATAATGAAGAGAAAAAATGTAAAAATACCCAAAATTCCAATGCCCAAGTATGCTTAGAATATCCTAAAATTATCAACTAGTTATAAGAATCATTATTGGATATGCTAAAAAATAGTTCCTAAATTAAAGCATGTGCATGTGCATAGTTAACTAACACAATCCTAAATCATAGGATAATTATTGGGAGCAACTTATGCATTACAACTTCCACTATGACTAGTTAACTACAAAAGCTCCTGGAGTGATTAGAGAATATTTTGGAGTTAAACAATGAAATAATTCTCCTAAAATATGATTGCCCAATATTTGGATAATTTAAGGAATATTTAATTAATAAAATTTTAATTAAATCCTCATTTAAGAAAAGGTGCCAAAAATAAAGGAAATTATCCCCTAAAATGTAGAGAATGACTCCAAAATGCTTGGAATGGTCCAAAAAACATGGTGTGAAGTATTAGACATCAAATTTTCTTCATTCTCCCTCTTGATGTTAATGGTTCCAACATCAATCAAGGTCCTCAAATTTTAAATTTTTTCTTTGTCTAATGCCTTCTTAAAAATATCTGCAAGTTGATCTTCCGATTTGCAAAACTCAAAAGTAATGAACCCATATTGGACCAAGTCATGAATGAAGTGATGCCGAATATCAATGTGCTTACTCCTACTATGAAACATCAAATTCTTCATCATTGATATGGTGGAGGTGTTATCACAATAAATCTTTATGGAAGAAGCAATATCCATTCCAAAATCTTCAAAGAGTCTAGCCATCCAAATGGCTTGTGTGCAAGTAGAAGAGGCAACCATATAAACAACCGTTTGCTATTTTTTACTACTCCAAGAAACCAAATTACCTCCAAAAAAGAAGGTATATCTAGAAGTGCTTTTTTTATCATAAAGACATTCTATCCAATCTACATTTGTGTAGGCCACCATATCACAAGAGTTAGTAGCAAAATAGTATAAACCAAAATACTTAGTACCACTCACATACATAAGAATTCTCTTGGCTGCCTTGAAATGAGACTTATGAGGAGAGTACATATATATTGCTACCAAGCTAACCAAAAACATGATATTTTATCTAGTAGCGGTAAGATACATCAAGCTACCAACTAGTGATCTATAAAGTGTTACATCCATAAGAGAAGTAGAATCCTCCTTCATCAACTTGCATCCCATAACTGTTGGAGTGATAATTGGATTGCAATAACTCATAGAAAATATTACCAAAAGATCATCAACATATTTAGATTGAGTAATGAAAATACCTTCAGCTGATTGCATAATTTACATAACAAGAAAGTAATGCATAGTGCCCAAACCACTCATCTCAAACTCATTCAACATTGCTCACGGTACTAAAAAACCAGGGGCAAGAGGAGCGGTGGAGGAAGCAGAAGAGGATAAAAAATGGTAGGTAGGAATTTTGAACCAACGGAAGGAGAAGATCCAGAGGCAGGGCAAAATGTTGTAGCTAGAAAGGAAAAGGATTCCCTATTAGTTCAGTTCGAAAAGGCTAAAGGTACAGATCCTCCAGATAAACCCTCAGACAAAGGGTCCCACTGGGGTTCGGGAGCTGGCAACAAGGGCCCAACATTTTTGGAAATGAATCCTTAGGATTGGGAGAGATGAGGAGCGGTGGAGGAAGCAAAGGAAGCAGAGGAGGAGCAAAAATGGCAGGCAAGAATTTTGAACCAACGGAAGGAGAAGATCTAGAGGCAGAGTAGAATGCTATAGTTGGAAAGGAAAAGGATTCCCTATCAGCTCAGTTCAAAAATGTTGAATGTACAAATCCTCCAGATAAACCCTTAGACAAAGGGTCCCACTAGGGTTCGAAAGCTGGCAACAAGGGCCCAACCTTTTTGGAAATGCTGAAAGGGAAAAATGAGCCAGTCAGTGAACTACCACCCCTAATACCAAACAATAATAGGTTAACTATGCTAGTGGATATTATGGAAAGATTCTTGGATATGGAGGCATCATCCTTAGTTGGCAAGTTTTTGGGAGGAAGGTCGGACATTGAGACTATTCGCTCATGGGCTGCGACAAAGTGGAAAATTTTAGGAAGCTTAGAAATCGTAGCCATGTCAAGAGGTTTTTTTATGATAAGACTCAACAATAAAGATGATGCAGAGCACATCTTGACAGGAGGACCCTAGTTTCTAGGAAGGCATAGCCTCTTTCTGAGGAAGTGGGGGGAGGATTTCAACCCTGAGAAGTAGAAAATTAATATAGCACCCATTTGGGTTCGCTTACCAAACCTCCTAGCCTAGTTTGTTAATGAGTACTGGCTTAGTGGCATAGCAAAGATGATAGGAGAGCTCGTGGCAATAGACCATTCAACTTGGGCAAGGACTAGACTGACGCATGCCAGGAGCGGTGTAAATGCAAACTTGGATTCTTATCTACCTTCTCAAGTGGAACTAGCATATGGAGAGTTTCTAAGGATTCAGATTGTGGAGTATGAGAACAAGTCAACATTTTGTAGCGTGTGCAAAACACAGGGCCACCTTCAAGCCCAATGTATGACAATAACTGCAAACAAGGAAGCCACGAGCGAAGGTTTTCTGGGGAAAGCTAATGGGATAGGGATCCCAAAGTTTCAAGGACCGCGTCTTAACTTGGAAGGATATAGAAAAGTTAAGAATAACCAGGCTGACCAAGCAACATAGAACTAGCAAAAATCTAGGAGAAAGGAAAGCAACATAATGAGGGAGGCAAAAATCATAAGGTATGTAATAAAGATCCCAGCTTGAACATGTTTGATATCCTAGAAAATCTAGAAGTTGAAAAAGAAAATAGTAAGGATGATACCATCAGTGTCAAGTTTCCTGAAACCCTAGACTCCCCATACAAATCAGGACCATCCACAACTATGACAAAAAGCCCCAAAAGCTATGCTCAAAATGAAGAAAAATTTCCAGGTCATTTCAGTTTAAACATGGAAAAAATAGAGTCAAGAGTTGAAGTTGTGGAAACAAGAGACAGGAATGTAGCTCCTAATATGGTAGTGGAGCAAATTATCCCTTATCAGACGAGCCCAACGGTAAAAGGTTCCTTGAAGGAAAGCCCCCTATTTAGGAACCAGATAGGAGAGGTGAACCAAAACAAGGCCGAGGATGAAGAGGGAATTGAAAACCCCAAAAATTAGGAAGAAGGTTCAAGCCCTAGACTATCACAGTATATGCCCCCTCATTTTAGTCCAAAACATACTGGAAGCACTACCAAGCCTCCGATAGATTATGGAAGTGAAAGAAATAAAGGGAGAATATCTACAACAGAGCACTATAGAATGAGAATCAATGAAGAAATTGCAAACGGAAAGCAAAGAACATTGTTACAGCAAGCTATTCCTGGCCAGGATAATAGAAAAATTGACAAACCCCCTTTGGATCAGGGAAGGTGGCGGGGAAAAAATATCAAACAGTCTAAATGAAGGTTCTCTCATGGAATGTGAGAGGCCTAAACGGCCCACCAAAACAAAGGATGGTGAAATCTATAAGAAAGGATTGGAATCCTACTATCATTTTTCTTCAAGAAACCAAAACAGATGCAGCACAATCAACACTTATAGCTAGAAGGATTTGGAAGCAAGGGGAAGTGGCCTTTTAACAGGCGAGAGGAGCATATGGGGGCCTTATGATCTTATGGGATCCTATTAAAATAGAAGGAAGTATTATTCAGGCAAATAAAAGAGTCTTAAGTGTATTATTTCATGATTTTGATACTAATAAGAATTGGATTATGTCAAATATTTATACCCCCACCTCTATCCAAGGGCGGTCTGAACTGTGGGAGTTTTTGGGGCATTTGAGCCAAGCTTTTAAAGACATTCCTTAGGTGATTGGGGGAGATTTCAATACCCCCCTTTACCCATATGATAAGAAGGGAGGATCTGGGTTACCCTCAAGGAGCATGGAGGACTTCAATGAATTCATTAACACAAATGAATTGATGGATGTAAGACTAAAAGGAGCCAAATTTACATGGAGTAACAAGAGGATAGGAAGTCACTTGATTCAAGAAAGGTTGGACAGGTTTTTTTTTATCCAAGGAAGCTACAACAATGTTTGGGGATTCAACGTTACAAGCCCTTCCTAAATGCGCTTCCGACCATAATATTATTCTATGGGAGGCATTTCAGGCTAACTCCTTTAAAAAGCCATTCAGATTTCGTCAATATGGGTTAAACATCCAGACTTCAAGAAATGAATAGAGGAATGGTGGCGACAACCTATCTAGGGAAGTGCTTCCTTCAAACTATCTCAAAAACTTAAGATGGTGAAAAACAACCTTAGAATATGGAATAAAGAAGTCTTTGGAAATATTTTTGAGAATAAGAGAGAAATGGGGGAAAAAATGAGAATAATAGAAAGCAAAATCTAAAATGGAACCTATGATGAGGCGACAAGGACTGAAGAGAAGGAAACCCTTTGTGAGTTTTATAATATTTTATCTTGTGAAGAGATGTATTGGAGGCAGAAATCAAGGGCATTATGGCTAAAGGAAGGGGAATCTAATTCAAAATTTTTCCATGTTACCACATTGAGCAATAGAAGCAACAATAATATTAGAAATTTAACTAAGGTGGATGGATCCTCAACTCAAAACATTCAAGAGATCAGGGACGAGGCTGTTAATTTTTTTAGTTCATTATTGGGTGAAGAACGGGCCTATAATGCCCAAGCAAAGGACTCTCTCCTTCAATTCATTCCACAACTCATTGATGAAACAATTAACGAGTCTCTTACAATAGCTTTTTTAGACGAAGAGATCAAGGAGGCTTTATTTAACATGGATCCTGACAAAGCCCTTGGGCCGGATGTGTTTTCACCGTGGTTTTTCCAAGTTTGTTGGGATATTGTTGGAGCAGAAGTTATTGCTACAATCAAGGAGTTCCAAAGTTCAAATCATATTCCAAGGGGTTTCAATTCAACTTTCATTGCTTTGATCCCTAAAGGCCCCAACCCCAAGACTATGGCTGACTTTAGGCCGATTAGCCTTTGTAATATATCCTATAAAATTTTCTCCAAAGTTTTAGCCAACCGTTTGAAGAAAGTTCTACCGATTATCATTGATCCAAGTCAAGGAAGTTCTGTGCAAGGAAGATCAATCTTAGATGGAGTTATTACTGTCCATGAGGCTCTTCATACAGCCACTCAGACCAAAAAAGTAGTCATGGCTTTAAATTTAGACATGAACAAAGCTTATGACAGGATAAATTGGGAATTCCTAGAGGTAGCTTTATTAAAATTTGGCTTCAATATGAAATGGGTCAAGTTAATAAGAGAGTGTATTTCTAAGCCTTGTTTTTTAGTTTTGGTTAATGGGTCTACTGCAGGTTTTTTCAAAGCAAACATGGTCTAAGACAAGAAGATCCCATAAGTCCTATGCCATTCATCATTGTAGCCAAGGCCTTGGGAAGAACCATTAAGGCAGCAGCGGTAGCTAGACTCATATCAGGTATCAAGGCCACATCGCTAACTACCCCAGTGACACATCCACAATTTGTTGATGATACATTGCTACTGACTTTGGCTTGTGTGGTTGAGGCAAGAAGGATTAAAAATATTCTTATAATGTATGAAGAAGCGGCTGGACAGAAAGTGAATTTTGATAAGAGTAAACTTTATTTCATCAATACCCCCATTCCTAGGCAAAACAACATAGCAAGGATCATGGAATGTTAGATTGCATCCCTTCCCACCTCCTATTTAGATCTTCCCCTGTTTACGGGAAAACCTGAAGGATCAATGTGGAACATAGTTCTAGAGAGGATCCAAAAAAAACTAGCATGTTGGAAAGGACATCTGTTATCTCAAGCAGGAAAAGCAGTTTTAACTATGGGTTCACTTCAAAGTATACCCGTTTACTTCCTATCAGTCTTCAGAGCTCCCAGCAAGGTGTATCACAAAATTGAGCAGCTTCAAAATTTTTTTCTCTAGTCGGGGACTGAGGATAAGAAAAGGATCCATTTAGTAGGTTGGAACAAGGTTTGCAAACCTAAAGCTGATGGGGGGTTAGGATTGAGGAGAGTTGCTCATCTCAATACAACTCTGTTAGCCAAACAAGCATGGTGGTTATTGAATAAGGTCGATAATGAATGGAATGCCATAGTTAGGAGGAAATACCTCCAAGGTGTGAACTTCCTTAATGACAACTTAGCAAGTAGGGGGTCTACTTTTTGGAAGGCAATCCTCATGAGCAAGGATCTTGTCAAGAAAGGTCTTAGATGGATTCTAGGAAATGGGCAAACAATAGACTTTTGGAAGGATCGGTGGGTGAGAGCTGAGGAGTTATCCCAAAATCCTCGTTTGGCTAGGATTCAAGAGCATATGGAGCAACATATTGGGAAGAAGGTTGCAAATTATATGTGGCAGGATATAAATATCAACAGGTGGAAACACATCAGAGTACAAGGTTTTGAAGCGAAGCCTGAAGAGCTTTATAACATTTTAACTCAACAAATTATTCCCTCTAGAGAAGATGAAGATCACATTGTTTGGGCTAAGACTAAAAGTGGTGACTTCACAGTTAAGTCTGCCTATAATTTGCTTCTCAATGTGGAAGGTCAACAATTTCAACCAAGTTTGGTTTGGATCAAAGGATTAATTCCTAAAATATCCTTTTTTTCATGGTCAGTGATTCAAGGAAAAATCCTCACTATGGACAATATGTTATCCAAAGGTATGGTTATTGCTAATCGTTGCTACATGTGTAGGGCAGGATGGGAGACAACCCAACACTTGTTTCTGGAGTGTTCGATAGCAGAGTCCATCCTGGATGAACTTTTCCAAGCCTTTAGGATCTTGTGGGTTAAGCCTGCTCTTATATCCAAAGTGTTCCATCAATGGCATCAACCCTTTGTTATCCTAAAACTTAAGTACCTATGGAAAATCTGTTGGCATCATTTTCTCTGGCAGATTTGGCTAGAAATGAACCATAGAGCCTTTAAGGATACCATTCACAACCCAAAAAACATCCTCAATAGGATTATTATCTTTGCGAAAGAAAACCTTAGCACCATAGTGGATGAGAACGACTCAATTCTTCCCCAAGAAAAATAATTAGATTGGGCCTTAGGTATTGAGGACAAACATTCCATTCCTTTGCCCAATTATAGAAATGAGATTTCTTGGGATCCACCCCCAGGGTTGGTTTAAAATAAATTTTGATGGTGTAGCCAAGGAGAACCTGGGAAGAGCTGGAGCTGGAGGAATAATCAGGGATCATCAAGGAAATCTGGTCAATGCCTTCGCTAAACCATTGGGAATAAGAACTAATAATGAAGTAGAAGCTAGAGCCCTTTGGAGAGGGTTGCAAGTAGCCCAAGCAACTCAAGGTAACTTGATTATTGAAGGTGATTCTATGAACATCATCAACCTGTTAACCAATGGCAAAAAACCTCCATGGAGAATCGAGGGAGTCATCCATGAAGTGAGGATCCTTTTTACGGCAAGACAAAATAGGAGGGCTTGTCACATGTACCGTGAGGCCAACAAGTCAGCTGAAAAATTAGCCAACATAGGTGTTGATGTTGATAGTTTGGTGACATGGACACAAGGTGTGCCACGTGAAGTGGAAAACATTATTAGTCATGAAAAGAAACCTACCCGTTAAGGAGAAAGATGAATGGGTGTTCTTTCCCCATGGAGCTGGTAATAACTATGGGGTTTCCCTCTAAATCATACCAAATTGAAAATGAAGGTAACAGGGTGTAAGACTTGGAAGATTCCGATAGAGAATAGGAAATGGGCAAGCAACAGGTTTCACAAGTGCAAAGTTCCAAACTTCAATTCCTGTCAATGTAAGTAATGTTTACAATTATGTTTAGGTATGGGTGTGTTTTGTTAGTAAGGTGTTGTAGGGGATTCAAAATTTTTTTTGGTAAGAAAGTTTCAAGGATGACTAGGATCTACAATCTCAGCAGAAGGCTGGATATTGTAATAGGTTTTGGGTTAACCTGCAAAACCCGATAATTAATGAAGACTTTTATTTACCAAAAAAAAACATGGCCCTTTTAAATTGTTTCAAAAAATTAGTGGATCTACCCAAGAAGATTATGTCATCAACATATAAACAAATGAAAATAAAATATGATCCATCTACCTTTTTATAAAGTGTACTTTCATCTGAACATCGTTCATAACCATTCTCATACAAGTAATTATCAATTCTAGAGTACCAAGCTCTAGGTGCTTGCTTAAGCCCATAAAGAGATTTCTTTAATTTTTACACTTTTCCTTCATGATCAACAACTATAAATCCCATATAAACTTATTATTCCAATTATCCATTCAAATATACCGATTTAACATCAATTTGATACATAACAAGACCAAGATGTGAAGCTAGTGCAAGTAGATACCTTACTATTTCTAGTCTTGAAATCGATGCAAAAAATTCTTAATAGTCAATACCTTCTTTTTGAACATATCCTTTAGCAACCAGCCTTGCCTTATGTTTGGCCATGCTTCCATCAACATTATACTTTAGCTTGTAGACCCATTTCACACCTACAATGGTCTTGTATTTTGGAGGAGAAACTAGCTCCTAGGTATCATTTTGCTCTAGTTGTTTAATTTTAATCTCCATAGCCTTTGTCCAATATTCATTGGTACATGATTCTATGAATTTAGAGTGCTAAACATAAGAAGAAGACAAAAAAGCATAATTAATCACATTCTCACATTTCTTTACTTGTAATCTAGTCACTCTTCTTGTATAGTCATCATCCAACATTTGACTAAATGGATGATACTTAGAGAGCCTCATTTTACCAATGTTACCTTTTAATGGAGTGTTGTTTTTTTTCATTTTTATGTCACAAGGCTTCATCATGAACATGAGGCGCTGAGTCATTAATATGATGGGAAACACCATAATTTTTGTGTGTCTCACATCCATCTCCCTCATTAAATACCACATATCTAACATGCATGCTATTAGTAATATTATTAAAACATCTAAAAGCTTTATATTCAATAGAATAGCCCATAAAATTGCATTTTATGGATTTTTTTATCAAGTTTCCTTCTCTTTTGCTCAACAATGTGCACATAACAGGTAGAACCAAAAATTTTCAAATGACCATTGCTTGAATTCTTACCATGCCAAAGCTCATAGAGAGTAGAATCTTGTACCAACTTTGTAGGAAATCTATTGATAATGTAAATAAATGTATGTATAGCTTCACCCTAAATTTTTTTTGGTAACTCCTCTTTCAACATGCAATGGGCCATCTCCACAATGGTCCTATTTTTCCATTTTGCCACTCCATTTTGTTGAGTGTAAATAGTAGTCAACTCCCTCTTAATTCCAAGGCTTTTGCAATATTATAGGAAATCATTTGAGGTGAATTCACCCCCACAATATGTCCTTAAGATTTTAATACAAGAACTTGATTGCTTCTCAACAAGAGCCTTAAAATTATTAAAACAATCAAAAGCTTGTGATTTCTCATGGAGGAAAGTAATCCAACACATTCTTGTATGATCATCAACAAACAAGAGAAAATATTTTCTTTTACCTAAACTCAAGGTTTGCATAGGTCCACATAGATCAACAAGCACTAACTCAAATGGTTTTTGAACTCTAAAATTATGATGAGAAAACTTCTCTTGATGTTGATTTCCAAAAATACATCCTTCACACACTGTGTTGAGAGGATTTGTGAAAGTGGGCTTTGGATTCCATCCAAGGAGCCAATATTGAGGTGTCTATATCTCTTGTGCCATAACTATGCCATATCAATGGTGCTAGTCAAGCATTCACCCGCTGGCTACATTTTCAACACAAACATCCATTTTTTTTGCATTAAAACTTTAGCTATAATTTGATTGTTAGACATATTCTAGATTCTACAAATATTCTTTTAAAAAATAGCTCTATAATTCTTTGATCATAATTGTCCAATGCTCAAAATATTATATTCAGCCCTGCTACATCAAATGTATCATGCATATAAAATATCTTACCATTCTTTGTTCTAATGGCAAGATACCCTTTTCCTGCTATATCAACTTGATTGTTATCACCAAGTGTGAATTGTATAGTAAAATTGTTATCAAGTTCAACAAAGAGGCTTCTATTTCCCATCAGTTGATTTGAACATCCATTATCAAGATACCATGAATGATTCTCAATAGACTCAAAATTATTCAAAGTGAGAAAAATATGTTCACATTTTCATTCACTATAATTTGCTTTCTTTTCATGCTTTTTCTTTTTAAAATATTGCTCTTTAGTATGATTATCCTTACCATAATAATTTCTATGCTTATGTTCTAAATCATGAATTTTATCATTAACTCTTCCATTTACTCTACCATGAACTCTCCTATGACCTCTTCCGCGACCTCTTGAAAAATATGATCCTAAAGTGGTAGATGAGGACTCTTTTGTATGGGCTTGCCATTCATTCAATTTCAACTTGCCTTGAAATACTTGATCAAGGACTTCTTCTCTATCTCTCATTATGTGCTCATATGTTTAAAGGCTACCATGTAATTCAACAAGAGTTAGTTTTGCTAAATATCTATATTCTTCAATAGCTATGGTAACTAGATCAAATTTCTTGGGAAGGCTTCTCAACACCTTCTCAACTATTCTTGTTTCATTAAGAATCTCTCCATGTGAATGAATAGAATTTACAATATTTTTAACTCTAGTGATAAAAACCTTAATGGATTCATTTTCATTCATGCGTAAGGATTCAAATTCCCTCCTTAAGAGTTGCAGTTTGACCATTCTCACCTTTAAATATCCTTTATAGGCACTTTCTAGTGTATCCCATATAAATTTTGATTGTGACTATTCAACAATCTTGGAAAAGATAAAAAATCTATCCCACTTTGAATTGTAAAAAGAGATTTTACGTTCTTCTTCCTATTCTCTATCAATTCCTTCATTTCATAAGAGCATTAAAATTTGATTCATCTGCTAGTTTAGAGTATCCTTATGAGACAAAACTCCATAAATCTTGTGAAATAAAAAACATCTTCATGCAAATACCTCAATATTCAAAATTTTCACCCTTAAACATGGGAATATGAAGGGGAACAATGCTAGCCCCATTTTGTGTCATGATAACAAGATAAATTCTCTAACCCAATAAAAAAATTGGATTTGATACCAAATAAATATTTTAATGCTATGTAGAAGAGACAAAGGAACATTTACTAGTTTGCACAAGATGAAATATTATGAGATTGAATACAAAATTAGATGGTTGAAATTTTTTTTATTGCAACAATAACATAGACTAAAAAATCAACAATCAATGGCTGAGTTCATAATATGATCAGACCTGCAAAAAATAAAGATAATAAACCATAAATGGTAGAGAAATATTGTTCATCCAATGACTGAATCAATGTAAAAAAAAACTACAATTGTAGAAGAGCTCCAATACACCAACTATATGGGAAATATGGTTTAAAAAAATGATAATATTATTTTTGCTATCAACTTGTATTCTAAATTCTCTATTACAATAAAGAAGAGAAAAAAGTAAAAATACCCATAATTCCATACTGAAGTATGCTTGGAATATCCTAAAATTATCTAGTTATAAGCATAATGCAAAACTGAAGTTAATTGATATAAGGATTCGAAAAAGGGATTCACAAATGCAGGATAGTAGAGAATGTAAAAGAAACTATTGTTAAGTATTTATCTTAGTGTTGTGGTTTAGTTGTTAAGTATTTGACTAAGTTGATTTTCTATAGTATAAAATAATATAGATTATGTGGGTTGTATTTTCAAATTGGTGACTCACTTTATGTCATATTTTGGGCTTTGTATTGAAGTATTATGTTTTTTTATGACAATGTAAAAGGGTTGGGGCCCTTTCAAAAACCCCTTCCTCCAACATAATAAAAAAATAAGCATAATGCAAAATGATTTATTGGATATGCTAAAAAATAGTTCCTAGATTAAAGCATGTGGATGTGCATGTGCATAGTTAACTAACACAATCCTAAATCATAGGATAATTGTTAGGAGGAACTTATGCATTACAACATGTTACAAAGAAGGTCAACAACCACCATGCTATCAAGTGCTATTGGATATGAAGTTGCACCATGTCATATACATGAGAAATATTATTCTCTAATATATGACATGTAACATATAAAAAATATTTCCTTCATAAAATGGATGTATCATGATTAAAAAACTGACTTGTTAGTTTTAAAAGATACCATTGAGTTCACGCTGGCCATTGTTTCCACTAGGTGGACTAGTATAAAATAGTGAAGACATTCCTTTAGAAGGGATTTGAGGACATCAAATAAATAAATAATGTTACTGATATTTCAACCTTTTCCCTGTCAAAAAATAATACACTAACATCTATATGTTGGGCACTATGCCCACAAGTTGGGCTAAGCTGAAAATGCATGATGTTTCCACTTGAGATGCTATCCCTCTTTTGGGTTGAATATACCTATAGATAAGAATTAATGTTCTAAAAAGTAACAAATAGAAATTAATCTTATCACCTTCCATGGAAAATGTCTTGATCGAGTTCCTTCTAATCAGTCCAGTCAACCTATTGATTGGGTTAAAATAATTGTCCTCCACAAAGAATGGTTCATGAATTTTTAAATGAGCTTGTAGCATATGAAATATTTGGGATTTGATCCCATGACTTTGTGCCTTAAAAAGAGTATAAATTGCACCATATGGTTGTGTTAAGATTAAAATTATTATTTTTTTATCTCCCTACTTGTGAACTATTGTACACATTTTAATTCATAGGTTTTTATCATTAAGTTATTTAAAATTTTGAATACAAATAATTAGATTTACATATAGATTTTGATACCCTTCTTTTTTTTAATTTTCAAATTCAAATGATTAAATTTATCCCTCCAAAATCAAAATAAGGGTGTTCTTATTTATTTTTGCTCCATAAATCATCAAAAGAGATATACCAATTTTGCATACTCAAATGATGCCATTCTAAATTGAATCTAATACCATGTTCGATTATATAATACTTTTCATAAATATTTTGAAGTATGCAATCATCATAAATCATATTAAAATAGAACGAAAGAGTAAAAATAAATAGCAATACATGATATATTAAGATATAGATAATTGGAATAAGAAAGTATGGGTGCCCATTGTCACCCTCATGATATTAGATCACATAAAAATTAATTCAATGGATCAGTTTGTGGGGTATTTATAGAGATACATAATCAGTAATTAGTACAAACCTTAAGCTAACATGACTTGGATTAAAAATAAATTATAATAAATTAAATGTGTTAAAACCTTTATTTAGATTAACTATACAAGTGGTTTAATTGATAGTACTAAGGGCAAATACATCATTATTGCATGTAGGCTTACATATAGAATGTTTTTAGGCCTACATAGAGAATGCTTGTAGGCTTACATAGATAATGACTTATATTATACATGCTCATGTACTTACATCAAGAGAACTCATAGGATTACATCACCACTATTTACCTTTTCCAATAAGGTTATATTACTAATATTCCAACATCCAAACACCACACTAACACACCCAAATAGGTATAGTATAAATCTAACATAGGAACAAAACTTTACATAAAATTTAAATTTAATCACTACAAAAATAATGTCTAGGGTTCTACAATACCATACAAGGCCTTAGTCATATGTGGATAATCCATATTAATTTCTAAGGTAATACCAACTAAACTATTGATTCAACATATATCTGATGTCTTAATGTAATTCATCAAGCATTTTTTCCAATTCTATTACCTTAAGGAGATCACTCTCGTTCCTCAATATTTAAAACCAAGGAATCTCCAACATAAACTAGCATAATATAAGGGGATATATATACATTTCATGCTAGACCCTCCTCCTCAATAACCCTAGGGTAGTCATATATAAGCATCATCATACAATTAACTACCATAACAACATGGGGATCTCTTATGAAAATGGTAGAAGCACCCTTCCTCTCAGAGCTGGGTTGGGTTCAGATAAAATTTCTAGTCAAGGCATATCCCCTACTCTGACTAAATCTATTCATCTATCTATTGTTCTTGAAGCCACAAGCATCAAGATTTCTAGTTCTCAACAAGATCCTCCACTATTCTTTGCCCCAAATCCTTTACATAAGCAGTCTATCAAAACTTCCTATCGGTGAGTAAGAATTGTGGTTCCTTTATTCTCCAACATATCCATGGGAGGCCCATGGGAGGCTTAGAGTTCCTACTAATATCATGGCCATGGAAGTATCCCAAGAAGCTATTTTATTAGTAGGAAATTTTTTAGACTCTTGACCTGACATAGACTCCATCAAGCGATGGGCATTCTCTAAGTGGAAATCCCATGGTCATATGGAACTAGTCATGTTACCTCAAGGGTTTTTATTCATAAAATATGGAACATAAAGGACTCAAATCCTAGTTGGAGGACCTTGGTTCTATGGTAAGTGCAGTCTATTATTGGGTAAATGGGGCCCAAACATTAAACTAAACTCCCAAAGAATCAAATTGGATTCGATATGGGTTAGACTTATTGGTATTCCAATTTAGTTTTGATATAAATATATTCTCTAAGAAATCATGAAAAGCATTAGGGATCTAGTTTCCTTCTATTCAACCACAAGAGCTAAGTCAATGATGGTCTATGCTAGAATGTGCATCAATGCCAATATGGCCTATGAGCTGCCTAAATCCATAGAAATTTTCTAAAAAACATGCATCTAACATCAAGCTATAGAGTACGAGAACCTTACTTCCTATTGCAAAAAATCAAGTAAGATCTTGCTTTGCAAGGAGGCCCAAAAAGATCTCAAAATATTGAATGGTAAGGATAAGATCTATATGGAAGTCCATATCTTGAATGGCAAGGAGAAGGCCTAAGAGGAGGTCCAAGTTTTGAATGTCAAAGAGAAATCCCAAGAAGAGGCCTAGTTGAATGGTAAGGAGAGGGTCCAAAAGGCCCAAACTTGCATGGGGGTCTAGATTTTGACTAGCAATGAGAAGGGCCAAGAGAATACCTAGATGAATGGCAAGGATAAGGTCTAGTAGAAGGCCCAAACTTTGATTGGCATGGGTGCCCAAATTTTGAATGGCAACGAGAAGGCCTCGAAGGAGACCCATCATGTGGTTGCTCCTCCTATTACTCTAGCTAATTCTTCCATGGATCATTTAGCGAGTATCAATATCTACACTCCTCACCCTAGTCATAGGATTGGAAATACAGGGGTTGGCTATGAAAGAAAAATAGGTTGGACCCTAAACTATAACCTCAAGAAAAAATAATCTCATATCTCTAGAAGTGATGATCTCCCTATGGAATGTGAGTTGCTTGCTTCCTTGGAGAGAACATTAAGGTGTGGCAGATCCAAATGAGGACCTCATCTCATAGCTCCTCTATTTTTTATTCTCTATTTTGGTAGTTCTAGGCTCTTCCCCTACTTTGGCTATGCCTCTTGTTTTCCTCCCTTCCATTTCAGGGAGATTGTCCTGCTGGATCCTCTTTGAGGGCCATCTCTTACTATAAAAGGTTTGGGGACCCTTTCAAAACCCCTTCCTTCAATCAATTAAAAAAAACTACCATAAAAACATAATTTAATAATGGTAGAAAGCATATAGAAAGTATGAAAGAACATAGACATCATGATAAAATTTATATGAAATGGAGCCACCTTGTTTGGGAATTTGATCATTAAATTTTTTAGAACTTTTCATTTTATATATTTGATATCTACTCATATTTTAGTATTCAAATTTATATCTTGATTTATAGTTTGGATTCTTAGGGAAGTAATAATGGGGTACCTAACTCTCTTATGTGTGTACTCTTTAGATTCTCTTCTTTCCATTTTATAAATTCCCAAAAAACTTCCTTTTGAATAATTCTTCTTTAATATTATCTTTCCTAATCACATTATTTTCCTCCATCTCCCATGTGTAATGACCTTTGTTTTAACTCCTCTTCCTTACTTCCTATGATTACTAGTTTGTCCATTGGTTTGTCTTTCTCCCCTTTTGATAGTTGTTGTATGTTGTCAAACACCTTAAGGTGCCAATTTTATAACTTATATTTAACTTATTTTTTCCATAACCATACTAATTATTTTTATTTTATCCCTCTCTAAACATTCTATATTTAAAATATTTATTATTATTTTTATTAGTTCATATATTTATTAATAGGCTAATCACATTATTCTTGAGGTATGACTAAACTAACATCCAACCCATGCATAACTAAGGTACATTTACATGTGGTTACATGAACTTATATGCACAAGGCCACATATGGTTTATAAAAGACTTATATATCCCTTGGTTGGCCTTCTACACCTACACACAAAAAAATGATCTTTTTCTTTCATTCATTGTTAGTATATTAATATAAATCAATTAATTTATGCACATAAGATATTTATTTAAAAAATTAAAATTATATAGAATCATACTCAAATCAGATTATTTGAAGTATAAACTACTTAATTATAATAATATGAAGTACTTATCCAAAATAATAAACTCACATGCTTAGAATAAACATAAAATCACACATCACATTAATACTTTTTAAAAAATGTGTCTACTAGAGCTAGTGGTAGAGAATATCTAAGAGTCTAGCCCAATCCTTTCCAAGATAGCAAAGGGGCCTACAAATTTATGATCAAGCTTAGATCCATTTACAAACATAAAAGTAGCTTTTATGTCATTGAACTCTCGTAAAACCACAATCTCCTATAGAGAACCTTCTCTCAATTCTATGGGCATCAGAATATTTTTTCTATATATCCTAAGCTTACTTAAAACATTATTTGATATTTGTCACCGAATGCTCCATATTTTAAATCATCATAGGTCCAATGATGATATTATCCTCATCATCATAGGTCCAATGATTATATTATACTCAATAAAATCCCAACTCAAGGAAGTCCTATAAGGTAGACAATACAAAGCTTCATATTTTCCATCCCAATGGAGTTTTGGTAGATTTTATTTTATGTAAACTCCACCAAACTTAAATACTTCTCCCCATGGCCTTGCTAATACATCAAATACATATTTGGAATATCTTTAATAATTTTTTATTTTTTTATAATTTACTTGGTGGAATCGGTAGCCGCCATGAATCCAGGAAGGCTATCCAGTTTTTATGGCCGCCATAGTATTCTGTGTTGTCCATGTCAAAAGCCACCACATAGATCTTCGCGTAGTCTGCCTCTATAACCACCATGCCACAATCATTTAAAACCTTTTACGCCATTGAAAGCACCTTTAATAATTCTTTTACCCTCTTAATTTAGACATTTATTCCAGGATGATAAACAATGTTGAAATTTAAATGAGTACATGAGGTATGTTGGAAAGTCTTCCAAAAACTGAAAGTGAATAATGAATCTTTGGTCTTAGAAGATTTTTTTGGGTATGCCATGAAGTTTTAGTATTTGATCCACATTTATTTTTTCCACTTATTTGCCTCATTGGTGTCTATGGGAGGCATTAGAAAAACTTTTATAGTAGAAATACTAGATAGATTTTTGTTCTTTGATACATGGTTGTATATAAAGTATAAATTTTTTGAGAAATTTTATTACTATCAAGATCATATCATAAACCCACTATATTGATATGTAATCTACACAATAATAGTAATCCAAAGCCATTTGATCTTAGTCTAAGTGGATCTGAGACTCTAATTTCTTTTAAATGGTTATGTTATAGTGGGATGAACCAAGGTTTCAAGGATTACATATCTACAAATTTATCAAAAAATAAAATATGTAAAAGGAAAATAAATATTTTGAATGTCAGGTCTTTTTGTAACATATCTAAAAATAAAAAATCAAATTCAAGCTCAACAATTTACAAGAGAGTAGAAATCAATAGAATGAACCAAGATACTTATATGCAAGAAAAAAAATTACTTTCTTATTATCAGCTTGTATTAAAAAAGGAAGAGTTGTATTGGCCCTAAAAACCTAAGGAGAGATGGCTAAAGGAATAGGACAAATATACCAAACATTTTCATGCAATAACCAAAATATATTTGTGTTTTCCTTAAGTAAAAAATATTTCAATTCTAGATGGAAAAATTACTAAGGGAGAAGAGGATATTATAAAGGAAACAATTAATTATTATGAAATATATTTTGTCAAAAATTGGACAAGTTAAGGAGGATTAATGTAATATTTTACAAAAAATTCCATCAATTATCACACAAGGAAATAATGAATGCTTAATGAGGAAGATATATATGGAAGAACTACAAAAGCCACTTTTCTCATTCCACCCTAACAAGACACTTGGAATTGATGGATTTCCTATAATTTTGTTTTAATATTTCTGGGAATTGTTTAAGAGTGACATGTTGGTTGTAGTTGAGAAGCAATACAAAAGAATGATGTAATAAGTTAGATGAATTCCACCTTCATTACATTAGTTCCCAATAAATTGAAGAAAAAATATTATTTATAATTTTTATAAGTATGAAAAATAGATTGTAAATTATTCTATATTATATTATCTCATAGGCTTAAGATGGTTTTGTTCATGGTAAACAAAGTTTTGATATTGTAATAACTAAAGAAAAGGCCATACATTCTCTTCATTCCATGGAAAAATATGCTATACTTGTAAATTAGATATGAACAAAGCATATGATAAGGTTTGCTAGATTTTTATACATGGTATTCTTAGGAAACTTGATTTTGACCAAGGTTAGTGTGAATGGTTATATGCTACAACACCTAAAATATTCTATTTCAATGAATGGATCCCTAGGTAGGTTTTTTGAATCATCCCATGGACTCTACTAGGGTGACCCACTATCTTCTTATCTATTTATTAATTTTACTAAGGCATTAGGGAGAGCTTTCTCAAATGCAAAAATGGAAGAAAAATCAAAGGTATTTAGCTTACAACAAATGGTCATGTTGAATATTATCTCCAATATGTTAATGATACTTTTATTTTGGGTCATCCCTTAGTCAACAATATGATGGAGGTTAAAGCAATATTATCATGGTATGAGAAGATTTTTGTATTATTGGTTAATACTAAAAAATCCAAGGTATTTTTATTAACACTGCACTAGATTTACATTAAATTACTATAGAGATTTTAGGATTTAAATTTGAAAATTTATCATTAATATTTCTAGCTATTCCTTTTTTTTAATAAAAGAAAAAAATTATAGCTTTGGGACTAATTTTAGATAGAATGAGAGTTTTCTAAGGCTATAAAGGTAAGTTAAGTCCTTAACCATGGTTGAAAGGCCTTAAAAAGGATGTGAGGGAAAATTTAGGTTTTCTCTTTATAAATGGGATAGCTTGCAAAATAATGTGAGGAAAAATTTAGGTTTCCTCTTTATAAATGGGACAACTTGCAAAATTGTATTTATGAAATTTAAAATTAGGGGTAAAACTTGGTTAGATGCTATTCAAAGATAAAGAAAAGGGTTGGGAAAAATATTACTTCAAAAATATATAAGTTCTCTTGATGCAATAAAATTGTTTAGAAATCAAATGGAATGAGCTCACTTAGTTAAATACCTTGAATTTCAAGGAGGAGATCTAGGTTCATATATTGTTAGGTAAAGCATGCATAATTGCCAAAAATACATAGAATTAATATGATATTATATGAGTAGGACTATTTTAATTTGTATAAACTATTAAAATTTTACATTATTTAGAAAACAAATGCCACGTAGAGGCTCAACAACATTGAATTCCATATCACATAGCTCACAACTAATCAAGAAACATATTAGATGGTTAGAAAAAGAGTGGGATTCTATAGATTTTTGGTTTATTGCTTTTTTGAAGTCTTATCCTACAAAATGACAACCATGAACTCATACATGTTTAGCTTATAAAGGTTCAAAGGTCAAAAACTACATTAATCTAGGCAACAACTTCAAATCATGTATTTCTATTAGTAATATAGTCAAAAAAGAGGACCTCAATCAAATAGCAAATGAGATTCAAGGAATGCTTCAAGATAATGTTTGTTCATTTTTACATGGGACAATGAGTTGGTTTGAAATTTATCAAAATATGGTCGATACTTAGAGATATTAAGCTTTAGAGCAATACAAATTTTCTAGTCCTAAAGATTTCCTGTTGAAGAATGTTTGGCAACATGAGGCACTCCCTAATGCCTCAACATTCATTTGGCTAGTAGTCTAAAGCAAGATTCTTATGGGTCAAATTATTTAAAGGAGAGGATACCATGGACCTTTCAGGTGTGCCTTAGGTAAAAAGGATCTAGAAACAATAGACTATTTTCTTCTTTATTGTCCTTCTACTTACATCATTTGGGGATTATTTTTTTTAAATATGAGTATAATAGACAACTTAATCAATGGGGAAACAATTGATGACATTTTTTATTAATTGTTTTAAAGCTAAGTAAGTATAGATTGAAATTATTTGTTGGAATTTATGGCTTGAAAGTATGATATATTTTTAAAAAACAAATTTCAATATCATGCCTAAGTTTGAATTATATTAAAGTCTCTCTTAGAGAATTTTATAGACATAATGCTCATCATGGGAAGTTTCAATTCTTGAAAAAGATGTTAGCCTATTGATTAGATGGTTTGAATATATGTGGAAGATTCATCTATGATAATTGAGTTGATAAAAAAAGTTACTTTGACCATGGTAAAACAACAATGTTCAAAGGTTGGTTTTATCAAATTAATTCTAATGGTTCTTCTAAAGGAAATTTGGAAAAATTTGGTGAGGTGACATTTTTTGAAATAGTGAAGGAAAAATTATCTTCACTTACTCTAGGTCAAAAATACCCTGATGCCCAATTTCTACAAATTGAACCCAAAAGATTTGAATATCCTAAAATTTTGGCTAGGCGTTTGAAGCTCTTCATCAAGTTTAAGAGTGAAAGTAATACAAAAAGTGAAGTGGCTAAATTTCAAAGAGTCCTGTCATTGTGTAAGCTAGTTATTGTTTAAAATTACACTTACCAAAAGTTCTAGGTATATAAATATAGAACCGATAAAATCCATACCTTTGAAGTGGATAACGCCAGTTAAGGGTAGAAAATTTTGGTATCAGTCACTCTACTGTGCACAAAGCCAAAAGTATCTCAAGGGCCTAGATATGGTCCAAAAACATGCAAATATATAAGAATAGAACAAAGCTAGACTTGCTAAACATAGGACAATGTATCACTGATATTAATCAAAGAATACACTCCCTGCTCAAATACTAAGGAGAACAATTCTAGACTATTTTAGGTAATGATGTTAGCAACCCAACACTAAAGTTTGAGGTCATGCAAAATATATTAAAGTTGAAATTTTTTTGGGTTATCAATATTGAAACACCAACAAAGCCAAAAGTGCACAAATATGGGAGACCAAGATATAATTTAGAAAAGAAAAAAGTTAGGATCTATCCTAAAGTGACATTATCAGGACACTCCAAAGACTCGATTTTCTTTTGAAAAACTCTTCAAGCAGATAAAAATATTGGATTTGATACATGATACTTTGAAACATCCCTTTAAAAGCTAAAACTACCTCATTACCTTCCAAATACTCAAACTAATATCATTAAAACATGAAAATAACATATTTAATAGATCAAGTTGTAGCATTTTGGCTATTTACAAAAGATAGTAAGAGATATATGGAGCAAATTGCAGAGAAATTTAAATTCAAGCACAAAATTTTAGAAATCCACAACAACAATGAACCAACATGACAAGCTCTATAGAGTGTTCTTTGAGAGGTTATTTTGCATAATAGACCTATAACTATACTGTAAAAATTGTACTATAATATTCAAAGAGGAGCTTATAAATAGGGATATAGATCCTAGAAGAAAGGGTCAACTCTATAGCATTTGCTTGTGTGTATGCTATGTAATTTCAATTACCAATTAATGAGAAGTGAGAGTTGTTTGGCCTCCATTTGGATTGCTATTTCAAGTTTTTATGAATTAATACTATGTTCTAAGTCATTTCTATTACACTTTGTGACTAGTTTATTCTATTAAAGTGAATTCAACTAATTGGATCATTGTTGGATTGCTTTTCATTAATTTTTTTTGAAATGATTAAAGCATATAATTGTAAATGAATAAACTCTATTACACATTTGGAAATGGTTGATCTATTAAGTATCATTGCAAGTAAATTATAGTAGGTTCTTGCAGTATGTGCCTAATGTTTTTAAGCTATACCCCATACAACATTTATTCACTAATCTAAACCCTTAATCTCTTCTAACCCTCTATTTTCTCACCCTTAACTTAAACCCTATTTCAATTTTGCAAGTATTTAAAGGAGCCAACCTTCTTCAAAGTATTGGAGTATATTACATTATTTGGTACATGCTAATATACCCCCATGGTACCTTCATGGTACATCTTGGAAATATTATATTAGGAGGGAGTCTCAGTTTAGAGTGTGAGTAGTTTAGAGTTTGGAAATGCTAAAATACCCCCATGGTACCTTCATGGTACATATTAAGTACAAAATCCAAGAGTCACAAGACTTGGCATCTGGAAACGAATAGTCAAGTATACAAACAGTCATTCTACTATGACTATGTAGTACTCCATAGAGAATTAAATCATATTAGATCAAATAAGATCATATCAGATCACATTTACATCCTAATATATGCCAATATCATCTCATATTTGTAAGAGGAAGAGGAGTAATAAATATTGCTTGAATTTGAGCAATTAATATTGTAAGTCGTGCTACATGCATTTTTATATGTATGATTCAAATTATTATTATTATTATTTTTAACATGGTGGAATTGGTAGCCACCATAAATCCAAGCAGGCTGTCCAGCTTTTATGGCCGCCATACTATTCTGCGCTGTCCGCCTCGAAATCTGCCACACGGATATTCGCATAGTACACCCCTATAACCGCCACGCCACAATAATTTTAAACCTTTTTATGCCATTGAAAACACCAAGAAAGGGACAAGAATTTAGTTCGAAGAGGCCCAAGATTTGAACCTTGGACCTCTGCCCCCCTTATGGGGTTTGGATGAACCAATTGGTCTACACCTCGGACCTATATGATTCAAACTATTGACATTTATATTATTGCTTATTAGTGAATGATATTTGATATATTATAAGCCTAGATTTACATATTAATTTTCTCATATTATTCTACTTACATCATTATCTTGATCTTACTGTATTGTGGCTATATTATATTTGATTCTATGGAATTTATCCTGTGAATTTTATGTTAGTATTAAGGCTTAAAAATCCGTCACAAAGGTTGAACTAAGAAAAAACTCATCCATCTAAAATATTTGCTAAAGCCTAGGGTAGACTTCATAGGATTAGGCATATTTTATACCAATAGTTTTTTCTAGCATGCCTAGTGAGACATTCTATCCATTCACTTGATTTACCTGGAGGACTCAATATCTAGTGAATAGTCTTAACCTAGTAAGTAGAGAATGCATGTTCACCTAACAACTCCATTGGGAGAAGAATGAAAAATTCAATGACTTTTCTAGTAGTTGAATCTAGAATCATCTAAAGAATACCAAACCTTACCCCCAAATAAAGATACTCATTTAGTCAATCATGGCTGAATAAAACTACCCTACTTGGGATGATGTAGGTCCTATTGATATCCCAATTCTACATGAAATTCCTAAAGATGCCCTAAAAGCCTTGCCCATTTACCAAGGTAGTGGAAAAACAACTTATGAACATTATCAAGATGTAGTCATCTTATCGACTACATATAATATTGCCTTTGAATATGTAATGATCAGGTTATTGGTTCAATTGTTTCAAGGTCAAGTGTTAATGTGGTATTATTATTTAGAATACAAAAGCATTAAAACCTAGATAAAACTACTTGAATCTTTCGTAATAGAGTTTGATTATAGAGATCCATTTCTATTACTCACCAAATTTTATTCTATTGAGATAACCCCCATGAAAGCATTATAGATTTTAACATTTGGTTCAAAAGGACTTGGAAAATAATTCTCCAAGAAATCCATCCATATCACACCTAGACATATCTCTACTATATCCATGAATTCAACCCTAATTTGAGTCTTTTAATTTAGCAAGCCAAAGAAAAAATATTTTCAAAAATTTTCCATGAGGCTATAATGGCAGAAAATATGCTTATCATAGTAAAAAATATTCCTTCTAGAACCACCATATGGGAAATACCTCAAAATCATCTAGATGACCCTCAAGGATGAATTCGAAATACATCCTACTCATAACGCCACAATACATTAGAATCAAAATCATCCCTTCCATTCATAAAAAAGCCTATTTCTACCATATAAACATCACAACCATGAGTAGCTTAGGAGTTAAAAGTTATAATTCACCAAATCACTGAAGAGCTTGATAGAATAGAAGAGCAAAAATATAAATTAGGAACCAAAGTGAAACACCTTGACATATTTAACTTGAAAGCTCAACTAATGTTCAATAATGAAGTCAATAAACAAGAACTATTTCATGATTTGGTTATATGTAATTATTCACTATTTGACACAAATTATGGGGATAAGAACTATCAATCATATTTTTAGTCAAGTATGACTCTAGCAATGGAAGGTGTGATAGCTCTTATAATAGATCCAAGATAGTTCTCAAAAGGAAAAGTTCTTGAGAGTCATATGACAGATAAGAGATAGAAATGCATTATTTTCCTTGCACCAAATTATGATCTAAACATTAGGAAGTGGAAAATAAAACAAGATGAGAGAAAATAATTGGAACAAGCATCACATTCACAAAAGGGTCAACAAGGAGAAGAAAGCCTAGAGTTGTATGCTATAACATCAAGTCTGAGAACATGGAAACTAAATCTGCAAAGGGTTAATGCCTACCAATTTTTTTATTTTTTCTATCATGAACCAAACACAAAGAGAAGAAATAGCCAAATAATACATAGTCTTTTTAAGTCATCAATCCCAAAACTTGGATCATTAGGCAACTCTGCTAAAAATAAAATAAACCTAAGGAAATATTTGTTGGTAGCTAAACAAGTAAATTTGATTAGACTAAAATTGAAAGGAGCAGAAGAAAAAGCATCCCCCATAATATGGCAACTAGACAATCATTGTTAAGTATAAAATATTGTCAGTCTTCTCCTTTTTATCTATCTCTTTACTTAGAGGGTTGGATATTACACAACCATGTTATAGATCCAAAAACAGATATTACAATCATGCCTTGAGAGATATGCAATAGTTTAGGCTTATATTACATCTTATGGGAACCCAAGATATTATATTTTAATAAGATATATTAAAGTAGTCAGGTCATAAAAAGAGCCCCAATATTGCTATATGAATTCCTAGACCTTGTAATATTCCAAGATATAGTAATTGTAGATATATCACCCTTGTTCGAGATGTATTTTTCCAAGGAGTTTTTGGGGAAATCAAGGGGACACCTGATCCCAAACCATAGCCATATAGACATTTCTTGTATCCAAAAATTGGTCTGAATATCCTATGAAAGGATCAAACCATATCACATAGAAAGATATAAGGAAAAAAAACAAGCATAAAATATCTTATAAATGCACATAGAAAGATGGTTGATTGGCCAAAAGAAAAAAACACAATTTGGCATGAATTTATGTAGGATGATCATTTTTGTTTTACCATGGCCAAAGCAATTTTTTTGTCAACTAGGCCCAAAAATCCTATCATGAGCCTTTTATAAAAATAAAAGATCACAAGTTATAGTAGACTGGGCCCAAAAATAAAAAAATAGACATAATTATAATTGGTAACAAACATGCTTCTTGAAACTTTGAAATAACTATTGTTGGTCTAGCACATGGAAAATGTAGACTTTATGACATGTTCCCTATAGAAAAATATTCCATATTATTTTCTAATGGTTTGTGTCAATTAATATTTGAGAATGTAATATTTTCTAATCCAAATCAAAATTAGGATTCAAGTGGTGTGTATTGTGAGTTCTAAGACATATACCAGAACCAAGAACCATCGACATGCAAAGATGTACCATAATTTTGTGTAAAAAAGTTGATATATAAATAAAAATTTATAGCTAAAAATAAGGCAGTTAGCTAGGGAGGATAGTATAAATTCTTATAAGGCATGTAGATAGTAATATATTATTAGGACTAATGATCCAATAGAACAAAAAATATTGCTTTGATGCAAACAGATTGAGGAAAATAGGATTGACAAGGCAAATCAATGAATGATTCCTCCAAGGATATGAGCCTATATAAAAGGGTTTACTCCTTCTTGACACCAAACCACTCATGAGGAAGAGTTCTATATTAAGTGTGTATGGTGGATAGCCCTTAGAAAAATGAAATGATGGGAAAGAGAGGATCTCCCAAGAAGAATCTACAATTGATTTTGAATATTCTTGCAACTAGAGGTGATACAAAAGTATTAGTAGAAAAAGATAGCTAGTCTTAACTTTCTTAGTGTTAGATAAGGAAACCATGTTAATTTATGGTAGCCCAATAACCATTATAGTGTTAGCTAATGTTATCCTAGTGTTTACTAGGACTACTCATTATTTTATAATGTACACACTCCTCTTGACTTACAAAGAAGTCTAGCAAAAATAGCCACAAAATTTAGGTAATTAGATTTTGTCCTTTCTTAAGAACATCAATATTATGCCAAAAGAATGAAGTCCAAGGAATAAAGAAGAAAAAAAGAAGGGAGATAACCTGAGACATTGGTAAGCTTCACAAGCTTACAAATGCCAAATTTTTGATGAGCTTTACTAGCTAAAATGATCATTGGTAGGTCTTTCTTTGATTTGTTGAACTTGCCAAGATAGAGCAAGGACAAGAAAGAGAAAGAATATGAAAGAATTCCATTAGAAAAAAGAGGGATATGCTTTAATATTTTCATCATCTTGATTATTTGAGGTAAATACATTTTATAAAAAGAATACAAAGAAGTAAGGTAGATGCTAAACTAGGCTAACTGAGGCAAGTAGTCAAAATACAAAGAGAACTTTTACTTAGGATGGATTAGAAATTTTTTTAGAATATGCATTCCTCCCATGAAGGCACATGGCTATTGATATCTAGATTCATTGTTCTTCTCTTACTATTGTTTGATCCCTTGTTCCAATAAAAAACAAACACTGAGATAGGGACCAAACAATAGTAAGGTAAGAAAACACAATTACATACCTAAAAAGAGAGCATGGAACATAAACAGAAAGGACACTCCTCTTAGGTTTAAATATCCCAACATTTCACCAATTTTAACTTGTCTTGCTATATCCATCTTCCATATCTCAATACACTTCACTTCGCCTCTTCAAACATACTTTACATTCTTGCCTATCAATTTTGCTCTCACTTTCATTTCTCCTCTTCCCATACCCCCTCTACCACATATTGTATTCCATTAATATTTCCTTCTCACTCAATTTTGTCATACCTAATAACAAGTGTCTCATTTCCCATTATTATTTCATGAATTTGTAGCATAATGAATTAGGTAGATAGAACTGATAGGTATAAAAAATATTTTGAAGCATGGAGAGACACATACCAACTTAGAAGATAACACACAATGTGTGTTATATGATGTCATCTTCTCAAATATTGAGTCAAAAGTACCTGTCTAGTAATAAACCATTAAATATGTGTAAGAAGAAGCATGCACACAAAATTTCTTTACAAGCCATAATGTTTTTGAAGAAATGCTAGATCAAAAGGATAACATCATGCAAAAATTGTTGTGCTTAGCTGGGATAATATTTAGCTCTATAAAAACTGATGTAGGACCTACCCGAAAGAAAATGTATTGTTCTCAATAGAAGCCATGCACATATTTGAGACTTTGAGATGTCACATAAACATCCATGGTGAGGAGGAAGGATTCCTGCATGACTTCTTGAAGAAAAAGGATATGCAAGGAAACAAAGAGCTCTAGTCCTTTAGTACCTAGAATATTTACCTATGGTTGTTTTCTTAGGTCTAAAAAAAATCTTAGCTATGGAAAACTATGCTCATGGAAGTACCACTTTTGTAGGAGATACTATTCCTTAGGTGCCTCCAATCCATATCCATTCTTATTTCCTTCCCATATTCCCATTTATTTCACTTGTACACACACTATTTACCTAAATATCTCTCCACCATCTTCAACCATTTCATCTTACAACATCGTTACCTTTATCACTTCTTGTCCTTCCCTTAGTTATTTATTTTGTAATTATTTTATTTACCCATGTTATAAGCCACTATATTCCCTAAACCCCCCATTTTTAGCTTATCTTCTAGGTACTTCCATTCATCATAACTTCATACCCAATAAATAAGGTTATCTAGGTTCATATTTTTTTACAAATAAAAAACCCTAGGAGGCACCAATAATGTAGGTGAAAAAGGCCCTCATGCCTAATTTTGAAAAATTGAGCCCAAAATATGCATAAATTGAAGTGGCTAAAATTTAAAGAAGACATTGCGCAAGATAGATAATGTTAAAAAACCAAAATTATCAAAAATTCTAGGTGTACAAATCTAGAATGATCAAATTCAGATCTTTGAAGTGGATGGCATCAATAGAAGGGAAGAAAAGTATGGTATCAGTCAATCAACTATGCAAAAAATTAAAAGTATCTCAAGGGCTCGTATAAGTTTCAAAAATATGCAAATGCATGAAAATAGATCAAATCCATACTCCCCAAAAATAGGATAATGTATCCCCAATATTGATAAAATAATATACTCTCTTCTCGAGATGGAGGAAAATTATTCTAGAATATTTTGGGTAATGATGTCAATGACCACACACTAGAGTTTTAGATCATGCAAAATATGTTAAATTTGAACAAATTTGGGGCTATCAGTACCACAACACCAACAAAGCCAAAAAGTACACAAAATCAGGAGACCAAGATATCAATTAGAAAAGAATAAAGTCATAATCTCTCCCAAAGTGACATTATCAAGACACTCCTAACGCCCAAATTATGTTGAAAAACTCAAGTAGATCAAAATCCTAATTTTGATACACGACACTATAAGACATCCCTTTTAGAGTTACAACTACCTCAATGTTTTCTAGCTATTGAAACTAATGTTGTTAAAGAATGGAAATAACATCTCTAACATATCAAGTTGTAGTGGTTTGGACATTTATAGAAGATAGTTAGAGATATATGGAGAAAATTATAAAGATTCAAATTCAAGAACAAGATGAAATATGAGCAAGCCACATCAAAAATGAATCAACACAATATGAAAACAACAAGCTCTCTAAATCATTCTTTATCAAGCTATTTTGTATAATAGACCTATAACTGTATTGTAAATATTGCACTACAAGATTCAAAGAGGATCTTATAAATAGGGAGATAGATCCTAGAATAAGGGATTGGATCTATAGAATTTGCCTAGGTGTACATTGTGTAATTTTTGCTGCCAATTAATGAAAAGTGATAGTTGTTTGGCCTCCATTGTGATTTCTATTGCAGATTTTTATGAACAAATGTTATGTTTGAAGTCATTTTTGTTATACTTTATTACTAGTTTATTTTTTTAAAACAAAATTTTCTCTTTGGATCATTGTTGGATTGCTTTTCATTAGTCTTTGGAATAATTAAAGCATATGATTGTAATTGAATTAACTCTGTTATGTATTTGAAAATAGTTTGTCTGTTAAGTATCATTGCAAGTAAATTATAGTAGGTTCTTACAGTATGTGCCTAATGTTGTTAAGCTATACCCCATCCAACATTTATTCATTACTATAAAATCTTACTCTCTTCTAAACCTCTCTTTTATCACCCTCAACTTAAACCCTATTTCAATTTTGTGAGTATTTCAAGGAGCCAACATTCTTCAAAGTGTTGGAGTATATTACATTATTTGGTACATGCTAATATACCCCCATGGTACCTTCATAGTACATCTTGTAAATATTAGATTAAGAGTGAGTCTTAGTTTAGAGTGTGAGTAATATTTTATGTAATGTAATAATGTACAAGAAATGTACCTTCAATTTTGCAAGTATTTCAAGGAGCCAACCTTCTTCAAAGGTTGAAATAAGAGAAATATCATTCATCTAAAGTGTTGGCTAAATTTTAGGGTAGAATTCATAGGCTTAGGTAGATTTTATGCCAACACTTACTCAAAATCACATAGAAATTCAAGTAAGAACTATTTAAAGGCAAGGTCACTTCATGCAAGGGTCAAAAGTGCCATTGAAAAATGATGAAAATATATTTCAATTAAAGAGGATTTACAATTTATTATTAATGCTATCAATAAAGAAGGATGTGTGGATTTTTATTATTTCTTATGTCCATAAACTATTGTTTGAGGCATTATCTTGTAAATTCAACATATTTATAGAGAAATAAACCAACTAGGAGATAATTTAGCAAATTGTGGTGTTGGTTTTCATATTGGTGTAAGTCAATTTTAAAAGTTAATTAGATGAGTGATATTTTATCTCTTAATGAAAATTATGTGAAGGAGTTGATTGCAAAAACATAGTATTTTAGGGGAAATGAAGGATATATTTGATAAAAAGGAACATGGAGGATATCATTGGATATGGTGCAATTAACCTAACAATAATGTATTTTTTATTTTTATTTTGATGGGATGGACTCCAATAGAATCCACACATAGTTATAAAGAAACAATGTCAACCAATACAATTGTACAAGCATGAACTAAGTTTAAATCCTTGGATTATGATGAACATACTCATAATAAGGTATAGTATGATAACAAATTTTTTGTAACATCATAATGATGTAGTATCCTAAAATACTATTATAATATGGTCAAAAATTTAATACACATGGGAAAGAGAGCATGGAAAAACCAAGAAAAAGCAAGAAAACCATTTTTTAAACTATGATGATTGAAATACACCAAAGGAGGCCTATGAGCAACAAATGGTAGATAGTAGAGATCTAAGATCACAAATGAAAAAGATAAAATAGGTAAAATATAAATAATTTAGGTTTCCCAAAATGGTTGTCTAGGGTTCATCTTCATGGATTCATTTGAAAAGGAAACCTACTAAAATAATACAACCAATGGATGGATCTAGGAAGAGAAAAATGGAGATTTATTCATTCTCTAAAAAATATGGATTTGTAAAAAGAAAAAATAAATACCAAATGTAAATTCTAATGAACAAAAAATCATAGAGGATTATAAAAAGTTACCCGAATATGGACTAATATGTCTGTTAGAGGCTTGAAATTACCCTTGTGCCCTGGGTGTTGTGATGCCCTACAAATGTAGTGTATCTCTATCAAATGGGAGTGTCTGGTTCCCTATGCCTCTCTTGTGGTGTATTCCTAGGAATTCTAGGAAATATGGGATGCAACTCCTTAGAACAACCTTCAATATTTTTTACCAAGGATGACTTCTTGCTTGGATGCAGCCTCTGATGCACTTCCTCCTAAGCTAGTCTACTCTACTAGGTGTTGTGATAGAAAAAATAAAAGAGAGAAAATATAGTAAATAACTTAAAATAAAATGATAGGAAAGTAATCCTAACCATCCTAAATAGCCTCAACTATGGATAGTGATGTACTAAGAGATTGCAATTTCCATTATTTGTTCTAATGGAATTAGTGAACACATGAATTGGCATGACAGTGAGATTGAACACAATCCCAAATGCATAAGATTATAGGTAAAATAATATCCCATGGAAGCTAAAATAAAAATATAGGATTATCCATAGCCTCCTATAGAAATATACATAAACACTTAGACCAGGATATGAATTTCATAAATAGTCATAGATCCTTGCATTTATATAATTAGAAGAGGCTTGATGACCTGTACATACATTAGCCCAAGTATTGAGTCTAGATTGGAATATGAAATATAAAAGAGATGGATAACTACTATAGATCATATGCTAGACATAACAACCATTCAATCTCCTTACAATGATAAAAATACTAGTATTTATCAACAAAAATCCCCCTTGTGAAATTCAAAATTCCCACTTCAAAATACTATATAGAGGACTTTTGCATTAATGTTGTACAATCCCAAGACCTTTGGATCTAGAGTCATTTGAGATGAGATATCACTACCTATGCTGGATGTTTGCTATGCATATTTCCTATCAATAATGCTGGTTAGATCCATTGCTACCTCTTGCCAAGTTTCATGATGATGCTTTTAATGCTTATACTTTCTTATCAAAGTAGAGCCATACATTCTAAAATATTGAAAACCTAGGAATAATGTGTGGGGTCCATAATTGTGGCCCCATCTAGGGATTTTGGGAGCTAACAACCTTTATGTGGAGGTTCGAGGGTGGGATCCCCCATAATAAAATTTAACCTCCTATATTTTTAAAGCATATCTAGAGGTGGTTTGGCTAAAATATTGTAACCACCCCTTTTTTCTTCCCTTGATATGGTTAATTTACCTCATGGTGATGTTTTTTTTGTAAGTAGATTAATTTATATACAAAACAGGTTTTTTAAGAGGATCTCAAAACCTTATAACATGAGAGGCCATAGCCTTTACCAATAGAAGGAGCCCCTCGGGCTAATACATTAGGTACCATATGAAAACTTTCCAAAAAAAACCCCAAAGTGATTCCCATGAGGGCTACATAAAACCCTCCCAACGGGGGTTAAAACAACTAAAAAAACCTTAAAAAAACCATAAAAAAACACATAAGCATCCATTATATAGATCGTTGCCACTAGATGATAAAAAGTATCATGTCCCAGGAACCTCCCTTACACGTTTGGATCCTCCTGATCCTCTTGGGCCTCACGCCCATTAAAGCACTTGAGGATCCTCATCATTGCATTGGTAGAGGAGAGGATGTTGGCTATCATGTCTAACAGGAACTAGGGGGACAACCCCTCTGCCTTCCTCTCAATGTCGAAGTTGATTTATTATGGTGGAGTCCCATTCTCCTTCTTCACCTTCTTGACCCATAGAGATGACCAGGAGGGTACCGGGGTGTCACTATGCCCTCTCTTGGCTGGATTGCTATGGGAAAATCTTTGGAGGAATGCAGGATTAGCCACCTCAGGGGGGATGCTTTGGACAAGGCTGGAAGTCCCATCCTCTTGAACAAACACAAGACTACTCAGGGCTTGGGTAGTGATAGGATGGACCGTCTGGGGCAGAGGATGATTCATGGCTACATGGCAGAAGATGATGCTCATTAACCCCTAGTGGATGGGAGGGTATGATGACTTCTTACTATTTTCGATAGTGAGGCCAAGGGAGTAGACAAGCTAGTTAGGAATACAGACCTGCTTGGCATCCCTTAGATGGTTCACAAAACTTATGTGGATACTGTGTAGAGGCTTGTTGGGATCTTTGCAAGTAACATATTGCAAGATAGGGATGATGGCAAGATTCCAAGGTTCAAGGAGGGCAAAGCGAAGGATGGAAAACTTATCCCACCCAAGGTTTCATCCTTTGTCTGGTAATTGCTCCAATTCCTCTTTCTAATTGTGATGATCACGTCGAATATTACGACCCACCACCGGTAATCCAATGACCTCACTCAGAATCTCAATGGAGATTATAAAATTTAGCCCCCTCACCACAACCTCGCCCTAGTTCCAAGAGTCCACAAAAGTGTGGGTGATATCATATTCGGGCCCTTGGAATTTTTGGAGGAAAGGGAGCATACCCTTGGCATTCATAAACATCATGGCTTCATCACACAGGGAAAGCTCAGCCAACTCGACATAAGGATAAGCCATAGATTAAAGAAAACACATGTCAGGAGCCAGGACATGGAAGCTAGATGACTCTACACCACACTCTAGGGGACACCTTACACCAAAAAAGACAAGGCTCACCCAAAACACCACTAAATTAAATATATTTTCTTTGTAGATGAGCCTCACATGCATGCAGGGAGGTCCATCATTACCAAAGATATCATTAGATCCAGGGTGGTGGCAAGGATTGATTCTGAGGTGGACACACAATCTCCAAAGGTGCCACGCATTGCTGGAGGTAGTGGCACCTTTGGTAGTTATGTCTAGAGAGGTGGGCCAGAGCATCCTATCAAGGTGGCCTGGGAGAGGGCCAATGGTGATCTTCACTTTGGCACGTCAGACCCATCCAAATATCTGCAAGGGAGAAAAAATCACCCACCTGTCTTTGAACTCTACCAAGCACGAGGGACAGGATTGGGGATCTGCTGGACCACTTTTCGAGGACATTTGAGAAAGGATCGTTCTCATTATGCCTACCAGAAACCATCATTATGGAAGTTCCAATTGGACTTGATGGTGTAGGTTTCATGGCTCTCCCAAATATCATCCACCTAGACCTGGTCCTTTTATCACTCTTATATGGAGACATTAATAATGTCCTGGTTGGCGATCTTCTTAATGTTCTCTGGGAAACACTGACGCCACACCACAAGACATGTGGACTTTAAACCTTTGTTTGCTAAGTGGTTAGCTAGACCATTGCCCTCCCTATAGGTATGTTTGATCTGGACCTGTTTCCTCTAAAGTAGGATGCTCCTAGCCTCAGTGATGATATTCTAAACCTTCCACACCGAATCCTAGGAATTTGTCATATAGTTGATGATGTTCAAAGAGTCCCCTTTAACAACCAAGGGATGAGGATCCTCCATCATGAGCTTGAGTCCTGTTAGCAGTCATCTAGCCTCTGTGACATGATTGGTTTGATACCCTAAGTTTTAATAGAAATCCATAACAAGCTTTCCATTGTGATCTTGAACTGATCCCCCCACAACAGTCGCCCCTGGGTTGCCATGAGAAGCCCCATCAAAATTTAGCTTCAACCACCCATGAGGAGGCCTAACCCACATGGCATTCTTCTTGGAGACCCGTAGATCCTCCCACTCCTTAATCTCTCCAGATAGCTTCAAGGATTTGAACAATCCTTCTTTGAACACATGTTTGGGCCAAGGGTTGGGGATAAGATTGGCATTATCAATGGCAAATCCAATGGCCATATGAGCGACTGAGGGAGGATCCCTAGGGGGGTCAACAAATACTGACCATTGCATTCCAACCATACCTATCACAAAAAGTGGTGGAAGCAAGCATTCCATAGGAAACAAAGCTTAGGGTTTTTAAAATGATTGACCCATTGGAAGAAAGCCTTCTTGATGGTCTTGGGTGAGACCCATTGGATCTGGAAGGTGGAGACGATGTCACCAAGGACTGACCCAGTGTAGCTGTAGTGCAGGAAGATATGTTCAGATGACTCACAGGCAGACTCACACAAGTAGCATCTATTGGCCAAAGCAAAACACCTCTTATGAAGATTGTCAATAGTGAGGGATTTGTTCTAAAAAGCAATCCAAGAAAAGAAATTTACCTTTGGGATCACCTCTTTCCTCTAGACCCCGTTGTAAGGAAAGTCCAAATTTAGCCCTTGGAACTAAAAACCGAAGGCAATTTTGACAGAGAAACCCATGTCATCGATCCCCCTCGAAATCAATCTATCTGGTCCTCTGCTAGTGGGGATGATGATTTACTTGAGGATGGAGGACAAGAAGCCAGCCTCTGTCTCTAGCCCTTCTACATTGATGAATTTACACTACAAGGACCCATTTATCCATTCAATGAAATTGACCACTTTCTACCCAACATTTTTATCTAGGAAACTTTTAAGTTGAACCAGCCCGGTCTGTTCTGACAGAAGATCTTCTAGGGCTCACATGTCCTAAAAATATATACTTTGACCATACACAAGGATCCACCTGATGCCATTTTGGATCAACTGTCTAGATTGGACAATGGATTTCCCAAAAGCTTACCCTCCGATGGGAATTCCACCCTCAAAAAGGGGAGTGTTGTTGAGGTATTTCCTCATGACAATCCTAACCCATTCAATTGGTTCTTCGACTAGGATCCTCCAAGTGTGTTTGGAAATGAGCACTAGGTTCATCATGGCCATTCTTATGAGCCCTAATCCACTTTGATTTTTGCTTCTACTCACTTTGTCCCAAGCTACCAGAGGAATCCTAGACTTATTTTCATTGTCTGACCATAGGAAATTTTTTTGAGCCTGCTCGATCTTGAGAAGAACTAAGGTAGGCAATTTGAAAATAGACATGAAGAAGGTTAGAATCCTTTGGAGGAATACCATGGTAAGGGTTGCCTTGGTAGCTTGGGACATGAGCTTGCATTTTTATTATGCTAACTTTTTGTGGATCCTCTCAATCACCATATTCCACATCCCTTACTTTTCATGCCCACAAAAAAGAGGGAGGCCAAGATAGGTGGTGGGAAGGTAGTCAATAGAGAAGCCCAGGATCCTTGTAATCTGAACTTGATGCCTGGTTGGGGTGTTGATAAAAAAGATCTTGCTTTTGATGTAATTTACTTTTTTGTCGACAACCTTCTCATAGAGTCCAAGGATTTGTTTTATGAATTTAGCTTGAGCTACTTACGCAATGGTGGATAGAAGCATGTCATCCACAAATTGTTGATGGGTGATCGCATCGATCTCTGAGGTAGGTAGGATACCTATCATATTCTTTCGACGTTGGCTGTCCTTGAGAGATCTTCCCAATGCTTCTACAAGAATGATGAAAAGGATGGGGGACAAAGGATCCCCTTGGCATAAACCTTTTGAGCTTTAAAATAACCCAATGGGAGAGCCATTGACTAGGACCGAGAACCAAGGAGAGAAAATGCAACCTTTGATGAGATCGACCCACATGGGGTGGAAGCTGAACTTGAGAAGGATATTCTGGAGGAAACATATATCAACCCTATCGAAGGCTTTGTTCATATCTAGCTTAAGAAATAGGGCAACCTTCTTAGACATTGAGGCTGAATGCAGGGTTTCATGGATCGAGATGACCCCATCCAGGATGTTCCTCCCTTTTATCGAGCTGCCTTGGGATTGATCAATGATGAGAGGAAGTATGGACTTCATCCTATTGACCATAACCTTTTTCAAAAATTTGTAGATGACATTGCATAGGCTAATGGGCCTATAATCAGAGATGGATTTGCAAGCAAAGACTTTTGGGATGAGGGCCAAGAATGTGGAATTGAAACTATGAGGGACGACTTTGGTTTATTGAATTTATCTAATAGCCTTACATACATCATTTACCACCACATCCCACATAGTTTGGAAGAACCTTGGAGAGAAACCATTCGATCCAGGGGCTTTATCGGGTTGCATTAAAAACAAGGCCTCTTTAACTTCATCGTGGGTGAAGGGATCCACTAGTCTAGAGTTCAAGTCCTGAGGAATGATGCAAGGGATATTAGCAAGAAGAGTATCATAAGCTTGACTGTCATCCTCCGAGGCACTTCCCAAGAGGTTCTAGAAGAAAGAAATTGCTTTGGTCCTGATCTCCACAATGTCAGTGGAAGATGATCCGTTGCTACACACGATCTCCCTGATCTTGTTGGATGCTCTGTTTCGCATGGTGGAGGCATGAAAGAACCTTGTATTGGCATCGCATTCCTTGACCCATAGGTCTCTTGACTTCTGCTTCCAAAAGGTTTCCTCTCTAGCCAAGATATTATGGAATTCTACTAGGAGGTTCCTTTCCTCCTCCCTAGTGGGGCTGCTATGATCCCCTGCTTTGATTCTCCTTTCTATCTCCTGAAGTTTCTTAGTAATTACTTTCTTATTGGGAAAAAGGTTGCCAAAGACCTCCCTATTCTATATTTTCAAGTTTTCTTTGATCATCTTCAGCTTCTGATACCATCTTCAGCTTCTGATCCAACTGAGAAGTGGCAGACCCTCTAACATTTTGATGCCACCAAGAGGACACTTGTTTTTTGAAATCCTCGTGTTGGATCCACATGGCTTTGAAATGAAAAGGAGTTTTTAAGGAGGGAGGCCTACCAGATTCAAGGAGGATGGGATTGTGGTCTAATCTGATCTGAGATAAGGCCAGCAGAGTGGCATCTCCAAACCATGGGATAACTTCTTGATAAATTAGGAACCTATCCAACTTCACCTGGATGAGTTCGCTATTAATCCTCCTGTTGCTCCAAGTAAAAGAAGATCCTTTGAGATGAACATCCATGAGCTCATTGGTATTGACAAGCCCTTTAAAATCCTCCATGCTTCTACTGTAAGAGTTGTTGCATCCTCTATTTTTAGATGGATGCAAAGGACTATTGAAGTCCCCTGCTAAGATCCAAGGAAAAGTGTTAAAGGTGGTCCTCATTTGAGTTACTGTTTCCCACATCGTGACCCGCTCAATGGGTGAGTTTGGGGCGTAAATATTTGATAGAATCCAAGACTGCTTACTAGTATTGGAATAAAACAAAATATTTAGGATCCTATTCAAGGACAACAAAAGCCTTCCTTCGACTGGGGTAGGGTCCCAAAGACACATAAGCCCCCAAAAATACCTTGAGTAGGACTGATAAGGCAATCTCCATTGGCCCAAATGGCCTTGGTAGCCTTTCAAGAATAGAATTCATTGATTTTGGTTTCTTGCATAATGAATATGGAAGGATTGATACTTTTCCTTAGGTCAGCCACCAACCTCTGCTTGGCTGCCTTGTTTAGGCCCCTCACATTCCATGATAGGACCTTCATATCAAGGGTTTAAGGTTTTTCCTACCTCCCTTCACTAGCTGGAAAGGGGGTTTGGTTCCTTGCTTATCGTTGTTAGAATCGTCAAAGAAAAGCATCGACTAGGTCCCATTTGTGATATACTCCACTATTTCCTTATTTCTTTTCTCATTATTAGTGGGTCTCCCTCTTTTCCTTTCACTGCCATAGTCTATTACCTATTTCCTACTCCTGGTGTTCCTAGGGTTGATCCTTCTTGAGAGAGATGGGCCTTGTTTTTCAGATGAAGGAGAAGGGGGTGCCTCTCCCCTATTCGAGCAATTTGGAGATTTTCTATTGCTCACCAGGTACTCATCCATATAAGAATTTGAATTTTTTTTTTGGGAGGGGGCTATACCTGGGCCGCTAGATCCTCTATGTTAGGACTGGTGAGAACCAAAGATTTTGGGAGCACCTCCTACTCATTTTTGCCTAGCAGGGATCCTTCTCCTTGCTCATTGGTTTTCTTACCTTTTTCTATAGTGGCACTTTGGCTAGCCTCCTAAGGTGCTCAATGAGCAGGATTACGCAAGATGTGTTTTAGGCCTACCGGCGGTTCCTTGCTAAGAGGGGGGATACCCTAGTTCCTCTGCATGCCCATGGTTGGACCTGTCGCCTTTTGGTTATGGATCCTCAAAATAGGGCACTGATTCGATAGATGACCTTGGGTGCAATAGTGAGTACAAAAGGTAGGCTTGTTTTCATACTCAATGGGCTACCTCCCAACCATATAGGATCCTCTATACAAATTGATGAAGGAGGGTAGATCTGTTTCCAAGTTAGCAGAGATACAGAGGCTGGCATGGACCATCCTAGATCAGAATTTAGTGGAAGGATCGATGGCAATGAGCTCACCTATGGAACGAGCTATTCCTCGAATACCATCCTCATGCCAGAACTAGAAAGGGAGGTTTGGCAACCGAACCCACATAGGAGCTACGTTTATGTTTTGAGTTTCAGGGTTAAAATCATCCCCCCACTTTCGAAGAAAGAGGCTCCTATGTTTGAGGAACCAGGGTCCTCCAACTATGATGTTGCAGCAGTCCTCCAAAGTATTGAGTCTGATAGCAAAGAAAACTCGAGAGAGAGCAATGATTTCCATGTTTCTGCTGGTTTTCCACTTGGAAAATTCCTATTTTTAGATGGTCTCCATGTCTAGTCTCCCTCCTACAAACTTGCCAATCAGAGTGAAATGGTCAAGCTCCATGTAGCTATCCATTAGATCTTTAGGGATTACCAGGTATGTTCCACAAGGAAGCAGTTCTTGGGAGGGTTTCTAAGGATCCTAGCCTTAGAACCTAAGCGTAGGACCCTTTTTAGTTTAGGTTTAGCCTACCCTTTTGTCCCTCCTTTTCAAGAGGGTCTTTTCCATGCCTATCTGACCCATCCGCCTGGGTCCCTGATGCATCAACCACTACCATATCAACCGTGCCATGACTGGTCCCTCCTGGACTCTCGCTTGACCATCTTGCCTCATTTTTGCCGTATCCTCTTGGTCGATCTCCATCCACCACTCGATCGCTACCTTTCCCGCTCTCCATCCCCTCATGGTGATGTTTAACTCTCACCTTTGTCTAGGATTTTTGTTGTCACCATTTCTATTGAATATTACTAGGCATTTTATTTAGTCAAGTATCCCCAAGTCGTATCTTTATTCCAGTTCAACTAGTCAACATTCTATAGTGCTTTGGACTCTCATTAGAATTTTGGTATTATTTTATTGTTGTTGGCTCAACCTTGAGGGTCCAATAACTGGGACTTTTACACTCTCTTTCAAGGGTCCAGTTCATCTAGTCATGCCTTGGCTTTTGCTTGGACCCTAGATGGATTACTCCTTTGTCAAAACTAGTCTTCAAAATTGGCCAAGAGGAATTATACCAAGTGTAGCGAGGATTCACTATAGTTATAACAACTCCTAGGGGATCCTTAGCTCAATAAGGACAAGGAACCTAGAGAATTTTTTGCCTCATATATTGGGCACAAAGTTAAAATTTGGGGAGAATATCGCTCTTGGAATCCTCATATTTTCACAAAATTAGATTTCATCTATGATAGCCAAGGTTTACCTCTTGACTACTTTCAAAAGGTGCAAGGAGCTTTGATGCATTTTTTTGGTTTTTCTTTAATTTTAAATGATCTTTTTTTCTAGCACAATTCTACCCCTATTATTGTCCTACATTTTACCTGGTTTATGATGTGTCATTGCTCCTTATGTGGGATCTTTAGAACCTTATTTTAGAAAATTACACCTAAAATGCAAGGGTCTAGAGATTCTTTCTATTTTTGTACTATGACTAGGATGACCTATTTCAGGGCTAAGAAGGCTTATACCCTCTATGGGAGCTTGGCCATTGTTTTCATAGAATGGAAAATTCCTTAAAAAATGTTGGTTCTTCCTAAGGTCACCTTGGGTCCCTTATAACTCCATTATTCCTAAGCTCCACTCTTTGGGTGTATCTATTGGTGTGTCCTTGGTAACAATCCCTAGATATTTGTAGTTGATGACTTAGTGGTTGTGAAGACAATCACATCTAGAGAAAAAGTTGATTTTGATACCCATGCACCTGGATGATGGGCAAGTTCTAGATAGTATTTGAAGAAGGTGGTCCATAAAGGATAAGAGTCTTAGAGCCCTTTTGGTGTCAACTAAGAGGTATTCCCTTTGATAATAACTAGCTTAGCTAACACTAAAATGCTATGAGCCTCCTCTTTTCTGGTTTAATAAACCAAATTACCCTTGTGGCATAGGAAGCTTTAATATTTTATTTGGAAGCCTTATCTTATTGGAATATTGAGCATATTTATGGCATTTACTACTGGGAATATTGAAAGGTCTTATAATCCTATCATATTGCTCCAAAACCTCCTTTTAGTTGTATGGAGGAGCACTAGCTGAGAAGGTAAAATTTTGTAAGAAGGGTCACTCTATTTGGGAACTGGTGGGGTGCTAAGAGAAGGCCATTTCTATATATGGACTTCCTTAATTAGACAAGTCATCATAATTGTCTTCTCAAGTCCCACTTGGTCAATGTATGTGATGATATTTTGTTGCAAGTGAATCAACAACTATATAGATTTTCAAACTTTTCGAGTTGTTCCACTGATATTCCAGCCTCCATAATCTATGTAGCTCCCTCCCATATGAATTCCTTGGAACACTTTTTAAAAATTATTTCATATATTTTCCTTGACCAATTCCCTTTCTACATGCCACCTCTTTTCTCAATCAATTCCTGATTAACTTGGTGTTATTATCTCTATACATGTCGACTATTTACACTATGATACATAAAATTTGGCATCCTTTTTATGCACTAGGTGAATCACATGATGCTTCATCAATAGAATATATAGTGTCTAGACTAGAGCAATCCAAACTTCCATTTCTCCCTTGTTTTTTCCTTCTTGAGCATGTGACCTATTTTTTCCTAAGTGTAGGCCCAAAAGGCTATATCATAGAACAAGGCAACCAAATTTTCCAAAAAATGGCTAAGTGTTGGAGAAGAGTCCTGAAACCACGATAAAAGGAAGGTCAACATTGCTTAGCATGAAAAAGAGCATAGCCATGGGATATTTCCTCAAATATGATTAGAATGGTCAAACCTTAGCTTTTCAGAGTTTTGATGATGACCACAAGCATTCCTTTGTAGACAATACAATAGAAGGACAAATGCATACTTAACTAAAAAGGAGCATAAGTGTAGATGTAAGGTGGCCAAAACCATGAAAATCCTCAATACCACAATCAAATAAGTCAAAATTTGGCTTTTCAAAGTTTTGATCATGGTCACGAGAATTCCTTTATAAATAACACGATTGCAAGTTCAATAATTAAAGGTGGAGCCCTCCCAAAAACTGAGACTTCCTTGGTGGATAAAATACTTTTCAATCCACAGTTGAGACAATTTCTCTATTGTGGTCAAAATAGTGAAAAAGGCACTTGTCTTGAAAAGTTATAATGTCTGAGAATCAATTCTATCCTAGACAAGTTGAAGCCCTAAAACCATGATTTTCCTCGACTCTATAGTCAAAATAGTCAAACACCCCCAACTTTGAAAATTGGGCACGATTTTGAGGAAAATGACAAATTGAAGGCAAGTCCTTACTACTGTAGTTAAGATCATGTATGGCAAAAAATGTAAAAGCAAAGGCATGATTTTAAGAAGGTCAACCTATTGTTACTGAGAAATGCACCAACATTGAGTTTGACAAACTCGATCGCATCCGTTCGCATCCAAATCAACGACGACATTGAATCTTGATAAAATTTTAAAACATAATAGGATTTTTTCCATGAACACGTGATGGATAAAAAGGATCAAGAAAAAACAATGCAATGAATGATGAAACTATTGAAAATATGAAGCATTTTGGTTTGGAAGCATCTAAAATCATCCTATCAATAGATTTATGTTGCAAAATCTATGGTTGCGAGCTGATGCAAGATCAAGGGGCATCCCAAATTTAGTTTCACTTAACCAATTCAAGAAAATATAGTTGGATTCCACTAACTCTAAGCAAGTTGTAGAGAGCCAGACTCTATCTGAAGATTCTTGTAATTCTCATATTCATAATCAATCTAAAAAAATCTATAAATAGAGGCCGACCCCTCACTTTAAAGGGTCAAATATGAAGTGTTTGCTTGCACTACTATAACATTTTCTCATAATCAAATAAATAAGCATTACTTGGGATGTTTACCTCAAATTTATGATCATCTTCATTATCTGGTATTAATCTTGTGAAGTCATTTCTGTTAATGTTTCTAGGGTAGTCTATTTTGTTGATATTGGATTGCTAGCCTAGGGAAATTGGAATGATTCATAATATAAATGTATGGTTCTAGGAATTCATTTATGTTAGTCTAAGTATTATTTTATTCTACTGGTATTGGATTTCTAGTATTGTTAGGAATGGTTCTTGTGGTATGCTATAATTTTTAATTATGAAGAGTACAAATTGTGAATGTTATTAGTTCCAGTGGTTTTCTTACATGTGATTTGTGAGAGGTTTTTGGTAAAAGCCTATGTTGTTAGCTTCATATATTCATTTTACATTTCATAATTCCTTACCATTTATCATCCCTATCCCCAACATTATATCAGTTCATTTTTAGCTTAAAAGAGTCAACATTTAGCAGGTTGACAAGGAACCAATCTGCTATGGAGGTTGAATCAAAGCAATTTGATTCATCCAATATTTGGTTTATGTTGTAATTAGCAGGTGCTCATATTCAAGACTAATCATTTGATAATATTTATAGTGCATTGTTATTTAGGTGTCAATTTGAACCACACTATTTTTTGGCACACCTGGTGGGACCTTTCACAAGATTTTACTTCCAATCAAGTGAGGATTAGTCCCACTGATTGTTATATTTCTTGGAGGAATCAAGGTTTAGTGAATTATCTTAATATCATCGAGTGGAGAAAATAAATTCACTTGGTGACTCCTTGAGTATAATATCCTTGAAGCCCTTGTTTATCATCATTAATTTTTCATTCTTATTAGGTCGATTACAAAAAATAGCCAAGAACTAACACCTTTCTTTGAGCTATTTTTGAGAAATACTAGACTTCAAGATATCCTTCTTCTAAGTCTACTTATGATGATATTGAGTCAACACCAATATATTCAGTATCCCCTAAGCCAAGCTTGCTAAGAACCCCAACTACCATAGCTCAAGAACAAGATGTTGGTCAGAAAAGTTTTCCTAATTGGGATACCTCAGGTCCTTTAGATGTCCCTCACATGAATGATATCCCCTAAATTGCATTAAAATCTATACCTACTTATGATGGTTCTAGTAAGACTCCCTACGAACATTACCAAGATGTTTTATCTTTAGCATCCATACATAATATTAGAAATAAAGATGTTATTGTTAGACTTCTAGCACTATCTTTTAGAGGTAAAGTCTTACACTAGTTTAGAACCCTCAAAGACAATAACATTCATTCATGGACAAGGTAAATGCTATGGATAAGACAAACATAGAGAGATCTCAACAAATGATATTTTTATATATCAACATAGATCAAAGGCTTGGTACAAGTAGCAATACAGGGCCCATGGTTAACATTAATCATGAGGATCAAGAGTTAATCCTTGAAACTAGTGAATATGCTTGGTGTCCAGTGTGTAATGACCCTCATAGCCCTGATAATTGTATCATGTATCAACATAATATACAAAAAGCTATAAATAAGGTAAAAATAACTTAAAAGGGGAGAGTGATTATGCTTTGAAAACCTGAGCAAATAGAAATGGGACAAGACCAGTAAGAAAAGGAGGTTGTCTTTGTGTTGACAAGTTCGAGAAAAAAACAATTGTAGGTTAATCCACACAAAATGGGATAGTTCTATGTTCCTTCCCAAAAGAAAAGGGAATAATATTTGCTAACTAATGATATATTTCTAGTTTTATAGGGAGGTGAAAAGAGTGACCCAATTCCCAAATAACAAGAAAGTGATAAGTGCACCCCAAGGAAGGGAGAAAAGAAAAATATGAAGGATCAACTAGGTTCCAAAGAGGAAACCAAAGAGAAGTTAAAATTTCCTTCTATCACTAAGAGGTAAACAATTGAAACCACCCAAAAATATAAAAGAAAATTTGGAGAGTTAGATAAGAGAAATGATAAAGTCCCTTTAGAAAAAAGTGACTTCAATATTGTAGAGGAATTGAAGAGAACTCCTTATAAGGCTAGTTTGTATGATACACTCTTCATTCCTAGTCAAATTGACATACTAAAAGCTTCTATAAATAGAAACTATCAAGAAAAGGAGATTGCTACTGTGTTCAACCTAGCACATGATCGGGAAATGATGACCCAACAACACTAAAGAATAAGCCCCCTCTTTTTTATATATCATTAAGAATGGAAGGTTGTATTGTGCATAACTACATGATAGATTCAAGTGCTTCAACTATAGTTATGCATAAAGTAGTTTATGAAGAAATGGGTATGTAATATACTCGTTCTTGCCTAGGAGTTTTACAATTAGATTGGACACCAATCAAAACCATTGGGGTAGTTAAGGATGTTCGGATAAAATTACACAAAGTCCTAGAAGTTACTATAGTACAAGAGATAATGGTGGTTGATCTAGAACCTTATTTTGGCTTGTGACTTTCAAGAGAATTTACTGCTAAGTTAGGAGGATACATGTATTTGGACTATTATTGTATGATGATCCCTCATAAAGGCAAGAGAATAAGAATAGTTCCTAAGAAACTAGTGGCCTACCACATTGAAAAAATTAAGGATGATATGTACAATCACTCCATCATGGAAGAACCAGAATTGGTATAGATATTAGAATATTTGGAAATTGAAGATAAGCTACCATTTTGGGAGGATCACAACTTGCTTGAAACTGGGATGTGCACCTATAACATTTCTTCTAAAAAGGAAAAAATAAATCGTACTATATCTAATCAAGTCCTCAAGGAATATAAAATTTGGACTGTGCACTTTGATGGAAAAAAGTGTAAAAATGGAGCAGGGGATGGTATTATTCTGAAATATCCTTAAGAAGGGGTAAATAGTTTTTCCTTCAGATTGACTTGGTCTTGTACTAATAATGTGGTAGAATATGAGGTCTTATACCTATATATTGATGCAGGTAGAGAAAATGGAAATCAAGTTAGACATATATGTTGATTAAAAATTAGTGGTGAATAAGATCACAAAGAAATGTAATAGCAAACATCATTACTTAAAGACCTATAGGAATATAGTATGGGATTTAATGGAATCTTTTGATTCTTTAAACATACATTATATTCCTAGATAAATAAATTTGTTATTTGATAATCTAGCTATCAAAGGTTCAAATTTTACCCCATCCTCAAATTTTAGGTCAGCCAAAAATAAAAGAGTCAAGCTAGTTTTTAGGCCCTCAGTACCAGATAGACAATTGTTTTGGCAGGTATTTGAAAATGATGACCAGATTATTGAATTCTTAATCAAGGAGGCTTACTGTCCTAACTTGCAATAAGAAACACCTCAGGAAGTTGAAAAATAAGTTATCATACAGTAAAAGAATAATATTATACCTAAAGGTTAGATCACACTAGAAAGCCTCTTTGATAATGAATATGGTAAAAAATCCATAACTATTAAAATTGATGATGAAGTCTATAGAGAAGTAGACATTGAAAATGGGAAAAAGGGTTAAGGTTGGCATTCAATGCTTTCCAAAAGAAGTTGAGGAGTTCAAATATTTATACCTCCAATATTAAAATATTATTTCTTGGACCTATGAAGATTTAAAGGTATATGATAAAAGGATAATCCAACATACTATTGAGCTAGTGCTTGACGCTAAACCATTTAGACAAAGATAGAGACTAGTGAAACCTAAAATTGAATCCATCATGATATAGAAATTGCTTAATCCATTGAAAGAAAAAAACATCTTTCCTATTAAGCATTCCACATGGATTGCCAATTTTGTACCTATGAGAAATAAGAATGGGTACATTCACTCATGTGTGAATTTTAGAAATCTCAATAAGGCATATTTAAAGGATCACTATCCTCTGCCTCAGATAGATCAAATTATACAAATTTTTGTAGGGGATGAGAGGTTTTCTCTATTACATGGCTTCTCTAGATACAATAATATTTGGGTAACGATGAGGATCACTTCAAAACAACTTTTACTACCAAATGGGGTCCTTTTGCTTACTAGAGAATACCTTTTGGTTTGTCCAACATAGAAGCTACATTCCAAAGAGCAATGAATTATGATTCTGGTAATTTAATAAATAAGATAATACTTATATATATAGATGACCTGACTATGTTTTCTCATAAAAAGTAGGTACACTTTCTAAAAAATGTGCCTACTAGAGCTAGTGGTAGAGAATATCTAAGAGTCTAGCCCAATCCTTTCCAAGATAGCAAAGGGGTCTACAAATTGATGATCAAGCTTAGATCCATTTAAAAACATAAAAGTGGCTTTTATGTGGTTGAACTCTCTTAAAACCACAATCTCCTATAGAGAACCCTCTCTCAATTCTATGGGCATCGAAATATTTTTTCTATATATCCTAAGCTTACTTAAAACATTATTTGATATTTGTCACCGAATGCTCCATATTTTAAATCATCATAGGTCCAATGATGATATTATCCTCATCATCATAGGTCCAATGATTATATTATACTCAATAAAATCCCAACTCAAGGAAGTCCTATAAGGTAGAAAATACAAAGCCTCATATTTTCCATCCCAATGGAGTTTTGGTAGATTTTATTTTATGTAAACTCCACCAAACTTAAATACTTCTCCCCATGGCCTTGCTAATACATCAAATACATCTTTGGAATATCTTTAATAATTTTTTATTTTTTTATAATTTACTTGGTGGAATCGGTAGCCACCACGAATCCAAGCAGGCTATCCAATTTTTATGGCCGCCATAGTATTCTGTGTTGTCCATATCAAAAGCCACCACATAGATCTTTGTGCAGTTTGCCTCTATAACCACCATGCCACAATCATTTAAAATATTTTACGCCATTGAAAGCACCTTTAATATTCTTTTACCCTCTTAATTTAGACATTTATTCTAGGATGATAAACAATGTTGAAATTTAAATGAGTACATGAGGTATGTTGGAAAGTCTTCCAAAAACTGAAAGTGAATAATGAATCTTTGGTCTTAGAAGATTTTTGTGGGTATGCCATGAAGTTTTAGTATTTGATCCACATTTATTTTTTCCACTTATTTGCCTCATTGGTGTCTATGGGAGGCATTAGAAAAACTTTTACTGTAGAAATACTAGATAGATTTTTGTTCTTTGATACATGGTTGTATATAAAGTATACAATTTTTTGAGAAATTTTATTACTATCAAGATCATATCATAAACCCACTATATTGATATGTAATCTACACAATAATAGTAATCCAAAGCCATTTGATCTTAGTCTAAGTGGATCTGAGACTCTAATTTCTTTTAAATGGTTATGTTATAGTGGGATGAACCAAGGTTTCAAGGATTACATATCTACAAATTTATCAAAAAATAAAATATGTAAAAGGAAAATAAATATTTTGAATGCCAGGTCTTTTTGTAACATATCTAAAAATAAAAAATCAAATTCAAGTTCAACAATTTACAAGAGAGTAGAAATAAATAGAATGAACCAAGATACTTATATGCAAGAAAAAAAATTACTTTCTTATTATCATCTTGTATTAAAAAAGGAAGAGTTGTATTGGCCCTAAAAACCGAAGGAGAGATGGCTAAAGGAATAGGACAAATATACCAAACGTTTTCATGCAATAACAAAAATATATTTGTGTTTTCCTTAAGTAAAAAATATTTCAATTCTAGATGGAAAAATTACTAAGGGACAAGATGATATTATAAAGGAAACAATTAATTATTATGAAATATATTTTGTCAAAAATTGGACAAGTTAAGGAGGATTAATGTAATATTTTACAAAAAATTCCATCAATTATCACACAAGGAAATAATGAATGCTTAATGAGGAAGATATATATGGAAGAACTACAAAAGCCACTTTTCTCATTCCACCCTAACAAGACACTTGGAATTGATGGATTTCCTATAATTTTGTTTTAATATTTCTGGGAATTGTTTAAGAGTGACATGTTGGTTGTAGTTGAGAAGCAATACAAAAGAATGATGTAATAAGTTAGATGAATTCCACCTTCATTACATTAGTTCCCAATAAATTGAAGAAAACATATTATTTATAATTTTTATAAGTATGAAAAATAGATTGCAAATTATTCTATATTATATTATCTCATAGGCTTAAGATGGTTTTGTTCATGGTAAACAAATTTTTGATATTGTAATAACTAAAGAAAAGGCCATACATTCTCTTCATTCCATGGAAAAATATGCTATACTTGTAAATTAGATATGAACAAAGCATATGATAAGGTTTGCTAGATTTTTATACATGGTATTCTCAGGAAACTTGATTTTGACCAAGGTTAGTGTGAATGGTTATATGCTACAACACCTAAAATATTCTATTTCAATGAATGGATCCCTAGGTAGGTTTTTTGAATCATCCCATGGACTCTACTAGGGTGACCCACTATCTTCTTATCTATTTATTATTTTTACTAAGGCATTAGGGAGAGCTTTCTCAAATGCAAAAATGGAAGAAAAATCAAAGGTATTTAGGTTACAACAAATGGTCATGTTGAATATTATCTCCAATATGTTAATGATACTTTTATTTTGGGTCATCCCTTAGTCAAAAATATGATGGAGGTTAAAGCAATATTATCATGGTATGAGAAGATTTTTGTATTATTGGTTAATACTAAAAAATCCAAAGTATTTTTATTAACATTGCACTAGATTTACATTAAATTACTATAGAGATTTTAGGATTTAAATTTGAAAATTTATCATTAATATTTCTAGCTATTCCTTTTTTTTAATTAAAGAAAAAAATTATAGCTTTGGGACTAATTTTAGATAGAATGAGAGTTTTCCAAGGCTATAAAGGTAAGTTAAGTCCTTAACCATGGTTGAAAGGCCTTAAAAAGGATGTGAGGGAAAATTTAGGTTTCCTGTTTATAAATGGGATAACTTGCAAAATAATGTGAGGAAAAATTTAGGTTTCCTCTTTATAAATGGGATAGCTTGCAAAATTGTATTTATGAAATTTAAAATTAGGGGTAAAACTTGGTTAGATGCTATTAAAAGATAAAGAAAAGGGTTGGGAAAAATATTACTTCAAAAATATATAAGTTCTCTTGATGCAATAAAATTGTTTAGAAATCAAATTGAATGAGCTCACTTAGTTAAATACCTTGAATTTCAAGGAGGAGATCTAGGTTCATATCTTTTTAGGTAAAGCATGCATAATTGCCAAAAATACATAGAATTAATATGATATTATATGAGTAGGACTATTTTAATCTGTATAAACAATTAAAATTTTACATTATTTAGAAAACAAATGCCACGTAGAGGCTCAACAACATTGAATTCCATATCACATAGCTCACAACTAATCAAGAAACATATTAGATGGTTAGAAAAATAGTGGGATTCTATAGATTTTTGGTTTATTGCTTGTTTGAAGTCTTATCCTCCAAAATGACAACCATGAACTCATACATGTTTAGCTTATAAAGGTTCAAAGGTCAAAAACTACATTAATCTAGGCAACAACTTCAAATCATGTATTTCTATTAGTAATATAGTCAAAAAAGAGGACCTCAATCAAATAGCAAATAAGATTCAAGGAATGCTTCAAGATAATGTTTGTTCATTTTTACATGGGACAATGAGTTGGTTTAAAATTTATCAAAATATGGTCGATACTTAGAGATATTAAGCTTTAGAGCAATAAAAATTTTTAATTCCTAAATATTTCATGTTGAAAAATGTTTGGCAACATGAAGCACTCCCTAATGCCTCAACATTCATTTGGCTAGTAGTCTAAAGCAAGATTCTTATGGGTCAAATTATGTAGAGGAGAGGATACCATGGACCTTTCAGGTGTGCCTTAGGTAAAAAGGATCTAGAAACAATAGATTATTTACTTCTTTATTGTCCTTCTACTTACATCATTTGGGGATTGTTTTTTTTAAATATGAGTATAATAGATAACTTAATCAATGGGGAAAAAATTGATGACATTTTTTATTAATTGTTTTAAAGCTAAGTAAGTATAGATTGAAATTATTTGTTGGAATTTATGGCTTGAAAGTATGATATATTTTTAAAAAACAAATTTCAATATCATGCCTAAGTTTGAATTATATTATAGTCTCTCTTAGAGAATTTTATAGACATAATGCTCATCATGGGAAGTTTCAATTCTTGAAAAATATGTTAGCCTATTGATTAGATGGTTTGAATATATGTGGAAGATTCATCTATGATAATTGAGTTGACAAAAAAAGTTACTTTGACCATGGTAAAACAACAATGTTCGAAGGTTGGTTTTATCAAATTAATTCTAATGGTTCTTCTAAAGGAAATTTGTAAAAGTTGGTTAGGTGACATTTTTTGAAATAGTGAAGGAAAAATTATCTTCACTTACTCTAGGTCAAAAATACCTTGATGCCCAATTTCTACAAATTGAACCCAAAAGATTTGAATATCCTAAAATTTTGGCTAGGCGATTGAAGCTCTTCATCAATTTTAAGAGTGAAAGAAATTCAAAAAGTGAAGTGGCTAAATTTCAAAGAGTCCTGGCATTGTGTAAGTCAGTTAATATTTAAAATTAGACTTACCAAAAGTTCCAGGTGTATAAATATAGAACTGATAAAATCCATACCTTTGAAGTGGATAACGCCAGTTAAGGGTAGAAAATTTTTGTATCAGTCACTCTACTGTGCACAAAGCCAAAAGTATCTCAAGGGCCTAGATGTGGTCTAAAAACATGCAAATATATAAGAATAGAAAAAATCTAGACTCGCTAAAAATAGGACAATGTATCACTGATATTAATCAAAGAATACACTCCCTACTCAAAGACTAAGGAGAACAATTCTAGACTATTTTAGGTAATGATGTTAGCAACCCAACACTAAAGTTCGATATCATGCAAAAGATATTAAAGTTGAAATTTTTTTGGGTTATCAATATTGAAACACCAACAAAGCCAAAAGTGCACAAATATGGGAGACCAAGATATAATTTAGAAAAGAAAAAAGTTAGGATCTATCCTAAAGTGACATTATCAGGATACTCCAAAGACCCGAATTTCTTTTGAAAAACTCTTCAAGCAGATAAAAATATTGGATTTGATACATGATACTTTGAAAAATCCTTTTCAAAGCTAAAACTACCTCATTACCTTCCAAATACTCAAACTAATATCATTAAAACATGAAAATAACATATTTAATAGATCAAGTTGTAGCAGTTTGGTTATATACAAAATATAGTAAGAGATATATGGAGCAAATTGTAGAGAAATTTAAATTCAAGCACAAAATGAAAGTTTAGAAAGCCACAACAACAATTAACCAACACGACACAAAAACGACAAGCTCTATAGAGTGTTCTTTGAGAGGTTATTTTGCATAATAGACCTATAACTATATTGTAAAAATTGTACTATATTATTCAAAGAGGAGCTTATAAATAGGGATATAGATCCTAGAAGAAAGGGTCAACTCTATAGCATTTGCTTGTGTGTATGCTATGTAATTTCTATTACCAATTAATGAGAAGTGAGAGTTGTTTGGCCTTCATTTTGATTGCTATTTCAAGTTTTTATGAATTAATACTATGTTCTAAGTCATTTCTATTACACTTTTTGACTAGTTTTTTCTATTAAAGTGAATTCAACTCTTTGGATCATTGTTGGATTGCTTTTCATTATTTTTTTTGAAATGATTAAAGCATATAATTGTAAATGAATAAACTCTATTACACATTTGGAAATGGTTGGTCTATTAAGTATCATTGCAAGTTAATTATAGTAGGTTCTTGTAGTATGTGCCCAATGTTGTTATGCTATACCCCATCCAACATTTATTCATTACTCTAAACCCTTATCCTCTTCTAACCCTCTATTTTCTCACCCTTAACTTAAACCCTATTTTAATTTTGCAAGTATTTCAAGGAGCCAACCTTCTTCAAAGTATTGGAGTATATTACATTATTTGGTACATGCTAATATACCCCCATGGTACCTTCATGGTACATCTTGTAAATATTATATTAGGAGTGAGTCTTAGTTTAGAGTGTGAGTAATATTTTATGTAATGTAATAATGTGTAGGAAATGCACAAGTATTATGTGTGTATATGTAGGAAATGTGCAAGTGTCGTGTGAGTGAGTGTGCAAGTGTAATGTGAGTTTATATGCATAAGTGTCTTATATGTAAGAGTGCACAAGTGTCCTTAAATTAGAGTGTGCTAAGTAAAGAGTCATGTATAGGTGTGCATACAAGATAGAGTCATGTGTATACATGTGTTAAGTAAAAAATCCAAGAGTCACAAGACTTGGCATCTGGAAAGGAATAGTCAAGTATCCAAACAGTCATTCTACTATGGCTATGTAGTACTCCATAGATAATCAAATCATATTAGATCACATCAGATCATATCAGATCACATTTACATCCTAATATATGCCAATATCATCTCATATTTGTAAGAGGAAGAGGAGTAATAAATATTGCTTGAATTTGAGAAATTAATATTGTAAGTCGTGCTACATGCATTTTTATATGTATGATTCAGATTATTATTATTATTTTTTTTAACATGGTGGAATTGGTAGCCACCATAAATCCGAGCAGGCTATCCAGCTTTTATGGCCGCCACAATATTCTGCGTTGTTCGCCCCGAAAGCTGCCACACATATCTTCACGTAGTCCACCCCTATAACTGCCATGCCACAATAATTTTAAACCTTTTTATGTCACGAAAAGAACCAATAAAGGGACAAGCATTCAGTTTGATGAGGCCCAAGATTTGAACCTTGGACCTCTGCCCCCCTTATGGGGTTTGGATGAACCAATTGGTCTACACCTCGGACCTATATGATTCAAACTATTGACATTTATATTATTGCTTATTAGTGAATGTTATTTGATATATTATAAGCCTATATTTACATATTAATTTTCTCATATTATTCTACTTACATCATTATCTTGATCTTACTATATTGTGGCTATATTATATTTGATTCTATGAAATTTATCTTGTGAATTTTATGTTAGTATTAAGGCTTAAAAATCCATCACAAAGGTTGAACTAAGAAAAAACTCATCCGTCTAAAATATTTGCTAAAGTCTAGGGTAGACTTCATAGGATTAGGCATATTTTATACCAATAGTTTTTTCTAGCATGCCTAGTGAGACATTCTATCCATTCACTTGATTTACCTGGAGGACTCAATATCTAGTGAATAGTCTTAACCTAGTAAGTAGAGAATGCATGTTCACCTAACAACTCCATTGGGAGAAGAATGAAAAATTCAATGACTTTTCTAGTAGTTGAATCTAGAATATTCTAAAGAATACCAAACCTTACCCCCAAATAAAGATACTCATTTAGTCAATCATGGCTGAATAAACATACCCTACTTGGGATGATGTAGGTCCTATTGATATCCCAATTCTACATGAAATTCTGAAAGCTGCCCTAAAAGCCTTGCCCATTTACCAAGGTAGTGGAAAAACAACTTATGAACATTATCAAGATGTAGTCACCTTAGCGACTACATATAATATTGCCTTTGAATATGTAATATTCAGGTTATTGGTTCAATTGTTTCAAGGTCAAGTGTTAATGTGGTATTATTATTTAGAATACAAAAGCATTAAAACCTAGATAAAACTAGTTGAATATTTCGTAATAGTGTTTGATTATAGAGATCCATTTCTATTACTCACAAAATTTTCTTCTATTGAGATAACCCCCATGAAAGCATTATAGATTTTAACATTTGGTTCAAAAGGACTTGGAAAATAATTCTCCAAGAAATCCATCCATATAACACCTAGACATATCTCTACTATATCCATGAATTCAACCCTAATTTGAGTCTTTTAATTTAGCAAGCCAAAGAAAAAATATTTTCAAAAATTTTCCATGAGGCTATAATGGCAGAAAATATGCTTATCACAGTAAAAAATATTCCTTCTAGAACCACCATATGGGAAATCCCTCAAAATCATCTAGATGACCCTCAACTATGAATTCCAAATACATCCTACCCATAACGCCATAATACATTATAATCAAAATCATCCCCTCCATTCATAACAAAGCCTATTTCTACCATATCAACATCACAACCATGAGTAGCTTAGGAGTTAAAAGTTATAATTCATCAAATCACTGAAGAGCTTGATAGAATAGAAGAGCAAAAATATAAAGTAGGAACCAAAGTGAAACACCTCGACATATTTAACTTGAAAGCTCAACTAATGTTCAATAATAAAGTCAATAAACAAGAACTATTTCATGATTTGGTTATATGTAATTATTCACTATTTGACACAAATTATGGGGATAAGAATTATCAATCATATTTTTAGTCAAGGATGACTCTAGCAATGGAAGGTGTGATAGCTCTTATAATAGATCCAAGATAGTTCTCAAAAGGAAAAGTTCTTGAGAGTCATATGATAGATAAGAGATAGAAATGCATTATTGTCCTTGCACCAACTTATGATCTAAACACTAGGAAGTGGAAAAAAAAACAAGATGAGAGAAAATAATTGGAAAAAACATCACATTCACAAAAGGGTCAACAAGGAGAAGAAAGCCTAGAGTTGTATGCTATAACATCAAGTCTGAGAACATGGAAACTAAATCTGCAAAGGGTTAATGCCTACCAAATTTTTTATTTTTCTATCATGAACCAAACACAAAGAGAAGAAATAGCCAAATAATACATAGTCTTTTTAAGTCATCAATCCCAAAACTTGGATCATTAGGCAACTCTGCTAAAAATAAAATAAACCTAAGGAAATATTTTTTGGTAGCTAAACAAGTAAATTTGATTAGACTAAAATTGAAAGGAGCAGAAGAAAAAGCATCCCCCATAATATGGCAAGTAGACAATCATTGTTAAGTATAAAATATTGTCAGTCTTCTCCTTTTTATCTATCTCTTTACTTAGAGGGTTGGATATTACACAACCATGTTATAGATCCAAAAAAGGATATTACAATCATGCCTTGAGAGATATGCAATAGTTTAGGCTTATATTACATCTTATGGGAACCCAAGTTATTATATTTTAATAAGATATGTTAAAGTAGTCAGCTCATAAAAAGAGCCCCAATATTACTATATGAATTCCTAGACCTTGTGTAGCACCCTAAAATTGGCGCAGTTAAACCCTTAGTTAAAGATACAAATTTGAATTTTAACCCAAAATGGCCCGTTAACCGCCCGTTACCCACTCCCCTTGTTTTCTATGCCATTTTTAGGATTTGTTTTGACCGTTGGATGATATCATTGTCGATCAGACGAAATCATCCCAGACCTGACGAATTCGTCTAGAACAGAACGTCCAGACGATTTTGTCCCAAAACCAAATTTTCATAATTAGCTTATGTTTCAACAGCTTCTCTAACTTGGGTAGAAAGCGTGTCTACGCAGTTAGAGTCTCCCCCATTGGAGATCTCCCAAATTGGGATGATCTCCAACCTCCTAACCTCCCCCTAATCCTATATAAATTGGGATTTTCTCAGTTTATCCCCCTAGCTAACTGATTTCCCTATAGCTTTAATTTTTGTGCATTAGAACACCCTTGTACTTTCATTTGCATTGCATATTTCAAGCTTTCTTGCAGGAATTTTACTGTTTTTCAGCCGAAGCAAGCTCTGATCGTCGTTGACGATTCTAGATAATTTTGGATGATCCTGTCGAAGATTGGCAACGATATCGCACGATCGGAGGTGATCTCTATTGCATTCCAGATTGGGGGCAATCGAAGCCTAAAGTTTACATTTCTTTATATTATCTCTTCATTTTTTTATGAATTAAATTATTTTATTCTATTTTCTACATCTTGGAGTTCACCTCATTTAGCATAGATGCATGATAAAGTTAAAATAAATTATTAAATTAATGCATTTCCTTTAATTGCTATCTAGATCTATCATTTAGGTAAATTTACTATCATTTATATCATTTCCCCTTGCTTTTGTAGTTGCATTTTTGGTCTTTGGTATCTATTTTTGTGATTGTAGGTTTTTGATGAATTCGTCTGACGAATTCATTAGATTGACGACGATCTAGTCTGATCTCAGATGACCGACTGAGATATGAGATGATTCTATTCAATTGCAGATGATAATGTAAGATTTGAGACAAACTTGATAGGAGATTACCTCTGTGCTTAGAGTACCTCAAACAAATAGGGTTCAACCTTTGTGGGACGAACTTGATAGGAGATTGGGTATTATTTCATCTAGGTCAATAGAACTTAGGCAAATTAAGAGGTTTTTCCTAGATAGAATCTTGGATCCTGATCAAGTAACTTTATACCATGAGCTTTAGAGAGCTTGCCATAGGTGGTTAGCAGATAAAAGAGCACTTGTGTCTTCCGAGTTGTACACCTTTGAGGAATACCTCAACAACGCAGTTGTAGTACATAAATTTCTATCTCGTATAGAGGATCAAGAGGTCGTTCTTATGGATAGAAAGATATGGAATAGAGTTCCTAGAGCTGTGTTATATCGAGAGTATTGTCATGAACTTTATTTCTATAGGTCAGAGTCTGAGACAGATAATATCACTATAGCACACTTTGTCAAATTCTTGAAAAACCATTTTCAATTTGAAGAGGAGCATTTCATGACTCCTGATGAACTTGATCCCATCAATGACATCCATAAACTATTTATAGAAAACTAAGCCACTCTTTTATTATTATTATTTCTTGCATTTAGTATGCTATTTGTTCTCTTTATAATATTATCATAAAAACAAAAAACAAAACAAAAATATAACAAAAATTAAACATTTTCTTTTAAGTATTATAGTAGGTATATAATTAAAATATATACCTCCCAAAATTGTTGCAAATATATATATATATATATATATATATTTTTTATATTTATATATATTTTCTAAAATCTAAGTTTAAGCATTATGACTAGACTTAGGAATGGAAAACAGACTGAAGTAGAAGAATATTGGTTAGGAAAACCAATAAATAAACCAGATGTCCTTCCTGAAGACCTAATTCAGGAAGAAGGAACCCTAGACCAACAAGAAGAAGAGCTTGTTGAAGGAAATGAACAAAGAGAAACTGTTAGAGAGGAAGGATCCTCATCCCCTAAAATGTCTCCAAGAGGAGCTATTACTTTTGAGAACATGGAACATTTCTGGAAGTTCCTCAATACTAATATTGGCACTCTTAATAGAGCAATCCATATGGACAAGGATAAAATTAGTGACACTCAAGAAACCCTAGAAGAAATATATCACACATGCACTAATCCCTTGTCCTTCGTTGATCAAGAAAGTGATCAAGCTAGACCATCCAATTTAGATATGGCCGCTATAATCCAGAACATGCAACAACAACAGGTTACCCAACCACCTAGAGTGCCTGTTACCAAGCCTAGAGTTATTCCCACACAAAAGAAACCTTCATTCACTGCTCTATTTTGCCAAGTTATTGATCAACATACCTCAAACCAACAAAATCCCAAAACAAAACCAAACACCAATTTCCAACAATCTGGGATACAACATAATGCTACTACAAATCTTCTTCATAATACTCTCCCTACCAATCATTTGCATAATAGCAATATAGCATCTAATCCTTACGTCACGCCATCATACGCTCAAATACCACCAAACCAATATGGTGGACAAACTAGTAATCTGGAAGCCATGGTGAAATAGTTAGTCTCCCGCATGGACCAGATAGATCCCTATCGTCCCTCGTACAATTATCGAGAGATGTGTAGTCAACCTTTAGATCCTATAGTTGTAGCACAACCATATCCTAAACACTTTCCTATGCCTGTCCTACCTATATACAAAGGAACCGAAGATCCCATAGAGCATCTTCGTATGTTTAGGATAGCATGTCATGATATATCACATGATGACTTGTTATTACTAAAAATGTTCCCAAAAAGTTTAGGAGGGATGGCATTGGAGTGGTATTATCAATTACCCACTCATTCTTTGAGGAATTTCGAAGAAACAATTGAGTCTTTTGTTCATCAATTTAGTGCCTACATCGAAAGGCATGTAACCATTAAAGATTTGTACAACTTAAAACAAGACAAAGATGAATGTTTTGTTGATTTCCTAGCTTGGTGGAGACAGTTGATAGGAAAATTACACTTTGTGTTACCTTATCGAGAAATGTTGGATATCTTTATCAATAATTTACAAGAACAACTATCCTATGAGTTATCAACCGCTACCTTGACCACCTTCGATCAGGCTATAGACTTAGCCCGAAGAGTGGAAGATGCTCTCATTAGGAGAGGTCAGCTTAAAAAGAAAGATGATGAGAAAACATCCAGAAATCAATATAAAAATAAACAAGTTGTGGGTGATGGAGTCACTGATAGTAGGAATATTGCTACTATTAATGCTACAAAAACAACGGAGAAGTTTATACTGAAACCTCCTGATAAACCACCTCAAGAATTTACTAGGTTAAATCAACCTCTATCAACCATTCTACCACAATTATTAGAATGAGGTTTGATCCAATTACCAGCTATCCGGGAACCTGATCCAACTATACCTGGATACAGAGCTGATTTACACTGTGATTTCCATAGAGGACCTAGACACGCTACCAACGCTTGTAAAATATTAAAACATAAAATACAAGACCTGATTGATAACAATGAGATGGAGGTACAAGCCTTCCAACCTAAACAAAATCCTCCTAATAATGCTCAAAAGAATATCCCTCAAAATCAGAATCAGAATGCCAATCAATCATTGGACATATTTCAACATCCTTTACCAAAGCATGGTAAAGAGGTGGCTAATCAAATTGAGCATCATAATGTTCCCCCTCCTACCCGATATGTAGGGACTATTAGTGGACATTCACCTGCTCATGATCTACAAATTTTTGACACAAATTTATCCATGGTTACGACCAGACCTCTATATAATATTCGGATACCTGATCTTAGTGATATAGAATACGAGACTGAAAGTGACATGGAAATCACATCAAATCAATCGAATAGTTCTGAAGATGAATCAGATGCTATTCAACCTATCACAAATTCTATGGTTCCAAAAGAACCATTTCCAAGAAGAGTCACTACTAGACCATCATCTCAACAATTACTTTCTAATGAACAAGCCATAAATGCTAGACCAAGACCCATTCATCATCCACAAAATAATATTGTAGGTACTATCGGAGCTGTTACTCGACAACAGGCTCAAAATTCTCAACAAGATCAAACTCAGAATGATGGATCAACTCCATTTGTTTTGAAAGTCCCTAATAAAGGGAATCATGCGCCTAATGTTCAACCTAAACCTCCTTATAATATTAATGAACAATTATCAAATACTACAACTAGAATTTCCCTTTTGGACCTTTTAAGATCTTCTCCTACACATAGGGATGAATTAATTCTCACATTAAGCCAAATGATGGTACCACAAAATATTCAACCTGAAGCCATGACCAATACTATCATAACTTGAGAAGTCGATTGTATTGACTTCTAGGATAGAGATATACCGCAACATAGTTTACATAAGGATAACCCCTTATATATTACTGCCCTAATTGGAGATGTAGCAGTTAAACGAGTCTTGATTGATAATGGTTCATCTTTAAACATTTGCACTTTTGACTTCTACCAAATATTTGGGTTTAGAAGTGACGAAATGAAAAGAACTGATATGATTATAAAAGCCTTCAATGATGAAACACAAGAAACGTGTGGAGTTATTACTATCCCATTGCAAGTTGGTCCGAGAACCTTAGACACGACCGTGTTTATTGTACATTGCCCTGCATCATACAATATACTCTTGGGTCGCCCTTGGATCAACGCGATGCGAGATGTTCCCTCAACTTTACATCAGTGTGTTAAATTCAAATTTAAAAATCAGTTGGTTACCATTCATGGTGATCCTAGACCCTTTGATATGTGTGCTTTGGTAGAACCTATTGGAGTTCAATTTTGCCCTGCTTTATCATCCACACATCCTAATTCTAATCATCCGTCTAAACGTGTGAAGCACACACCCATAACATCATCTACTTTTTCTCCATCAACTCCACCTCTACATATAGTTCAACCATCCTCTGAACAAACCACATTAGGACCTCAAAAAGATCCTAAACCCACAACCAATGCTTCTTGTTTTACTCCTATAACTTCCATACCTATAGACCCATCCATCAACATCTCTACAACGTCTACACCTACCAGAGGCATATTTTCCACATCCAAAGATGTAGGAAATGTTCCTTCTACCTCTTACGCTCTTACTGATGAGCTCTTACCCGATTTATCTAAAATTCTTATATAAAAAAAACAAACGTTGCTATGCAAGATTCCATTATCTTAAATAATTTGCCACCCTCTCCTCGTACCTTGGGCCTCCCACAGCCTATGGGAAGTATTTACCAAGTCGGCAGCTGTGCTTTTATTTATAAGGGATATGACTGGGGAAGAATACCTAGAAACATCAAGACACATTATGATGGATATGCTCGATGTTATTTTACTAATGAGTATATTAAAGCTAAGCCTATAATGCTTAAATTGGGATATAAGGGGAAAGGTTTGGGACCTTTCTAGAATGGTATGAAAGAACCTTTTGAGGTAGAGCCATGGCCCACCCGATGTGGTGTGGGCCTATTTCCTAGTAAGGGTCAACCCTTCCCATTTGAGGAGGATGACCATCTCATGTGTTACCAAGATTATTTGGATAAACGTGATGTCTTGCATTTAATGAATAAGCCATTTACATGTAATATGCTATCCATAGCTTACCCTCAGATGATCGTTGAATCCGATGATGAGTTGGAGGGAGATATCTTCCATGATGTCTCCATTGAGGAATTATTACATAACGAATTTTATTTCGATGGCTCTATACCTAGTATAGCCCAGCTTGAGGCCACGACTCCTCAAGATGAATTATCCAAGCTAACCTCGGAAGAATTACAAGAATTGGGCGTTTCACCCGCCCCACCTAATTTTGAGAGAGATCTACACATGGAAGTAGAGAATGTCATAAAAATTAACATTGGAACCAACGATAACCCTCACATAATCAACATTGGATCAGAATTGAGTCAAGAAAAACAAGATAAATACATTGCATTCCTTAAAGAATATGAAGATGTTTTTGCTTGGACATATGAAGATATGCCAGGATTAGACCCTTCCGTAGTTATGCATCACCTAGTAGTCCATCCGGATGCTAAACCTGCTAAACAAAAACTTAGAAAAATGCATCCTAAAGTGGCCTTACTAGTCAAAGGGGAATTAGAAAAACTCCTGAAGGTTATTTTTATACAAGCCATTGATTATGCTGAATGGATCTCGAATGTAGTTCCGATAACTAAGAAAGAAGCTACCAAAGTTAGGGTTTGCACAGACTTTAGAGATATTAATGTTGCATGCCCTAAAGATGATTTTCCTCTTCCCAACATGGATCAGATCATTGATTTTACTACTGGGAGTGGAATGATATCCTTAATGGATGGATTTTCTGGTTATAATCAGATCAGGATAGCTCCTGAAGATCAGGCTAAAACAACCTTTATTACCCCTTGGGGGACCTTTTGTTGGAAAGTGATGCCATTCGGTTTGAAGAATGCAGGTGCAACATATCAATGAGCCATGACTTATATCTTTCATGATATGATGCATGATATTATACATGATTATGTAGACGATATTATAGCTCATTCCATCAAAGAAGATGATCATTTAGATGACTTGAGAAAAGTATTTGATCGGTTAAGGGAATATCTTATCCGACTAAATCCAGCCAAATGTATATTCGGAGTTAAGTCCGATAAATTATTGGGGGTTATAGTTTCTTTACGTGGCATCAAAATTGACCCTCTCAAGATCGTGGCTATCACTGATATGCCCACACCCACAAATATATCTGAATTACGAAGTCTACAAGGTAAACTTCAAGCTATTCGTTGCTTTGTCGATAAGTTGGCGGACAAAACATGACCCTTTCTTAAGCTTCTTAAGAAAGATGTCTCTTTTCATTGGGACAATGAATGTCAGGAAGCATTTGAACTCCTCAAACAATATCTCCTTAACCCACCGGTGCTTTCACCACCTAGACCTGATCGCCCATTTATCTTGTACATTTCTGCTTTAGATTTTGCCTTAGGAGCTATGTTAGCTCAACTTGACGATGAGAAGAAAGAACGTGCTAATTATTACATTAGCCAAACCTTAATCAGTTATGAAACTCGCTATACAAGATTAGAGAAACTATGTCTAGCAGTCATATTTTCTACACAGAAACTATGCCATTATATGCTCAGTCAGAAAATGTATGTTATTGCTAAATTCGATCCTTTGCGGTATCTCATGAGTCGACCTTATTTATCTGGTCGCATCGCTAAGTGGGTTCTTGCGCTAAGCGAGTTTGAACTCATGTTTATAGGACATAAGTCTGTTAAGGGTCAAATCATAGCAGATCAATTAGCTGCTACACCCTTAGAGTCTACCCATCCCCTCATCATTGAGTTTCTCGATGAATGCCTTAAACTAGAGGTAGACCATCCTGAGCAATGGTCCCTATACTTTGATGAAGCTCGATGCATGAGTGGGGCTAGTGCGGGTATTATTTTAATATCTCCATAGAAACATCTTATACCTCTGTCCTTTAAATTAATGTTTGCTTGCACTAATAACATTGCTGAATATGAGGCTCTAATCCTTGGATTACGAGCTGCCTTGGCACTAAAAATTAAAAATTTATTAGTTTTTGGTGACTCTCAACTTGTCATAAATCAAATCAATGATGTTTATCAGACTAGAGATGATAAATTACGTCCATATAAAGCATATGTCTTACAATTATTATCTTTATTTGATCAAGTTACCTTGGAAGCTATTCCTCGAACTAGCAACCGTGTGGCTGACGCTATGGCTGCAACTGCATCTCTTTTGCCCTTGGAGTTAGATGATGAATATGCTACCATCATTATTCATCGACTCCAGGAACCCGCTTCAAATAAATCATGCTTAGAACCTTTGGATGTGTTTCTAATCAACGAAACTACTCCTAAACCTTGGTACATTGATATATTTAACTTTCTTCAAAATGGGACCTTCCTCGAAGGTTGTAATAGCAACAAGCGTCGGTTATTACGTAGACGAGCAAGTCGCTTCGTAATTATTGGTAATACCTTGTATAGGAGATCTTTTGAAGGCATCCTATTGAGATGTTTGAATCTAGAAGAATCTAGATCAGCTTTGAGTGAAGCCCACGATGGATCTTGTGGGGGACATTTTAGTGGTAGCGCCATTGCTAAGAAGCTCCTTAGGATAGGATATTTTTGGCCTACCATGGAGAATGATGCACATGATTATGTGCACCATTGTGACAAGTGCTAGAAACATGCTGACCTTGTCCATGCGCCTACATAAGAACTACAGGCTATTTCATCTCCTTGGCCCTTTTCAAAATGGGGCTTAGACATCATTGGAAAAATCAACCCTGTGTCATCTGATGGACACAAATTTATCATAACCGCCATCGAGTATTTCATGAAATGGGTTGAAGCTATGCCCTTAGCTTCTTGCACTTGGAACCCAAGTTTCCAAGTTTATTTTTAATCAAATTATTTGTAGGTTCGAAATTCCTGCAAATCTCATCTCAGATAATGGAACTTGTTTCAAAAATAAATATGTCAAAAGGTTATGTCAAAAATATAAAATTCAACACCGTTGGTCCACTCCCTATTATCCTCAAGGTAATGGCCAAGCAGAAGCATCTAATAAAACATTAATCAAAATCCTCAAAATACTGGTCAATAAATCTGGTCGAGATTGGCACATTCAACTATATCCTGCTTTGTGGGCTTATCGAACTAGCGTTCGCACTCCCACGGGAACTTCACCTTTTGTTTTGGTTTATGGCGCTGAAGCTGTTTTTCCCTTTGAATTAGAAGTTCCTTCTTTGGCTCTACTACTTCAAGATACTGAAGTAGGAGATGAATATCGTGCTGGCAGACTTAGTCAGCTGGAACTCCTAGATGAGAAGCGCATCAATGCTTTGGAACATCTTTGAGCCTACCAAAACAAGCTCAAGCGAGCATACCTCAAGAAAGTTCATCATCGATCCTTTGAGATCGGTGACCTTGTCTTAAAAGAAAATAAAAAAAATACTAATGCAACTAAAGATCTTAAAGGTAAATTTGAACCTAACTGGCTTGGGCCATATATCATCACTGCTAAATTTGGATCGGGAGCATACCGATTGGCTACATTAGATGGTAAAGATCTTAAAGAACCTATGAAAATTATGCATCTTAAGTGCTATTATGCATAAAATTTGGTCATTTCATCATGGTATATATTGTTATTTTGCATATTGTTTCATTTTCGTCATCCATATAAAAATTTCAAAAAAAAGTAATAGTATTTATTCTTTCCATTCATAAATTAAAATCAAAATATAAAAACTTCAAAATCTTCAAAAACATCTTTTATTTTCATACTTGTCAATTCTTGAAGTATTGCAGTTATATTTTCAGTTATTTTGGATAAATTAACATTTATTTGGAATCTCGCACTTTCACACTCACATGAATAAATATCTTGATTTTATTTGGTATGATTATTAATCTCTCTTATATCAAAGTCCACATTTGAATTAAATAAAGTTTTGAGCATAGAGAACTGATCTTGTTATTTACTTGAACCAAGCATATCTTTTCACATTAAAATGATTTCATTGCAAATTCGATATGATGCTACATAGTAGAAATGGTTTCTTGAGCAAAAAGTTTCCCCTGCTATCCTATCATGCACATGGTCTAGAATCTTTGAGAATTGACAAAAGGACAAGCTCACCCCTACCCGAAATAAAAATCCCTTGCTCTACAGCCAATCCGAGCAAGTATCCCTAGCATAGGAAGAAAAAGAAAAGTCAAAGAAAATGAGAAAAAGAAAAATATCATTTTGTACCATCGCAGCAATATTTCAGCATTATCTCAGTTCCATGCAAAAATACAAAAAAAAAAAGAGAAGAAAAAGCAAAAAGCAATAAAATCCCTTTCCCTACCCCTTGAAAAGAAAATAAGGGTGAATGAGCTTGAATCCCTAGAATTCTCAATTATTCAAAAACTGTGAGGTAAGCCCCATAACAAGTGGTTTGTGCCCAACCCGCTTGGCCTTGGGTAATTCCTAGCATGGTGATATGTCTGTCACATTAGCGACCTTCTTTTGTATAGACCTATGTCGGCTTATGGATCAGCTAGCTCTTGATGACCTAACTTACATAGTAGTTTGGTACGGTCACATGCATATAAATCATGGTCAACGAACACTCATTTGGTTAATTCAAATTACTTGTATCAAATTATCTTGCTCAAAATTGGTGAATGAACAATACAATTGCACACACATTTGTATTTGAGAGATTTTGTATCATTATGATAAATCAAGATCAGTAATGAACTCACATTTGCACATGAGGGTTCCTTATAAATCTACATTTTGTCTTTGAGATAATTTAAAATATTTTTGCAAACTCTTGTTGGAATAATTTTATCTTCTTATCTAAGAACATCTGTTTAGTATAAAAACAATTACATACATTGTTTTCAAAAATCCAAAAATTTTCTTTCACAACATCTTCAAAACACCTAGTAAATAAAGTCATGTTTATATATTATTATTTTCTGTTTATCTCAAAATCAAAAATCAATTATGCAATAAAACTATTATATCAATTTCCCTTGGATTTCGCGATGATGGTATAAGTCTATACCTATAATTCTATGCCTAGCGCAAACCATTGTTCTAATTTTATTTTCCCATTCATTTTAATTTATAAAAACATATGGCTTACATCATTATGTTACACAATTGTGCTTTAAAAAGAACGAACACATTTTTCTATTTCATTTCATTATGTCAACATTCCATTTTGCAACCATGGTATAATTCCTAGGGAATTATTCAAAATTTTTATCACACTTAGGAATTTATGCCTAGCAAAAATCATATTTCTTTTAATATCTCATGCATAATATTTTTATGAAAATCTGAAAACAAATCATCACCATCATCATTTTTCATCATCACAACGCAAAGTCTTAAGACAGTCTCTTAAGCACTCTTTTACTTTTAGCAATATTTCTATACTGGGATTAGCTTGACGACCTAGCGAGCGACGACTCCATGAAATGGTCTATAACAGCGACAATGTCCTTTGAAATTATTGTTAGAAGTCTCTTTATTTTTCATCAAATTACACCAAAACAACCATTTGTTTACATCAGATTATTCCATTTAAATTTTATGGCATGACATAAAATTATAATTTATTTCCAAACGACATAATTACATGAATAATTAATCAACAAATCCAAAATTAAAGCATCATACAACATATACACAAGTCATATCATCAAAAAGACCATCTATATATATCAATAAATTATGTACATCATCTGGATTGGTATGCCACAATCAATACCCTGGCATACTCAATCCCCTCAAAAAGTAATAATAATATATACAATCTACAATCTATAGCAGCTAGCCTCGAGAAGCCCTCGAGCTCTCAGCCTCATCTCCTCTCCCACCCTGAGGTGGAGGAGGTGGTCCCATAGAGGTCCGTGCTGTGTCTCGAGTCCTCACCGTCGATCGTGAGGATGTCCTCGATGATCCCATCGTGATCGGCTCCACAATGGGGGCTGGAAATGGTATCCTCTAGTTCTCTAGAACCACATGATAGTATAACCCCTGGTAGAACATGGTCTAAGCAATAGCCCATGCCAGATCCCGAGTGCTCGCCCCTCCACTCCGAGCTCTGAGCCGTGTAGCCTCATCCTGTAGTGTCTGCACCTAAGCCTAAAGGTGGGCATTCTCAGCCCGGAGAGCCACCATCTCGCTGCTCTCCCCCACCTCGACACCCTTGCCCTTATCGGGTGATGGTGGCCTCTCCCCCTTCTAAGAAGGGAATCCCTCCTCCCTCCTCCCTCCTCCCTATCTACTATGGCCTCTGTGGAGCCTGTGCCATCCTCTGGCATCTCTCCTATGGAGACCATCGCTGCTCTCTCCCTCTATGACCCCACACTGCCTCAATGGCTACCTGGCGTCGCCTCCCCATCCATCGCACCATGGCGTGCACCGGACCCTATGCCCTCGTCATCCGAGGAGGGCGAATGCCTACGTACCAAGCATCGTATCCGTCAACAACCCTAATGTCATCACCATCCACTGGCTAGATGGGGGCATCATCCGCGTCCTGGCTCCAAAATCACTGCATATCTGGAGCCCCGCTCAGTGTAGTACTATCCCGAACAGTCCAAGAGTACTCATAATCCCTGAGAGAAGGGATCCCCTATTGAAGACCGAACTATCGCAAAACTCGGTCATAGCGGTGGAGCTCTACCTCTCCCCGCTCCATCCTCAGCCATCGGACTCGCTCGATGCGAGCCGCCTCTGCTCGTCCTCTCCCCACCCTGGATGCTCTCTCCATGACCTCCAGGTGATCTGGTCTGGGATGAGGTCGTCTAGCAACCTCCGAGACATCGGTAGATCTATCCGCCACTGTGACCCTCTCTAGAGCCACCAATAGAAAACCTAGGGCCTCTCCCGATCAACCCCTGTCAGTGGGAGTCCTACCGGCCTCCACACCGTGATGTGCTCCTAGCACCAAACCTGTAGTAGTGATGTCAAAACTAGACATCGGCCTCCCTTGTATACGACCCCATGCAGGATCCTATACAAGCGGCATAGTACAAAGCTCCCCCATGCAAACCTGTACCCATGGTCTCTCATGTTACAGACCACATCTGAAAGGAGCCAGGGTAATCTGCACCCGATCTGGTGGCACAATGAGTAGGCCACCCACTATCCCTACCAACACCTGAGTCAACCTAGATGCCCCGGGCATCTGCCTCAGTGACTCGATGTTCACTTCACCCTTCTCCAGGGTGAAGCTCGGGTCTTCGCTCAACCTCATCATCGCCTGGCCCTGATTGGCCATAGGAGTCATCAGCCGTCCCTATATGGGGATCCTCAAGATCCTCCATACGTCCTCTAGTGTGGGAGCCATCTCCCCTATCGGTAACTAGAAGCAGGATGACCCCGGATACCATCTCTCTGCTAGGGCTGTCAGTAGCCCCATGTTTGTCGGTACTTGTGGCATCTCTGCCACATGTTGTAGTCCGACCTATGCTAGTCGGTCTCGCTCCGCCTGGTCGAGCACGGCTACGTCATCTCTCAGCCCCCTGTATTTCCACTCCCGACTCTTTAGTAACCCCATCTGCAAAACAAACAATAAAACAATAAAATTCATTAATAAACCAATTATTAAAATCAATTAAATGCAATTCAAACAAGCTTAATTTCATAAAAATGATGATATCGTCCACCATTGGATGATATCATCCTAAATTGGGTAAAATCATCCTTTGTAGGATGAAATCATCTCTAATTTTGCAACTTGGGGATCGCCCCTTGTTGGACGGGATCGCCCCTAGTTCACCAATTTCGCCCTCAGACGAAATCAACGATCTAGAGACGATTTTGACGAAATATGGACGATTTCATCCCGTCGTCATCGATGGCCTAAAAATGGCCGCGATGCCCCAAAACAGTCAAAATTTAAAACAAAAAATTGCACAAATCAAATTAAAACATAATTCACTAGGTTTAGATCCTTACCCGTAGCCCGCGTCGGACCTCTGTCGATTTGTGCACCGTCTCAACCATTTTTGTCTGCAGAGCTCTCAAACAGTAAAAATGAACAATAAAAATGAATTAGGGTTTTACCCTATTTTTCTTAATTTTATTTAAAAACAACAACATTTTTAGTTTTGCTTTTCCGTACTTTTACCTCAAACGTTCGATTTGGGTAAAAACACGGAGGGGGCACCATAGTCAGCAGTCATACGATTCGACCTAGAATCGTCGTCTAGAAAATTGAGTAAATTTTTGCTTTCTCGTAAAATGAGAAGAACTCATATTTAACGCATTTTCTTCGGAAAATTCGCTAAAGAGGGGGCAAAATGTAGCACCCTAAAATTGGCGTAGTTAAACCCTTAGTAAAAGATACAAATTTGAATTTTAACCCCAAACCACCCGTTAACCGCTCCCCTTGTTTTTCGTGCCATTTTTAGGATTTGTTTTGACCATTGGACGATATCATCGCCGATCAGAAGAAATCATCCCAGATCTGACGAATTCATCTGGAACAGAACGTCCAGATGATTTCGTCCCAAAACCAAATTTTCATAACAGCTTCTCTAACTTGGGCAGAAAGCGTGTCTGCACAGTTAGAGTCTCCCCCATTGGAGATATCCCAAATTGGGATGATCTCCAACCTCCTAACCTCCCCCTAATCCTATATAAACTAGGATTTTCTTAGTTTATCCCCCTGGCTGACTGATTTCCCTACAAATTTAGTTTTTGTGCATTAGAACACCCTCGTACTTTCATTTGCATTGCATATTTCAAGCTTTCTTGCAGGAATTTTATTGTTTTTCAGCCGAAGCAAGCTCGGATCATCGTTGACGATTCCAAACAATTTTGGATGATCCTGTCGAAGATCGGTGATGATCTCGTACGATCGGAGGTGATCTCGACTGCAGTCCAGATTGGGGGCAATCAAAGCCCGAAGTTTGCATTTCTTTATCTTCTCTCTTCATTTCCCTATGCATTAACTTGGTTTATTCTATTCTATGCATCCTGGAGTTCACCTCATTTAGCATAGATGCATGATAAAGTTAAAATAAATTATTAAATTAATGCATTTCCTTTAATTGCTATCTGGATCTATCATTTAGGCAAATTTATTGTCATTTCTATCATTTCCCCTTGCTTTTATAGTTGCATTTTTGGTCTTTGGTATCTGTTTATGTGATTGCAAGTTTTTGACGAATTCGTCTGACGAATTCATCAGATCGATAATGATCTCGTCTGATCTCAGATGACTGACTATGATCTGAGATGATTCTGTGCAATTACAGATGATTATGTAAGATTTGAGACGATCTTGACTTCTACAAACCTCAAAATCTTCATCAGACATCCGAAATCAGGTATATTCTGTCTTATTTAGCATACTTTCTATGTTTAGCACTTATTCATGTTTTCTATATTCATATAAATCAACATTGGCATATAGAATAGCTTAGATTCATCTTGGCCAAACCTAGGAATTGAATGATTAAAGTACAAAATGAACACATCGAAACCATTCTCAACCTAGGCATGGAAACTGCCACTCAAAATTTTCCTGGTGAACCCACCATCCATAAAAAATTCACCCTTATACCCCTCCCCGAGAGGCGCGACCTTCAAAGGGCCTCTCAGTCCGAGGTATTGTCCCATCCTTCTCGCATCCCCCTTTCGGGCGTGGATCCTATAGCCTGAAGGTAAGGATGCAAAAAATTTGGAGCGATACACCTTGTAATATTCCAAGATATAGTAATTGTAGATATATTACCCTTGTTCGAGATGTATTTTTCCAAGGAGTTTTTGGGGCAATCAAGGGGACACCTGATCCCAAACCATAGCCATATAGACATTTCTTGTATCCAAAAATTGGTCTGAATATCCAATGAAAGGATCAAACCATATCACATAGAAAGATATAAGGAACAAAAACAAGCATAAAATATCCTATAAATGCACATAGCAAGATGGTAGATTGACCAAAAGAAAAAAACACAATGTGGCATGAATTTATGTATGATGATCATTTTTGTTTTACCATGGCCAAAGCACTTTTTTTGTCAACTAGGCCCAAAAATCCTATCATGAGCCTTTTATAAAAATGGAAGATCACAAGTTATAGCAGACTGGGCCCAAAAATAAAAAATAGACATAATTAGAATTAGTAACAAACATGCTTCTTGAAACTCTGTAATAACTATTGTTGGTCTAGCACATGGAAAATGAAGACTTTGTGACATGTTTCCTCTAGAAAAATCTTCCATATTATTTTCTAATGGTTTGTGTCAATTAATATTTGAGAATGGAATATTTTCTAATCCAAATCAAAATTAGGATCCAAGTGGTGTATATTGTGAGTTCTAAGACATATACCAGAACCAAGAACCATCGACATGCAAAGATGTACCATAAATTTGTGTAAAAAATTTGATATATAAATAAAAAGTTATAGCTAAAAATAAGGCAATTAGCTAGGGAGGATAGTATAAAGTCTTAGAAGGCATGTAGATAGTAAGATATTATTAGGACTAATGATCCAATAGAACAAAAAATATTGCTTTGATGCAAACAGATTGAGGAAAATAGGATTGACAAGGCAAATCAATGAATGATTCCTCCAAGGATATGAGCCTATATAAAAGGGTTTACTACTTCTTGACACCAAACCACTCATGAGGAAGAGTTCTATATTAAGGGTGTATGGTGGATAGCCCTTAGAAAAATGAAAGGATGGGAAAGAGAGGCTCTCCCAAGAAGAATCTACAATTTATTTTGAAGATTCCTGCAACTAGAGGTGATACAAAAGTATTAGTAGAAAAAGATAGCTAGTCTTAACTTTATTAGTGTTAGATAAGGAAACCATGTTAATTGATGGTAGCCCAATAACCATTCTAGTGTTAGTTAATGTTATCCTAGTGTTTACTAGGATTGCTCCTTCTTTTATAATGTTTGCACTCCTCTTGACTTACAAAGAAGTCTAGCAAATATAGCCACAACCTTTAGGTAATTAGATATTGTCCTTTCTTAAGAACATCAATATTATGCCAAAAGAATGAAGTCCAAGGAATAAAGAAGAAAAAAATAAGGGAGATAACCTGAGACATTGGTAAGCTTCACAAGCTTACAAATATCAAATTTTTGATGAGATTTACTAGATAAAATGATCATTGGTAGGTCTTTCTTTGATTTGTTGAACTTGCCAAGATAGAGCAAGGACAAGAAAGAGAAAGAATATGAAAGAATTCCATTAGAAAAAAGAGGGATATGCTTTAATATTTTCATCATCTTGATTATTTGAGGTCAATACATTTTATAACAAGAATACAAAGAAGTAAGGTAGATGCTAAACTGGACTAACTGAGGCAAGTATTCAAAAGACAAAGAGAACTTTTACTTAGGATGGATTAGAAAATTGTTTAGAATATGCATTCCTCCCATGAAGGCACATGGCTATTGATAGATAGATTCATTGTTCTTCTATTACTATTGTTTGATCCCTTGTTCCAATAAAAAACAAACACTGAGATAGGGACCAAACAATAGTAAGGTAATAAAACACAATTACATACCTAAAAAGAGAGCATGGAACATAAACAGAAAGGACACCCCTCTTAGGTTTAAATATCCCAACATTTCACCAATTTTAACTTGTCTTGCTATATCCCTCTTCCATATCTCCATACACTTCACTTCGCCTCTTCAAACATACTTTACATTCTTGCCTATCAATTTTGCTCTCACTTTCATTTCTCCTCTTCCCATACCCCCTCTACCACATATTGTATTCCATTAATATTTCCTTCTCACTCAATTTTTTCATACCTAATAACAAGTGCCTCATTTCCCATTATTATTCCATGACTTTGTAGCATAATGAATTAGGTAGATAGAATTGATAGGTATCAAAAATATTTTGAAGCATGCAGAGACACATACCAACTCAGAAGATAACACACAAAGTGTGTTATATGATGTCATCTTCTCAAATATTGAGTCAAAAGTACCTGTCTAGTAATAAACCATTAAATATGTGTAAGAAGAAGCATGCACACAAAATTTCTATACAAGCCATAATGTTTTTGAAGAAATGCTAGATCAAAAGGATAACATCATGCAAAAATTGTTGTGCTTAGCTGGCATAATATTTAGCTCTATAAAAACTGATGTAGGACCTACCTGAAAGAAAATGTATTGTTCTCAATAGAAGCCATGCACATATTTGAGGCTTTGAGATGTCACATAAACATCCATGGTGAGGAGGAAGGATTCTTGCATGACTCCTTGAATAAAAAGGAGATTCAAGGAAACAAAGGGCTCTAGTCCTTTAGTGCCTAGAATATTTACCTATGGTTGTTTGCTTGGGTCTAAAAAAAATCTTAGCTATGGAAAACTATGCTCATGGAAGTACCACTTTTGTAGGAGATACTATTCCTTAGGTGCCTCCAATCCATATCCATTCTTATTTCCTTCCCATATTCCCATTTATTTCACTTGTGCACACACTATTTACCTAGATATCTCTCCACCACCTTCAACCATTTCATCTTACAACATCGTTACCTTTCTCACTTCTTGTCCTTCCCTTAGTTTTTTATTTTATAATTATTTTATTTACCCATGTTATAAGCCACTATATTCTCTAAACCCCCCAATTTTAGCTTATCTTCTAGGTACTTCCATTCATCATAACTTCATACCCAATAAATAAGGTTATCTAGGTTCATCTTTTTTAACAAATAAAAAACCCTAGGAGGCACCAATAATGTAGGTGAAAAAGGCCCTCATGCCCAATTTTGAAAAATTGAGCCCAAAATATTTGAATATCCAAGAAGGTTGGCCAAGTGTTTGAAGCTATTCAGTAGGTACAAGAGTGAAAGTAATGCATAAATTGAAGTGGCTAAATTTAAAGAAGACATTGCGCAAGATAGATAATGTTAAAAAACCAAACTTATCAAAAATTCTAGGTGTACAAATCTAGAATGATCAAATTCAGATATTTGAAGTGGATGACATCAATAGAAGGGAAGAAAAGTATGGTACCATTCAATCAACTATGCACAAAATTAAAAGTATCTCAAGGGCGCGTATAAGTTCCAAAAATGTGCAAATGCATGAAAATAGATCAAATCCATACTCCCCAAAAATAGGATAATGTATCCCCAATATTGATAAAATAATATACTCTCTTCTCAAGATGGAGGAAAATTATTCTAGAATATTTTGGGTAATGATGTCAATGACCGCACACTAGAGTTTTAGATCATGCAAAATATGTTAAATTTGAACAAATTTGGGGCTATCAGTACCACAACACCAACAAAGCCAAAAAGTACACAAAATCAGGAGACCAAGATATCAGTTAGAAAAGAACAAAGTCATAATCTCTCCCAAAGTGACATTATCAAGACACTCCTAATGCCAAAATTATTTTGAAAAACTCAAGTAGATCAAAAGCCTAATTTTGATACACGACACTATAAGACATCCATTTTAGAGTTACAACTACCTCAATGTTTTCTAGTTGTTGAAACTAATGTTGTTAAAGAATGGAAATAACATCTCTAACATATCAAGTTGCAGTGGTTTGGACATTTATAGAAGATAGTTAGAGATATATGGAGAAAATTATAAAGATTCAAATTCAAGAACAAGATGAAATATGAGCAAGCCACATCAAAAATGAATCAACACAATATGAAAACAACAAGCTCTCTAAATCATTCTTTATTAGGCTATTTTGTATAATAGACCTATAACTGTATTGTAAATATTGTACTACAAGATTCAAAGAGGATATTATAAATAGGGAGATAGATCCTGGAATAAGGGATTGGATCTGTAGCATTTGCCTAGGTGTACGTTGTGTAATTTTTGCTGCTAATTAATGAAAAGTGATAGTTGTTTGGCCTCCATTGTTATTGCTATTTCAGATTTTTATGAATGAATGTTATGTTTTAAGTCATTTTTGTTATACTTTATTACTAGTTTATTTTTTTAAAACAAAATTTTCTCTTTGGATCATTGTTGGATTGCTTTTCATTAGTCTTTGGAATAATTAAAGCATATGATTGTAATTGAATTAACTCTGTTATGTATTTGAAAATAGTTTGTCTGTTAAGTATCATTGCAAGTTAATTGTAGTAGGTTCTTGTATTATGTGCCCAATGCTATTGTGTTCTACTCCATCCACCATTTATTCATTACTATAAAATCTTACTCTCTTCTAAACCTCTCTTTTCTCACCCTCAACTTAAACCCTATTTCAATTTTATGAGTATTTTAAGGAGCCAACCTTCTTCAAAGTGTTGGAGTATATTACATTATTTGGTACATGCTACTATATCCCCATGGTACCTTCATAGTACATCTTGTAAATACTAGATTAAGAGTGAGTCTTAGTTTAGAGTGTGAGTAATATTTTATGTAATGTAATAATGTACAAGAAATGTACCTTCAATTTTGCAAGTATTTCAAGGAGCCAACCTTTTTCAAAGGTTGAACTAAGAGAAATATCATTCATCTAAAGTGTTGGCTAAATTTTAGGGTAGACTTCATAGGCTTAGGTAGATTTTATGCCAACACTTACTCAAAATCACATAGAAATTCATGTAAGAACTATTTAAAGGCAAGGTCACTTCATGCAAGGGTCAAAAGTGCCATTGAAAAATGATGAAAATATATTTCAATTAAAGAGGATTTACAATTTATTATTAATGCTATCAATAAAAAAGGATGTGTGGATTTGTATTATTTCTTATGTCCATAAACTATTGTTTGATGCATTATCTTGTAAATTCAACATATTTATAGAGAAATAAACCAACTAGGAGATAATTTAGCAAATTGTGGTGTTGGTTTTCATGTTGGTGTAAGTTAATTTTAAAATATAATTAGATGAGTGATATTTTATCTCTTAATGAAAATTATGTGAAGGAGTTGATTGCAAAAACATAGTATTTTAGGGGAAATGAAGGATATATTTGATAAAAAGGAACATGGAGGATATCATTGGATATGGTGCAATTAACCTAACAATAATGTATTTTTTATTTTTATTTTGATGGGATGGAATCCAATAGAATCCACACATAGTTATAAAGAAACAATTTCAACCAATACAATTGTACAAGCATGAACTAAGTTTAAATCCTTGGATTATGATGAACACACTCATAATAAGGTATAGTATGATAAATTTTTTTTTGTAACATCATAATGATGTAGTATCCTAAAATACTATTATAATATGGTCAAAAATTTAATACACATGGGAAAGAGAGCATGGAAAAACCAAGAAAAAGCAAGAAAACCATTTTTTAAACTACGATGATTGAAATACACCAAAGGAGGCCTATGAGCAAAAAATGGTAGATAGTAGAGATCTAAGATCACAAATGAAAAAAATAAAATAGGTAAAATATAAATAATTTAGGTTTCCCAAAATGGTTTTCTAGGGTTCATATTCATGGATTCATTTGAAAAGGACACCTACTAAAATAATACAACGAATGGCTGGATCTAGGAAGAGAAAAATGGATATTTCTTCATTCTCCAAAAAAGATGGATTTGTAAAAAGAAAAAATAAATACCAAATGTAAATTATGATGAACAAAAAATTATAGAAGATTATAAAAAGTTACCCGAATATGGACTAATATTTCTGTTGGAGGCCTGAAATTACCCTTGTGCCCTGGGTGTTGTGACCCCCTACAAATGTAGTGTATCTCTATCAAGTGGGAGTGTTTTGTTCCCTATGCCTCTCTTGTGGTGTAATCCTAGGAATTCTAGGAAATGTGGGATGAACTCCTTAGAACAAACTTCAATATTTTTTACCAAGGATGACTTCTTGCTTGGATCAACCTCTGATGCACTTCCTCCTAAGCTAGCCTACTCTACCAGGTGTTGTGATAGAAAAAATAAAAGAGAGAAAATATAGTAAATAACTTAAAAGCAAATGATAGGAAAGTAATCCTAACCATCCTAACTAGCCTCAACTATGGATGGTGATGTGCTAAGAGGTTGCAATTTCCATTATTTGTTCTAATGGAATTAGTGAACACATGAATTGGCATGACAGTGAGATTGAACACAATCCCAACTGCATAAGATTTTAGGTAAAATAATATCCCATGGAAGCTAAAATAAAAATATAGGATTATCCATAGCCTCCTATAGAAATATACATAAACACTTAGACCAGGATGTGAATTTCATAAATAGTCATAGATCCTTGCATTTATATAATTAGAAGAGGCTTGATGACCTGTACATACATTAGCCCAAGGATCGAGTCTAGATTGGAATATGAAATATAAAAGAGATGGATAACTACCATAGATCATATGCTAGACATAAAAACCATTCAATCTCCTTACAATGATAAAAATACTAGTATTTATCAACAAAAATCCCCCTTGTGAAATTCAAAATTCCCACTTCAAAATACTATCTAGAGGACTTTTGCATTAATGGTGTACAATCCCAAGACCTATGGATCTAGAGTCATTTGAGATGAGATATCACTACCCATGCTGGATGTTTGCTATGCATATTTCCTATCAATAATGCTGGTTAGATCCATTGCTACCTCTTGCCAAGTTTCATGATGATGCCTTTAATGCTTATACTTTCTTATCAAAGTATAGCCATACATTCTAAAAGATTGAACACTTAGGAATAATGTGTGGGGTCCATAATTGTGGCCCCATCTAGGGATTTTGGGAGCTAACAACCTTTATGTGGAGATTTGAGGGTGGGATCCCCCATAATAAAATTTAACCTCCTATATTTTTAAAGCATATCTAGAGGTGGTTTGGCTAAAATATTGTAACCACCCCTTTTTGCTTCCCTTGATATGGTTAATTTACCTCATGGTGATGTTTTTTTGTAAGTAGATTAATTTATATACAAAACAGGTTTTTTAAGAGGATCCCAAAACCTTATAACATGAGAGGCCGAAGCCTTTACCAATAGAAGGAGCCCCTTGGGCTAATACATTAGGTACCATATGAAAACTTTCCAAAAAAAACCCCAAAGTGATGCCCATGAGGGCTACATCAAACCCTCCCAACGGGGGTCAAAACAACTAAAAAAACCATAAAAAACACATAAGCATCCATTATATAGATCGTTGCCACTAGAAGATAAAAAGGATCACGTCCTAGGAACCTCCCTTACACGTTTGGATCTTCCTGATCCTCCTGGGCCTCACGCCCCTTAATGTACTTGAGGATCCTCACCATTGCATTTGTAGAGGAGATGATGTTGGCTATCATGTATAACAGGAACTAGGGGGACAACCCCTCTGCCTTCCTATCAGTGTCGAAGTTTATTTATTATGGTAGAGTCCCTTTCTCCTTCTTCACCTTCTTGAGCCACAGAGATCACCAGGATGGGTTTGGGGTGTCACTATGCCCTCTCTTGGCTGGATTGCTATGGGAAACTCTTTGGAGGAATGCAGGATTAGCCACCTTAGGGGGGCTGCTTCGGATAGGGCTGGAAGTCCCATCCTCTTGAAAAAACATAGGACTACCTAGGGTTTGGGTAGCGATAGGATGGACCGCCTGGGGCAGAGGATGATTCACAACTACATGGCATAAGATGATGCTCATTAACCCCTGGTGGATGGTAGGATATGATGACTTCTTACTCTTTTTGATAGTGAGGCCAAGGGAGTAGACAAGCTAGTCAGGAATACAAACCTGCTTGGCATCCCTTAGATGGTTCACAAAACTGATGTGGATACTGCGTAGAGGCTTGTTGGGATATTCACAAGTAACATATTGCAAGATAGGGATGATGGCAAGATTCCAAGGTTCAAGGAGGGCAAAGCGAAGGAGGGACAACTTATCCCACCCAAGGTTTCATCCTTTGTCTGGTAATTGCTCCAATTCCTCTTTCCAATTGTGATGATCACGCTAAATATTACAACCTACCATCGGTAATCCAATGACCTCACTCAGAAGCTCAATGGAGATTTAGCCCCCTCACCACAATCTCTCCCTGGTTCCAAGAGTCCACAAAAGTGTGGGTGATATCATATTCAGGCCCTTGGAATTTTTGGAGGAAAGGGAGCATACCCTTGGCCTTCATAAACATCATGGCTTCATCACACAGGGAAAGTTTAGCCAAATCGATGTAAGGAGAAGCCATAGATTAAGGAAAACACATGCTAGGAGCTAGGAAAGGGAAGCCAAATGACTCTACACCACACTCTAAGGGACACCTTACACCAAAAAAGACAAGGCTGACCCAAAACACCACTAAATTAAATAGATTTTATTTGAAGATGAGCCTCACATGCATGCAGGGAGTGCCATCATTACCAAAGATATCATTAGATCCAGTGTGGTGGCAAGGATTGATGCTGAGGTGGACACACAATCTCCAAAGGTGCCACACATTGCTAGAGTAGTGGCACATTTGGTAGTTGTATCTAGAGAGGTGGGCCGAAGCATCCTCTCAAGGTGGCTTGGGAGAGGGCCAATGGTGATCTTCGCTTGGGCATGCCGGACCCATACAAATATATGCAAGGGAGATAAAAAATCACCCACATGTCTTTGAAATCTACCAAGCATGAGGGACAGGACTGGGGATCTACTGGACCATATTTTGAGGACCTTTGGGAAAGGATCATTCTTGTTATGCCTACTAGAAACCATCATTATGGAAGTGCCAATTTGACTCGATGGCGCAGGTGTCGTGGCTCTCCCCAATATCATCCACCTAGACTTGGTCCTTTCATCACTCTTATATGGAGATATTAATAATGTCCTGGCTGGCGATCTTCTCAATGTTTGCTAGGAAATACTGATGCCACACCACAAGACATGTGGACTTTAAACCTTTGTTTGCTAAGTGGTTAGCTAGACCATTACCCTCCCTATAGGTATGCTTGATCTGGACCTGATTCCTCTGAAGTAGGATGATCCTAGCCTTAGTGATGATATTTTAAACCTTCCACACCAAATCTTGGGAAGTTTTCATGTAGTTGATGATGTTCAAAGAGTCCCCTTTAACAACCAAGGGATGAGGATCCTCCATCATGAGCTTGAGTCCTATTAGCAGTCATCTAGCCTCTATGAAATGATTGGTTTGATACCCTAAGTTTTCATAGAAATCCATAACAAGCTTTCTATTGTGATCTTGAACTAACCCCTCCACAACAGTCGCGCCTGGGTTGCCACTAGAAGCCCCATAAAAATTTAGCTTCAACCACCTGTGAGGAGGCCTGAACCACTTGGCGTTCTTCCTGGAGACCCGCAGATCCTCCCGCTCCTTACTCTCTCCAGATAGCTTCAAGGATTTGAACAATCCTTCTTTGAACACATGTTTGGTCCAAGGGCTGGGGATAAGCTTGGCATTATCAATGGCAAATACGATGGCCCTATGAGCAACTGAGGGAGGATCCCTGGTAGGTTGACCAAAGACCCGACCATTGTGTTCCAACCATACCTATCATAGAAAGTGGTGGAAGCAAGCATTCCACAGGAAACAAAGCTTAGGGTTTTTAAAAGGATTGACCCATTGGAAGAAAGCCTCCTTGATGGTCTTAGGGGAGACCCATTGGATCTAGAAGGTGGAGAGGATGGCACCAAGGACTGACCTAGTGTAGCCATAGTGTAGGAAGATATGGTCAGAGGACTCACAAGCAAAATCACACAAGTAGCATCTATTGGCTAAAGCAAACCCCCTCTTATGAAGATTGTCAATAGTGAGGGATTTGTTCTAAAAAGCAATCCAAGAAAAGAAATTTACCTTTGGGATCACTCCTTTCCTCGAGACCATGTTGTAAGGAAAGTCAAAATTTAGCCCTTTGCATTGAAAACCATAGGCAATTTTGACAGAGAAACCCTCGTTATCGGTCCCCCTAAAAATCAATCTATTCGGTCCTCTGCTAGTGGGGATGATAATTTCCTTGAGGATGGAGGATAAGAAGACAACATATATCTCTAGCCCTTATGCATTGATGAATTTCCACTACAGGGAGCCATTTCTCCATTCAATGAAATCGACCACTTGCTACCCAACATTGTTATCTAGGAAACTTTTAAGTTGAACCAGCACGGTCTGTTCTGACAGAAGATCTTCTAGGGCCCACCTGTCCTTCTAAAAATATATACTTTGACCATCCCCAAGGATCCACCTGATGCCATTTTGGATCAACTATCTGGATTGGCCAATGGCTTTCCCAAAAGCTAACCCTCTAGTGGGAATTCCACCCTAAAAAAGGGAAGTGTTGTTGAGGTATTTCCTCGTGACAATCCTAACCCATTCAATCGGTTCTTCAACTAGGATCCTCCAAGTGTGTTTAGAAATGAGCACTAGGTTCATCATGGCCATTCTTTTGAGCCCTAATCCACCTTGATTTTTGCTTCTGCTCACTTTGTCCCAAGCTACCAGAGGAATCCTGGACTTATTTTCATCGTATGACCATAGGAAATTTTGTTGAGCCTACTCGATCTTGAGAAGAACTGAGGTAGGCAATTTGAAAATAGACATGAAGAAGGTCAGAATCCCTTGGCGGCATGTCATGGTAAGGGTTGCCTTGGCAGCTTGGGAAATGAGCTTGCATTTCCATGATGCCAACTTTTTGTGGATCCTCTCAATCACCATATTCCACATCCCTTCCTTTTCATGCCCATAAAAAATAGGGAGGCCAGGATAGGTGGTGGGAAGGTAGTCAATAGAGAAGCCCAGGATCCTTGTAATCTAAACTTGATGCCTGGCTGGGGTGTTGATGAAAAAGATCTTGCTTTTGATGTAATTTACTTTTTTGTCGACAACCTTCTCATAGAGTCCAAGGATTTGTTTTATGGATTTAGCTTGAGCTACTTACGCAATGGTGGACATAAGCGTGTCATCCAAAAATTGTTGATGGGTGATCACATAAATATTTGAGGTAGGGAGGATACCTGTCATCTTCTTCTGACGTTGGATGTCCTTGAGAGCTCTTCCCAATGCTTCTACAAGAATGATGAAAAGGATGAGGGACAGACGATGGGATTGTGGTCTGATCTAATCTGAGATAAGGCCAGCAAAGTGGTATTGCCAAACCATGGGATAGCTTCTTGATAAATTAGGAACCTGTCCAAATTCACCTGGATGAGTCCGCTATCAATCCTCCTGTTTCTTGAAGTAAAAGAGGATCCTTTGAGCTAAACATCCATGAGCTCGTTGGTATTGACAAACCCTCTAAAATTCTCCATGCTTCTACTATAAGAGTCGTTGCCTCCTCTCTTTTCAGATGGATGCAAAGGACTATTGAAGTCCCCTACTAAGATCTAAAGAAAAGTTTTAAAGGTGGTCCTCATTTGAGTTGCTGTTTCCCACATCGTGACCCGTTCAATGGGTGAGTTTGGGGCATAAATATTTGATAGAATCCAAGACTGCTTACTAGTCTTGGAATGAAACAAAATGTTTAGGATCCTATTCGAGGATGACAAAAGCCTTCCTTCGACCAGGGTAGGGTCCCAAAGACACATAAGCCCCCCAAAATTCCTTAAGTAGGAATGATAAGGCAATATCCATTGGCCCAAATGGCCTTGGTAGCCTTTCAAGAATAGAATTCGTCGATTTTGGTTTCTTTCATAATGAAGATGGAAGGATTGATACTTTTCCTTAGGTCAGCCACCAACCTCTACTTGGCTGCCTTGTTTAGGCCCCTCATATTCCATGATAGGACCTTCATCTCAAGGGTTTAGTGTTTTTCCTACCTCCCTTCACCAGTTGGAAAGGGGGTTTGGTTCCTTGCTTGTCGTTGTCAAACTCATCGAATAAAAGTGTCGATTGGGTCCCATTTGCGATATCCTCTACTATTTCCTTGTTTCTTTTCTCATTATCAGTGGGTCTCCCTATTTTCCTTTCACTACCATAATCTATTACCTATTTCCTTCTCCTAGTTATCCTAGGGCCGATCCTTCTTGAGAGAGATGGGCATTATTTTTCAGATGAAGGAGAAGGGGGTGCCTCTCCCCTATTCGAGCAATTTTGGGATTTTCTATTGCTCACCAGGTGCTCATCCATATAAGAATTTGGAAAAACAATTTCAGGAGGGGGCTATACCTAGGCTGCTGGATCCTCTATGTTAGGACTGGTGAGAACCAGAGATTTTGGGAGTGCCTCCTACTCATTTTGGCCTGGCAGGAATCCTTCTCCTTTCTCACTGGCTTGCTTACCTTTTTCTACAGTGGCACTTTGGCTAGCCTCCTGAGGTGCTCGATGAGTAGGATTATGCAAGATGTGTTTTAGGCCTACCGGAGGTTCCTTGCTGAGAGGGGGGATGCCTTGGTTCCTATGCATACCCTTGGTTGGACCTACCACATTTTGGTTCTGGGTCCTCAAACTAGGGCACTGATTCGGTAGATGACCTTGGGTGCAGTAGTGAGTACAAAAGGTAGGCTTGTTTTCATACTTGATGGGCTGCCTCTCGACCATATGGGATCCTTTGTACAAATTGATGAAGGAGGGTAGCTCTGTTTCCAAGTTAGCGGAGACATAGAAGCGGGCATGGACCATCATGGATCAGAATTTAGTGGAAGGATCGATGGTAATGAGCTCACCTATGGAATGGGCTATTCCTCGAATACCATCCTCATGCAAAAACTGGAAAGGGAGGTTTGGCAACCAAACCCACATAGGAGCTACGTTTATGTTTTGATTTTCAGGGTTAAAATCATCCCTTCACTTTTGGAGAAAGAGGCTCCTATGTCTGAGGAACCAGGGTCCTCCAACTAAGATGTTGCAGCAGTCTTCCTAAGTATTGAGTTTGATAGCAAAGAAACCTCGAGAGAGAGCAATGATTTCCATGTTTCTGCTGGTTTTCCACTTGGAAAATGCCTATTTTTGGATGGTCTCCATGTCTGGTCTCTCTCCTACAAACTTGCCAGAGTGAAATGGTCAAGCTCCATGTAGCTATACATTAGATATTCAGGGATTACCAGGTCTGTTCCACAAGGAAGCAGTTCTTGGGAGGGTTGCTTTTTTGAGGATCCTAGCCTCAGGACCTAAGCGTAGGACCATTTTTAGTTTAAGTTTAGCTTGCCCTTTTGTCCCTCCTTGTCAAGAGGGTCTTTTCCATGCCTATATGACCCATCCACCTGGGTCCCTGATGCATCAACCACTAACCTATAAACCGTGCCATGACTAGTCCCTCTTGGACTCTCGCCTGACCATCTTGCCTCATTTTTGTTGTATCCTCTCGATCGATCTCCATCTGCCACTCGATCGCTACCTTTACTGCTCTCCATCCCCTCATGGTCATGTTTAACTCTCACCTTTGTCTGGGATTTTTGTTGTCACCATTTCTCTTGAATATTACTAGGTATTTTATTCAGTCAAGCATCCCTAAGTCGTACCTTTCTTCCAGTTCAACTAGTCAACATTCTATAGTGCTTTGGACTCTCATTAGAATTTTGGTCTTATTTTATTGTTGTTGGCTCAACCTTGAGGGTCCAATAACTGGGAATTTTACACTCTCTTTCAAGGGTCCAGTTCATCGAGTCTTGCCTTGGATTTTGCTTGGACCCTAGATGGCTTACTCCTTTGTCAAAACTAGTCTTCAAAATTGGCCAAGAGGAATTATACCAAGTATAGTGAGGATTCACTATAGTTATAACAACTCCTAGGGGATCCTTAGCTCAATAAGGACAAGGAACCTAGAGAATTTGTTGCCTCATCTATTGGGCACAAAGTTAAAATTTGGGGAGAATATCGCTCTTGGAATCCTCATATTTTCACAAAATTAGATTTCATCTATGATAGCCAAGGTTTACCTCTTGACTACTTTCAAAAGGTGCAAGGAGCTTTGGATGCATTTTTTTGGTTTTTCTTTAATTTTAAATGATCTTTTTTTCTAGCACAATTCTACCCCTATTATTGTCCTACATTTTACCTGGTTTATGATGTGTCATTGCTCATTATGTGGGATCTTTAGAAACTTATTTTATATAATTACACCTAAAATGCAAGGGTCTAGAGATTCTTTCTATTTTTGTACTATGACTAGGATGACCTATTTCAGGGCTAAGAAGGTTTATACCCTCTGTGGGAGCTTGGCCATTGCTTTCATAGAATGGAAAATTCCTTAAAAAATGTTGGTTCTTCCTAAGGTCACCTTGGGTCCCTTATTCCTCCATTATTCCTAAGCTCCACTCTTTGGGTGTATCTATTGGTGTGTCCTTGGTAACAATCCCTAGATATTCGTAGTTGATGACTTAATGGTTGTGAAGACAATCACATCTAGAGAAAAAGTTGATTTTGATACCCATGCACCTGGATGATGGGAAAGTTCTAGATAGTATTTGAAGAAGGTGGTCCATAAAGGATAAGAGTCTTAGAGCCCTTTTGGTGTCAACTAAGAGGTATTCCCTTTGATAATAACTAGCTTAGCTAACACTAAAAGGCTATGAGCCTCCTCTTTTCTGGTTTAATAAGCCAGCTTACCCTTGTGGCATAGGAAGCTTTAATATTTTATTTGGAATCCTTATCTTATTGGAATCTTGAGCATATTTATGGCATTGAATACTAGGAATATTGAATGGTATTATAATACTCTCATATTACTCCAAAACCTCCTTTTAGTTGTATGGAGGAGCACTAGCTGAGAAGGTAAAATTTTGTAAGAAGGGTCACTCTATTTGGGAACTGGTGGGGTGCTAAGAGAAGGCCATTTCTATATATGGAATTCCTTAATTAGACAAGTCATCATAATTGTCTTCTCAAGTCCGACTTGGTCAATGTATGTGATGATATTTTGTTGCAAGTGAATAAACAACTATATAGATTTTCAAACTTTTTGAGTTGTTTCGCTGATATTCCAGCCTCCATAATCTATGTAGCTCCATCCCATATGAATTCCTTGGAATACTTTTTAAAAATTATTTCATATATTTTCCTTGACCAATTCCCTTTCTACATGCCACCTCTTTTCTCAATCAATTCCTGATTAACTTGGTGTTATTATCTCTATACATGTCGACTATTTACACTATGATACATAAAATTTGGCATCCTTTTTATGCACTAGGTGAATCACATGATGCTTCATCAATAGAATATATAGTGTCTAGACTAGAGCAATCCAAACTTCCATTTCTCCCATATTTTTTCCTTCTTGAGCATGTGACCTATTTTTTCCTAAGTGTAGGCCCAAAAGGCTATATCACAGAACAAGGCAACAAAATTTTCCAAAAAATGGCTAAGTGTTGGATAAGAGTCTTAAAACCACGATAAAAGGAAGGTCAACATTGCTTAGCATGAAGAAGAGAATATCCATGGGAGATTTCCTCAAATATGATTAGAATGGTCAAACCTTATATTTTCAGAGTTTTGATGATGACCACAAGCATTCCTTTGTAGTCAACACAATAGAAGGAAAAATGCATACTTAACTGAAAAGGAGCATAATTGTAGATGTAAGGTGGTCAAAACCATGAAAATCGTCAATACCACAATCAAATAAGTCAAAATTTGGCTTTTCAAAGTTTTGATCATGGTCACGAGAATTCCTTTATAAATAACACGATTGCAAGTTTAATATTTGAAGGTGGAACCCTGCCAAAAACTGAGACTTCCTTGGTGGATAAAATACTTTTCAATCCACAGTTACGAGCAATTTCTCTATTGTGGTAAAAATAGTGAAAATGCACTTGTCTTGAAAAGTTATAATGTATGAGAATCAATTCTATCCTAGACAAGTTGAAGCCCTAAAACCATGATTTTCCTCAAATCTATAGTCAAAATAGTCAAACACCCCCAACTTTGAAAATTGGGCACGATTTTGAGGAAAATGACAAATTGAAGGCAAGTCCTTACTACTGCAGTTAAGATCATGTATGGCAAAAAATATAAAATCAAAGGCATGATTTTAAGAAGGTCAACCTATTTTTACTGAGAAATGCACCAATATTGAGTTTGAAAAACTCGATCGCATCCATTCGTATCCAAATCAACGATGACATTGAATCTTGATAAGAATTTAAAACATAATAGGATTTTTTCCATGAACACGTGATGGATAAAAAGGATCAAGAAAAAACAACGCAATGGATGATGAAACTATTGAAAATATGAATCATTTTGGTTTGGAAGCATCTAAAATCATCCTATCAATAGATTTCTGTTGCAGAATCTATGGTTGCGAGCTGATGCAAGATCAAGGGGCATCCCAAATTTAGTTTCCCTTAACCAATTCAATAAAATATGGTTGGATTCCACTAACTCTAAGCAAGTTGTAGAGAGCCAGAGTCTATCTGAAGATTCATAATCAATCTAAAAAAATCTATAAATAGAGGCCGACCCCTCACTTTAAAGGGTCAAATCTGAAGTGTTTGCTTGCACTACTATAACCTTTTCTCATAATAAAATAAATAAGCATTACTTGGGATGTTTACCTCAAATTTATGATCCTCTTCATTATCTGGTATCAATCTTGTGAAGTCATTTCTGTTAATGTTTCTAGGGGAATCTATTTTGTTGATATTGGATTTCTAGCCTAGGGAAATTGGAATGATTCATAATATGAATGTATGCTTCTAGGAATTCATTTATGTTAGTCTAAGTATTGGTTTATTCTACTGATATTGGATTTCTAGTATCTTAGATGTTTGGAATGGTTCTTGTGGTATGCTATGATCTTTAATTATGAAGAGCACAAATTGTGAATGTTGTTAGTTCCAGTGGTTTTCTTACATTTGATTTGTGAGAGGTTGTTGGTAGAAGCCTATGTTGTTATCTTCATATATCCATTTTACATTTCATAATTCCTTACCCTTTATCATCCCTATCCCCAACATTCTATCAGTTCATTTTTAGCTTAAAAGAGTCAACATTTAGCAGGTTGACAAGGAACCAATCTACTATGGAGGTTGAATCAAAGCAATTTGATTCATCCAATATTTGGTTTAGGTTGTAATTAGCAGGTGCTCATATTCAGGACTAATCATTAGATAATATTTATAGTGCATTGTTATTTAGGTGTCAATTTGAACCACACTATTTTTTGGCACACCTGGTGGGACTTTTCACAAGATTTTACTTCCAATCAAGTGAGGATTAGTCCCACTGATTGTTATATTTCTTGGAGGAATCAAGGTTTAATGAATTATCTTAATATCATCGAGTGGAGAAAATAAATTCACTTGGTGACTCCTTGAGTATAATATCCTCGAAGCCCTTGTTTATCATCATTATTTTTTCATGCTTATTAGGTCGATTACAAAAAATAGCCAAGAAATAACACCTTTCTTTGAGCTATTTTTGAGAAATAGTAGACCTCAAGATATCCTTCTTCTAAGTCTACTTATGAGGATATTGAGTCAACACCAATATATTCAGTATCCCCTAAGCCAAGCTTGCTAAGAACCCCAACTACCATAGCTCAAGAACAAGATGTTGGTCAGCAAAGTTTTCCTAATTGGGATACCTCAGGTCCTTTAGATGTCCCTCACATGAATGATATCCCCTAAATTGCATTAAAATCTATACCTACTTATGATGGTTCTAGTAAGACTCCCTACGAACATTACCAAGATGTTTTATCTTTAGCATCCATACATAATATTAGAAATAAAGATGTTATTGTTAGACTTCTAGCACTATCTTTTAGAGGTAAAGTCTTACACTAGTTTAGAACCCTCAAAGACAATAACATTCATTCATGGACTGATTTAACAGGTTCTTTTATGAAATAATTTAATGAGTTTGTAGATCCTTTCTCACTTATAATCCAATTTACTATCATCCAAAGACATCCTCAAGAGTCTATTTCTAATTTTAATCTAAGGTTTAGTAGAATATGGAAAAGGATTCCTCATGAGTTTAGACCAACAACTCCCCTTGCTTATATGTATTATATTAGAGCCCTTGGTCCAGAATTAGGCTTACAAACCCAATAGTTAGGGGTAACCTCTTTCCCACAAGTTTATCAAATGACTATTCATGCAAAAATAGCCTAATTTTGATAGGTAGATTGCCTCCCAAAATTGTTATGCCTTACTAACCTAAAATTTTGCAACATCCTCCTCAATAAAAAATAACATTTTATTCTATGGATATTCCACCATTGTCAACCTAGTTCTCTTAAATGACTCTAATTCATCCTCCCAAACTCCCATTTGCTTCAATATCTTTTCCTCCTCTCCCATCTCAAGAGCCTCAAGAATCACCCTTATTGCTAGACATTCAAAATACCTTGAAAAAAATCAATAACAAGGTAAATGCTATGGATAAGACAAACATAGAGAGATCTCAACAAATGATATTTTTATATATCAACATAGATCAAAGGCTTGGTACAAGTAGCAATACAGGGCCCATGGTTAACATTAATCATGAGGATCAAGAGTTAATCCTTGAAACTAGTGAATATGCTTGGTGTCCAGTGTGTAATGACCCTCATAGCCCTGATAATTGTATCATGTATCAACATAATATACAACAAGCTATAAATAAGGCAAAAATAACCTAAAAGGGGAGAGTGATTATGCTTTGACAACCTGAGCAAATAGAAATGGGACAAGACAAATCAGAAAAGGAGGTTGTCTTTGTGTTGACAAGTTCAAGAAAAAAACAATTGTAGGTTAATCCACACACAATGAGATAGTTCTAAGTTCCTTCCCAAAAGAAAAGGGAATAATATTTGCTAACTAATAATAGATTTCTAGTTTTATAGGGAGGTGAAAAGAGTGACCCAATTCCCAAATAACAAGAATATGATAAGTGCACCCCAAGGAAGGGAGAAAAGAAAAATATGAAGGATCAACTAGGTTCCATAGAGGAAGCCAAAGAGAAGTTAAAATTTCCTTCTATCACTAAAAGGTAAAGAATTGAAGCCACCCAAAAATATAAAAGAAACTTTGGAGAGTTAGATAAGAGAAATGATAAAGTCCCTTTAGAAAAAAGTGACTTCAATATTGTAGAGGAATTGAAGAGAACTCCTTATAAGGCTAGTTTGTATGATACACTCTTCATTCCTAGTCAAATTGACCTACTAAAAGCTTCTCTAAATAGAAACTCTCAAGAAAAGGAGATTGCTACTGTATTCAACCTAGCACATGATCAGGAAAATATGACCCAAAAACACTAAAGAATAAGCCCCCTCTTTTTTATATATCATTAAGAATGGAAGGTTGGGTTGTGCACAACTACATGATAGATTCAAGTGCTTCAACTATAGTTATGCCTAAAGTAGTTTATGAAGAAATGGGTATGGAATATACTCGTTCTTGCCTAGGAGTTTTATAATTAGATGGGACACTAATCAAAACCATTGGGGTAGTTAAGGATGTTCGGATAAAATTACACAAAGTCCTAGAAGTTACTATAGTACAAGAGATAGTGGTAGTTGATCTAGAACCTTATTTTGGCTTGTGCCTTTCAAGAGAATTTACTGCCAAGTTAGGAGGATACATGTATTTGGACTATTCTTGTTTGATGATCCCTCATTAAGGCAAGAGAATATGAATAGTTCCTAAGAAACTAGTGGCCTACTACATTGAAAAAATTAAGGATGATATGTACAATCACTCCATCATGGAAGAACCAGAATTGGTAGAGATATTAGAATATTTGGAAATTGAAGATGAGCTACCATTTAGGGAGGATCACAACTTGCTTGAAATTGGGATGTGTACCTATAAAATTTCTTCTAAAAAGGAAAAAATAAATCGTACTATATCTAATCAAGTCCTCAAGGAATATAAAATTTGGACTGTGCACTTTGATGGAAAAAGGTGTAAAAATGGAGCAGGGGCTGGTATTATTCTGAAATATCCTTAAGAAGGGGTTAATAGTTTTTCCTTCAGACTTACTTGGTCTTGTACTAATAATGTGGTAGAATATGAGGTCTTATACCTATATATTGATGCAGGTAGAGAAAATGGAAATCAAGTTAGAAATATATGGTGATTAAAAATTAGTGGTGAATCAGATCACAAAGAAATGTAATAGCAAACATCATTACTTAAAGACATATAGGAATAGAGTATGAGATTTAATGGAATATTTTGATTCTTTAAACATACATTATATTCCTAGATAAATAAATTTTTTATTTGATACTCTAGCTATCAAAGGTTCAAATTTTACCCCATCCTCAAATTTTAGGTCAGCCAAAAATAAAAGAGTCAAGCTAGTTTTTAGGCCCTCAGTACCAGATAGACAATTGTTTTGGCAGGTATTTGAAAATGATGACCAGATTATTGAATTCTTAATCAAGGAGGCTTACTGTCATAACTTGCAATAAGAAACACCTCAGGAAGTTGAACAATAAGATATCATACAGTTAAAGAATAATATTATACCTAAAGGTTTGATCACACTAGAAAGCCTCTTTGATAATGAATATGGTAAAAAATCCAGAACTATAAAAATTGATGATGAAGTCTATAGAGAAGTAGACATTGAAAATGGGAAAAGGGTTAAGGTTGGCATTCAATGCTTTCCAAAAGAAGTTAAGGAGTTCAAAGACTTATACCTCCAATATTAAAATATTATTTCTTGGACCTATGAAGATTTAAAGGTATATGATAAAAGGATAATCCAACATACTATTGAGCTAGTGCTTGAGGCTAAACCATTTAGAAAAATATAGAGACTAGTGAACCCTAAAATTGAATCCATCATGATATAGAAATTGCTTAATCCATTGAAAGAAAAAAACATCTATCCTATTAAGCATTCCACATGGATTGCCAATTTCGTACCTGTGAGAAAGAAGAATGGGTACATTCACTTATGTGTGAATTTTAGAAATCTCAATAAGGCATATTTAAAGGATCACTATCCTCTACCTCAGATAGATCAAATTCTACAAATTGTTGTAGGGGATGAGAGGTTTTCTTTATTACATGGCTTCTCTGGATACAATCATATTTGGGTAAAGATGAGGATCACTTCAAAACAACTTTTACTACCAAATGAGGTGCTTTTGCTTACTAGAGAATACCTTTTGGTTTGTCCAACATAGAAGCTACATTCCAAAGAGCAATGAATTATGATTCTGGTACTTTAATAAATAAGATAATACTTATATATCTAGATGACCTAACTATGTTTTCTCATAAAAAGTAGGTACACTTGAAACATTTGGAACATGTCTTTCAAGAGTACAACGAATTTGGCATATCTCTTAACCCCAAAAAGTTAATATTTGTAGTTCATGAAGGTAATTTACTAGGTCATGTAGTGTCTAAATAAGGAATATCAATAGATCTAGATAGATTGAAATCCATATTGGCCCTCCCTATTCCCATTAATAAGAAAGCTTTGCAATCCTTCTTTGGATAGATCAATTTTGTAAGAAAATTCATATATGATTTTGCTCAAATTGTAAAGCCTATTTTAGAGCTCCTTAGGAAAAATGTTGAGTTCAAGTGGACCCCCATAAGAAATTAGTCTATTGCTATAGCACCAATACTGGTTAACCCAAATTTTAGTAAATATTTTATTTTATATGCCTATGACATAGATGAAAGTTATGCTGCAGTGCTGACACAAAAGCATGATACACGGGATGAGGACCCTATTTTTTAGAGCCAAAGTCTCCATGAATATCAACAAAGTATAACTTCATTGAAAAGCATGTATTTGTAGTCATAAAATCACTAAAATTATTTAGATAATATTTCGCTCAAAGTAAGACCATGGTATATGTGGTGCATCTAGATATTAGAAACTTCATCCTACAAGGAGAATCAGGTGATAAAAGAGCAGCTAGATTACTAAGATTTAAGAATATGATGTAGAGATCCACCCTACAAAGCTAGTAAGAGGTAAAGCATCGTGTCAAGAACTAACAACCATAATATGATTAGATCAAGTGACAGTTTGTCAATCAACAAAATTAGGCCAAGAACAAGATAGTTGAAGCAGAATTCTTGTAAATCAAGTAACAATGATTGGAATGGAGTAAATTAAATTATTCTTTTACCACTTTAGGAGGGCTAAGTCCTATTGCCACTTAAGGAGGGCTAAGTCCTATTGCCACTTAGAGAGGGCTAAGTCTCTTGTGAGATACACAATTGGATTAATGATATGCATGATAATAATTCTAAATCAAAATACATCTATATATATTAATAAATAAATTAATTAATGAACCATTGGAAATATAGCCGAATAGATATATTAGTATTTTAACATGGCTCCCTCACTTAAAAGCTTTATCCTCAAAGCTAGGAAGGATTGGAAAATACTCTCTATCTGCCATGTAGCATCATATTATAGAAGGCCCTGCCATTGAATTAAGAATTCTTGAATGCAACATGGTCGATGATGGTGTACTATGGATTGTAGAATTGTTGGAGGTATTTATCAAATATTCTCAACTTTCAATGGTCACTTGAGCAGTCACAGGCGAATTGATGTAAAAATTATTATCACACAATTTTGCTGTAAATTTTTTTGCCAAAATTACTGCAAATGTTGTCGTCAAAATTACTGCAAATATTATCACCAAAATTATGCAAATGTTGTCATCAAAAATTGCTACAAATATCATCTCCAAAATAGTTGCAAATATCGTCGCAAAAATTGCTGAAAAATATTTTGTTAATTTCTGCCAAAATTTTGTTGTCACTTGAATTTCTCCACCGACCACTACTCTTCAAAAACTATTTGATTTGATTTGACTGCTTTGTCTATTTTATTTGGTTTGACTGCTAACTTGAGATTTTATATTCTAAAACTTTTATTCTCCAACGACTTCTTTTTTGAACTGATTTGAAATTTCAAAGCTAGCTTCCACTACTTCAACGACTATATTATCCTGCCTCAACAACTATTTTCCTTATCAATGGCTATGGACTAACGAATTACACTAATCACAACTTTATTTTTTTAGTTACAATGACTAATGGGAATTTGATGTCTAATGACTATATGAGGAAGGCTAATGACTATTTGAAATAGTTAGTTGAAAGTACCAACGACTATTCAACGATTAGTTGTGTGTGACCCGTTTAATTGACATGAACGATGCTACAAAAAATAGGGAGTTACTTCATGCACATATAGACTTCAGTGACTGACACTAATAACTATGATGCAGTGCAAACAAGATGAATCTTAGAATTCAATGATTGGCATGAGTATCTATTATGTGGCACAGAATAAGACAAATCTTACATTTCAGTGACTGATATGAATAACTATGACGTGGAATTTGAAATGTGGATAGGGAACCTTTATGATGAGACACAATTTGTAGAACGTTTAAACACAAATGCAACTAGATGAGATTACGATGCAAACAATTAGATACGACTAGAGGAATATTAAGACATGTGGCTAAATGAGAAGATGCAAAAAGCAAAATGAGGAGACTCAGAGAAGAGATGCAGAACATGAAATGAAACCGGACTAGGAGGAAGAACACGATAGAAACTTAGTGAACAATTAAACCTTAGGATGAATAACTCGAAGAAATAGGTTCGGGAATGAGAAGAAACTGAATGAAACTTAATAAAACCTTATAAAAATCACTTACAAATTAATTATGTAATCGACTTTTGATTGGTGGATATATGAATCAGATGCAAGCTATTCATCAGTGTATTATAGATTCTAATTCCAACTGTGAGGACTTTGTTTTATTCTGCACTGTCCAGATTGGTGATGTCTAATTTCCTTCTCCACAAGGTTACTGTGAGGACACAAACAATTCGCTCTAATATCTTTTTGACGTCAATTGCAATACACATTCCTTCAATCGGTGATGATTTAAAACAAATGTATTACGCATCCTTTCTAACGAATATTTAAAATGAATGATTTAAAACAATGTATTATGCACTATTCTCTAGCAGACACTTCAGGATTCCTTTGCTAATATTAGTCCACTTTTATTACCGTCATATATCTGAGGCTGCCACTAATTTACTACTACTGGAATGTGTAACAATGCAGTATTTGAGCACCCTAAAAAAAAAACTTGCTCACTGATTGCGCCTCTCCCTACATGCTAGCTGCTGATTATTCAACTTCCACTTTGTACTTATGAACTAGAAAATTTTATATTTTTTTCTTAATACATTGACCTCTCAAACTTTTTTCATCGATCAATTTGACTTGCGTTGGGACCCTTCTGTTATAAATTTCGACACAACTTAGGAAGACTGAATTTGTCTTGGAGGTTATTTTGAAGATGCCGTTATTCAAACGATCAGAATTTGATGCTTTAAAGAGAAATTACAGACAGTGATCTACCATTTCGTTGATGCTTAGTAATTTTAATATTTTAAATTCTATAATGTGGTTGATAACATATTTTATAACTGTAGGTTGTAGCTTATAAAATTTTAATTTTAATTTTTCGTTTAATTTTTTCAATGTAATTTATAAATTCTCTTTATGACCTCCAAATGCTGTCAAGCTAAAAACTTTAGGGTTCCAAAGAATTCAGACATGATTTATTAGACGATTAGATTTTCTAGTAGTGTTACTGATCGCAAATGACCAGCCAAGTTTGTTGTCCAAATGCCAACCTTCATGTTCCTAATAATTGTCTCTACCTTACTGTAATTGTGATTTTTAACATATTTAGCTATCCATTTCGCTTTTATTTGTTTTAAAATATGTAGTTGAATGCACATTGATCACCAGTTCACTACAAATTTAGATTTCTTACGCCATAGATTTTTCTTCAATTATAAACTTGCTGATATCTCCACCTGAGTCTTGTATTAATGAGAATTTTTGAGACCCTCGAGTGAAATTTTCTCCAACCATGGCTAAATTTTAAACGTCGTTTTCCTTCAACTAATTATCTGTGAACAAACGGTGTTCTTCTATGAACCAACTGGAACTTCTGTGAAACCAAATGGAAGCTTAATTTTGCTTAGGACTCTGGTTCCTACTGTCTGTAGCTCAACACAACGAGCTCTTTCACAGATTCATATTGTCTACAACTAACACCTCAAATGATTTAACCACAGAAAAAAATTCTTATGGATATACCGTAACCTTATACCCAAAATTTGCTGGAAAACTATGATGTCCAAAAATTAGCTCTTGCAAAATTACAAATGATGGAAGTCTCCTACATCAACTTGCTTTTCCATTTTGCCTGATACCACTTGTTGCAAAAATTTATTATCATTAACATAAATCATTCACCATTATATAGAAATATCAAATCATTCATCCACAATAACAATCCACAAATGAGAGCGATAGATAATAGCCTTAAGGTAGGAAAACATTAATAATAATCCTTAATGAAGGAATAACTCCACAAGATCTCCCAAGATGAGAGAGCCACTTAAGGAGGGCAAAGTCTCATAAGCCACTTTGTGGGTAAAGATGATTGCATAAGATTCATCTCCCTTAACACTACCTAGATTCCTTTATATGACCAATCATTATAAATCTCTTCACATTCTACACAAAATGATCCAAGAATCGTCTAAATCAGATAAAATTTTGCAAATATATGGCTCTTGAAAGATGCAATTTTTTTCTAGAAAAAAATTGTAAAATTTGTCACTATCCTTGTTCTAGATGATTGACTTCAAAAAGTTGTATCTCCCTCAATATTGCTTGAATTCCTTCATATGACTAGTCATTTTAAATCTTTTCAAATCCTGCATAAATTGATCCAAGAATCACCTAAATCGGATAAAAGTTTACAAAGATATGGCTCCTAAAAGATGAGATGTTTTTCTAGATTTTTTTTTTACCCTAATTCTGCAATCCAACAAAAATAATCCCCACTTTGCCAAAATTATTGCTCTGATACCACTTGTTGTAGAATTCTTGCAAATTGCGTAACAACAATCGAAATGGAGTAAATCCAATTATTTTTTATCCACGTGTGGAGGGCTAAGTCCTATTGCCACTTAAGGAGGGCTAAGTCCTATTGCAACTTAGAGAGGGCTAAGCCTCTTTCGGGATACACAATTGGATTAATGATATGCATTATAATAATTCTAAATCAACCTACATCTATATATTAATAAATCAATGAATTAATGAACCATTGGAAATATAGCCGACTAGGTATATTAGTATTGTAACAATGGTCTTTTAGAACATATAAATTGGGTAGATTAGCTTACACAATACTTTCAAATAGAGGTATGCCCTTAGGGCCTTAATACTTCATAGAGAAGAATATGTCCTCCTACCTAAAGGGATATACATAAATAATCTTGATGGTGTTCTTCTAAGGTGTGTGAAAGATAATAAAAAATAAAATATTTTGGATGAATTCCATGAAGGGTTATCAGGTGGACATTATTCAGGAAGGACAACTACAATGAAGATAATAAGAGTAGGCTACTACTAGCCCAATATTTTTGTTGACACATTTAAAATAGCAAGATCTTTTGATAAATGTTAGAGGTATGTGGGGAGAAACAAAATAACATCATTTCCACTAAGACCAACTCAGGTAGAAAAGCCTTTACAATAGTGGGGATTGGACTTTATTGGAATGATCAACCCAAATTCTTTAGTAGGCCATAAGTATATCCTAATTTCTACTAATTACTTCACTAGATGGGTTGAAGCAATACCTACTAAGAAGGTTGATCAAGAAGTTGTGATTGAATTTTTTGCTGCAAGCCTTATTACAAGGTTTGGCATACTTGATGCTTTAGTAAGTAATAATGATCCATATTTTATTGGAGAAAGGTTCATAGAATTTGCTAGTAGATATGACATCTATTTGAAGAACTCCTCAAACTATTACCCTTAGGGAATGGGTTGGAAAAATCTACTAATAAGAACTTGCTTAGAATTCTGAACAGAGCCTTGAAGAATAAAAAAAGAAGTTGGGACCTTGTGATAAATTAAATATTATGGGTAAACAAAATTATTGTGAAAAGACCAATTAAATCATCTCCCTATGCACTGGTATATGGGAAAGAGCCCATTCTTCCTACTCATCTAGAAATACCTACTCTAAGATTGACTAACCAAGATTATGCACCAAAAGAGAATCCTATAGAGGTAAGATTAATGCAATTATTAAATTTGAAAGAACAAAGGACCACAACTTATGAGAATTTCAAAAGCACTTAACATATATGAAGGGATGGTTTGACAAGAAGGCCATATTTAGGAAGTTTAGAGTTGGATATCTAGTCTTAAGATAAAATGAAGATAGATCCAGACCAAGAAATCATCAAAAATTCAACTCATTTTGGGAGGGTCTCTTCACTATCATTGCAACAAAACAACATAATGCCTTTCAACTACAATATCAACAAGAGAAGTTCCAACTAATTCTGGTCAATGGATACCATCTCAAGCTCCATTTCAAGTAAAATTATTCTCTTGTATCATATGTATTATATGTTGTATAAATACTTTGTTATTATTTAAATTTTTATCTTGGAAAAATAAAAAATGGCTATCAAAAGAGGCCACGACCATGAGCTTCTGCAAAATCATGATTCAACATAAGTAAGTTGGGAGTAAACTTTCTAGACGACTCATGACCATGAGATGATTTTGTGCCATGAGATGACTTTATGCCATGGTAAAAAGTAAGGTCCATGGATTTGAGAACTTTTTAGATCGTGACCGTGCAATAGTTAGTTTCATGATGTCATGGTCAACAAAGAGAGAAAATCCTGAGAGAAAAAGCTTGTCGTTGATCATACCTAGATCGTGAGCAATGTGCCAAAAGGTGATTTTAAATAATAAAGGAAGAATCATGACCATAAGTTTCCTCAAAACTATACCACCTCTAAAGCATGAGGGCCAATTATAGCCTTGCAAGCTTGTTGATGTCATGACAGTTGGTTAGTGCATGCAAAGCTCAAAGTATCGATAAGAAGTTTCCATCTATCGCATTTATAGCATCACATTCTAAAAAGTATTTAGCTAAAAGTAGAGGAAAACATTCATTTATTTCGAACACAACATCCAAAAAGCTCAGAAACCCTAGTGGATTTGTAGGAATTTATAGAGAAATTACACAATTCATAGTAATTTTTTTCCAACCATCTTGTTTAAGAAACAATGACAACATCTTCCTCAACCAACAAAGCAACCATGGAGGTAGAGAATCCCAGTGAGAACTATTTTAGGATGCAGTGCTCAAGGTTTACGATACGATCATGCCATGGAAAATGAAAGAAAAATAAGAATTAACATCGAGAAGAGGGTGCTATAAGGATTATCTTCATCAATGCTAGGTTTTGTTTCTCTAAGTTCTCTCCTTTCCTTTTATATTAATGATTCAGTGCACCCATATCCAGAACTAGTTTTTGCAGTAGCTAAATTTTATGACATTAATCACAAAAAAAAATGCTGAGGGTAGACCCATTTTTATTTGAATCTTGCCACCATTGCTAATGCTTTTTCCATAGGGATGCAATCGTAGTTTAAGCCAAAACCCTTTAACCATAAGGATTAAGCCAAATACTATTCACTTAAGGACCATTCAGATTGGGGGAGTTATTTCTTAATATGGATAGCTACACAACTGAAGAGTACAATGGCAAGAAAAGTTCTTCCCAAACCACCCCTTCCACTCAAAGACTTCATTAGGATCTCTATTTCATGTTGGAAGTATTAGCAGGATTATCAACTTAAAAATAAGTCTATGATTAGAAAATAGCTATAGCTTATTGTATTTTCAATACTCAAAATTATGAGCCATACCTCATGCACAAACCCCATATTCTTTGATTGGCCAACCTACCTATGTAATATGATGCATGAAATATTGAGAAAATTCCAAAAAGGGTCAGAAAGCATATCTTTTAGATTTTGCTCTCATTTGACCTGGATTTTCTTTAATGGGATCAAACTAGATATGCCATGGATAATGGTTTTTCACACTAACCCACAAGGTTGCCTTACCTTGGTTTATACATAGAACAGTGTATTAACCAAAGTGGAGTCTTATTATGACTTCAATGGGGAGTTTTTAGCGCCAACACTCAAAATTATCTATGGAGAAATACCAATATTATCCCCCAAAACTAGGGTAACCTTATGGACCAGAGGCATAAGAAGGTGATTGATATATATTAACTGAGGGTACGGTAATCAAGCTATATGGTTTTAAAGAGAAGCTATTTTTGTTACCACATTTTATCACCGATAGGTTATTTGCCTTAAAATACTCTAAATAGATAGATTTCATCAACTACACTATTGGCATAGGGGTAAACAATAAAGGCACATGCAATTATCAATTCAATTGGGAAGATATCATTGTGATAAAGAAATACCATTATGGAAGTATTTCTATGGCCTTAAAAATATTGGGATTAAAGGAGCTTCCTCAAATATGGAGGTATGACCTTGATAATAAATTTTTAGGTAAGTTGAATCATATTAATGTAGGAAGGCCTCCACAATTTAAAATAATAGTAAGGCTCCATATTGAGAAATTTAGGAACAATAAGGAAGGATTAGAGTTGGAATGGAATATCAATTAGATGGAGGTTTTATCCCATGGAGATATTTCTATGATCAGCTGGTATATTATGACCTTGAAAACAAGAAATAATATGTCCTGAGTGAATAAAAAATTCAATCCCTATAAAAAAATAAAAAATGAGATGTTGCCAAGATATTTGAGTAGTGGAGAATGAGAGTTGAAACAAATTGATGCAGGAGCATCAGGTGACAGTGTGGGCAATCTCGCATCCTTCAAAATTTTCTTCAAGTACTTGTATTTTGAATTACATTAATTCATTCCCGGGAGGGGAAGTTGTGCGAAGCAGAAGGGGGAAGTTTGTAAAGTTTGTGCATAAATTGAGTTGGGGTCGCGAAATCACGACCTCAAAAGGCTTGGCGGGGCTTGAGCCAGTTTTGTCGCGATATCGCGACGTCACGATATCGCGACCGTAGTCCAAAGCAGAGGGAGAGAGCGTAAGTCGTCGCGATATCGCGACCGGTTTTAAGACGCAGAGGAGAGGGTCTTCAAACGTCGCGATATCGCGACGTCACATTATTGCGACGGTCTTCGAAGGCAAAGCGGAGGAAGGAGTCATGTCGCGATATCGTGGCCAGTGTGAAGCCGCCACGTGGCAGAGTCTTAAGGTGGCCCAAAATCAAACACAAAATAGAAGGTGTAGCAAGACTTCGATAAGAGGAGGCGTAGTTAAAGGGCCGACACGTGGCACACATTGGTTAGCCATGAAAGTTAATGAATTTAGAAGGCTGGGCAAGACCCGAAGGGGAAAAGCAAGCAGACGATCGCAAAGGACAGAGTTGACACGTGGACGGCCGCGTGTAACTTAACATTTTAGAAGGGCGCGTGTTTCAAATTTTTACGGCAAAGAGGAGGCGTGGCCAGTTCTACATGAAAACAATTGCGTGTGTTGAAATCGGAGAAGGGCCACGACCACGTATATTTTATTGTTTTGTTGGTAGAGTGACAGGTACGGACATTGAACCAGACACAGGCGATGGCCATTATGGAGGAGGCCGTAACGCAGAAGAACAACTTGACCTTGATGGCGGTTGCAGGTCAAGAAGGACCATTAATGAAAGCTTTCTGGTAGATTGGGCAGATGGCCCATTTATGACCAAAAATTTGAAAAATCCAGGGGGGAGGGAAATTTGAATTGGGAGTTTTTGTAGGGGAGGGAAATTTGAATTGGGAGTCCAAATTGAAGAGGAAGAACAAAGGGAGCAAGAGCCACCTGAGCAAAGGGAAGTTGATAGTACACAGATAGAATGATAAAAGAGGAATCAACTCTATTTTTTGGTAAGAAGTAGGTTCTAACATATTTTTGTGGCAACAAAGAGGGCATGATTTTTGTGTTCATGAGAAAATCTTGAAGAAGGTTTCTATAAAATGTGTAAGGCTGATTACATATCATAGAGAAGGAGTCTTATATTTTTTTTGCCTACATATGAACTGTTACTCTCTAAGAAGTGTCAAAACTCAAAAGAGTAACAGTCATGAGGTAACTTCAAAGATAATTTTTGAAGTAATATCATCCATTCATACCCCTTTCACTCATTTTATTTCAACCATTTTCATCTATTCATCTACCCTTTTCTATTTTTTCACTCTTCATCCATCCTACACTTCATTCATTATTTTATCTCTCATTCACATCTATCTTATATTCTTTTCCATATTACCATTCAAAATTTCCTTTGACTCCATATATCCAATGAATAAGTCTTTGAGTTCTCTAAATTTTCAAGCAAAGTCCCCCAGGAGACACCAATAATGTAGGCCCAAAAGGTTACATTGTAGAACATGGTAGCCAAATTAAAAAAAAAATGATTGTGTTGGAGAAGAGTCCTGAAACCATGATCAAAGGAAGGTCAACACTGCTTAACACGAAGAAGAGTATGACCCCAAGAGCTTTCCTGAATACCATTATTTTTTGCAAATCCATGATTAGAATGGTCAAACCTTGACTTTTCAGAGTTTTGATCACAACCACAAGCATTTCTTTGTAGATAGGGTGATGGAAGGATAAATGCATACTTATATAAAAAGGAGCATGACCACATATGTAAGATGCTCAAACCATAAAAATACTTGAGATCATAGTCAAATTGGTAAAACTTTGGAATTTTAGAGTTTTGATTATAACTATGAAGCATTCCTTTGTAAATAACATTATTGTGAGTTTGATGTTTGAAGGTGGATACCTCCCAAAAACCGTGACTTCCTTGGCAAACAAAAGACTTCTTCTAAACCCATGACCACGAGCAATCTCTCTAACACAATAAAAATAGTCAAAAGGCTCTTGTCTTGGAAAGAGATCATATCCAAGAATTGATTTTGTCCTAGAGAATTTGAAGCCCCGAAACCATGATTTTTCTTAAATCCATGGTCAAAATAGTCAAACACCCCCAGTTCTCAAAATCAAGCATGATTTTGAGAAAAATGGCAGATTGAAGACAAGTCCTCATGACTGTGAGCAAGATCATCCAAGGCAAAAAATGTAAAGTGAAGGAATGATATTGATAAGGTCAACCTATTTTGATTGAGCAATGTATCAATTTTGAGTTTGACAAACTTGATCACGGTCGTTCATGTCCAGATCAATGGATGATATTGAAAAATAATAGGATTTTTTCCATGACCACCTGATAGATAAAAAGAATCAAGAAAAAACCAATATAGTGGAAGATGAAACAATCGAGAAGATAAATTTTTTGGTTTGTAAGCCTTTGAAATCATCCAATCAATGAATTTCTATTGTAGAATCTATGGTTGTGAGCTGATGAAAGAACAGGGGATGAACCAAATTTAGTTTTCCTTAACCAATTCAAGAAAATATAGTTGGAGGCCACTGACTCTAAGTAAGTTGTAGAGAGCTAGACTCCATCTAAAGATCCTTGTAATGCTCATATTCATAATAAATGTAAAAAATCTATAAATAGAGGCTAAACCCTCACTTTAAAGGGTCAAATCTAGAGTATTTTCTTGCACTGCTACAACATTTTCTCGTAATCAAATAAAAAACATTATTTGGGATGTTTACCTTAGATTTGTGATCTTCATTATTTGGTATTAATATTGTGAAGTAATTTGTGTTAATGTTGCTAGGTTTGAGTGATACATAAACCCAATTTCCAACATACATCAATGATTAGAACAATAATTGTTCTCTTGAAAGGGAACAATAATCACCTAAGGTTTGGGTGATAGAGTATGTTATTGTCAAATCTTAAATCAAAAGAATAAAAGAGAAGGTAGATGGATAACTTAGGGTTACATAAAACTGTTACAAGGGCAAGTGTTGATTCATGTCATAGAACTTAAAGAAAAAAAACTTATGATTCAATTATCATGTAATCATCAAAATATAAGCATTAATATCAAAGATTACTTCTAAGAAACATAGAAAAGTAAGATTCTAGGCTTGCTATCTTAAGATCATCATTAGTGTATCATTATCATATCCATAAAACATTATAACACATAGCAATAATTCTTTTGAAACTTAAAAGAATGTAACACACGACCTTTAAACATAAGCTTCAAAAATTGAAATTCATCTAATCTACTTCTAATCTAAGCAGGTTTAAGAAAAAATTAAAAGGAGAGGGTTAAAGAAAGAAAGAAAAACAATCCATTGAATCCTTGAAGCATTAAATTGAATCTATTGAAGCAATAATTCTCAATCAAACCAGCTTTGACTCAACCAACATTTACATAATATGAGATCAAAGTGGTACAATATTCAAAGGAAAAGAAATAATACACTAGAATTGACTTAAATGCAACCACCATTAGCATGCACATATCACACCAAGAATTCCAGTATATTGCATTGATAAGATGTTCAATCATTACATTCTCAAACTTGCTAGCATCATGTGATTGCAAGAGTAATTCTCCAAGTATAATGACAAGGGTGCAGATGCCCATCATATACAAAGCAAATAAAATTCTAAAAGACCTATCGCTAAAAGTGGAATCCAACCTTTTAGAATAGCTCAATGGTTATGTATAACCTTACAACTTCTATATTTTTAGTGCTTTACAATTGTAGTTCAATACCTTACAGTTGTATGGATGAGCTATCTATAGATGATGTCTCAATCTATAATTCTTCTTGATATTGATTTTTAATTTCAGCCTTTGATCTTCTAATTGTCTTAGAAACATATCTCTAAATATTGGGTAGTTGGATCATTGTATTCCAGATGGTTTCAGTTGTCATGCACCAGTGATCTAGAATCAATCCAAGTTCAGTGTATCTTTCTTGTTGAGTTGGCATGCATTTGAGGGCACTGTAATCTGGTCTAGGTTACCCATATTATTATTGACATGTCTCGATCTTCATCTTCTCATTCTATTACCTGTAAAATCATGGAAAAGAGGAAATTAATTCAAACTAGATTTGGTAGTAAAAATATTACGCAATGATAAATGACTTAACCACTTTATTTATTTTATTTATTATTTATTTATTTTAATATTTTATTAAATTTTCTACAAGAGAGATGTATTATTTTTAATAATTTTGATCATTGTTCATATTTACAACATCAATCAGGAAGCTCTTAATTGTTGGATCGATTTTTGAGGATGGGGTAAAACTTTAAATATAGACTTAACTTTCAATGCCAAATATTTTTTTTCAATATTCGTGCTTAATTTTTAATTGCTGGATTTTATGATAGCCAAATTTAAAGTGTCGGATTTAATTTTTTTAGTGTCTGGATGTTCATTTCCAATTATCGGGTTTGATTTCAATTTGTTGGATACAATTTCAATTGTCAAATTTTTATTTTCTATTTGTTGAACTTCATTGCCTTAGCTAGTTATTTTTTGATTGGTAAAGAGAGATTTTAAAAGCATATCATAACCTTTTACAAGAGAAGAAGGTTGGGAGAAGAGATCCCAACCACAAAATAGCTGAAGAAATAGACTCTCTGTGGGCTATTGGAGAAAAATAGCTAAAATAAAGAAAGAGAAGCCCATGCAGGAGCAATAGAGAAAGCCACACCAGCTAAGAGAAGAAACCCTCACAGGGGAAGCAAGGAAAACCTCAAAGGTCAAAACAAAAATAAAAAGGGTTTTTTCGTAAAGGAAAAAACTCTACACCCAAAATAAAAGGGCTTTCCCACACAGGAGAAAAATGCAGACTTAGAAGGTCAACCACAACTAAATTAGGATTGTCCGTAGATGAAATAAGATCATCCATAGAGATGAAACAGAACCATATTCCAACTGAAACAAGACCATCCATAATGAAATTAGGAGCAATCAAAAAGCACATAGGACCTTCCACAAACAAAATAGGACCATCCACAATAGAACAAGGACCATCCAAAAACTAGCATAAGGTCATCCATAAAATAGTCCAAGTCCATCTGCAAAACAAACTGAACCATCCACAAAATCCCCATGTAAACTCACAGAGAAGAAGGTGAAGCACAATTGAAGATAAACCATGGAAGGAGGACACCTAGATTAGCAAGAAACCCTAACCCTACCACCAGCAGAGAAACCACCAAATCCTTTTGCCATACATGGTCCCCCCCAAGACCAAAAAATATGAGAAGGAATCCAGTAGAAACCCCTAGACATGAGCCCTAAAATGCTAGCCATGGGAAACACTCAACTATGAATCTATGACCTTCCCAAGCCTAGAGAAGGTAGTGAATGACCACCCTGGCAAGAAGAACAAATAATTACATCCATCAAAAACCCTAAAACACTAGCCATGAATCAAGAACAATGGGAAAATCTCAACTAGGAATAAAAGGGCCTCCCCCAATCCCAAAAACTAATGAAATACCATCCTAGAAACAAGAACGAGCAAAAAAAATCCACCAAAAATCCTAAGCTGCTAGCCACAAAATGTAAACTATGGGAACCACTCAGTTGAGAATAATCAAGGCCTCCTCCAAGCCTAGAAACTAGGAAATGATCCTCTTGAAAAGAAAAATGAAAGAAACTAGATCCCAATCTGAAGCAAAGCCAACCCCTACATTGATACCACCAACCAGGTTTGTTTGATTATGCAACACCACCCAAGAAGACTTATTGAAACACCTTCGAAAGAAATAGAGAAGGCATGGGAGACCCTCCAGGAACAAAGTAGTGGCAAGAAGGGAAAGAAACCCTAAGATAACTAAGAGATCTTCCTGGAAACCACATCACAACAATAGATCCACAAGAGTGCTCTAGGAAGAGCCGAGGAGGGAGTGAGAAGATGAAAAAGTGACCTCCTACCCATAATAGGAGGTCTCTTGCTCCCACACTAGGGCATATCCTACGCATAATCTGGATCCACCAGAAGAAAAGAGATCTATATCCTCTTTCTTGGAACACCTTAGAAAGACACAGAAAGGGCTTGGATACCCTCTAGGCACCAAGCAGTGGTAGGAAAGGCCAAAAACCCTAGGAGAACTAGGAGATCTACCTAGAAAAATAGAACAAGCTAGATGTCCACCAAGGAGCCCAAGGAAGAGCCATAGAGGGAGCAAGAAGATGAAGAGGTGACCTCCCACCCATAGCAGGAGGTCTCTTGCTTTTGCATTGAGGCATCTCTTAAGCGTGCTATGGATCCACCAAAAGAAAAAGAGATCTACCTCCTCTTTCCTAGAACACCACATGAAGAAGAAAAAATGACCATGGAAACCCTCTAGGCACCAAGCAACAATAGGAAGGGAAAAAAACCCTAGGAGAACTAGGAGATCTTCTTGGAAAAGTACAACAAGGTAAGAAATCCTTCAGAGAGCCCAAGGAAGAGCCAAATATGGAGCAAGAAGATGAAGAGGTGACCTCTCACCCATAGCGAGAGGTCTCTTGCTCCCACATCGGGCCATCTCTTGAGAGCACTACGAATCTGCCAAAAGAAAAAGAGATATGTCTCCTCTTTCTTGGAATACCATAGAAATAAGAAAAAATGACCATGGAGACCTCCCAAGCACCATAAAACAATAGGAAGGGTCACACACCCTAGAAAATAAGGATATCTACCTAGAAATCCATAGCGCAGTAGGAGATCCACATGAGAGCCCTAGGAGGAGTCAAGGAGTAAAAAAGGATGCAAAAGGGTGACCTCCAACCTAGAGTGAGAAGTCACCCTTAATTCAAAATACAGAGGACTACACCTAAAAGTTTAAGTTGGTGTGAGAAACGCCTACAACACATGCACAGGGATGAGCAGTCTCCTCCCAACCATAACCCATCGTAAAGCCGAGAGCTATGCTTATCAATAGGGAATTTAATACACAACCTTTGTGTCCCCCTTTGCATCACAAAGATTCAAACTGTGAACCTCCTGTTCAATAGGTCCAAGCTTGCCTTCTCCTCTTGCGCTACAAAGACGAACTCCTTAGCTAAATTTGAGTTTGGATTATCGAGCTTTATTTAATTTGTCGGGTTCAATTTTTAATTGTTGGGATTTATTTTAAATTGATGGGTCTAATTTATTTTGATGTTTAGATTTTATTTTTAATTATTGGGTAAAAATATTAATTATTGCCTTCACCAAATTTGAGTGTCGGATTTAAAATTTTATTTCATTCAAGAATGCTAGGTTCTTTGTACTACTTTTCTTGGTGACATGGTATATTATTTTTGGTGACATTTATACTTAAATAAATTTGCTTCACTCTTTCTCATAGCTAATGAATGGTTGGAATGATTTGCTCTTTATCATGGTCAATGGAATTTTAGAACCCCTTTTCTTGGAACTAGGGCACAATATTTCAAGAACCTTGGCAAAAAAGGGGGCCGCTATTGGACTCTAATTGGATTTCAAAAACCCACCACGGTAGAAAGAGAAACAATACCTGGTGAAAATTTGGGCTACCACTAGACTCCAAATGGATTCCAAAAACCTGCCACAATAGAAAGAGAATTGATGCTTGGTAGAAAGTTGGGCTACCATTGGACTTTGGATGGATTCTAAAAACCTGCCATGATAGAAAGAGAACCGATGTTTGGTGAAAAGTTACAAGATTTTTGGGAATGTCCATACTTAGCCAAAATTTTGATTTGGCGTTGTGTATGCTTCATAGAATCTGACTTCATGCACTTTGCATTTTAATGGCCTGTGAATAATTTTCTCACTGTCTAACATTGATTTTCAAAGCTTGAAAACAATTTTCATTACCTGGAAATGATTTTAATAGCTCAAAAACAAAATCGTATTGCCTGGAAATGAATTCTACACGTCCATAAGTAATTTTCAATTGCCTAAAATAAGTTTAATAAATATTTAGTTTTCTAGAAATAATTTTCATGAGTTTTTAATTACCCAAAACAAATTTCAATTATCCAAAAATGATTTTCATGTGCCCAAAAATTATTATCGTATGCCCGAAAATGAACTTCGATTATCCGACATTGATTTTCAAATGTCTGGAGATGATTCTTGAATACCCAAAATTAATTTTATTACCTAGAAATAATTTTCATAAGTCTCGAAATGATTATCGTATGTCTGGAAATGAACTTTGATTGTTCGACATTAATTTTCAAATGTTCAAAGATGATTCTTGAATACCTAAAATTAATTTTATTGCCTGAAAATAAGTTTTATAAGTCCAAATATTCGAAGATGATTCTTGAATACCTGAAATTAATTTTATTGCCCAAAAATAATTTTCATAAGTCTAGAAATGATTATTGTATGACGAGAAATGAATTTTGACTATCCAAAATTGATTTTTAATATTTAGGAATTAGTTCTTGATTTCCTAAGAGAGAATTTTATTGCATGGAAATAATCATAATAGCCTAAAAATAAACATTATATTGCCCTAGAATGAATTACAATGTCGAAAAGTGATTCTTGAATACATAAAATTACATTATTATTTCATTTGGATGCTAGGGTTTCACAATTTGTAAAATATTACCAAGTTGCCAACACATCTAAACATTCATGCTTTTTACCTCCTTTTCATATGGCCATTCATATAATTGGGAAGCTTTGCACACTGCCATTTTCTATAAAAACTTCCCAGGTGACTTTGGTAGTAGTGTCTTGAACATTTATTTGAAGGTAAAAAAGTTGGGGCATGAATTCTCCTTTGAGCCCAAACAAAACATACCCTTTAAAAACTTATTTCAAATATCATCCAATGGAGAATGCAACTTTTCTTGTTGAAACTATTAAAATGAAATCAATGTAATTGACGCTCAATCCTTTTATGAAACATTCAATATAAGCAAGCATAAAATATGGATGTAGGTAAACTTAGATCAAAATTAAAATTTCAAGTGGGTCCCCAATTGGGGTGGGTTGTGCAATGGCAACAACAAATGGTGACTCTATTGAAAGGATAAAGAACCCAACTTGAAATAGGTGAAACCTCAACTAGTGAAATGCAAATCATTTGGCAACATTCTATGATGGGGTTAAACAAACTTTTCTAAAATAAATATCCCATGTTCCTTCCACTTAAAGTGCGTTATAGTGCATTCATTTCCATTCCTAAATTAGTCAAAATTTGATCACTTGATTTGAGGTTAGACTATTAAATTGTTTCACTAAAAAAAATAATTTACCTTTGTATCACTCCACTGCCAATCAAGCATTAATAGCTTTGATGGAGATGACCTTAATCTATTCTAGACATTGCTCTACTACCAGCAAAGCATCTATAGCCTTGGTAGAGGTTATCTAACTCATCCAAACACTTTAGTTTATTGCATTATTAATATTTTCCTTCTTTATTAAGAGGTAGTTTGATCAGTTGCAAATGTTGAATGTGCTTTTGGGTTAGGGATATATAAGTCTAAAAGTATAGTGTATGTATTTTCACCTAATCATCAAACAAAAAATGATTTCATCCTCATGACCTAGGAATTATTTTAATGTGTTAATAAATTTTAAGCTTCAACATCATGTTACACTACTTTCATATTCATTTGTTTTAGATTTGTATTCAAAGAATAAGACCAAATAATCTGATTCACTAATCCTTAGCTTCACCTAGTTTCAAAATAAGTAGTTCATCCTCAATTGATTAAGCACATTTTCATTTAGAGGAACCAAGAGTCAAATGCATTTGCATGAACCCCCAAAATTTAAGTGAAGAGAATATGAAAGTACAAAGAGCATATGGGAACTAAAATGTAAGACAAACAAGATATTTAACAACAAATAAATCTCACTAATCAAACAAAAAATAATAAAAATCAAATGAAGTCAAATAAAGCAAAAAAAAAATCAAAAGTTTAAGTACTAAGCATGGTAACAAACTGAAATGCTAATTTAAAAAAAAAAAAATCTAACTATGAATAAAATAAAAAACTTATCTAAAAGAAGAGACACAAGAAAGTCTAAAATAGAACAAACTATAATACATGACTGTCTTACTGTAATTAAATTTTCCAAGATCCTAGATATGGTTACTGTGATTTAGGAGATGCATGAATGACAAACATACTAGCTTTCTTGCACCTTATCCCATAGTAACACCAAACCTATAGAACTAAAAGCTTTCATTTTGCCTCTCTCACCCCACTAGCTCAATCTAATTCCATCTCCACTGCCATACTTAGACTATGATATACCAAAATTAAGGGTCCATAGCTAGTATTCAATTGCTATCTATTTACTTTGTGGGGTATCTACACCTAAATAATTATTATTAGTTATAGTTTCCACTACCATAGTGTAAACTATTTTTTTTGGATTATTATTGTCATTCTTTTGATCAATAATGAGTTCCTTCAATCTTGACCCTATTTTTAAAAACTTGATTGCCATATAACTATTCATTATTTTAGACCAATCATAGCTAAGCAACATCTTAGAGGTATATAGGATATCTACCATATGAGGATCACTATAATTTTGTATCCTAGGTTTAGTAGTCAACTATTTATGAATTTGATTCAATACCTCAATCACATCTACCTCTATCTTTTCCAATGTAACAATCTTATTATTTGGATGAATAGGATTCAACTCTAATTTCTTGTTAACAACATATGGTATTTCATTACCAACAACACTTGAATCCATGAGGCAGTTATGTAAACTTTTACCAAAAATTCTAGTAGTCAAAAGGAAAGGTGGGGATTCTACCTTTTCTATGTTTACAACCACTAGAGCATGAGTAGCCTTTGTAGTTTCTTCTTTCTCAAGCAACAAATTCTTATGATCAGTCAATTGAACTATCTTAATCAAATGACTATTTTCCTTGGCTTCATTAAGGTCTTCAATAAAATCATATCCAAGATTATTTGATTCTAGATTCTTCTCTATTTTTGAATGTATAAGAATTGCAGGATCTTTAGGTGGGATAGGGATTTCAATGTCTTGCACCTTAGGTGGGATGGAAGTTTCTCTAGGAGGTGTAAAAGAAATCAATGATTCCTCTTCCTTACTCTAAATAATATAATCATTATCCTTTTGAAATAGTTGGTGAGCTTGCACCTCTTCTTCAGTGTTATTTTTAGGTCCATCTTCAGATGCTTCTTTAGATTCCTCTTCAGATTCATCTTCATCCACTTTTGATGGTTCATATGTTTCTAAAACTAAGGTTGTCCTTGCATTTTGATTAACTTGATTCCTACAATCCTCATTGGTGGGTACTGACTCTAAAATTTTTATCTCTTTTTTGTTAGCATCTAAAGTAGTTTTAAACTTTGGGCAATCAGTTTTAGCAAGGTCAACCAAATTTATGGAAGCTCCTAGGTTGTCATCCAATTGATTTCTAGTAATATTTGGGACTCCTCCATTGTCTAGGTGAGTATCCCATTGGTTATTAGTCACTTGGATATTGAAATTCTTATTCTGAAGTAGATTAATAGAAGGTGGATTTTGGGGTACTTGCTTCTGTAACTGGATCATATCACTATTGAGCTTTTGGACTAATATCTACAGGTTATCTAGTTAAGAATTAGCATTTTTGGTTTGGTATGTAGTAGTTTAGTTTGTTACATTATTTATAGATGAAATAGGATTCAAGAAAACTAGAATGGTCTAATTTGACGTATTATTAAAAAATATAGGGTATTCTACGATTGATTAATATTTGGGAATGCTAGCATATTCTGATTTGAAGTAGCATTTAGAAATGTTGGTGTAGTTTGAGCATTAGCATAAGTATTCCAATGAGCAATAAATTGATTATCTAAGTATGTTGGAGTAATAGGATGGGTAGGGATGGTAATAGGATTAAATGAATGATTATAATTTAGGTATGGTATAATATTCAATATTGGTAGTTGCTATGAAAGGGATTGATTAATCATTGGGATATGATTAAATGCACTTGGTTGTCCTAGAAATTTTAATTGACTAATTTTGGAACCTTGAGGTATTAAGTATTGTTCTACAATCAAATATTCATTAAATACCATGGGTAGAGTGGTTATATAAGGTGCTCTCCTTATAAACATGAATGTGAGATGATCTAGAGCTTTGTAGTACATTTGTATGGTTGTGTCAGCATTGAGTGTGTAAGGTGGAGTCAACCTATTATACAACTTGTGAAACCTGGTATTGAATAGCCTTAGATTCTCATTGGGCTCCCTTATGGCTAAGGAAAATTCATGGTATATGGTAGCAGGATATACGGGTAATCTAAACTGATTGATGAATGTTATTTCTAGCTCAACCTAGGAGGTAATAGAATTTGTAGGTAAACTAATATACCAGGTGTAGACACCTAAAATACATCATGTTTAGGAGACTACTCATATGGGCACCTCTGTAGACCATATGACTGATCTTGGACCTTTCCAAGAGCTAGCAGTGGTTCTAACCACTCACTAGGGGTAGTTCTGACCTATTCAGGTGCAATCGCTATCGACCAGAGTGGCTGCCAACCCAACCACTGAAGCTCAGAGTGGCTACGAGCTAGCCACTATTGTGGACAACGACTAGCACTGAGACAAAGTCAGCCATGAAATGCGAGCCCGAATCACGCATGGTAACTAAACTTGCATTGGATTCAAGCGGTTTTGGGTGTGAATCTCCTAGAGTTCCTCCTAACTACCACTCCCATGCAAGTCTGGAACTGGGCCTTTCCCCCCAATGGCCAGTTTCATGCAAATATAGATCTTGGCTTCTCCAAGAAGCCAAGATTTGGAATTTGGGAGGCCTACATATGCACCCTCCCAGGAACAAGTATGGATCCCAAATTTTATACAGTGAAGCCCTACCACATTGAGCAACAAATTGATAGCCCTGTGAGGAGCGTCGAAGTGCTTCCTAATTGCAGATCACCAAGCATGCCATCAACAATGGAGCTTCCACAAGGTTGAGAAGCAAATCATCCATTTGCCATCAATCTACTATAGATTCAAGAGATTTCACTCACAAATCCATGTTTAGACACACCAGCGAACCTTGAACATCAATTCAACCAGGGATTTTTGAGTCACAGAACCTGATACGAGGAGCAAAGATCATAGTTAGTGGTCATTATCTTTGATAGTGGCCTGTAGGCATAGCCATCAATGGAAATGGCTAGTAGACCAACCACCCTGAGTGATAGTGGCTAGGGTTTGAGATATAGTTTCTTCAGTTTCTAGTGTAGATCTACCTTCCTTTATGCATCATTAGTTTACCCTAGTTTAGATTTACTATTTTATCATATTTTCATGGTTCATAAGCATTGTAATAGATATATTTTGCTTCCATTTATGCTTTTTCATGCTTTCTTTATGCTTTCATACTATTTCTTGTAGATCTATGGAATAAGCCTCATCTCGAGAGGCCTCATATGCTTTTAATATTTCTTGTTGTTTCCTTGCATGCAGGTAATAGATCTATCCGAGAATAAGCCACATTCAAAATATTCCCTCCGAACATTGGAGAAGGAGGCATCTAGTAAGCCCTCACGCAAATTGGTGTCGAAGTGAAGACCCTTTGAGTGCATCTCTCCCCATTGAGGGGCCTCAACTATTGTAAACATTGTATCAATTTGAGTGACTCCCTAAGAGGGAGCTATTGTAATCGAGATTTATCATTTTTAATAAAAGGGCAACCCCATTTTCTTGGATATATTTTATTTGTGCAAATGGTTACTTGATTTCTATTTATTAGATTGTTACATGCTTGCAATGGTCTAGATGCATGGTTTTCACCTTCGTACAGATGGTGATCATGGTGGAGACACCCAAAAATTGTGTTGATTGATGATCTATTTTATGTTTTTTATATGCAGGTACAACCACTCTGATTGACAATGGCTAGTAGAGCTCAGCCACTTTTGAAGATAGTGGCTAGTTAGAGCCACCCTGAGTGATAGTGATCGATAGAAAACATGCAACAATAGACAACCTGAGCATCAATAGACTTGGATTCTAGGTTGGTGGAATTCTCTACAATTTTTCACTTCTCTGTCTATGTTTATTTCTAGAATGCAGTAGGTGAAATTTTGTTTAATTAGAAAACATAGAGAAATTTTAAGGTAAAATGATTAAATTCTCTTAGGTTTTCTACTAGCCATTGCTAGGAACAATAGACTTTTGATTGCAATCCACCCTAGTCTCCAACGGTCTAGATTGTATGTAGAGTTTGCATGCTTGAGGCCCAATTAGAGGCCATTTCTTCATAATTAAAACTTGCATTCTCTGAACATCATGTAGTTCATTAGACATGCATTTTATTAAAGTGAAATATTCTTTTAAGCATGTAGGAAAATCATTTGAGTGCTTCATGTTGCATTTATTCTTTCATGTAAATTTAAAAAGAACAATCACACACCACATCACATGTAAATGTTAGTGAGTTGGAATTCACACCCAACCACTAATAGAGTCCAATGATGGTGGGTTTCATCTCCATCTATTGGCTCAAATCCCATGAACCCATTCTATTGGCCAATACCAGATCCAAGAACTGATGTAGCCTAGAAAATTTGCATGTACTTCTCTTCAGAGGGTATAACACTGACCAGGTGAGACTGGGTGAGGATCTGGTAGGACCTGTGCTCCCTAATCAGGTGTGGGCTTCATCTCCACACTTTGGTGGGTTTACGTGACCATGAATTTCATTTTCGATTGTCGAGCTATGAGCATACAGGTGAAAACCATTAAACTATACAAGCATTTCATCAACAAATTTCCAAACATGATGAGAAATAGTTAAAGTTTTCAACAAATCTGAAACACACAAGACCAATTTTAGGAACACCAAGAACATTTAAAAGAGATAAACATTTTGTCTACTTTGTTTGCGTGTCTTAAAATTTACACAAAATATAATTTCACATTGTCATGGTCTTCATGCGGAGCAACCACCCTCGGTCCAACATCGAGGTAGGAACTACCACTCCACCCAACCACAATCACAACAATAATGATGTTGAGCCACCCACATAGAATACCACTGAATGAAGTTTAGTGAGCCTCAAGGGGGATAACTCAACCCATGGGGGTACTCCTCGAGAAACCCCAGCTAGAGAACCATATCCAGGTTCTTCTCATGATAGACATGAGGGAGCTTCAAGGCCCCAATCCTCACATGATAGACATAGGCAAGATCAGCCCACTAAGGGGTAAAACACAAGGGTTGCATCCAATCATAGACCCACCACAACTCCTAGCCACTCTAAAGGTGGTAGGATAGCAATAGACCTCAATCTCATTGGTGCCAATGGAACTCCATGAGATCAACCATGGAAATCCAGATAGCTTGATGAGTTGGATCAGGTTTTCTCGAGACCAAATCAGAGAAGCAATGCTACTATGCACTCTATTTCTGAGATTTCACATAGCCAACAAATAATGAGGTACACTAATGAGTAGGGGGAAGCTTCAAAGCACCCTCATAGCATGCACACTACTTTTGATCATGGGGATACTGAACATAGGTCATTGTACACTGACCATGTTGCCCTGATAGATAGAGGTAAAAGCATAGTAGGAGCTCCTCCAAAGGGCCTCTCCATAAGGACTCCTCGTATGGAGTTATAGAGTCATAGACCTTCAGTGGTGGATCAATCTGACCACATGTGTAGGTTGTATGAAGATGCACAATATCAAGAAAAATTACTCCAAGATAAGAGGGAGGTATTATGTGTAGAACAAGAGCACCTAGACATCCTTGAATAGGAGGAAGCATAGGCACAAAGGAAAAGGCATTTGTACCTAAATGAGTAGTTCTTGAGGGAGCAACTTACCCTAGAGCAAATAGAGCATGAGGAACAAGCAAATAGGCTAGCTCAAGCCAATCTACACATGGGCAGTGAGTATTACCAATCCAATAGATGTGCCATTTCTCAACATGAGAGATGCACTAAACAAGTAGATGAATGCACTCACCACACATCACAACATGCTTCAAAACACCAATAGTGCCTAGAGCTAGAATAGGTAGAGCATGAACAAGAATAGGTAGAAATGGAGGATCAAGAATAGACGTATCTTGAACCCTCATCCGTAGTCATGGGAGATGAATATAGATGCCCAAAGTGGGAAAATGTAGAGTTACCTCCTCGACCACCCCAAGTAAACCTTTGAGAACAAGAGATCATCTCTTCGAAGGCATACAAGATACTCATCGAGAGAATCAAGTCTCTCGAGAAATAAGATATGGTTGGGTAGAAGCCAACCCTAAGCAAGATACACAATCAGTCTTTGTGCCCTTCGGTACCAAGTCCTACTTATCCTAGACACTTCGAGATGCCTAGGTTAGATAAATTCAAGGGAGAGGAAGATGTGCAAGAGCATGTGACCAATTTCATGAATGCGTGCTTCCAGCTCCAACATAATGATGCCCTGATGTTAAGAATATTTATCATGACATTATTAGGTGCAACAATTGAGTGGTTTAATCAACTACCCAAACATAGCATCATCAGTTTTGAGTAGTTAGTGAATGCATTCCTTGAACACTTTTATTTTGGCATCAAGAAGAAAATAAACTTGTCTAACTTGGCTAATCTAAAGCAATATGATGATGAGCCGATCATGGACTATGAGAATAGATGGAGAAAACTAATGGTAAAACTACCATTTTCTGTTCCCACTATTGAGCTCACCTGAATGTTCACTAAGAGTTGTGCTAAGCACATCTCACTGCTCTTGTAGCTACAACAATATAAAACATTTGAGGAAGCCTTGGCACAAGCCAAGCTGATAGAGGATATCAAAGTTGAAGAAGGAGATCTTAAGCTCTACAACAAGAAATATTGGAACAACAATCACAACAACTAAAATCAACAATAGTAGGCCAAGCCTGCTCTAGTCAATCAGGTTGTACTAAATGCACCAAAGGGAGGAAATAGCTAGCAACCATAGAATTACTAGGCTCAACCCCCCTGACCAACTACAACCAAAATAATAACCAAGGCTAAAATAGGCAATGTCGATCGCCTCGCTACTTCACACCTTTTTTAGAATTGATGGCATCAATATTCAATCAACTGAGTGAGGCATAAAGACTCAGACTACCTAAGGTACAACTTATTGACCCTAACCATCCCAAGCCCAAGGGATATAGGGATGATCATTATTGCCCATACCATAGACAATAGGGGTATGATATCAAAGTGTGCATCGATTTCAAAAATATTGTACAAAATATGATCGAGAAGGGTGAGCTACAAGTTGATAATCCACTAGCACTCAACAATAGAGATATGGGTATATTTAGAAACCCATTTCCAAACCATGAAGCCCCTAGAAATTAGGGTGCTCAAGTAAATCAAATCCAAGTTGAACCTCCCACCCAGGGATTCATTGGAATGGTCGACATAGTCAACGTGGTTACAAGAAATCGATGATACAACCAACTAGAGCCTCCAGTGGCTCCTATTCATATCTTGACTGCACCTCAATAGAGGCTAATGCAAAATAATCTTCCAGGTCCACCAATGCAACCTATGATAACTATCCAAAATAGACTTATGCAGAGTCTCCAAATAACATCACTAAGTTATCGATATACGAGCTCATTCAACAGTCTCCCAGACATAGGGAGACCCTAATGGAAATATTGAAATCAATTGAGCTATAACCCTAGAACCCTGATGCATTTACAAACTTTGTGGGGCAAGTACAATAGTGTCAAGAGCCCATGATTCATTTTTATGATCATGAAATAAAGGTAGTCCCTACTACCATAGCAGACCCACCTCTGCACATCATCACATGTATCAATGACATACCTTTCAAGTAGGTTTTAATCGACATAGGCTCATCGATTAACATAATAACAACCAAGGCTATAGGGCACTTGAAGATCCCTAGGTCAAACATCATCCCTACCTCCTACACATTGAGAGCCTTCAATGATGCACTGTGCTCCATAGTGGGTACAATCATCCTACCTATGCAGGTGGGGCATAAGACCATCCCTATGATGTGTCATGTATTGGAGGGGGCCATGTAGTATAATATCCTCCTAGGGCATCCCTGGATAAGGGACATGTAGTGCATTCCCTCGATATTGCATCAATGTATTAAATATGTGCATGAGGGATAGGTACATGTGGTACCATCGAATGAAGAGCCATTCAAATATGTTCATCAGGTTGACTTATCGAGGGATTTTGTCCTTCTATCCATGCACCTATACATTAGGCCATCATCCCCTACCACACAACTAGGAAGCAAATCCAAATCAGTGTGAGGTGACCCATCCACATCGATGCCACCTCTAACTTCTAAAGCTACTGGCACTTCTGAGAAACCAACAATGTCTAAGGCAAAAGACTCTCAAAAACTAAAAGCACCCTTGGTGGAGGAAAGACCTAAGGAAGTCCCAACCATAGCAATAGTAAAAATTCCAAATCCCATGGAGGAGGAAGATTCCCAAGACATAGTCGAGGAGGTACCTCAACCTACCTCACCTGCATCATCATCAATATCATCTGCACCGCAGGTGATAGTTCACCTAGCTAATATAGGACTAGGTGAATATCTTGTGTAGAATGTTACTTTCACTCCAATTATCGAGTCTGCACAAGACATGGGATGACCAAGAGTCCCAAACCTACCCATAGGGATAGTGGTACCATTGGGGATCCCCCTAACTAGACCAATTTCATTTATGTTAGGTTGGATTATGTCCATGATGCTTCAGAAATTGAAGAGGATGAGGATGAGTCATTCACCATGAATGTTCATTACTTGTCCAATCCTGAGTTTGCTCTGAGATACTTTGAATGCAACCATTGGCATGGCTATGGTTTAGGTCTATATGAGCAAGGGTGATGAAACCTCATTGTACCACAATATCAGTTACCTACTGATAGGTCTAGCCTAGGATATCACATCCAAAGCTATGATGATTCATTAGCAGCATCTCTAGATAGGCTAAGCTTAGGGTTTGGGAAGACATTGAATGGAATCCCTATCACCTGAACATAAGCTACATGGATGATAGGTTGGTGACCATGGTCACTATAGAACCACCTATTATGTATCATCCAAATTTCTCTCTCAAGGCAAGCCCATCAGGACTTATCCTATGGGAGGATGAACTAGGCTATGGTTATGAGTGAGAAGAGAATGAGTACATCATATATCATAGTGAGTATGAGGATGAGACTAAATTGGCCTATCTAGGGCCTCGAAATTCATGTCACCTCATAATACCAATGGGTATGAATGATGGATATTTCATAGATGATAGTGATTATGAGGATGAGACCAAGATGGCCTACCTTGGGCCTCGACACTTACATCATCACAATGAACCATTTGATATAGATGAGATGTATCATAGAGTATATCCTGGCCCTCACCTCAGGGGAAGATCGACCAATTTAGATGTAATCTATCATATGGTTTTCCCCGATCCTCCTACATTTAGAGAGCTACTTCAACCAAATGATCCCATATTCCTATCTATTCATAGACTAGATCTTGATATCCCCATACCCCTAGAGCCTCATCTTGGGTATGGAAGGTAAATCAATAATGCAGAGTTACACCCATGTGGTCCTGGAGATTCCATCCCATCCATCAACATGATCTCCATTGATTTGACCACTCCACTCCACAACCTAGCCGATCCTTCTAAACCATTGTGTCTTAACTTAGATGCTATTGATTGGGATCATGTTGATTCACCCTTAGAGCCTAAATATTTCTTCCCCAATGAAGAAATACTACAACCATTTCATTTTGCACTAGGCTGCGCACATGATGTTTATCACACTAGTTTTGACCCTAATTTAGTTGAACCTTTAAACCCAATGGATGACATCCACTTGATCCCCACTCCTCACCAGCTTGAGGAGGGGTCACACATGTCAATAGAGGAAAATTTTAAAGTGGACATCAATGATGATCCTTCTGATCCAAAGAAAGTTAAGTTTAAAGAAATCTTATCTCTAGAAGAATAGGCCACCATCATACCTCTATTGAAAGAGAGACCTAATCTCTTTGCTTGGACCTACAAGGATATGTCGGGTTTAGATCCAAAATTGGTTGTCCACAACCTTTCGCTAGATCTCACAAAGAAATCGGTCAAGCAAAAACTTAGGAAGATGCATCCAACCATCACCTTGATGGTAAAGAATGAGCTATAGAAGCTATTGGATGTAGTCTTTATTACCCCCATTGACTATCTAGAATGGGTATCAAACATGGTACCTATAGGAAAACTTGATGGAAGGATCCATATTTGCATGGATTTTAGAGATCTCAATAAGGCAACATCGAAGGATTCATTCCCGTTGCCCAACATAGATGCTCTTGTAGATGCAACTACGGGTCATGAGATGCTCTCCCTCATGGATGAATTTTCTAGTTACAATCAAATTCAGATTAAACCTGAAGACCAACACAAAACCATGTTCACCACTCCATGGGGGACATTTTGTTACAAAGTAATGCCATTTGGTCTTAAAAATGCTGGTGCCACATATCAATGGGCCATGACATATATTTTCCATGACTACATGCATAAGATCCTAGAATATTATATCGATGACTTACTGGCCAAGTCATTGCTACATGAAGAGCATACCGAGGTCCTGAGAAAGGTCTTCGATCACCTGATAGAGCACAATGTCAGGTTGAATCCCAAGAAATGCATCTTTGGCGTAACTTCAAGAAAACTCTTGGGATTCATCATTTCTAAATGAGGGATCAAATTCGACCCAACAAAGGTAAAGGCTATCCTAGAAATGGCCCCACCCACTAACATCAAAGAGTTGAGAAGCCTACAGGGCAAAGTAGCATCCATAAAGTATTTCATCGCACAACTATCAGATAAATATCGACCCATGAATCGATTGCTACACAAGGGGGTCCCATTCCACTAGGATGAAGAATGTCAGCAAGCCTTTGCTGAGATCAAGAAATACCTAGTGATGCCACTAGTACTAGCTCCACCAAGGCTAGATGTGCCATTTTTACTTTATATATCTACTACCAATTTTTCTTTGGGCACCATGTTGGCTCAAAAGAATGTGCAAGATAAAGAACAAGCGATATACTATATCAATCACACCTTGGTGAGTTATGAGCTAGGGTACGCATACGTAGAGAAGTTGTGCTTAGCAGTGGTCTTTGTGACTAAGAAGTTGCGCCACTACATGCTGAGCCATACAACGTATGTGATATCAAAACAAAATCCTTTGCAGTATATGATGAGCAAGACATATCATAATACATGTACTGCAAAGTGGATCATGCTACTAATAGAATTTGATTTGGAATTCATAAGCCAAAATTCCATCAAGGGATAAGTCATAGTTGATCAACTAGTAGAGGTACCTCTTCAGGATAATAGGCCTCTCATCATAGAACTTCTTGATGAGGTAATATTTGCATTATCGAAAGCACCCAAACTCAAAGAACCTGATAATAAAGTTGACATGACTTTGTTCTTTGATGGTTCAAAGTGTGAGCAAGGGGGTGGTGTAGGGATTATGTTTTTCATGCTACAAGGTGCTCCAATGCCCTTGTCATTTAAGCTAGACTTCCCTTGCACAAATAACAATGTTGAATATGAGGCCCTAATATTGGGTCTCCAAACAACAATCACTATGAAGATTAAAAAGCTAAATATCTTTGGTGACTCCCTTCTCATCGTTAACCAAGTTAAGGGAATATTTCAATGTAGGTGTCCAATCCTGAAAGCTTACAAAGAGCTTGTTGACACTTATCTAGCCCAACTAGAATGGTACAACATCAAGGCAATCCCTCGTACATACAATATATTTGTAGACACTATGGCATCTTTGGGATCCTTGATCCCTCAGAATCCATCTACTGATTTCACTACCATTCATGTGAAGATGCTCTCACAATCAACGATACAACATGAGGCTTTTGACAACAAAGAATCAGTCAACATGATTCATATAGAACCAAACCATGAGTGGTTCTATAAAGCCAAAGACTTTCTAAAGAAGGCACCTTGGGGGTCTTTGATCTCGTAGGGTCCTACAGGGAATGGTACCATCATTCACCACAAGGTTATTTCTCAATATGCATTTGTGCACATCGAATCGTAGAGAGAACAAGTCATCTTGTCTATTGAGGTTGTAGCTTATCAGGATTGGCTATGCCAATTACAAGATTTCCTTAAGCTTGGAATCATCCCATAGGGATTATCGCATGCCATAAAATGAGCATTCAAACAAAAAGTGACAAGATATGTCTTGCTAGGAGATATATTGTATCATCGAAACTATGATGGAGTCCTCCTTCATTGTCTTGAGCCCCAAGAATCAGCTTGGGTGATTTCACAAGCTCATGATGGTACATGCGATGGCCATTTTAGTGGCATGGCCATCATCAAGTGCATCCTTCGAATGGGTTATTATTGGCCCACCATGGAAAAGGATTGTTGTGAGTATGTCAGGAAGTGCATTAAGTGTCAGCATCATGCGAATCTGATGCACCTACCATCATAGGCCTTACAACCCATTCAAGTGGCTTGGCCATTTTCTCAGTGGGGTTTCGATCTAATTGGAAATATCTCTCCCCCATATTTGGGCTGACACACATTTATCTTAATGACCACTGAGTACTTCACCAAATGGGTGGAAGCGGTCCCCTTAACATCAATGATAGGACCATGAATTATGGAGTTCATACTTCACAATATCATCTATCACTTTGGGATCCCATTCAAGATAATTTTAGATAATGGTCCTTCATTTAAGAACAAAAATATGTGGGCTTTAACATCCAAATATAACATTCAACATAGTTTTGTGACACCATATTATCCACAAGAAAATGGGCAAGCAGAAGCCTCAAACAAAACAATCGTAGCCATCTTAAAGAATATGGTAAAATAAAATCATAAGGATTGGCATCTACAGTTACCTCTTGCATTATGGGCTTACAGAACTAGCATGCGGATGCCCACTAGGGCAACACCATTTTCTCTTGTATATGGCACTGAGGCCATTATGCCCTTGGAGTTAGAAATTCCAACATTGCACATCACATTGAAAGAGTTTATCGATGATGACACTGCGCGACAAGCTCACCTTGATCAATTGACCCTTCTTGATGAATATCGCATCAATGCTCTTGAGCATCTCTACATTTACCAAGATCATCTAACATGAGCTTATAACAATAAATTCCACCTGAGAGACTTTAAGGTTGGGGATCTCATGCTCAAAGAGAACCAATAGAATTCAAACCTACCACCGCACCTACAAGACAAATTTATGGCCAACTGGATAGGTCCTTATATCATCTTAGAGAATATTGGACCTGGGACATATCACCTAACATCGTTAGAAGGTGTTGAAGAGCCTGAGCCTCTCAACATTCTTCATCTAAAGGTATTTTACACATAAAAGCAACAAAATCCAAAAATATCAAAAAATAAAAAATAAAAAATAAATAAATAAAAATCATAAAATTCCAAACAAATCAGAGAACATAAAAAAGCCCCAAAGGCATCTTAAGCCCTTTGGTCAACTCACAAAAAGTCCCAAAGGCATCATAAGCCCTTTGGTCAAAACTAAAGGTCTAGCCTTTGTAAACTCAAAGGCATCATAAGCCCTTTGGTCAACTCAAAAAGCTCCCAAAGGCATCATAAGCCCTTTGGTCAACTCAAAAAATCCCCAAAGGCATCATAAGCCCTTTGGTCAACTCACAAAATGCCCCAAAGGCATCATAAGCCCTTTGGTCAACTCACAAAAAGCTCCAAAGGTATCATAAGCCCTTTGGTCAACTCAAAAGTCCAAAGGCATCATAAACCCTACTTTGGTCAACTCACAAAAAGCTCCAAAGGTACATTAAGCCCTTTGGTCAACTCACAAAAAGCTCCAAAGGCATCATAAGCCCTTTGGTCAACTCACAAAAGGCTCCAAAGGTATTTAAGCCCTTTGGTAAAAAAAAACACAAAAACACAAAAATAATTGAAAACATTAAAATACAAAAATATTTGCATTTGCATTCATGTAATTGCATTGCATTAGGCATGTTGCATCCATTGCATTCACATTAGGATAGACTATGTTTTCAATATTGCAAATGGTACCACATTTGTATGCCAATCATGCATCTTCAAATCCTCATTCATCCATAACCCATGTGAGTAACTATGTTTTTCAACACAACCCCTTCCTATTGCTATAAGGAATATACTAGGGTTTTTGGTCATTCAACCATACCTAGTGATTTTATCAGATTTTATAGAAAGCTATCTTCACTGGTAGAATATGAGGTCTAGTTTTGATAGTACCTAGCATATATCAAAATCCTATCACTAATCAAAACACTAAAATCCTAGTTGGAACAAGGGAAATATGAACACTACAAAGTGGTACTAGGCATCCTAAGTGAAAGGTTTTTACTTGCTCATCTTGTGATGCACATGGTCTAGGATTTTGATCATTGACAAAAGGACAAGTTCCCCCTACCCAAAGAAATCCCTTGCTTTCATCCAAAATAAGCAAAATTCAAAAGAAAAATAAACAGTGATTATCATCACTAATAAATCCCTTGCTCAAAATAAATCAAATAAATAGTGATTTTCATCACTAAGCATGAGCAAGTATCCCAAATAAATGTGAAGAAAATAAGGGGGTGAAGAGCTTGAATCCCTGGAATGGTCAATCTCCCCAAACCATTGAGTGATCCCTAATACAACAATGGGCTGAATGAATCCCACCTGGCATTGGGGTAGTTCTAAGCAATTTGCAAAAAGAGCTAGCTTTAGGTGTCTTGTATCGCCTAATGGTCTAATCCAACTGAGTCCAACTTAGGATCATGATGAGCATTTGGTGATCCCCAATACAACAATGGGCTGAATGAATCCCGCCTGGCATTGGGGTAGGCTTATGTCTCTCTAATATATTCATTCGCACACACAGGGATAATGAATATCTTGGTCTTCATAACAAAAACTTTATCTTTCAGGAGTCTTGTATGGTCATTATACAACTTTTGATTAATCAACTAGGGTGTTTGAGTCTCATGGAAAACCTCAAAAATCCCTAATAGCAACAAATCATCTCATCAATCAAATGCAATTTTCCTTGTGAACTTTTGTTTATTAAAGGGTGTTCATGAAGTAGGATAGATACCGGATGGATATCAGCAATGATATTTAGACGACCACTGACTATTTTGTGTATATATTTTGATTTATAGAAACTCATAAGGGAAAACATACATCTTACATCAACTCATATCACATATGGATGCTTAAATGATTAATTCTTATGATAGGATTTAACATTTACATTCATGATTTACCATCATGGGTACATCTATAGATTAGGAAAAGAGTCTTAGATTAGGATTTACTTTATGCAATGTAATGCACAAGTGTGCAATGATATTTTGGTAATGTAAATGTGCATAGTTGTCCCTATGTACATGTGTCAATAGAGTAGGAAGATGAAGAGTCATAGGAAGAGTGAGGCCCAAGAAACCTCCATATGAAGAGTCACATTCCATTCTATATATATGGATGTATTGATGTAAAAGAGATATGGCGAAGGAGAAAGAGTCACCTATGTAAGCAATGGAAGGTGATGTAATATGATGTATTTTGATCTCTTCATTCAATAAATATTTTTGAGTATTTGGCATTAGCATTATTTGAGTTATTATATAGTAGATTCTGAGTTTATATGCTTGATTGATCAACATTATTATATCTTTCATATTGCAATTATATTATTGATCTTGAGGTAATATTATTTTGAGTATTTACTCATCAAAAGCTAACAGTGGTATCAGAGCTATGGTAGATCTAGATAGAAATTGAAAGAGCCTCAAGAGTCATTATATAGATCAGAAGAAAGAAGATTTCTACTAGTTAAGAAGAGACCAATAATGATAAGAGAATTTCCTCTGGAAAAGTAAACCAGAGAAGATAAAGAGAATTTCCTCTGGAAAAGTAAACTAGAGAAGATAAAGAGAATTTTTAGAAAAGTAAACTAGAGAAGATAAAGAGAATTTCCTCTAGAAAAGGAACCAGAGAAGATAAAGAAATTACCTCTAGAAAAGAACCAGAGAAGATAAAGAAATTTCCTCTAGAAAGAGAAACTAGAGAAGATAGCATTTCTCACTGTGTTGAAGAAAAACTAGTGATATTTAAGGATATACCTATTCCAAGAATAAAATCAGAATAGAAGAAATTTTATAGGTCTTGAAGATAGACCTTGATATTGAGAAGAAGAGAATATACTATTCAAGAATAGAAGAACATTTATAGGTCTTGAAGATAGACCTTGATATTGAAAAGAGAATATACCTATTCCAAGAGCAAAGTCAAAATAGAAGAAAATTTATAGGTCTTGAAGATAGACCTTGATTAAGAGACCCTTAGAAGAGGTCCTATTGATAAGCTTGATAAAAAAGGATTCCAGATTATTTGGCTAGAATATTTCCACAGGGTTGAAAGGAAAACCCGTGAAGACTAGGATTCAATATAGATTTGATTCCACTAGTTTTTGAGATAGCTAGTGAAGATTATTATTTTTGGAACATTGAATACATCTAATTATTTTTGTCTAAGTCTTGTTGTAGAAAAGTAGACATTGAAGGAGGTCCAAGAAGGAGACCTTATTGAATATTGAGAAGAACCAAGAAGAAGGTTCTCATTGCAAGATTGTAGATTGAAGAAAGAGATCCAAGAAGAGGTCACATTGAAGAACTTCCAAGATTGGAAGATTGAAGATTGAAGATAGAAGATATAGGACTATAGAAGGTCCTATTGTAGATAGAAGTAGTAGAATATAGAGATCCAAGAAAGAGATCTCATTGAATAATTTCCCATAGTTGGAAAATTGAAGAAACCAAGGTAAGGTTTCATTAAAAGCATTTACTAAGAGAATTGAAGGCTGCAAAATTAGAAGACCCAAGAATAGAGGTCTAAAGAAGATTTTGAAGAAAGAAAAGAAGGCAAGAGAAAGCCTTATTGTAGAAGTTGAAGTAGTGACCATTTGAAGAGATTTGAAGTAGAATATTGCAAGCAGAAGGAGCACTTGACTAGAAGATATTGGGATAATTGTCACCATACGACAACAAGCCCAAAAGGAAAAAGGATTTGACAAGAAGTTTGTCAAATTTTGAGAAGATTTTGAGAACTCAAGACATTCAAATTCTTGAGAAAGAAGATAGAGATAGAGGTCATATTTGAAGTCAGAATTCAACAAGAAGTTAGAAGAAAGCAATAATATTGAAGAGGTCATAGTTTAGAGAGATTTGAAGATAGCCACAAAGTTTTGTAGGCTGATTTATAAAAGCACAAAGTTGTTGAAAGAGAAGCTGAAAAGACAACAAAAAGTAGAAGCAAAAAGTTATAGTTTAGAGAAAGCTTTGGAGAAGCTTTCAGAAAATATTTGAATAACCAACTAAGAGAAGGCTTGATAGAAAGAAGAGCAGTAGATTTGAAGGCTTGAAGACAACACCAAATCAGATTTTGTAAGCAGCAAATAGAAGGGATTTAAGCTGCAATTTTAAGCAGCATTGAAAGAGGAAAGTGAGCTGCATTTTAGAAAAATTTGGAATAGTTTTGAGATAGCTTTGGATAGCAAATCTCAAGCATATTTTAGCAGCATCTAAGGAGGAGTCCTCCTACATAATTGAACAATGAAAGAGCAGCGTTTGAAGCTACAAATTACAGAAATAGCTAGCACATGTGAAGAAGAAGAAAGCTGATTTTAGGTAGCAACTATAGCTACAAATTGAAGAGTCTACTAACAACAAAAGAAAGGTGCATTGTAGCAAATACAAGACAACAAGCTATAAAGAAAGGAGCTACAAAAAAGGTGTGTTAATTTGATGCCATATAGATTATTATTGCAAAGTTTTTGAAGGTGCCTATTAAGAGTTTTTAGAGCATCAAATTTTAGAGCCATTTAGAGCTAGCAAAAAGGAAGATTTGTAGGGTGTCATTAAGCCAAGGAAAGACACCATTACACACCATTGATTTTATAGAAATATTGCATATTACAACAACTAAAAGTTACAGTTTAATAGGAGTGATAAGGAGTTTGATATATGTTATTTTTTGTAATAGAAAAATCAGATTCATTTTACATTCATTCGTAAGATAGATTTACTCTCATTTTTAGAGAAATCAACAATATTATAACAACATTAGATTGAGTTTTTAAAGGAGTTATAAGTGAATAGTATATGTTATTTTTAAGTGAATGTAAAAGCAAAATTATCCTACGTTTGTGAGGAAGAATATTCCTCAACATATAGCAGATTTTGGAAAGAGAAGAGCTCCAAAATTCAAGGTAGATTATAGGTGTTTAAAAACACCAGATGTACAATAGAAAGTGGTAAAGAAAACCACTAAAAGAGTGGTGAAAAACACCACCATATTGAGCACCATTCAACACTAGAATACAAGGGGGCAAGCTCTACAACAAACATCCACCCATTTGTAGGAAAGAAGCACTAACAAAAGTGCTTAAGGAAAAGAGCCATTAGGCTCAAGATTCGACCAACCAAAGGAGCAAGAAGACGTCAACTACAACCTACAAAAGATCAATCTACGTAAATCCTATGTAGCACAACCATTCTATCTACTCAAAGCAAGGCAGATTGCAAAAATATAGAAAAATACAGGGTGCATTATCAAAGAAAGATCATCAATAGATCAAGCTACCAAAGAAAATACCATAGGGCCATCATTGGAGCATACAAGAGGTATTACAACTGGAGCCATCCGTGAACACATCCACCATCATCCAAGGAGAGAAGAAACCTCACAAAGTGTAGTTACAAAGAAGCAAGAATACGTTGGAGGAAAGTGAAAAGAAAAAGGTATTGAAAAGCCTTGTAATTTCATACGTTGGAGAAAGGAGCGCATGCATAAAAGTTTGTAACACTTGTCCTGAGCAAGAAAATGGAATATTACCATTTGGCACAAGGGTCAAAGTTGGCTCATAAGCCATAATGTAAATCTCTAGGAAAGAAGAGTGCTCAACGCTCTACATCATCACCTAGCACTCAAGAAAGGTTTAGTAACTCCCAAACAACAAGGAATATTGTGCCAAGTGTCCATTTTACTCTTTCATGAATGTTGGCACCACCAAGAAGGGATTCAAAGCATCTTATAGCACCTACAACATGTGGCACTCAACAAAAGAAAGGAGAAGCACTCATATAGCCAAAGTGTAAGAGTGGAAGCACTTATATAGCAAAGTCTAGCACCATACATAGCAAATTCAAGGTAGGAGCATTAAAGAAAGGGTCAAAGCATCTTCCAAGAGCCATATGTAGCAGAATCCAAGCAAAGTTGACTAGAAGAGAAGCATCCAACATTCAAGAGAAATGCCCAACAAGTAAAGGAGGAGCACCTGAATTATTAAGGTAATATTTACCACCATATTAAAGTTTATATATTGGTAGGAGAAATAAGGATTAAAGGAATATATTCTAAGGTTAAAGATTTAAAGTTTTCTAGTGGAGTGATAAGCATTATAGAACCTTAGAAAAATCTGAATATTGCATATTTGAAGATTATTTGAAGTTGAAGAAACATTATATTTGAGTTTTGTAAAATTGCATATTTAGATTTACAAAACAAAGTTAATATTTGCAAAATTGCTAAGGTTGGAGAAATAAGGCATACAACATCAAATTAGGATTACAAAATATTGCAAATATTATTTTTCTAAATTTCTAGAGTTGGAGGAATAAGGAATCCTACTTCAAATTAGTTTATGAAATTTAGAGTAAAATATTTTATTCATAAATTTGGGAGATAAAAGGAGTTCTACATAAAGATATTGCATTTGATAAGATTAATCTCTAAGTTCAAAATTATTAGAGATTTGAAGATTTGTAAAGGATTGAAATTGCACACATTGATTGATAGAGTTGATATTAAAATTGCATTACCTTTCAAACATTAGGGAGATAAAAGGTGTTCTACAAAAACATAGAATTGAAAGAACTATATTGAGACTAGGGAGTCATAAGGAAGTCTACCTCAAAGGATTAAAATTGTAACAATGGAAAACTTTATTAAATATAGAGGGTTCAATAAATCAACTTGGATTAAAGATCTACTTGATTCTAAGAATAATAGCAAAATGAAACATGTGGATAGAAGGAAAAAAATTCTTGAAGAATCACAAATTAGTCCAATGAGAAGAAATACTTTAGAGACATATTCTAACAATATGATAGAAGACAATGAACATTTTCAAAGTCCAAGAAAACATGTAGAACAAGAACTTCTTCTACAAGTCTATGAAAGAAGCAAAAGTAAAATTGCTTCAACCATCCATGCATGGTTGTATCAGTTGATCAAGAAAATAGATGAAGTCAAGGTATTCAAAACAACACAAGAAAATTTGAAATGTACTTACTGTAACAAAGAAGGCCATGAAAAAGTTGATTGTTGGGACTTACATCCTTGCATATATTGTGGGAAAGGATCTCACTCATATTCCTTTTGTCATTACAGAAAGGAGTATTACATGAGTTTTGAAAGAATTCTAACATTCAGGTTACAATGCTTGTTTCAAAGAATTATTTTTAAAGCTTTTGATAACAACAAGTACAAGCTTGAAGAACAAGAAATAAGACTACACAAAGATCAAGAAAAACAAATATGGACTAAAGAAGTAATTGGAGCTCTAGCTCAACAAGGATATCTCATGATTGACTACATCAAGAAGCCCAAGCAGAACTCAAAGACAAAGACAAGGAACCAAGCGAAAATGAAGACTCGTAATATGAAGAACAAAAGGAAAAAGAATAAGTCTCTACAAGGATCAAATGATAGCACAACATCATCCAAGAGTCTACATGAAGAAGAAGTTGAACCTATACAAAATGAAGAGTACCTACAATATGAAGAACACAAGCTCGAGAAAGAAGATGAAGACCATATTGAAGACTAGAGTCTTCAATAACCAAATAATGTAATACAAGGGGGTGTTGGAATATATTACATTATTTGGTACATGCCAATGTACCATCATGGGTACATCTATAGATTAGGAAAGGAGTCTTAGATTAGGATTTACTTTATGCAATGTAATGCACAAGTGTGCAATGATATTTTGGTAATGTAAATGTGCATAGTTGTCCCTATGTACATGTGTCAATAGAGTAGGAAGATGAAGAGTCATAGGAAGAGTGAGGCCCAAGAAACCTCCATATGAAGAGTCACATTCCATTCTATATATATGGATGTATTGATGTAAAATATATATGGCGAAGGAGAAAGAGTCACCTATGTAAGCAATGGAAGGTGATGTAATATGATGTATTTTGATCTCTTCATTCAATAAATATTTTTGAGTATTTTTAAGTATTTGGCATTAGCATTCTTTGAGTTATTATCTAGTAGATTCTGAATTTATATGCTTGATTGATCAACATTATTATATCTTTCATATTGCAATTATATTATTGATCTTGAGGCAATATTATTTTGAGTAATTACTCATCAAAAGCTAACATAACTCTCTTAGAGAAGCAAGTAGCCATAATAAAGACTCCTCAACCAAGACAACAAGCCATGAAATTTTTCCTAATAGTAATAAATATATCCTAAAAGATCTTAGATCATAGGAAATATGGGATACACTAGAGGATATTTAGGGAAAATAAGTATTGGCCATTAGGAGATCATATAGGTACAAAAATGGTCTCAAAATTTGGCCTTGGGTGTATATTTTTCTAGTTTTCCTACTCCAAAAATAAGGATAAAAAGGAGATAGATTTCTACCTCAAAAATCCCTCTCAAACTAGCACCCAAGTTTGTTGAAGGGCAAACAAAACATTAGAATCCTCAAGAGCAAGAAGTGTCAACTGAAAGCACGCAAACGTATAATCAACCTATCAACAATGATGAGGGATTCGATATCATCTTCCCAAGATGAATTCTTCCACTAAGGTGTCTCCTTAAAAAGAGACTGATAAGATAAACTCTAGTCCATCTAGAGAATCCCAAGAGAGGGAAAGCAAGAAGTAGGCAACCTAGGAACCACCTTCAGTAGTTGAGACAACAACTAAACCAGCAATAAAGTAGTCTCCAATAGATAAAATAGGTACTAATTTTTCAAAACCTACTACTTCTCCTCATTCTTATCCTATTCCCAACAATATTCATTTCCTTTTTGTACCACCACTAAGTTCTACAAAGGGATTGATTACTCAAAGTACCTCCTGAAGAGAAATAAAGAGCCCCAATGGACTAAAACTAGAAAAGCAATAATTACAAAATTAAAGGAAAAAGATAGCAGATTCACACATTACACAATATTTATCTTGGAAACCCTCAATTGGGAAAACTAGCACAATATTATCTTATTATTGCATTAACTTGACCATCTCCAATATAATAAAATTATCCTTCTGTCTCTTTCCAAACCCTAACATAAATGTGATATATATAACAAAGGCACATGCATGAATTTTACAATATCATGGGTAAAAAAACAAGGGTCCAAATATAGTAACCCTAAAAGCCCATATGGGTCTAAAAATACCTTAAAACCCTAACAATTTTATTGGGGGTTGCTGCCCCCGGACCCCTGCTTTTCGGAGGGCTACCACCCTCGAACCCCTATTCGGGGCCTATATTGGCCCCGAATACCAATGAGTATATTGTACACAACATCCAATACCTTTTAGTGTTAACCCCACCAGAATAACATGGAAAATATTCAACATATTTCCCACACCCTCATACCATAAATTCTTCCAGTTGTCACACCCACTTCGTTCATTCAAACCCTTGCAATCACTACCACCACTTCTATTCAAAAGATACTTGCATCCCCCTTTCCCATATTACACTTATTTTTCTAAAATACCATTGCATGATCATCCAACTTTGTCCACTATCAACAAGCTCAAGGAAATGGGCCATAATGCCTAAGAGTGGTGGAATAACAAGACATCTAGGAAGGCAGAGGAGTTTGGTCTTCCCAAATAAATGACTACAGTGGATCCCACCACTTATAATTAGATAAGAGTCATCATCACACCAAAGGTAAATAAGTCAAAAGTTGAGATGATACTTTACGAATACCATGTGAACACACAAATGATGGATATTTATCAATTATTATTAGACAAATATCTGGTTGATGCACAAGACCATGTTAGTACAATCTATCGTCAAGGTGATAGATTGAAAATAAATATAAAAAAATAGAAGAAAAAGGTTAAATAATTGGAGACAATGACAAAAAAAAAGAAAAATATGAAGAAAGCTCTGCAAGTTGATAATAAAAAATAGAAAAATAAGTTCATGGAGCTTGCAAACATCAAGAATCAAGACCAATAAACTTAAGAGATAAATAAGGAACTATTAGAGCAAGTTTAAAACTTGCAACAACAATTGCAAGCAAATAAAAATAAATCCAAAGCTTCTATCTTCTCTAAGGAGACTCTCAAGCAGCTAAGAAAAGATAGTTAGGGAAATATCCTTGAATATGCCCTTAAAGCCTACCTTGTCATAGACTACCTAGACTTCAGTGGAAGAGCTATATAGGAAGCAATGAATTTTTTTGAACAACCTCAGGTTGAAACAAGAGGTATGCTTAGACAAGTTGAGGTACTAATGAGAATATCCAAAAGAATATTTGATTCCATAGCAAGAGCTATTCCTAGTGACCAATGGAACACAATAAGGAATATCTCCTAGAATATAATCAAAAGGAATAAAAAAATCCAAGAAGGATGGGAGATGATAGCAAGGCTACATGATAGGGCTAATATGATCAAGAAACCTATGAGAGAAGCTTAGGAATTAGGATTTCTAGGCTTTTAGGATGAAGAGATCTAACTTTGAACCAAATAAGACTTCTATAATCAAATAGAATCAACTTCCAATGATGAAAATAAGTCAAAGTTGACAAAGGGAAAATAAAAAGATAAAAGAAAAGGTGTTAGAGGGAAAATAAGCCATTTGGAAGGTTTGAAAAGGTAAAGCATACTTCATTTCTATTCATTTCCATCTCATATACAATTTCATTACAAGTCATTCATATTTTTTCACTCTTACATAAATCACACATTCATCACATCTCACTTTTTCAAAAAATCATTTTCAATTATGATAAATTCCACTCACACTCCATTTCATCATCACATTGAATCTGTACCCAATAGAAGTAGGTATTCTAAGTTCTCAATTATTGTAAGCAAAAATTCCCTGAGAGGCACCAATAATGTAGGTCAAAATTTTGACCATATTTGCATATAAAAAAGAAGTGTCATTTAGACCCCCAAAATTGACTAAGTGGGTTAAAGACTAAAGACTTGCACAAAATCAAGATTACATTAACAACGACATTAACGTAAAATCTTTCTGCATGAGAATGTGTAAAAGTAAGTGTTTGGGGATACAATGCTCAAAATCAGGCTCACTTTGACCATTACATTAGCAAGCCTAAGTACAAGCTTGTAGAAGCTTGAGATCGTGCAAGAAAGGTAAAAAATGAGCAAAGTGTAATGTAAAAAAGTAGTCTGCTCAAAATTATGATGTCAGTTGAAGAGAAAAGGAGCTCGAAACCATGTGTTAAACTTTGAAGACCAAGGGCACAAATTTTTGATGCATAAAAATTGGGCTACCTTTGGTGATGATGTAATCATGCTTGAAATAAATTTGAGGATCATGCAAAGAAGACTAAGATGCACAAAATTAGGATATGAGAAAACAATGTGAAAGTGCTCAAAATTGGGCCACTCAAGCCAATGATTTCACCACCTATAAGCTAGAGCCTGAGATTATGCAAACAAAGAAAAAAAAATAGAAAAGGAAGTGAACAAACCCAAAATACGTCTAAGGATGACATAAAGAGCTTTGCAGATAAAATAAAGAGCCTAATTTTATTCAATAACTTAAGAAACATTGCTCTTAGACTTGTAACTTACATGGTGCTCACTAGTTGGTTCTAGTTTGTGACACCATAGCATGAAAATGACAACTTCAATAATACAACTACTTGCAAATGGCAATTGTATATCGAGAGGTCAAGATCAATGTTAATTAAAATTTATGTGCAAGATGAAGCCTAGAGAAACCACCTCAACATTTTGGTTTCTTGTTAGACTATTTTTCTTTATGACCTTACAACTATAAATTTATCACTATAAAATTAAAATTTGTAGACTATAAATAGACAATAAACCTCAAAACAAGGGTCATTTCTATATTCATTTCCTAGTATTGCTTTGTAATATTGTTGTTGATCAATGAAGTGATAGTTGTTTGGCCTCCATTACTATGCAATTGCAGGTTTTTTATGTATGCTTTACTTTAAGTCATTTTTATTACACTTAATTGTTAGTCTATTCTATTAAAGAAAATTTTGTTGTTTGGATTACCTATTAGATTACTAATGATTTAAGTCCTTGGAATGATTAAAGCATTTATTTTGGTTGAATGAATTTGTATGGATTTGATAATGGCTAGTATTTTAAGTATCATGCAATTGGTTTGCTAGCATATTATCTAATAAGATCCAATGTTTTTACACTATACCACATCCACTTTTCAATATATTTCTTTAAACCTTACTCCTTTATAACCCTTTTCCTTTTAAAATACAAACATTTCAACGAGCTGACATTCTTTGAAGGGTGAAACAAAGAATAATCCATTTCATTCAATTCTATACTTTGGCTCAAGTCTAGGGTGCAACATCTATATGCAAGAATGACATATTTTGGCCCAACATAACCACAAGATCATAGGCATTGCAAACATATTTACAAAAATCCATTGAGGAGGGATCTCAAAAGAAAATCAGTATAGAGGACAATATAATAGTTAAATCCCCTAAGTGGACAAGGAGGAAAAAGTAAGAACGTTGTATCACACAACAAAAAAAAATATTCTCTTAGAATATAAGAGATATGATTTCTACCTCAACAAAAATAACCTTAAAGGGAAATATTCAAGAATCTAGCCTCAATATCATTGTTTCAAGAAACTAAGATAGTAAAAAATGAATGGACAACTATAAAATAAAAATGGAATACTAATATATACTAGATTGAATGTATTGGATCAAGAGGCCAGACAAAAGACATTTCTACAATATGGAATAGAAGAAAATGGAAGTTCATAGAAGTGGTTAAATATGCACATTGAATACAAATATCATTGGAATGCCAAAGATCCAGGAAAACATATCATCTTACAAATGTGTATGGACCCACTCATCAATCTTTGGCAAAATAATATTGGCAAAGAATATGGAAAGATGGGTCATCAAATAGCTTTGAAAATTGGATAATAGGAGACTACAATTTAATTATCAAATTAGAGAAGAAAGGAGGAATTATGATTCTAAACCAAAATTCAAGAATGGTATTAGATATTATGGAAAGGAACCTGGTAGATATCATTCCAAAAGATGAAATTCTTACATGGTTAAATAGAAGAGGAGAAACATCCATAATTTGAGAAAGATTATATAGTCTTTTAAAGTGTTCGGGGGCAAAATGTAGACACCCAACTTTGTGCACCCACATGGATTGCAACAAGTACCCAATTTAGGTATACTTAACCAACTTCCAATTCTACTAAAACTCATTAATTAAATCTTATTCACAAGCCTTTAAATTAGTCAACCTTCTTCAATCCCAAATTTGGGATGTCTACCACCCTAAAGGTAACACCATATTTGGGGTATAATTTTCCAAACTAAATATTCTCAAAACTTCACAAAACCACCACCATTATAATAGATTCAAAAATACGTTACCAATGAATATAATTATGCGTATACTATAAGAATCAATACCTCAAAATATAGAAAGATAATGTTTGGCAATGTTGCTGGTGAATTTACAGTTTGGTTGCAAATACATATTTTTCCTATTAAACCTCCTCAAAAATTCACAAAACCATCACCATTATAATAGTACAAAAAATAGGTCCGAGGTGTAGACCAATTTGTTCATACAAACCCCATAAGGGGGGAGGAGGTACAAGGTTCAAATCTCAGGCCTCATCGGATTGAACGCTTTTCCCTTTTTTTGTGCTTTCAGCAGCGTAAAAGGTTTAAAATGATTGTGGCATGGTGGTTATAGGGGCGGACTGCACAAAGATCTGTGTGGCGGCTTTCGGGGTGGACAACACATAATACTGTGGCGGCCATAAAATCTGGATAGCCTACCCGAATTCGTGGCGGCTATCGATTCCACCATGTAAATATATATATATATATATATATATATATATATATATATAATAGTACATAAAATATATTTCCAATAAGTATAAATATGTCTATACTCCTATGACAATTAGTGCCTCAAAATACAAAAAACAAACTAGTGACCTGACAGTGCTAAAAATAATTTTGTCACTCATAGCCAAGTTTACTGATAGTGCATTTTTCCTCTTGGTGTCAAACTTTATCCAAAGATAAATTTTGAAATCTCCTTCCATCCAATGGTCAAAAAGGGAAAAAATTTCACTCAAAAAAGTTTGTAGTTGTGAATTTTTGTAAGCAACAAATTTATCCCCGAACTCGTAAAACAAAAAGTTTCCCAAGGTTATACTTGTTCCTATCTAGGCCAACAATTCTGCCAACTAAGATAATATAGAACCACCTTAGAATTTTCTCAATCTTGTATGATATTTGCTTTTTACAACATGATCTTATCTTGCCAACCTTTTCATCCTACTTTCTTGCCAATTTTATGTAGTTTTTCCAATTCAAACTCCTACATGTGTACGTAGAAAATTTACCTCATACTCTCCCTTATAAAAATATATACATTGGACCTTCTATTCTAAAATACACAAATAATTTTCATGCAATTTTCTTATGCAGGTTTTATATCCAATTTTCATACAGATTTTCAAGCACACTTTTTGTGATGCATTCAAAAACTGCTAACAAAACTTTACCCATTTATTTCCATAGGTGTTTGGCTCCTTTGTTGCAAGCAATTTTTATTTATCCCACACTTTGAGGCTTTACATGTAGGAGTATGAAATTTGTAGTTGAAAGGGGAGTCCTCCCATCATGTTTATTTTTTTGTTGATTTGAATTCACAACTAATTTATATATTTTCATTACATTTGATACCCTAAACCCTATTTTTTTATCATTTGAAAATTTATTTCCAAAATCTTGTTACATTACTTGCAAGAGTTAATAAGAGATTTTCACCTTCATATTTCGACTTTCATCTGTCAACTTTGGTATTATTTTCATCTTTGCAAGCACTCCCTATAAAATTACCACTTGCAAGATTGGCAAGTGACAAACTTGATTTTCTCACTCTTTATTTGTAGTATCAATAAAATATGTACTTTCTTTAGATGTTTGACATTAGGGGAATACATTAATTATGATTCTTATGGATTAACTATTGTTTTACACCTTTATAATCAAAATCATTGATCAAAATTTCTACACGTTGTGAATTTATTCTAAGGGAAACAAACCCATCCTATAATCAACAATTTCAATTTAGATGGTCAAATAATCATTTTAAACTTATAATTTTTTTTCACATTCAAATTAATTACTAGCATATTCTTTTCAATGAATCTTATCTTTCATATAATTTTGATTTTAGTATATTCAACAAAGATCATCTTCCAAGGTTCATATTTTATTTTTGTCAAAATAATAGGGGGTTAACTACTAGCAAGGAAGTTCAATATCTTCCCCAATGTCATATCAGCCCCCCTCAAACTAACTAATCTTTTGTTTTTTTCCATTTCAATCATTTTTTGCAGGTTCGTAGGCTACAATGTAAATTTACCAATATTGATCTTGGTTAATAGGTGACAAAGTCATAGAGGTGGTGAATCAAATTATAAAATTTAGGCATTAGATAGTCTCTACAATTTTATAGGTCATATGAATCATTGGTAGTGATATTTATCCACAAGCAATTATTTCAAGGAGAAGGTGAATGTGATGTTTATTTTCAAATTCATTAGCTATAGATCCTAGATCCATTAGCTATAGATCTTGGGTATTATTGTTCCATTCATTTTCTTCATTTTGAATCTAAAAGTAGATTATTTGTTGGTTGTTTTCTAGTTTTCATCATACATTTAAAGGAAATACAAGGAATTTAGATTGTATTTTGTTAAAAATATTAGGACAACACATAAAAAGGTTGAAAATAAAAGAACTTAGGTTTCATTACTTTTCTTGTCACAGGTATAAAATTTGAAATGCATGTAGATTATATTGATAGGTTAAATATTGTTTATTTCATTGATATTTTAAGCCCTTGTTTAAAAGATAAAAGGATTTTATTATGCTTTCTTAGTTTAGTTTTTACAAAAAGTATATAGGCTAGAGTTTATTTGCTACATATTGGTTTGATTTTGCATTACATATTACATCATTGTTACATCTTCTCTTACATATCAAAACCTAGGTGATTATTGAACCAACTCATTAAACATAGATTAAGAGTAAATCTCTAAAATAACATTGGTTAACCCTAACTTCTACTAAAGAACACTTGAAAAATAGTGAGATTTAGGCATGAATATTTGTCCGAGTATGAACTTGAAGGTTCAAGGGCCAGTGTTCCCAAATCTTGGTTTACAAAAGCTTCGTTGATGTTCTACATCTCTTTTGAGTGAATGAAGGTGATAAATCACATTAAGAATACTATTGACATATTATCTACTTCTATTTAACTTTTGAAACTTGCTTAATTGAATCCTTAAAAAAAAAAATTATCTTTGAACTATATCAAATAATAGACACTAGTTTCTTGAATAATAATTATTTACAACAATTAAATTATTATTCAAGTGCAATATTATCAAATAAATAACATATCAAGATAGTTTGTTTTTTTTTTCTACCTATATAAAAAAGCATATGATTAATGAAAATGAAGAATAATATTTTATGTAATAGCACTTGGTTGAGGTAAATTATTCTAATTAGAGTGTAAAATTGATCTAGCATTGTTCAAATCTTAGTTTGATGTTCTATATCTCTTTTGAGTGAATTAAGGTGATAAATTATATTATGAATACTATTGACATATTATCTACTTCTACTAAGATTTTTAAAGTTGCTTGAATTATGTCCTTAATAAAATAGATCTATAGACTATATCAAATAATAGACATTAGTTTCTTGGATAGTAATTATTTATGACATTCAGATTATTTTTCACGTACAACATTATCATAGTCAATAAAATTTAAAACAATCAAAATAAAATTAGAGAAATAAAATAGCATATCAAGACAATTGTTTAATTTTGGTTCTACCTATATAAAGGACCATATGATTAATTAGAATATGAAGGATAATATTCCTAATAATCCTTTATGTAGTAGTACTTGGTTGAGAATGATAATAATTTTTTATTCATATAACAATTATCCTTTTCAATACATATTAGGTCTTGTCTTAATCAATGCAAGAATAACATGAAACACACACATGTATAAATATTTAAAACTTAGAATAAATTCACTAATAGCATTGAATGGTCATTATTGATATACAAGGTTGATTAATCTTTCAATTGCACTCGCTCCTGGCATCCAACCCCTAGGAAAAAGGGGTTTTTTGATCCTCTTCACCTTGATATTTAGGTTTGATCCCCACTATCCTACAACAATATAATCTAATTCTACACTATTATAGAAAATTAATGTAGAAAGTAAAAAAACTAATTTTAAAATATGATAAATTAAAAGCAAGCGAGAAAGAATAAATACAACCAATGATTATAGGAATGATAGTGTGTGGTTAGTTGTGCTATATTAAAAGTACTAAATAACAATATTTGGAATGAATCCCAAATACAATATTAAACTAGAAAATAAGACTAACAATCACATGTGGGGCATCAAAACTCACACATACACACAATTAGAGATTTGACAAATTGGGGCATAGTCTTATATGAAGGCTAAGCATAGTTCTGCATTATTCAAAGAGAATGAGAGTACATTTTAAAAATGTAGATCTAGAATTTCCTAAAATAGATAAAAGATGTTTACAATGAGCCTTTAGATAATATTTATAGTAAGGGATTTATTCTTTTCAATATGAGAAAAATAAGACACATTTACAAATAACAAAAAAATACAAAAGTGTTGCTTTCAATTTAGATTTCCTTGGGTAGGTCATTATGTCATCAATTAGCTAGAATTTTTATGGATTGGAGATTTATGGATCATAATTTTGTAAATCATTTAATGGATCACTTAGTTTATTTTCATTATAGGTTTCCTCACCAAAATTATTGACTCGTTCTTGTCCAATTTGGAGCTCCATTCTTCCTATGCCTAACTTCCATTGTCAAGTCATTTGTACATCAAATTTGGTGCCTTGTACTACATTTCTAATTACTTGTAGGGAATTCAAGCTTATTTGGTGGACCATAGATGACCTTAATAATTTGGATATAGTTAAAACAAGGAATTATCAATATTATGAACACGGGTTCAACTTGGGTGGTAAATTTTATAGAGCCAACCATTTTCCATCAAAAGAAATCTTGACATTCTTGAGTTGGATCATTGTTGTTATTACATCATCATAATATTCTTGTGGTAGTTACTTTTGAACTTAGGTATCACCTTCACCCCTCCAAAAAGCTTTCCAATTGGGAGATAATATTGGAGAAATTAGGTACTACATTTGGTGATGAAGCCTTATCTGTCCAAGGGCGGTCTGAACTGTGGGAGTTTTTGGGGCATTTGAGCCAAGCTTTTAAAGACATTCCTTGGGTTATTGGGGGAGATTTCAATACCCCCCTTTACATATCTGATAAGAAGGGAGGATCTGGGTTACCCTAAAGGAGCATGGAGGACTTCAATGAATTCATTAACACAAATGAATTGATGGATGTTAGACTAAAAGGAGCCAAGTTTACATGGAGTAACAAGAGGATAGGAATTCAGCTGATTTAAGAAAGGTTGGACAGGTTTTTTTATCCAAGGAAGCTACAAAAATGTTTGGTGATTCAACGTTACAAGCCCTTCCTAAATGCGCTTTAGACCATAATCTTATTCTATGGGAGGCATTTCAGGCTAACTCCTTTAAAAAGCCATTCAAATTTTTGTCAATGTGGGTTAAACATCCAGACTTCAAGAAATAAATAGAGGAATGGTGGCAACAACCTATCCAGGGAAGTGCTTCCTTAAAACTATCTCAAAAACTTAAGATGGTGAAAAACAACCTTAGAATATGGAATAAAGAAGTTTTTGGAAATATTTTTGAGAATAAGAGAGTAGTGGGGGAAAAAATGAGAATAATAGAAAGCAAAATCCAAAATGGAACCTATGATGAGGCAACAAGGATCGAAGAGAAGGAAACCCTTTGTGAGTTTTATAATATTTTAGCTTGTGAAGAGATGTATTGGAGGCAAAAATCAAGGGCATTATGACTAAAGGAAGGGGACTCTAATTAAAAATTTATCCATGTTACCACATTGAGCAATAGAAGCAACAATAATATTAGAAATTTAACTAAGGTGGATGGATCCTCAACTCAAAACATTCAGGAGATTAGGGACGAGGCTGTTAATTTTTTTAGTTCATTATTGGGTGAAGAACGGGCCTGTAATGCCCAAGCAAAGGACTCTCTCCTTCAATTCATTCCACAAATCATTGATGAAATGATTAACGAGTCTCTTAAAGTAGCTTTTTCAGATGAAGAGATCAAGGAGGCTTTGTTTAACATGGATCCTGACAAAGCTCCTGGGCCGGATGGGTTTTCACTATGATTTTTCCAAGTTTGTTGGGATATTGTTGGAGCATAAGTTATTGCTGCAATCAAGAAGTTCCAAAGTTCAAATCATATTCCAAGGGGTTTCAATTCAACTTTCATTTCTTTGATCCCTAAAGGCCCCAACCCCAAGACCATGGCTGACTTTAGGTCGGTTAGCCTGTGTAATATATCCTATAAAATTTTGTCCAAAGTTTTAGCCAACCGTTTGAAGAAAGTTCTACCGGTTATCATTGATCCAAGTCAAGGAAGTTATGTACAAGGAAGATAAATCTTAGATGGAGTTATTACTGTTCATGAGGCTCTTCATATAGCCGCTCAGACCAAAAAAGTAGTCATGGATTTAAAGTTAGACATAAACAAAGCTTATGACAGGATAAATTGGGAATTCCTAGAGGTAGTTTTATTAAAATTTGGCTTCAACATGAAATGGGTCAAGTTAATAAGAGAGTGTATTTCTAAGCCTTGTTTTTTAGTTTTGGTTAATGGGTCTACTGCAGGTTTTTTTCAAAGCAAATGTGGTCTAAGACAAGGAGATCCCATAAGTCCTATGATGTTCATCATTGTAGCTGAGGCCTTGGGAAGAACCATTAAGGCAACAGTGGTAGCTGGACTCATATCAGGTATCAAGGCCACATCGCTAACTACCCCAGTGAAACATCAGCAATTCGTTGATGATACATTGATACTGACTTTGGCTTCTATGGTTGAGGCAAGAAGGATTAAAAATATTCTCATAATGTATGAAGAAGCGGTTGGACAGAAAGTGAATTTTGATAAGAGCAAACTTTATTTCATCAATACCCCCATTCCTAGGAAAAATAGCATAGCAAGGATCATGGAATGTCAGATTGCATCCCTTCCCACCTCCTATTTACGTCTTCCCCTGTTTACGGGGAAACCTGAAGGATCAATATGGAACATATTTTTGGAGAGGATCCAAAAAAAGCTAGCAGGTTGGAAAGGACATCTGTTATCTGAAGTAGGAAAAGCAGTTTTAACTATGGCTTCATTTCAAAGTATACCCGTTTACTTCCTATCAGTCTTCAGAGCTCCCAACAAGGTGTATCATAAAATTGAGCAACTTCAAAAAAAATTTCTTTGGTCAAGGACTGAGGATAAGAAAAGGATCCATTTAGTAGGTTGGAACAAGGTTTGCAAACCTAAAGCTGATGGGGGGTTAGGATTGAGGAGAGTTGCTCATCTCAATACAACTCTTTTAGCCAAACAAGCATGGCGGTTATTGACTAAGGTTGATAATGAATGGACTACCATAGTTAGGAAGAAATACCTCCAAGGTGTGAAATTCCTTAATGACAACTTAACAAGTAGGGGGTCTACTTTTTGTAAGGCAATACTCATGAGAAGGGATCTTGTCAAGAAAGGTCTTAGATGGATTCTAGGAAATGGGCAAACAATAGACTTTTGGAAGGATCTATGGGTGAGAGATGAGGAGTTATCCAAGAATCCTCGTCTGGCTAGGATTCAAGAGCATATGGAGCAGTATATTGGGAATAAGGTTGCAAATTATATGTGGCAGGATATAAATATCAATAGGTGGAAACACATCAGAGTACAGGGTTTTGAAGCAGAGTCTAAAAGCTTTATAACATTTTAACTCAACAAATTATTCTCTCTGGAGAGGATGAAGATCACATTGTTTGGGATGAGACTAAAAGTGATAACTTCACAGTTAAGTCTACCTATAATTTGCTTCTCAATGTGGAAGATCAACAATTTCAACTAAGTTTGGTTTGGATCAAAGGCTTAATTCCTAAAATATCCTTTTTTTCATGGCTGTGATTCAAGGAAAAATATTCACTATGGACAACATGTTATCCAAAGGTATGGTTATTGCTAACCATTGCTACATGTGCAGGGCAGGATGGGAGACAACCCAACACTTTTTTCTGGAGTGTCCGGTAGCGAAGTCCATCCTAGATGAACTTTTCCAAGCCTTTAGGATCTCGTGGGTTAAGCCTGCTCTTATATCCGAAGTGTTCCATCAGTGGCCTCAACCCTTCGTTAGAATAAAACTTAAGTACCTATGGAAAATATTTTTGCATCATTTTCTATGGCAGATTTGGCTAGAAAGTAACCATAGATCCTTTAAGGATACCATTCACAACCCAAAAACCATCCTCAACAGGATTATTGTCTTTGCAAAAGAAAACCTTAGCACCTTAGTGGATGAGAACCACTCAATTCTTCCCCAAGAAAAACAATTAGCTCGGGCCTTAGGTATTGAGGACAAACCTTCCATTCCTTTGCCCAATCCTAGAAATAGGATTTCTTGGGAGCCACCACCCCAAGGTTGGCTTAAACTAAATTTTTATGGTGCATCCAAGGAGAACCCGGGAAGAGCTGGAGCTGGAGGAATAATCAAGGATCATCAAGGAAATATGGTCAAGGCCTTCACTGAACCATTGGGAATCATAACTAATAACGAAGCATAAGCTAGAGCCCTTTGGAGAGGGTTGCAAGTATCCCAAGCAACTCAAGGTAACTTGATGATTGAAGGTGATTATATGAACATCATCAACCTGTTAACCAATGGCAAAAAACCTCCATGGAGAATCGAGGGAGTCATCCATGAAGTGAGGATCATTTTTGTGGAAATACAGAATAGGAGGGCTCGTCACGTGTACCATGAGGCCAACAGGTCAGCTGACAAATTAGCCAACATAGGTGTTGATGTTGGTAGTTTGGTGACATGGACACAAGGTGTGCCACGTGAAGTGGAAAACATTATTAGTCATGCAAAGAAACCTACCCGTTAAGGAGAAAGATGAATGGGTGTTATTTCCCCATGGAGCTAGTAATAACTATGGGGTTTCCATCTAAATCATACCAAATTGGAAATGAAGGTAATAGGGTGTAAGCCTTGGAATATTCCAACAGAGAATAGGAAATGGGTAAGCAACAGGTTTCACAAGTGTAAAGTTCCAAACTTCAATTCCTATCAATGTAAGTAATGTTTATAGTTATGTTTAGGTATGGGTGTGCTTTGTTAGTAAGGTGTTGTAGGGGATTCAACACAATTTCTGGTAAGAAAGTTTCAAGGATGACTAGGATCTACAATCTCAGCAGAAGGCTGGATATTGTAATAGGTTTTGGGTTAACCTGCAAAACCCGGTAATTAATGAAGACTTTTATTTACCAAAAAAAAAAAGCCTTATCTTTTTAAGACATTTTTTCTTTTTCTTCTCTATTAGCTTAATGCACTCATATTTAGACAAGATAAAATATTAGTCTTAAAGAAGGTTAAGAATTCCTCCTTGGACGAGCTAAGTAATATAGATTTTCAATTTATCAATAGATTCATTGAGTTCATCATAAAAGGCCTTGCAAATGGTGAGGATTTTTTGATTGAATGGAATGTTCATTAATTCCACTTGCACCACCTATTTTGTTGAGAATACTACCTGATGATACTATTTAGGAATAGCCTTGTGGGTCCACCTTATGATCCACATACAATTTACTTTAGAGGATAGGTCAAACTCCATGCTAATGATGGAAAAATTAGCTTTGGTTAGGAGACCATCACATGCTTAGATCTATTGAGGATACAATTTTACATGCTTTAATTTAGATAGGATCTTATCCCAAATACCATTGGTGATATATGTGGCTAAAAATATTGACTTGATGGACTCAATCTCTTATTTGATAGTCTTCTCTAGTTTCTTCAATTGTGAAATATATTTGTGCTTTTGTTGGACTACCTTATCTTTTTCTTTTTGACATTTGTACTACTCTTGTTTCATATGCTCTATCAACTCCTATTCATCTCTCTTTTATGGTGGTATCAATATCTATTTTTAGTGTCTTAACCTCATTTTATTAATATATTTTGGCCTTCTCTATGTTGAGATTCTTATTCTATTTGGTATATATTTAATTATGTTGACTAGCCTCAAGTAGTTATAAGACATGGATAGGTTGGTTTGTTCATAAAATTGGTTGAGACCAATATGACCTACCCTCTATAGATCAAGGATTTGTAACTTAACCATGTAATCAAATAAAATTGTTGCAAGGTCGCTATGATTGATAAAATTAGGTTCAATAAAAAAAATTATAGTGCCCCTATTATCTACTTGCATCCTCAAGGCCGATGTCTCTTTATAATGAAGTAACTCATAGAGATTTATTGAATGGCTTGTTTGTGCCTTCATAGAAAATATTCCATTGAATCCTTGTATGCTTACTAAATGGTAAGGATAATATATAATGCTAAGTAAGTCATAGTATAGTAAGTATGGATCATCCCCTTAGTACTTATCAAGTCTCTACTATCTAGTCAAGATTGACACCAACTAGAATTCCTTTTAGTCTTGGGTGTCATCTCCTTGTGGTCTATACTTTTTTTTGTGTCAAAGCTTACTCATAAATGGTTTTCTTGGATGCTCTAGTAATAGGTCATTAGGATGTCGATATGGAATTGGTAGATGGTATGGTGAAATGGATATGGTTAAGATGACCACGTGTATATATCTATAGTAGACAAGGTCAATGTACTAACAAGTGAAGTGGCTACTAGTGGAGTGAAAATGAATTATGCATGGGTGGATAAAATGGTAGGTAGATTAATGGATGAAAGTGTTATGGTGATGGTGGATGAGGTGGTCACACTTCTAGCATATGAATGTAGAAAATAGAGAGGGTGACATAATAGTCATAGGTAACATAGTTGTAGCTATGGGAGATAAATATGGAAGTGCAACAAAAGAAGAGGAAGTAGGAGGAGAAAGTTGAGAAATAAAAGTAGAGAGAGCAAAGATAGTAGAAAATGGAAAAGAAAAGGACATGATGGAGAAAATGGTAGTGATTGATTGTATGGCCTCAAAATTGATATATCCCATGTATATCACTTCCTCACTAGCTAAAATATCTAGGAAACCTTCATAAATGGTGATATATCCTTCTTCCAATCCTTGGTCACCACCTCTAGTATCCCCCACTACACCCATGCTAGTGTTGCAAATCACCTTGGTGCTTTTAGCCCTTATAAATTATCTTTTTCTCTTCATAAAAATCCTAAAGGGCCTTGTCTCTTTTATTTAACCTTGGGTATATGCTTTTTTAGCTAAGGACTCTATTAATTTTCTAAGAGTTTCCAATGTTATTGGGCTAGTAGACACTTGGAGAGGAGTTTGTTCTTGTATGTTTTCCTATTTATTCTTGATATTCACCTTCTATAGGTGCTAATCATCTTAAATTGACAAGAAGTCCTCATCGAAGTTCTCTTCATCCTAAATTTGAAATCTAGTTATGATTTAGAGTTGTAAATATTTTGATGGTATAGTGATTAATATAGGTATTGGGTTTAAAATTGGAGTAGATTTTATTATCCTTCTTGGTCAAAATATACCTATAAAAGTAGAACCAATGGAAGGATTATTCTTTTAGAGATTTGATCTTATCTTTCTAGGTTTTGTTCATGTCTATATATATTTTTTCTACTCTTTGCTAAGGTTCCTTTCATTCTAAATATCCAAGTGATTCTCATGTACATAGATGGTTTGTAGCTTCTTTCATAATAGTGTCTACATAAACCTAGCTTTAGGACCATAAGCCCGTTGACATCTAATCATTGTTAGTCTATACCTTCTCAACCTACTAGAAATGTACTCTATGCACCACTTGGATAATGGGATAACCATAAAATAATTCCTTTTATTTTCAAATAGGCTATTCCTTTTTTGACCTTTACCAAAACAATTATCAATTGGGTCTAGTTGTGTACCACTTCTATTGAAAAAATTAATCTAGAATGAATATTAGGAGTCTAAAAAATTCCTTGAAAAATCCCTATAGGTGCACAAAGGAGGAGTGTACTCCCAAGTAAAAATCTCTAAATTCTTTATCTTTATTTTGAATCAAGGCTATACAAGTGGAATATAAACTAGGCATTTTTACCTTTAGTATTTCGATGATTGGTTTGTATACCTCTATACTAAATTCATGGAATACTTGTGAGGGGTTTTGCATGGGATGATGGTTTCCTTAAAAATAGGTATAAATTATCCTACTAAATCTATTTTATTCAATTCTATATTTGTGAATCACTCTAGCCTTTAGTGCAAGATCAATCATACCAAGTGCAATGTAAAACCAAAAATTTTACAATTGTTAAAATTGACCAACTACCAATTGATTTCCTTAGAAATATATGTCATAGTGAGGTTGTTGAGGGAAATTAGCCACTTTTATTATGGAATGCAACATGCCAAGGTTCTTCTTTTTATCAAAATATCAAATTTGGATCCCATGATGAAGGAAATTATTGATAGCATCCTCTATGTATCTTAAACGCTTCCAATGTTAGCAACAATTTTTTGTCTTTATGACATAATTTTGTTGTCATGCCAAAATTTTCTCCTAATTATAATATTTTGTACCAAATAAATTTTTCTTAACTTGGTAGAGTTGGGTATCCAATTGATATTGTGCTTTATCACCTACATCATTGCTCTAATCACCTATGGTATCACCAAAGTTGTAGGAGCATCAAGCCTTGAGGGGATGATGGTTTGAGTGTCTCTATTATAGATCTATACACATGCATAGCAAAATATATCCCACATTAAAACTCCCGAACCTTACCACTATCCATGAATTACTAAGATTCATCTTGTATCATCTCAAATCCTTTTTTTGGGAGGAAATTTAACATTTCTATCCTCCACCCCATCATAGATGGTCTATACAATCTTGTCTCTATTTTTATTCTTCTTTGTGTACTTTGGATGGTGTGGGGAAGTGTATTATCTCAATTGATATGTTCTAATTTTTAGGAGTTAGCTAGAGAAACTAGATTTCAGAAATGTAGAAACAATAGCAAAATTGACAAAATTTGTTGTCTCTAAAATGGGCTGATTGGCTCAAAGGAGTGATTCATTTGCAAAATAGATTGACTGGTTAAAGGAGTGATTCACTCACAAAATTGATAAATTGTATTAAAATAGGGATTCACTCAATTATGATACATAAAATTATCTCATTTTTATAGTCAAGTAACTCTTTTTGCCTTACTAAAGTGATTGTAACAAGTGTGAAAGAACTTGGCTGAAATTTATGGAAATATTTTGGTTAAAACATAGTAAATAAAAGGGGTACATTACTTAGATATTTTAGAATGGTTTTATGAGACTATAGTAATATATATTTATATATTCAAATACTAATGTCACTAGGAACAAGATGGAGAGTTCATGGCTTGCAATTTCTCTGGCACATTTAAGTGATTTTGGTGCAGTTGGGCAAGAAGAGACAGAAGCAATAGTTATTGTAAATTTGCACTAGAAACACTTGATACACCTATGGAAAAAAGAATATTTTTGTGCATAGGAAACAAAAAAACATACATATAGATGAAGCAAATGTGTGTGCATAAGAAAAGGATGGATAATATGCATAACATGAGGAATGGTTATGCTAGTGTAGACATGGAAATTGACCCACCTAAATGATTCATTTTATCTAGAACCCTTGAGAAGTTATCAAACTCATCAAGTGCAAGTTTGAGCTTTTATCCCCCTTCTTATTTGCTTTTCCCCCATAGTTTTATCGAATTAGAAATCACCCTGTAGAGGACACGTATTCAAAAAATTAGGGTTTTTTCTTAGAAAACCCAATTTTTGGGTCGACCTCTAGGACATCAACATTTCCCTAAGTTTTTACCTTTGTTTTCCTAGTATTTTGACCTCCAAACCTCTTTTAAATAGAGGTATTGGATCTTATTTTTTAGCTAACAAGTTTTCTAGCAAGTTGACAAGTACTCCTAGCAATATCAAGAGAGAGAGAGAGAGAAATGATAATATTTGAATGCCATCAAGTGTCTTCAATTGTTATTCTAATATTATTTTGTTTTTGTGATTTGTGCTCTTGGTGAACAAGTGTTGGAGCCTTGAGGAGGAGTCTACCATTTTTTGGAGGTCTTCATCCTTTGGTTGTTCTTTCACTACCACTAGGTTCCTTCTTGCATTTTTAGTCTTCTTAGATTATTAATTACCTATTTTGTGTTACATTTTTGTAGGGATAGATAATTTTAGCATCTCTATCATAAATTCATGCCCTGTTTGTACAGGGCATGAACTTGGCAGAGCAGGGTATGAATTCAACCCCTTTAGGTTTAGGGGCAAGGTTTCACTCCCAAACCCTTAGTCTACTCTTTCATGTTTCATTTAGATTATAATATCACTGTTTGCACTCTATTTTTTGCACTATTTCATTTTATTGCATATTATCTTGTTTGCTTCTAAAAGGGTCAACAATAATTTTTGTTTTCAAATAGTTAGTTAAAAGGACCAAGGGGGCTTGAATGTTGTGCCTCCAAGCTTAGTAACATAACAACCTAAGCAAGCCCCCAAACACTGATCATTTTTTCTAGGCTTTTTGAAGTTATTTTGTAGGTTTTGAAGTTGTTGGATATATCTAGATTCAAGTTAAAATATAGGATCAACCACCAGATCAAGTAAGTACCCTAAGTAGACTTCTTAGTTTATTTGTTGTTTATTTATTATCTATTTTTGTTTTAGATTCAGCTCATGATAAAATACAATAAAAAGAAAAATAAAAACATTTGATTTTATTTCTAGGCATTAATAAAGAGAAAAGCATATAGTATACATCTAGGTTAAATCTATTTGTGCATTCTTTTGGTCCCTTGCTTGAAAAGAAAAAGATTTACTTTTATTGCAAACTAGGGTTAGTCCTCATTAAAACTAAGAATCATTTTAGGAATAGCTTATTGTTTCTCTTGCATCATTGTTTGTCCTGTATTGTTCTTTAATTCCTTTTAGCTTAGATTTTAGAAAGTCCAAACATAGGTGCTTTATAAGTATACACATAAAACATTCCATCCTTGGACTTGGAGTGAGTCTAAAACCATTCCCTGATGAACCCTTTTGATCCCCTAGTCCTCGAGTGTAGAGGCTCAATATACCCCCATGGTCACCTTGGATTTTAGTGGATATAGTCAATAATTGTACATCACAGGGAAATTTCCTCCCCTCTACATATTTGGTGAACCCGATGTGAGAGCACACCTTTAATGGCCAAATTAGGAAGTCTCTTCCTTTTTTTTTTCTTTTGAAAACTTTAAGCAAGACCATTAAATTTGTTTGCTTGGAAAATATTATTAAAAACATCTCCTCTTCTCCTCTAGTTTTTATATTCTCCTCTTCTCCTCTATCATTTATATTTTTCCTATGGCTCTTGTCCTTAAGAGTAAGTGAAGGCTATTTAGAATCTGGTGAAATTCTTCAAGAAGATGACAAGATTATTAGGGAAACTTCTAATACATGAGAGGAAGAAAATGTAGAAACTACTAATGAACTTGATCCTATTGAGAGGTCTAATGGACACCTCACATTTAAATCATTTGATAATATCTAGAATTTCTTTAATTATCACAAGGATACCTTGAATAAGGCTATGGATGACGAAGTCCCACTTGAAGAGGCTAGGACATCTCATCATCAAAACTTTTCTCCTCAAAATATTTGCATCAATACTTTATTTGAATCTTTGTATCATGTTAATTTGTTTCATAAACCAACATATGCTACTACTATGACCACCAATGTGGGAAGAATTCCATAAGTTCTCCTAACTAGTAGTACATCTCAAAATTATGCTCAATTTCCTCCTCATTCTGCTAATCTCAACATTCATTCTTCTGTTCCACCAAATGTGAATTATTTCTCATAGCAAGATACCATGCAAAATATTCCCTTTCATAACCCATATCATAACAATGTTAATACCTCCAATATTATCCAAGTTCCCTTTCAAAAACCTACCTACAACCCTCCCCTAGGGAATCTAGGGGTATTGCATAACAACAATCCTGATATGCAAATCTTGATATATGTAGTGAAACAATTATCTTTAAGAATGAATTCTCTTCAACCTCTAAGTTTCACCTACAACTATAAGGAAATGTGCAATCATCCCTTAGACCCTATAATCACCTCTAGACCCTACCCTAAGCATTTTATAATGTCAATTTTACCTATTTATAGGGGAATATAGGACCCAATTGAAAAACTAAGGATATTTAGAACATCATACCATGATATTATATATGATGACATGTTGTTACTAAAGACATTTCCTAAAATCCTTGGTGGTATGGCATTGGAATGGTATTATCAATTGTCTAATAATTCTTTGAGGAGATAGTGGAATTTTTTATTCAACAATTTGGATCTTATTTTGAAAAAAGTGTAACTATGAGATATGTTTATCTATTGAAGCGAGGTAAAGATGAAAGTTTTTAAGAATTCTTGTCTCGTTGGAGAATTTTTTAAGATATACCTTACCTCCTTAATACATGCTATAAATATTTATTGGAAATTTACAAGAGTAAATATCATATGAATTAGAAACAACAACTATTACCTCTTTCGAACAAGCAATAGATCTAGAAAGAGGGTCGACCAAGCCCATATTCAAAGACAACAACTTAAACTAAGTAAAGAAGAAGATAGGACCATGAAAAACCAATATAAGAACAAGCATGTAGTTGGTTATGGGGTAATGGATATTAGAATTATCAACAGTTCTGATAATACCTTGCAAAAGATGGTGCTTAGCAAAACCCAAAAACCCCCACCATTTCACAAGACTCAACCAACCTATTTCATTGATCCTCAAGCAACTATTGGAATATAACATGATTGAGATACCTCCCATAAGGCAACCTAATACCATGGTTGATTAGTATAAGCTTGGTCAACATTACGAGTATCATAGAGTGGAGGGGCACATGACACATTCATGTAAGAGGTTGAAACATGTGGTTCAGGATTTAGTTGATGTAGGTCATCTTGTTATAGAGTATTCTCAACCTACTCCTAACCACAATCCTCGAATAAATAATCAACCTCCTACACAACAAGCACCCACAACTAATCAAGGCATGGGGATCTTCCAAAATACCCTACCTAATCATGGGCAACAAACAAATAATTAAGTGTCATATAATAATGTGCCATCTCCCTATAACAATATGGTTGTTTTGATAGTAACAAGCTCAAGCTCAACTGACTCAACAATCTCAATAGGAGACAAGTTCTACATAAAACCAACCTGTAACCATAGAATTTTGACCCACTTCAAAATTTCTAACCTCCTCCTTAGCATACATAAACTTAACCCTTCACCTACCTCCCATTTTTTCTGCACCCTCATAACTATTTTCTAACTTCCATATGTATTTTTTTTTATTTTTAGTGAATTCAATAGACTAAAAGTTAGTTGTTGAATTCGCTAAAATAGGACACCAATCTGTGTCAGTGAGTGACCATTTGGATTTCATCCAAATTTGGTCTACATCAAATATTCCATAAATTTGGTAGCTAAAAAATTAGGTGCCAAATTTGCTTAAATTGGTAGTTTTCTGATTTACCCTAACTGACCTGATTTGACCTCCTTTAACCTTGCAAGTTCTAGTTTTGTTAATCTTTAAAAACAATAGTCTGCATCCTCGAAAAATACTAATGATGAGTTATGGACATATGTGTTGAATATTGAGATCTTGAATTGATAACTTGTTATTGTAGGTTGGGTAATACTAATTTCTTTCTTACAAGCTGAAGAATGGTCTTGAAGATTATACTGCAGTTAAGGATTGTCAAGCCTCTCCAACCCATGTGAGATCAAATAAAATTTTCATTGCCACCATCATTCCAACAACATATGATGATTAGATATAGTGTACAATAATTGTGAGTATTTATATTCAATCATTTTAGAATTTTTACATATTATTCCTGCATCTAGAACTTACTATTTTAGACATCTAGCAAATTTGGAAGCTAATTTTTGAATCTGCTTTTAGTGACAAATTCGCTAGCTAGTTTCTAATTTGCATAGGATTAAGTTGGGGAAAAATGTTGCTTCTAATTTTAGTATTATATATATTTTTCTACATATTGATCATCCATATAGTTATTGCACTTTGCATTACATAATGTTTCATTATTTTATATCAATATTCCATCTATTTGCAATAAATCTATGATTTTCCTTATTTTTATGCAAGGATTGTTAAATGAACTTGGAGGTATGACTGCCATGCCATCAAGGTCTATTTGATAGTGGCCTAAGTATATCCCCAATCATCTCCTATGTGATTACTCAGATTTTTCATGAATTCGATATTGATAGGAACTGCTATCGAATTCACTTATTGCTATGAAATTCATTTATTTCTGCCAAATTTGTGAAGAGCTTTTGAATTCACCTGCAACAGTCATGTGGTTTAGATAATAATATCCATATAATTTATTTTAATCTCTATTTCCTATTTCCATTGACATTAGTCTGTTTCTGCTTTTATTTCTACATAAAAGTATCAAAATTTCAAAAGAACAAAAAAAAGGAAAAGATAATGAATTGCATTTAGCCTAGAAGCATTGTGTTCATTGTGCGTTATTTTTAAATAAACCTAAATTGCATATATATTAGGTTTATAGCTACATTTTTTCCTAAACATAGGTGCATGTTGAATAAATGATACATCGAACACTTCCCATTGCATAGACATAGAAACCGTATTTAAATATTTCTTGGTGAACCCACCCAATTTGTTGACAACATCAAAGGAGGCATGACACCCGGTGCCCCTCACATCGAGGTGTGGACCCTTGATTTCCCATCCCACTTTAAGGCATGGATCCATTATCCTGAAGGAAAGGAGTGTGAAATTTTTGGTCCACATTCTTTGGTGAACCCGATGTGAATCACCACATTTTTCTTTTGTCTTCTTTTCAAGAAAAAAATAAAACAAGATCACTAAAATTTGTTTTCTTATATTAGAAAATATAAAAAGAAAATTTTAAAATTTGTTTGATTCACATTTTATTTTTATAACATCCCTAAAAAGAACAACATCCAACATCTTATTTCGTAGCTGAGTCTCATTATAGGATGTCACTTCGATGGTGGGTAATCCACATTAAAGGCCCGATGAGGTAAATTTGGTCTAGAAATTATGAGAATACATAGTTAATGGGGTTAGCCATACCCACAAACCTTAGAAAAGAGATTATCCTTTCACATGTGCTCAAAAAACTAAAAACTTTTAATCAAGATTAAAATTTAGCTGATCCAACAACCATCATAGTCGTGGAATAGAGAACGTATTTCTCTTCGGAGGGTATATCATTGAACATGGTGAACTGGATAAGGACTGGTAGGGCATGGGCTCCATCACGTCTTGTATTTCATCACCAAGTGTCTATATGTGGGCATCTAGGTGACAGTATTAATTCAAGATAAGTCAATTATACCTCCAACTTTTTCTTGCAATTTGTGATTGACAAAGTGAAGAAATTCCTTTTATGTGATGTATTTATTTAAAAAAAAAGAGACAAGTAAATGGTGGATAATTGCATTAGAGAATCTGCATTCATAGACCTTAGAAGAACATTTCTAGAATAATAACTCAATCTTATTTATAGACAAGACATAAATCTACCTTGGAAACAATGGATTCAATTATGGGAAAGCCTTGATATTATTAAGATGAGGTCAGAAGAGCTAAGTAAAATTAAGAGGATCAACATAGCTAAGGCCTTAGGTGTGAACTACCATTCACCCTACTTTGACATCAAGAGAAGTTGTGAACATTGGTTGGTAGATAAAAGGGCAAGTGTTCACTCAATAATATATCCTTGGGAGAGTTACTTTGAAGATTCCCTCACTATCCATAAGTTTTTGGTAGAAATAGAAAGCAAAGAGGTGACTTTGGAATATAATAGAAGATACAAAAAAGCACCTAAATCTGTATTTTTTTGAGAGTTATGCCACGATCTAAAATTTGAAAATGCTAGAACAATTTAAGGACAATTCTTTATTATACAATTGGTCACTCTTCTGAAAATGAATTTTATGTTTGAATAAGAAAACTACATGACCTCAGAATTATTGGAACTAATTAATGATATTTACAAAATATTTAAATAAAATTAAGTGTTGCATTCTATATTGTTGCAAAAAAATAGGGATTTTGAAAAATATATAAGTTGATCTAAGAAATAAAAATAAAAAAATAAAAAATAAAAAATAATTAAAACAAACAAAAAGAAAATCCTAAAGGAGGATTTAATAATAGTCTTGATAGTTTTTAAATAACAGAGGAATAATCAAGAGATAAATATACATTTAAGAAATGGTCAGTATATTCTAGGTCCTGGTAGGGATGAGCTTGACATTGAAAATCCTAATGATGAAGAAAATATTTAAACAGAAGAGGAGAACCAAAAAAATGATGAATAAATTGAACAAACTGTACCCACTAAATGAGTTCACTTTGAACCTTATACATATCCTATGGGAGGTATTCAATTTCAAACCACGAAGCATTTTTGGGACTTCACAAAGGCTAATCGTGACAACCTAATGGAAGCTTTTAAGGAATCATACCAACTCAAAAAGGGTGAGACTTCGGGCGAAGCATCTTTAGGTAGGATTTTTCAACCCCCTCCCATTTCCTCTCAATAATTTCATGGTAATCCTTCAGGTGAGTCCTCGATTTATATCATTCTATCCACACAAGTTGTGGATATCTACTCATAGATCCATATCCAAAATATGCTACAACGTAATCCTATCTATACTAATGCTACAACTATCAATGTTGGGGAAATCCCATAGGTTTCTTTGATTGATCAATTTTATAATCCATATGCACAAAATTCCACATCATAATTAAATCTCTCATTTCAACCAAATCATTCACAAACCCTCTAATCGATCCTATTACAATCACAACAAGTTCCATATTCATCTTATATCCCACATTCATCTTATATCCCACATTCTTCTCACATCCCACATGCTTCATATAACATACCACATCTACATCAATAAGCTAATACTTCTTTCTCAAATCCTTTGCATAATAGTATCACCGTTCCTTCCATAAATCCTTATCAAGTCATGCAATCTAACTACTATCCTCCTCATGGAAATATAGTGGCACCAAGTGTTCATAATGCACAAATACATCATCTTGAGACTATAGTCAAAAAATTGGCTTCATGATTGGATCACATGGACCCATATCATCCTACATATAGTTATAAATAAATGTGTAATCAACCTTTGGATCCTGTAGTTGCAGCTAGACCATACCCAAAATATTTTCCTATGCTAGTTCTCCCCATCTACAAGAGTACTGAAGATCCTATTGAGCATTTTCGAATATTTAGAACAACATGCCATGACATCACCTATGATGATATGCTATTATTGAAGATGTTCCCTAAGAGTCTTAGGGGTATGGCTCTAGAATGGTATTAACAATTTCCAACATATTCCCTAAGAAATTTTGAGGAGACAACAAAATTAATTGTACATCAAGTTGGAGCTTACATCGAAAGACATATGACTATTAAGGACCTATACAATCTGAAACAAAGAAAAGAGGAAATTTTTGCCAAATTTTTTGTACGGTGGAGGAAATTTATAGGAAAATTACATTTCTCCCTACCTCTTAGGGAAATGCTAGAAATATTCATCAGTAATTTACAAGAGCAATTTTCCTATGAGTTGGCAACTACCACTCTTACCTCCTTCGATCAAGCTATCAATTTGGAAAGGAAAGTAGAAGAGGCCCTTATTAGAAGAGGGTAGTTAAAGAGAAAATAAAAGGATAAACCACCCAAAAAGTAATATAAGAACAAACATGTGGTGGGATAAGGGGTTACAAATAATAGGCCTCCTATGAACATAAATGTGGCCAATATTCTGCAAAATATGGTGTTGAAGGCACCCCATAAACCTCCTCCATGTAATTTCACAAGACTAAATCAACATTTATCCATGGTTCTACCAAAATTTTTAGAAAGAGGTATGATAGAGTTTCCCAATATTTGGCAATTCGATACAACCGCTAAATGGTATGAGCCTGCAAAACACTATGATTTTCATAGAGTCGATGGACATGTGACAAATACATGTAATAAATTGAAGTACTTAGTACAAGATTTAATTGACAGTGATTGACTAGAGGTAGAGGGAGATTCCAAAAATCCTAATAATCCAACAACCACACAAGGACCTATACAAAAAGCATAAAATGCTAACCAAAATTTAGATATTTTTCAAAATCCATTACCTAATCATGGTAAAGAGGTGGTGAATCAGTTGAATATCAAAATATACCATCACTAGTAAGTTATGTGGGTGTGATTAGTGGTATTCCAATATTACAATCCCTACCAAGTATATCTATGCCTGTTCAATTACCCAGTACAAGTGAGCATGATTAAGAAGAAAAATCTCAGCCTTTGATCCTTGATTACTTTGGAAGTGAGTCAAACTTCAAGGTTGATATTAGTTCACTTTACTCCAATAGTTTAGAGGATGAATAAAGACCTATGATTCCTATCATATTTTTTATTTTTCTTAAGGAATCCTTTGTGATATTCTTGATAGCTCATCCATATATGCATTAATTTATCCCCCTAAATCAAGCAATAACTCATAGACATCACCCCATCCAAGCCATCTCAACTTATCCACCCATTATCATATAGTAGGAATGTTTAGCATTGTAACTAGATGATAGGATTAAGCCCAAACATCACAACCATCTCAAACATTAACTCAACCACCATATTAATCATCATAGCAAGTGAACCTATTCAAGTTACTTTGATCTTGAGGGCACCTCAAAAGGATAACAATGTAACTAAAATTCAACAAAAGAATATTGATATCAATGATCAGCTTACCCACACCCACTAGAATTTTCCTTTGGGAATTACTTAGATCCTCTCCCATTCATAGGGAGAGAGGAATTATTAAATTCCTTGAGTAAGATGATGGTGCCCCAAGACATCAATCTGACTACTATAGTTAACACTGTAGCATATCACAAAGTGGATTACATAGATTTTCATAATTAGAACATACCTCCTCATAGCTTACACCATGATAATCCTCTCTAAATAAAAATGTAGATTGTAGATGTTGTTAAAAGAGTGTTGATAGATAATGGATCCTCTCTCAACATTTGCACATATGATTTCTTCAAAATATTTGGATTTGAAGACAAGGATTTAAGGAAAATAGATATGATGATTAAAGATTTTAATGATGAAATTCAAGAAGCATGTGGTATGATATCCATCCCATTGTAGGTCAAACCCAAAATTCTAGATACAAGTATTTATGTTGTACCTTGTCCAACATCATACAATTTTCTTCTAGGTCAACCATGGATTAATGCGATAAGTTCAATCCCCTCTATGTTACATCAATGTGTAAAATTTGAGTTTAAGAATCAACTAGTCACCATCCATAGTGACCCTAGACCTTTTGAGCTTTGTGCAATGGTTGAGCTTGTTGATGTTCCTTTTTGTCCATCTTTATCTTCATCATCACCTTCTAATCATTTTCCACTTTCATATACATTACATTCATATTCTTCACCTCAACAACCATATTTATCCCATCAACCCTATTCATTCCATTCTAATGTAATTGCATCTTCTCATGCAAATAATCCATCCACATCGTATCCCCTTATAGACAAACCCATACCCAATTTGTCCATATTGTCTCTGTCATCAGATCACAAAGATTTTGCCATACAAGATTCTCTCACCTTGACTAAGCTCCCACCATATCCTCAAACCATGGGATTATCCCATAATAAAGGAGATGTTTATTACTTAGGTACAAAACTTAAATCCAAAAAAAACACTTTACCCATTGCTACTCATCAGATGAGTTCCTAATTCCTAAGAAAATCATGTGTAGTATGGGCTACAAAAGCAAAGGCTTAGACCATTTAGAAAATGGTATATGTGAGCCATTAGACTTAGACATTTGGTTGGAACTATGTGGCCTAGGTTATATCCCAACAAAGAACCAACATTTACCCTTTGAAAATGATGATCATTTGATTACTTATGCCGAGTATTTGGAGAATTATCAAAGTTTATAATGGACAAAAGAAGATGAGGGATCCCCTTATCCCTCATATATTCATCGCAATATGCTTTCATTATTTTATCTAGATCTAGTTGCAAGTATTGAAGAGTGTGCTGAAGAGGATGTCCTTTGCGACATAGTGCATGATGATGTTATAAATAATGGTTTCTTTTTTGATGGTTCTATCCCCTGTATAGCAAACATTGAAGCTTCTAGTTCACAAGATGAACATTTTGATTTCTCTCTTGAAGATCTAAGGCAAATGGGTGTTTCACCCACTCCTAATTTTGAGAGAGAATATCAAATGGTGATTGAGGAAACTTTAAAAATTAATATTGATCCAATCATTATCATTATCCCATTAAAATCATGATCATTATTGATATGTCGCCACCCACTAACTTAACCGAGTTATAAATATTATAGGGCAAGCTCTAGTCTATTTGCTACTTCATCACTCAATTAGCTAATAAATTCTAACATTTTCTTAAGTTACTTTAGAAAGGAAATATCTTTTGTTGAGATGAGGAGTTCCAAAATGCCTTTGACACATTGAAGCACTACCTTCTAACACCACCTATGCTTGTTCCACCAAACCCCAACCAACCTTTCATTTTATACATATCTTCTACAATATATGCATTGGGGGTATTGCTCGCTCAAATTGACAATGAAAAAATGAATGAGTAATCTATTACATCAATAGAACGTTAGTGATTTATGAAACTTGCTATACTCCCTTGGAAAAAATTTACCTTATAGTAGTGTTCTCTATGTAGAAGCTTCACCATTATATGCTTAGTAAAAGCACACTCATCGGTAAATTTGATTCGCTATGTTATTTTATGAGTCAAACTTACTTATTAGGATAAGCACCAAAATGGGTTCTTACCCTAAGTAAATTTGATATGAAATTCGTCGACCAAAATTCCATTAAAGGACAAGTCATAGTTGATCAACTCATTGTTGTTCCTCTCTAATCTGCTCATCCTTTAACAGTTAAATTTCCAGATGGGTGTCTCAACCTAGAAGTAGATCATCCTGAATCTTGGACTTTATTCTTTAATAGAGCTCATGAATTTAGTAACCCTAGTGACATAAATTTGGTAGGCTCGAATTCGTCATGATGCTCAAATTTTTTGTGAGACTTGAATTCACTTCAACAGCCATGCAACACAAAATTTAACAAAAAATATAGATAAATATGCAAAAATAAAAAAATGAAATGTAAAATAAGGGTAAAGAAGTGATTTCATGCTTACTTGAATCCTCGCTCCTCCTTCGTTGCCGCTCCTTCAAACGTATTCAACCATGTGAGTCAGTAAAATAATTTTCTTCAGAGCCCTAAATCAAGAATTCTGTTGTATAAAATGAATTAGGTTTTTACCCTAAATCCTTATTTTAGCCTGCCCATCCTCATTTAGTCTACAATTTTGATTTCCATGAAGAATGTTGCATTACTCATGAAACTTGAGGGTGCACCCTAATTAGAAAATTTAAATTTAAATTTTTTTATTTTTGTGCCTTGATTTGTGTTCCAAATAATAATAATAATAAAATTTCCTTTTTCTAAAAACATTTCTCATGCTAAAATTCCATATAAAGGTTCCCATACATTTTTTGCCCGTGAATTTTTCCATCATTACCATCCAAGTAGCTACATCTTTCTTTGATGCATTTATTGCTCATAAATATGCCAAAGAGGGGGCAAAATGTAGCCATAGAATTTTGACCCACTTCAAAATTCCTAACCTCCCCCTAGCATATGTAAACTTCACCCTTCACCTACCGTCCTTTTTTTTGCACCCTTGTAATTATTTTGTAACTTCCATATGTGTTTTTTGCCAAATTTAGAAAATTTGGAAGCCCAAAAGTTAGTTTCCAAATTTGCTAAAATAGGGTGCCAACCTGTGTTGGCGGATGATTGTTTGAATTTCATCCAAATTTTATCTATGCCAAAGATTCTACGAATTCAATAGCTCAAAAATTAGGTGTTGAATTAGCTTAAATTGACAGTTTTCTAGATTTACCCTAATTGACCTAATTTGACCCCCTTTAACCTCGCAAGTTCTAGTTTTGCCAATCTTTAAAAATAGCATTTTGCCTCCTAAAAAATGCTAATGATGAGTTATGGTCATATGTGTTGATTATTAAGAGCTTGAATTACTTACTTTTTGTTGTAGGTTGGGTACTACTAATTACTTTCTTGCAGGCTAAAGAATGGTCTTGAAGCTTATACTGCAGTTAAGGATTGTCAAACCTCTCCAACCCATGCAAGATCAAATAAAATTTTCATTGCAACCATAATTCCAGTAGCATCAGTTGATCAGATATGATATACAATCCTTGTGAGCATTTCAATTCAATCATTTAATCATTTTTACATATTATTCCTATATCTGCAACTTACTATTTTCAAACATCTAGCGAATTTGAAAGTTGATTTCTGAACCTGCTTTTAGTTTCAAATTTGCTAGCTAGTTTTGAATTTGCATAGGATTAAGTTAAGGGAAAAAAATTAATTCTAGGTTAAATATTATATCTTATTTTTTGCATATTGATCATCCATATAGTTATTGCACTTTGCATTAGATATTATTTCATTAATTTCTATCAATATTTCATCTATTTGTAATAAATCTACAATTTTCCTTATTTTTACACAAGGTTTGCTAAATGAACCTAGGGGGTCTAAATGCCATGCCATCAAGGTCTATTTGATAGTGGCATAAGAAGATCCCCAATAACTAATAATTTTTAGTGCCCTATGTAATTAGTTTAAGATCTTTTGCGAATTCAACATTGACAAGAACTGATGTCCATTCGCTTATTGTTGCTGAATTTGTTTATTACTTCCAAATTTTTGAAGACCTTCTGAATTCACCTAAAAAATTCATTCAATTTATATAAGCACATCAATTTGGTTTATTTTAAGCTTTGTTTCTTGTTTCCATCAACATTGGTTTGTTTCTACTTTAATTTCTATATAAAATTTTCAAAATATCAAAAGAATAAAAAGAGAGGAAAAGATAACGAATTGTATTTAGCTTAGAAGCATTGCATTCAATGTGTGTTGTTTTTAAATAAATATGAATTGCATATAGCTTAGGTTTTTAGCTACATTATATCCTAAACATAGGTGCATGTTGAATAAAGAATACATCAAACACTTCCCATTGCATAGATGTAGAAACCATCTTTAAATATTTCTTGGTGAACCCACCCACTTTATCGACAATCACAAAAGGAGGCACAACATTGGATGTCTCTCACATCAAGGTGTGGACCCTTGATTTATCATCCCCCTTTGAGATGTAAATCCATTATCTTGAAGGAAAGGGGTGTGAAATTTTTGGTCCACACAACCTTCTAAACCACCCTTAGTTTTGAAGAGTACCCAAAAAAGGAGCACAAGAATAGAAAACCCACCCTTAGTGTTGAAAAACCTCCTTTGAAATTCAACAATAGTTAGCTAGTACCCCAACCAAGATTTCTCTCTCAGAGCTTTTACAAACTTATATTCATAGGATAGCCTTGTTGAAGCTTCCAATTCAACAATTTTTTCCTCAAGATATTTTCCTTAGTGATATAGCTGATGTTTTAGGTTCCCTTGGGATACATCATATAAAATTTTTAGATGATGATATTTCTTCCTCAAATTTATGAGGGGGTTCTTCCCTCTACATCACCACATATTTTGGGTATCATTTATCAAGTGGATTTTGATAGATAATGATTCCTCACTCAATCTATGCACCTTTCAATTTGTCCAACATTTTGAATTAAAAGAGGAAGATTTAATTAACTATGATGTCATCATCAAAGCTTTAAACAATGAGTCCCAAGAGGCCTATGATATTATATCCCTTCCCATTAGGGTTGGACATAAGATCTTAGATACCTTATTGTATGTGGTATCTTGCCCTACATCACTACACCAAAAAAGTCTTTTAATGGTAGCTAAAATACGACAATTTTTTACTATGATAAAAAACTGCCCTAATAGACCCTAAGAGGGTGGTTTTAAACCACCTTCACTAAAAAAATATTTTTAATGGTGCCTCAAAGGATATCTTTTTTTATGGTGGTAAAAAACCACCCTAATAGACCTAAGAGGGCGGTTTTAAACCACCCTCTTATAAACCACCCTCTTAGGGTCTCACATAAAAAATAAAGACCCTAAGAGGGTGGTTTAAAATCACCCTCTTAGGGTCTCACCTAACTAACTAACTAACTAACTATATATATATATATATATATATATATATATATATATATATATATATATATATATATATATATATATATAAAGACCCTAAGAGGGTGGTTTTAAACCGCCCTCTTAGGGTCTCACATAAAAAATAAAAATAAAGGACGTGCGGTATTTATAATGTCCTCTTTGCATAGGAAAATCAAATTTGCACACGAAATCGTGGTGGATTCTGAAGATTCATATGATGAAGATGCAGATGAGTTAACAGACCCCATAGAAAACCATAAGCAAGAAATATCACAAAATCTTTCTAAATACCAAAACACATTGTTATATGCATTAAAACAGATGAATGCATATGAGTAGTTTGAATAATTAATGTATTCTAAATATTCTAGCAGCTGAAAAGAAGAAACTTTAGATGATGAAGAAGTCCCAAAAAATACATCTCAAAAATATTCCTGCAAACAAATATTGAAAATAAAGAATCATAATATGAAGAGACTGAATGTAATGGGTATTTTATTAGTCTAAGGGGAAGCCCATGAATTAATCTATCAGAAAATGAGCCATATGAAGAAGAAATTACTCCAAGATCAGGTAACAACATTCCTATTGTAGAAGAAACTCACCTTTTACAAAAATTATATGCTCTTGATGATTTTTATGGAAAATATGAGTTAATTGAGAAAGAACTCAAGAGACTAGCTTCCAAGAAAAAGAAACCCACACAAAATATGGTAGAACCTATCCAATTTGCTACAATGGAACAAACAAGAATTTGAGATGAAACGAAAAGGAAAAATGGTAGGAGTATTTCAATCCATCCAACAATATCCTCCAAATATGAAATATTATGTTCCTAAATCTAATTTTAATTTTTGGACAAAACAACTCATGATCATGAAAGAAGAAGTTTCTGATTTAAAAAAGAAATATTATCTCTTATCTGGTTTCATGGATGAAGAACTGGTAAAAAGGAAAAGAGCAAAGAAACAAGACATAACAGAGGAATATTTGAAAAAAATATTTTGAGTTACAAAAATATTTTGATGAAGTCAAAGCCTCTGGAATGCCAGATCTAGAAGCAGACAATGAAGATAAAACAGAACACAAACCTTCTATAAAACCCATGAGAAAATCTACGCCTATTCCTCATGTTTGGATTAAATTGTGCCATATGGGACACTGCAGAAAGGTAATCACCTATCTTGATTCAGGGTTTGATTACTCTTACATCCAAGATTCTTATATAGATTGCAGATATTGGCAGAAGTGTGACATTAGACTTGTGATGGCTGATGAATCCATTCTACACATAACAAGGTATGTGAAAAAATATTCTTTCAGAATGGGAAATTCTATAGTAGAAATTGAATGTCTACTCTAGAATGCCACAATATATCAGGATGTTATTTTAGGATCAAATTTCATCAATAAAGTACTTCCTATCACAAATTTAGAAGATCATGTTGAGATAATAGTTAATGGAATCCAAGAAAGGTTGCTTAGATATTTTAAGATCTTTAATACTAATTCTTTGATGAAGGCAGTAGTATATAGGAAAAATTAGGTGATCAGATATCAAAATTCTGCTCAAATATGCTCAGACATACCTATAAAATATTCCCACAAAAACAAGTGATATGTATTTAATTTCATGTAAAAATCATAATATAATATATATTGATAAAACTTTATATATATATATATATATATATATATATATATATAAATTTATAGCATGTGCATCATGAAGAAATCAACCTTTTTAAGCAACTTAAATAATTAATCTTTACATTTATATCATTAAAAGTTTTTAATAAATATTTTAAATTAAAATTTTTATTACTATTTATACTATTTTTTGAAAAAACATATATGTTATCCTTGTATTCATGAATGAAAGAAAGAAAATAAAGTACTTATGACAATCATTTGCGATGGTGTTCTATGAAGTTTGAGAATAAGTCTAGCTGGCGTGGAAATAACTATAATTTGTGCCATATTGCAACTTTGCCTACATACAAAGTTTTGTTCTTGATTATATCATTGATAAACTATCTAATATGACTGAGTGATAGACTATGTGCATACAATGAATAGATTATCAATGATGATATTGATAAATTTGACCCTTACCATATACGTTGATATATGCATTGTATATGTGTCCTACCACTAACAAATATGTCAAAATAATCAAGTTTTCCTTTTTCCTGAAGTAAAGTTTTCATAGAAACGCTTTTCCCTTCAAATCAAGTAAAAAAGTATAATCTGAAATAGCTAGTTGGTTGTAAAAAGAGGACTCTAATTAATATGTATATTGAAGGACTAGAAAAGAATGAGAGAGGTAAAAAGAGGACTCTAATAGATGTGCAATCAAAGAAAGACAGAGATAAATAAAAGTAGGGGTAGAAAATAATAAAATCTCAATCAGTATTAATGATGAGGTTATGTAAAACAAGTGGAATATAGGGGTAAATCAAGGACCCGCATGCTCAATTCCCTCTCCCTCTCTTTTATAATTCAAAAGCATAATCAATCAACACTGTTAATACCCAATAAATTAGAGCTAGATTCTAATGCATTTATATGCCTTAGATACTTGTCAAGAACCTAAGCATCACCTATGTCAAACTATATATCTATGTTAGATTTCATATTTTTCCATCACCAACTAAAAAAGTCCCACACAAATATTTGAATGCCCTTCCATTCAAAAATATGCTATTTCTTTATATTGTTTAAGAGAATACTATTGTTTAGGATGATGTCACCCTGCCAAGACTACCATGCTTTTAGAGTTTTCCACTTCATGATTGTTTGGTGTTGAATCCTTTTTGTTTATTGATCTTGGGTTTCATTCCTGAATAGAACAATGCTTTCCAAAATACTTGTGTAATCATAGCTTTGAATTTATCTTTCCAAGAACATGTGTATTATATAGTTAATTTTTTTATGTTAGGATCCAAGCAGTTTGGGCTGGCCTTTGTTTAATGTACATCTAGAAAAAACCTAGCTCATTTTAATACAAGTTTGATTGATGAGAGTTTGTATTCAATTGGTATGAAAATACTGATCTTGGGCTTATACATGTGAATTTACTTAATCTAGAATGTGGGTATTGTGTCCTATTATTTTAGTACATGTAGTTATGAATTTTATAATGTGATTGGCCCTTGGCCCCATTTATGTCAACATTGAATTGGTATTACCCATTTCTTCTACTGATTTCCAGGTACACGTGGTCAAAAAATTAAAAAAACAAGAGGATTCCAATCTAAATAGTTACAAAATTTAGGGTATCGGGTCCTTGGTACCGGGATGTCTGATTTCCTCATTACTTATGAATTCTTCATATTTACAGGAGATCCAAATCCTCTAGGATCCTCTACATCTATACACCACCTAGCTGTATAGTTGTGATATCAAGCATTGGGTTTTCCAAGATGGGTAATGAGATGCCTTACAAAAATCTTCAAGTTGATCTAGGTAGCATGTATTTTTGTAACTTACTATTTTTTCTTATTGCTCCACACACACTATATATATGTATATGCATTGTTTGGATTGGTGGTGTAACAAACCAGGTCTAACTCTCTTGGTTGTCAAAATTACAAATTTAAATTTTCATCAATTTACAAGAATAAAGTCAAACTAACAATTACACATCCAAATTTTTATTAGTACATAGGCATAAGGTTTCACACTCCAAGATTAAAGACCGCTACAGACGAATTCATGAGTGCTCGAGACTGGCCAATTTTCTATAATAAACTACCATATTTTGAGACTTACCTTCTCATTATTGAGTTCTAGGTTCTTGACAAGGGGTTATCCTTCCAAGGCCCATAACACCTAGAAGGGTGGACGCATATTTTCCCCGTCTCGTAGAATGGAGGACATTGGTCTATGATCCTATTTTATCCTATTGGTCCACTGACCTTATCTTCATTATGATTAAGCTTTTAAGCCCATGCTAGAGTTAGCATATTATGCCTAGTGCTTGATAACGAAACTTCAACTAAGGTGCTTATCAAGGCTTGCAAATTCTCTAGTTTTAGATCCAAGTAATTCAGATCATATCTTAGTTGATGGTAATGCTGTCCATACCATCTACCAATGGAACTTCCAACACTAAGGACCAACTCTCTAGTCTTGAGTTTCGTTGGCTATTCCACAACTGGAGTAAAAATTATGAAAAACCCTCATGTACTACCTCATACAATAACCTAGAATGACATCCCATATCACTGTTTGTTACTATCCATAGCATTAGATCCACTGAAATTTCTATTAATTCTAGAGAACAATTATTCCCAAAATCACGATAATCACCTCTATGACTTACCAAAATTGGATGGGTGTTTTAGCCCTCCTTGGAAAATTTTAATTTACAATCCCCTTCCTCAGCAGTATATCCCTATAGCCCTTCTTGGCTTTTCCAGTAGGATAGTCATCTATGTGTTTCAATGGGTTTGGATGTGTTGTATAGTGGTATTTTATGTTAAAGTGATTTACATGGGATTTGGTGTTTGCCCCTTTTACATCATAGGATATTTAAGAGCATATATTTAAAATATAAAATTGTAATACTATCACCAATGTTTAATAACATTAAAACAAGAAATTGAAAAACTAACATTAATTTATAACTTCATAGTTTAATGCTAGTAATAACATAAGATATCTCTACTTGTAATTTAACAAATCTTCACCACCACTACTACTTTTTAGAAAATAGATATTATAAACTATAGTAACACATTAAGATTTAACACATTAAAACTATACTAACATAAATATGAAATCTAAACTACTCTATAAGTATATATTTATTAAAAACTAAGTCTCACACACCTGACTATTCCTAAGCAAGATGCCTTCGAACAGGAGTTGGGGACATACATTAACAAATTAAGAAACTATTTCATGATTTTATATCTTTCATTCATATAATAAAGTTCTAATCAACTTTCAACAAAAGGCTCTTTCTACAATTTAATACACTTTATAGTAATTGCAAAATAATATAATTTAAATAAATAATATTTTTTCATAAGTATAGGGAACAAACAATACTTTAATCTTATAAGTATTTGGGAAAGTCATTTTCACAAGTCATAGTTTATTTTAAAAGAAATTTTTAATTAGAGATCTTCAGAGACTTATAGAAGAGATCATTCAAAGGTTCTACACAAAAACATTATTAAAGGATTTTCAACTATGGTTTTATTGGTTTCTACGATTACAATACTCACATTTGCAAAGAAAGTCAGTACAAAAACAAGTATAATATTAACAAAATATTTTAATATCTAAACGGAGATAAACTTTAAAACCTGTTAACTAAGGTTTAAAAATAAACTAAGTTTTATATTGAACTCGCTCCAAATTTTATTATCGCCAAATATTTTTCTCATGGGACACATCCGGATGAAGGTTATAATATTAATTAACCTTTGGTTATTTGTTATAAAGGTTTTAAAATCCATAGCTCCCATTCTTTGCTTGTAAACAAGGAAACATCAATTTATTTAATATAGATAGTTTCTCTATTCAATCTGCACTCAGGAGTCATTATAAATTCTTGTCATTGAAAGCATTTAAATGTTTTCAAGAAAACCTGAATGGTATATTATATGCCTTTCATATGGCCACATATAGCACTATAAAATTGGTACAATCACTTTTGACAATCTACCACCTTACGTATGGTAAAAATTATGTGCTAAACATATAAATCTCTTTAATTTTCTACTCCAAACTCTTTGGCTCACGTCTACAATATTTTAACTTAAATATTTAGACTCACATTAGCAGTAAAAATCAATTGGATAATTCATGAAGACACAACGATCAAAATTTTATTCTGCAGAGTGAAAGAAATTGATACATTATGCGCCAAAATGAAAGTATAAAACATGTTAATATCCATATAAAAATTTAATACATTATTCCAACAAGTATAAATGTTTTATATGTGTTTTAGTAACTATGGATTTTCAAAAGAGAATCCGTTTACCCTGAGTAAACCATAAAGTCTATATAAATTATATAACTTCAGTTTCAAAGACTTTTTTTTTTGATAGTTATAAGTGTTTGTATTTATAGCGGGTTTTAACAAGGATCCCAAAACTTGATTACATAAGCAATGGGCCTAGGGCATCAATCCCTTGAAACTGAACACCAAAATAGAAATCCCGCCCAGCGGTAACAGTAAGCATGAAACAATCCCTCTTAGCGGGAAACAAACAAAAATAAAGAAAGTAGTTTTGGAGATCCCGCCCAGCAAGGAGTAGCCAAAAACCACATCTCGCCCAACAGGAAGCATAGAAAAACCGTTACAATAAAATCCCGCCTCGCGGGAAGCAGTCAAAACCACCACAAACAGTCCCGCCTAGCGGGAAGCAACAAGAAAATCCGGCCGTCCGGGAAACCAGAAAAAAAGAAAGGATCCTGCCTCGTGGGAAAACCGATGGATTTGGCGGATCCCGCCCTGTGGAGAAACCATCCCGCCCACCGGGAAAGCATTCATTTCAGCGAGAGCCATCCTGCAAGAAGCTGACAGCCAGCACAGAGAGGATCCAGCCCATCAGGAAGTGACCAGAGAGTTGCACCACAAGGAACCCGCCCCAGGAAAACAGAAGAGGATCCCAATAGCAGGGACCAAGAATCCCTTCCAAGCACAGAGCCCGCCGAGGATTCACAAGAAAAAGGAGGAAGCTGTCAAAACCCTAAATCGTCACCTCTATCGCACCGAGAAATGCAGGGGACCAGATCCACGCGAATAACCTGCAAAAAACCCCAGGGGGAAGCCTCGAGGGAAAAGGGAAGGGATCCCCAACCAAACATGGATCCCTGGGAAGCACCAGTCCAAAAAAACAACCAAGGAAACCCTAGCCGACTGGGAGAGGCGCAGATAGTGGAGAAGGATCTCCCCCCGGGAGATCATCTGCAAACAACCACTCCTCGGGAGGGATGACCTAGGTTGAGCCAGAGACTGGGCAGGAACCAGGAGCCATGGGAGGGGGAGCAGGGGAGTCCCTCCCCACTCTCACTCTCACTCTCCCCAGTTTCAAAGACTTAACACACAAAACAATTTCATGATATGCTGAGGGCCCAACAGGGTTTACCAAATTTAAATTTTATCTCCCATTGCACACACTAATTGTTCAATTCCTTCCAAACTTCTCTTCCATGTGTTTGCCAGTTCAGATCTGTAGCAAGGATAAGGATTTACTAGTGTAGGGTCAACACGGTCTTTTGAATGTAATGCAACTACATATCTTAGCTTGTCTACTATGCAATGCAACACGTCAAAGAAACCAAAAAACCCATTTTCAAAATCTAATTTGATTGCAATGCATCTTACACATTTATATTTGCCTACTATGCAATGAAAAATGCCCAAGTAACCAACAAACCCATTTCAAAATTTAAATTAAAAATTATCCCAATGTTGCTAAGCAGAATCTATTAACTCATATAAATATTAGAAGAGAATTATACAAATGGATAAGAAATAAACTGAATTTTACCCATACAACTACATATACTAGTTTTAAAAAGAAAGATGTCTTCCTTTATTTAAAAGAGAAACTATCAGGAATTTATAAGCCAGTTACACTACCGCAAAACACAACAAAACATACAAAAACAATCATAGAGTAAAGAGAAAGCATTATATAGCAAATGAATTGGAACACACCAACCTCTACAACATATGGAGTGGTTTTACACTTCAGAATAAGAGTTGTAATGGTCTCTATGGTGGATAGAGTATACTTCAATAGGAGAGCAATGATGGTCACACCAAACCACATTTTGCCACAGAAAAACTGGACCGAATTTCCCCAACACATTCTTTATTTTTCCTTTTAAATACATAGTGATTCTTAGGTTTAAAGGCATGTAAGCTTCCTTCATCCATAAAGGGGCTTGATTATTTACCAAGTGGCACTTTGGTCACTTTCCAACAAAATAACTATTTTTAGCGTATGCATTTTATTTAATTTTATTTTACTAAATGTTTTTATATATTTACATATATTTTATTTTTTTATTATATATTTATATTTATTATTTATGTATATATATTTTATTATTTATTTATTTTAAAATACATATACTTTATTAGTATATTTACAAAAATTTATGTGCATACATATTGGGATTTAATAATGAATGTATTTTTTTTTAAATGGAGGTAAACGATGATTAAATGTAAAAATAGTCACAGGAAAACCATGCAATCGCAAAAAATAATTGTTCCTATATAAGTTTACCTCCATGAGCTTTCATGTACTCACAACCGTGGTGCTATTAAAGCACTGGCATCATATCCCAACTTACCTGAGAAACAATCCTTATCCTTCTATCTTCAATTGAGCATCAAGTACATTGAATTGCTTGTCATATCTGCTATATCACCTACACTCATAGAATATTATCAGCAACATCTTGTTCTAATAAAAATTGGTAGACAGATAAGGAAATCATGGGGATGTTACATTCTCCCCCACCAAAATTTAACACAGTCTCTATGTTAGTAAAAAATAATTGAACATACATATATAAACAACCAACCATATATTATGCAATGTGTCAACATATGCATTCATTACCACATTAGTATTTCAAAACATATATCATAAATCCAAAATATACAAATATTGGCATATCAAATATCCAAATTTTTATATATATCAATCTTCAAAAAAAATAGAAATTATAGATTTTGAAAATTGTGCGAAGAGAGAGATTGGTTGTGCGTTGGTCGTAGGGGTTTCGGTGGGAAAATATTATTTGCTGCATTAACACCACCTTGAGGCAGTGTTAGTTCACCCTTTTTAATGGTTGCCACTCATGCAGTTAGCTCCATTTATTCTAATTCTACTAGAGAGCTCAATGGTACTGGGGAAGCGTTCACACAAGTTCATTCTGATAATGTATCACAAGGTAAAGGCCTTGTCCCTAAAGCTGTTATTCCTTTGCATGAGTTTCATACGGCTTGTGAGTGGTTTGAGAGTCATACCTTGGTGGGTTATTTTTTGGGTCATATCCCATATGATACCCTTATTCGTTCATGGGTCTAGCAAGTCTAGGGCCCATATGGAGTCAAAGTGGAGAATGTACAAAACCTTACCAAAGGGTATTTCATTTTTCGCTTTTTAGACCCAGCTCAATCATAGAAGGTTCTATCTAGGGGTCCATGGACTATCTATAATTCTCTATTGATTTTGCAACCCTACTCTTAAAATTTCCAAGTCAGTGATCATGTTGCACTGGAAGTCTCGATGTGGGTTGAATTCCTCGGTCTTCCTATTCCTCTTTGGAGTTTTTTGCAGACTTTAGTTGCCCCCTTAGATAAGTTTGTTTGCCTTGAGCCAAAAAAAATTCTTCGCTCGACCCACTAGAAGGGTTTGTATCAAATTTGACATTACCAAGGATTTGTAGGAGTTTATTGATATTAAAATAGGGGACCAATCCAGAAGGCAAAAAGTTACCTATATCAATTTACCCAAATACCTGTTATCAATGTCAATCTATAGCTCATAAAATTTGGGAGTGCCCTCTAATAGAATAGAAATATAAGGTAAACCCCTCACCCACTCCTGCGGCTTCCTCTAATGGCTCAAGGGGAAACATTTAAGAATGGACTATTGTCTTTAGCAAGAAATATCATGGTGCTAAGCAACAAGAAGCTTCAATTTTTGTTGCGCAACCTGCCCCTTATCCTTTTCAAGACATGCAATATTCTACTAAATTTGTTTAGACTCCTATTGATACGACCCCTCTAGTTATTGGTATGCAACCCCTAGTTCCATTGGTGTCTCAACTTCTTTGATCAAGCCCTTATTTGGCCTCAGTGGTGGTGGCTCCAGATAATTCTTCAATGGAGGAGGGTCGGGCCTTGAAGATCTGTTGCTCTCGTAACCCTGTTTGAAATGACAAACATCAATAGCTAAATAGTGATGCTTTCCACGTGATATCCAACTATTCTATCTTGCTTACAGGTTTGGGTGATGTAGAGGATGTCATGGAGATCATGCATCCTGACAAATCCCAATGATTTTCTTCTTGTGGAGTGTTCGATGATTGACAGATCCAGTTAGAAAATATTTTGTCCAAAATGGGATGTCAAATGTTTCTTGAATGCATGGAAGCCTCAATTTTTTATTTTTGTAAGAAGTTAAGATTTTTTATTTCAATCTACGATGTGCATGTGAATTTTATGGCCACGAAGTACTTCTTTTGCCACAAAGAATTCCCTAGGAAAAGGAGGAGTTGTCACTATTATTGGGCCTCGATAATAGAAGAATGTTGTGACTTGGGGTTTTGAACCATCCAATAAAGTTGTCTAGGTTTTGCTCAAGATCTATGGAAAACCATTTGGGGTGGTTAATGTGTATGTCTCGAATATCACTTCTAACAGATGTGAGTTATGGAGATGGCTTGCCATGAATCGACCATTTGTCACTTGGGTGCTCTATGGATATTTTAATGTGGTGGAGAAAGTTTATGACAAGGTTAGTCATGTCCCGATGTGGTGGTCTTTAGGTGAAAGATAATATTGGTATTTATGAAAAACAAGCTTCACCTTTATGACCCTAATTCTTGCTTCTCACCTTCTGAATTCCCACAGGCTCTTTGGTACACATGGTCCAATTTTCAGGCTGCTTCTACCAGGGTTTTGGTGATATTTGATAGAGCCATGATTTTTGAGTATGATAATTTTTAGTTCTTCCATATTTTGCATTCTTCGTTGTATGTGCTAACTTTACCTGGTACTACTACACTGTATGATCATTCACCTATTTTATTCTCGGTGGCAATGTTAAACTTTCAACCTAGAGTGCATTCTTCACAGTTTTACCTGAATGTTTATTTTTTGCATAGCTTTAGCATGAAAGCTCATATATACTACATTTAGAATTTGATTCCTAGACCTGATGGTGATTATGGAAGGATTTAATGGTGTAATTCTACCATTCAACAAACCACTAAGGTGTTGTAGACTCTGGGTGTTGAAGTTGCAAAATGATGAAAATAGGCTTAGTATGCCTTGCAAAGTGAGCTATCCAAAGCCTATCTTAGGCTTGAAGACTCTCCTTTCAGCTATGTTTCTCAATCCCAGGTTTCTTCCATTCAACATGAGCTAAATAAATCTGATTTGTATGAATCCAAGTGGGCTCAATTACATGCTCGAATGCATTGGCTCAAAGTAGGGGACAAAGTGACCAAAGATGTTTTTCAACACCTCAGACCTCCTACTAATTATTCTTAGTTTCAATCCATTCTAGTTGATGGGTAGAGATTTATAGATATTTCAAACATTGTCAATGCCTTTGTTTCACATTATCAAGATGTTTTTACTTCTCAACCCCTTAATGATGCTAGAAGGCAAGCTCTTGCTGATTGTACCACTGTTGTCCCCAATAAGATTTATCCTAATAAAATACTATTCTGTGACACTCCTCTTTCTCTAGAAGATCTAAAAAATTTCTTGTCACTCATGGCCAATGATAAGGCACCTGGGATTGATGGATTCCCATGTAAATTCTATAAAGAATTCTGGGATATGCTTGTTATGATATCCACAAAGTTTATCTCGAAGCCTTGCAATGTGGTTCAATGTGTTCCATTATTAAGAAAGGCAATGTTAAATTTATTTATAATTATGGAGATCCTAAGCTCATCACTAATTGGAGGCCGATCACTTTTCTTAATGTGAGCTACAATATTATTGCTAAAGCCCTTGCACTTAAGCTTAAATCTCTCTTGCCTTTGATTGTCAGACCTGAACAAACTAGCTTTGTTAAGAGAAGATACATTATTGATAATGTTCTTGCTATTTGGGAAGGTATGGAGTGGGCAAGAAATTTTGAACAAGATACTTTATTCATTAAGATTGACTTTGAGAAAGCTTATGATAATATGGATTGGTACTTCATAACTGCCATGCTTCAGGCTCTAGGTTTGGTCCAGTGTTTGTGAGCACCATTCTTATGTTATTTCAATATGCTTCAGCTATTATTACCTTGAATAATAGTCAATATCAGTCAATTTATCTTGGTCAGTTTGTAAGACATGGGTGTCCTCTTGCTCCATCTCTTTTCATTCAACTGTAGAGGCTTTTGGCTATTTTTTGGCCCATAAGATGGATCAAGGATTAATTAGGGGTATTGCTCTCCTCAATTTTGACCGTTAGTTGGTCAATGATCATTTTGCAGATGATTCTTTCTTAATGTTTCGATAAGATGAGAAATACCTTGCCTTGGCTATTAGTTGCTTAGAGATGTTCTTTTTAGCCTCTGGTTCTTCTATACAATGGAAAAAACCTCATGTTTTTAGCAATCTTAATCTTAGCTGCCATGTTGGTTGCATCATTTCCAATGGAATTGGATTCAACCAAGTGAGGTGTATAAATTTCTTGGAATTTATTTTTTGTTTCATGGTTCCTCTTCTCAATTATGGTAGTATGTTATTGATAAAGTGGAAAAGAAGCTTTCTAACTGTACTAGTAAGAGGCTTTTTATGGAGGGAAAATTTCAGATTTGTTCTAATATTTTAGCCACTACCCATGTTTATTATTTGTCTTATTGGGTTCCATCCAAATCTTGTTATAAAAAGCTGGATAAGCTTCTGAGAGACTTCTTGTGGGCCAAAGACTCTGTCAAGCAAGGTTTTCATCAGGTTGCCTAGAAAATTTGTTGTTTGCCCAAGGACTATGGAGGCATGGGTTTTTTTTATTGTCATCGATAAGGTTTTAATCTTTGTGCTAAATGGATCACCCGATCTTTAATTGGGGATGAATCTTGGAAAGTGTTGGTCAAGCATTGCATTTCTTCTAGTTTACTTTAGGGGAAGAAAATTTGGAAAGGGGTGGTATTGCAATCCATTCTTACTACCCCTGTTCCTATTAAAGTTAAAGGTTATTTTTTCATTTAGAGTATTTGGAAATCCTGGGAAACCTTCAAACCCTAGCTTAGTTGGAAAGGGAGTTTTCACAAAGCAGTTGCCTCTTTGCCTTTCATGAATATTTGGTGGTCTCCTGTTATCACTTGGCAGGGCTCTCCCCTAGCTCTGGTGCAATGGGTTAGAGCACATAGGTTCTATAAGCATGGTATTGCTTCCATTTTTTATTTCTTATCCTGACATACTCGGTGTTGGATACCCTAGAAAAGTTTTTATCAAATTCACAATTTAAATCTTGGTGATAAAGACACTTATGAGGTGGTTATTGATAGTATTCCATTTTCTATTTAGAGCAAACTACATAAGCATTTTAAAAAACCCTGGTGGTCAAATTGGTGTTGGCCTAGGGAGCTTCCTATTTTGCAATATAAAGCTCATCTTGGTTACAAATTTCTCACCTTGCAAGTTCCAATGGTTGATAAACTAAATCTGAGATGGGACTTAGTCTCTCTTCCCTCTCGATGGAATAAGAGGTTTCGGATTGCTTGGGCTACTTATATTGAACCTAAATAGAGTTTTTTTGCTTGGAGCCTCTTACACCAAGGGTTACCTGTTGGCAATAGGCTCAAGCATCTAGGTGTTCATAATCCCATTTTCCCGGTTTGTGGATAGGCGGAAGATTTACTGCATGTTTTTTGGTTTTGTGATCGGGCTCAATCGGCCTAGGAGTGGCTTCTTGAATTTTTTAGACCTTTTATGTAGGAGGATTTTACTTGGGTGCATGCTATTTTGGGTGACCCTATTGATTTTTCCTTCAAATTGGGTGTTGTTTGGAATATTTTTAGAATTGGTACCCTATTTTATCTATGGAAGTCCCGGAATAGAGTTGTTTTTTCTCAGCAAGATGTCGGGCATGTCTTCTCTATTGCTGATAAATATAATATATTATTTGATCGATGGTTACATATTCAAGTACAGGTTGAAAAAGTATAGGTGGAGCTACAACACTTATGTACCCTCATGTATCATTGGGGAATTCATCCTATATTATGAGTCATGTGCCTCTTCCTTCCCCTTCCAACTGGAAGTGATTTCTTGGCTTCTTTCTTTTTGAATGCATATTTGACACTGTTTTGGTAGTTGTTATCTGGCAGTTTATGGACTATTTCTGACACTCTTGTATACTCCTAACCACAATGGTTAGTGTATTGTTTTATGGTGTGTCACGGTGTGATAATCCCACCCACCCTTTTTTGTATGATTAGACATTATTTTATTAATATAATGGCCTTTTCATCCAAAAAAAAATAGAAATTGATTTTTCATTGCTGCCACATCTTCCCATGTGGGATTCCTTTTTGAGTAGATATCCCACTAGACTCTACATTGATTGATGATAATTTTTCTTAATTTTTTGGTTCTATATCCCAAAATCCTGATAGGTCGAACCTCAATGAGCTATGGGTCCGATGTATGCAAATGAGAAACATCCCGTATGTGTGAAGGTTCAGTCATATATTTACAAAGGAGGGACACATTGAAGGTATTGTGGATCTTGGACAAATTAGGTGGTAAAGCCAATTTGTAAGCAACGAGACTAATATTGACAATGATCTCAAATGGTCCTACAAATCTAGGGCTAAGTTTAGTGGACTTAATGGAGATTTTGGTTGATTTGATTCTCAATAAAACTTTATCATTGATAGCAAACTCTCTAGGAGTTCATTTTAAATCTGTATAGCTCTTCTAACATTCTGCAACTTCTCAAGGTTGCTAGCAAATTTATTTCAACTAAACCTCCATTCTTTTCATAGCATTAGGATTGATCATTTCTTAGTTGTCTAGGTTATCCCATGTTAATGGTGTTCTACACTGACACCCATTTAAGGATTCAAAAGTGGGCATGCCCAACGTGGTATGATAACTATTATTATAAGAAAATTCCACCAGGAAGAGATAATCTTCCCACTTACTCTGGTGGTCCATATAGTACATTCATAACATATCCTCCAACACTTGATTGATCCTATCGGTCTATCCATCCATATTAGGATGATAGGCTATGCTGATGTTAATATTTGTACCCCATGCTTGGTGCAAAGCTTGCAAAAATTTAGAAGTAAATTGTGAATCCCTATCAGAGATAATTATTTTGGGAAACCCATGAAATATCACAATTTCTTGAGCAAACTTATAAGCTATTATAGGAGCATCATCATGAACACTTCCAGGTATAAAATGTGCCACCTTTGTTAATTTATAAACTACAACAAAAATTGCATCATGCTGAAATCTTTTTTGGGAAGACCAACTATAAAATCCATGGAAATCACTTGCCACTTTTGTGTTGGAATGTCAAATGAGTGTAATAATCCTCTAGGATGTTGATATTTGGCCTTAACCTTTTGACATTCTAAACACTTTGCAACAAAATGAATCACATATTTCTTCATTCTAGGCTAGTAAAAATCTTTTTTAGATTTTCCCTCATTTTCACCACTCTTGGGTGAGCAGAGTATGGAGCACAATGCACTTCTTGCAATATTGTTCTTTTTAACTCATGATTATTTAAAACTATTATGCAGTCTCTAAAATACATTAGATATTTTTAACTTTGAGATCCAGATGTTGATTCAGTCATTTCTCGACCTTAATACGGTATTGGTTACAAATTTCATCATCTTTCTACAACTCTTTAATTTGTTCCATTAATCCATATTGACATCATGTTAAAGAAGATATGTGTCTTCTTCTGCTAAGTGTATCAGCCAACTTGTTTTCTTTTCCTTTTATATACTCAATCCCAAAATCATATTTGGCCAAAAATTCCATCCATCTTTGTTGTCTGGAATTTAGCAATGGTTGGGTGAAGATATATTTCAAACTCTTGTGATCAATTTTTAATTCAAAGGGTTTACCCAAAAAATAGTATCACCACATTTTGAGTGCATGAACCACAACGGCTAGCTCTAAGTCATGTGTAGCATAATTGACCTCATGCTTCTTAAGTTTTCTAGATTCATATGCCACTACAACTTCATTTTTCATTAGGACACCCCCTAATCCTTCTAGAGAAGAATTCGTACAAACTGTGAATGGTTTACAAGGATCTAGAATCTAAAGAATTGGTGTGGTCATCAATTTTTATTTAAGGATTCTGAATGCCTCCTCACACTGAGTAGTCCATTTGAAAAATTTTCCCTTTCTTTGTAGGTTGGTGATAGGAAAAGTAATATTTGAAAACCCTTTTACAAAGTGCCTATAATATCCAACCATTCCCATAAAACTTCTCACTTCAGTTACATTGGTGGGAGTTGGCCAATCTACTATGGCTTCTATATTTTTCGGATCAATTGCAACCCCATCGGTTGAGACTATGTGCCCAAAATACTATACTTGTGGTGTATAAAACTCACACTTAGATCATTTTTCCATATAACTAACTTATCCTAAGGATTTCCATAACTATTTTCATGTGTTGATCATATTCTTCTCTACTTTGAGAATAGATCAAGGTATCATCTAGAAATATAAAAATAACTGATCTAATTGTTCCGAAAAACATTGTATATCAAGTTCATGAAGGCAAAAGGAGCATTTTTTAAACTTAAAGGTAATACTATAAAATCGTAGTGCCCATATCAAATTCTAAAAGCAATCTTGAAAGTATCTTCTTCTTTGATTCTTAGTTGATGATACCATGACCTAAGGTCAATTTTTGAGAAAATTGTTGCTCATATTAATTGATCAAATATATCATCAATGCTTGGTAAGGAATACTTATTTTTCATAGTCATTTTGTTAAGCATTATGTAATTAATACATAGTCTCAAGGATCCATCATTTTTCTTGACAAATAAAACTAGTGCACCCTATGGTGAAACACTAGGCTTGATGTGCCCTTTTTCTAATAGATATTGAAGTTGGGTTTTGAGCTCCTGTAACTCAAGGGGAGTCATTCGATAATGGGTCCTAGCTATAGGTGATGCTTCTGGTAAGATCTCAATTGAAAAGTCAAATTCCCTTCTTGAAGGAAGTCCAGGAATATCTTTAGGAAAAACATCTCTAAACTCATTCAAAACTGGATACTGTTGAAATAGAGTAGAGCTAGATTTTATTTCTTCTTTCTTATTCATATTAACTACATGCAGTCTACACCCCTTCCTAAAGGCTCTTTTAACTTGCATAGCATATAATAAGTGAGGTTATAAAGTTAATCGGTTGCAACAAACTCAGATTCATTGATTGAAATCATCTATAAAGTCCAACCACATCTCTTCAAAATATAGTAGGTTTTGTGAGCTCTTATCCAATCTATACCTAGGATGATATCAAAAGCATGCAAGGGTGCTACATACTGGTGCTAATTTATTTTTCCCTAGGGTAATTTTATCTAGGAGTCAAATAAACACTGGTTAACCATATAGGTTTGTCCTAATCCATACTCAACTTGCCACCCATTTGCCATAATCCCAGGCCTTACCGGTATGTCCCTTATAATAATAGATGATATAAAACTTTGAGTTGCACCACTACATATCAAAATACAAAATTATTTTTTGCCTAATTTTCTTTTTAGAAGAAATGGAGTGGCTTGCCTTGAAATATTAAAATTACCTATGGCAGCATTAATTCAGTGAGGATCTTCTTAAGTTGGCTTTCTCTTATCTTCTCTCTTTTAGAATTGATTTGCATAATGATATCTAGATCCATAGATGAAGCATACATTAGGACCCTTGTTCATTCATATTTCTCCATCATTATTTTGATTTGTAGTGCTCCTTTATTTTCCTAGTATTGCAGTTTTTAGTGTTGCTTTTTCTAGAAGATTCCACCTATCTTGCTATCCTTTGTAGCCCTGATATTTTCCTTTACTCCTATTATCTCTTATGTATTGGTCACCATTTCTTCTTTTCTTATAATGATCATTTACTTTAATAGGTTCTGGGTATCATCTTTTATTAGTTTCATATTTTTCAAATTTTTGGAAATAAGCCTTTTTATTTTTCTTGCTTACTTCTTCATAACGTTCGACACCAAAATCTTCTATCAAATTTTTAGGTTTACCTCATCCAATAGGAGTCCCAATTTTGGGATGTAATCCCAATAAAAATTTATGAGCTTTAAACTCCTTTTGTTTATCATATTCAAGTGTATATTTCAATAGTTGGATAAATCTTTGGTAATACTCTATCACTGACATGTTTTCTTGATGCAAATTGGTGAATTCAGTGTACTTCTCAGTGTAAAATTGTGGTGTAAGAAATTTATCCCTAAATTATTTCTCAAACTCATTCCAAGGAATATCAATAACCTCCTTTTGGCCTGTTTTCTTGTATGTGGTCCACAAATCTCTGGTTGGACCTGTTAAATGTGCAACTACCCATGTAGTTTTATATTCTGCACATAGGGTTGAATGGAAAAGTACCCTTCAACCTCACTTAATTAGTTTATGATTGTTTCACCATCCCAATTTCCATAAAATTTGGAAATGTCTAGTTTTTTTATTTCCTTTTGTAATTTCACATCGACTTTCCTTCTCGAATATCCCTTAGGGAATTCACTTATTCTCTCTAATTTATTATTTTTTGTCAAGTTTTCTATTACCTTATGTTGCTAGGCAATAATTTACTATTTTTGAGATATTTGTGCTCTCTACTGTTCCATGTGCTCACTCATCTGAGCCATTTATATTTCCATTTGTTCCCTCTACAGATTAAACTATTCTTGCATTAGTTGAATAATCTTTGTCATGTTATAATAATTTCGAGTAGCCCTTACTGTTGCTAACTCCTTTTATTTTCTCAAAATATACCAAAGTACTTTGGTTGTTTGAACATGATTCGACTCCCTCATGAGTTGTTTTAGTCCCTTTCTCAAAACTTCTACAATCCCCTCTTATAGATTAACACTTACTCTTTTTGAGGTCCTCGATATTATACCTGGTGAAAAAATAGCTATGTCAATTCAACAAGTCATATTTATAACCTAGGGTTTTTGCAACCTAGGATATGATGCCAACTGTAACAACCCAGGTCTAACTCTCCTAGTTGTCAAAATTACAAATTTAAAATTCTATCAATTTACAAAAACAAAGTCAAACTAAAAATTACACACCCAACTTTTAATTAGTACATAGGTATAAGGTTTTGCACTATGATATTAAATACTACAATAAATAGATTCATGAGTTCTCCAGACTGGCCAATTTATAGTAATAGACTACCATATTTTGAGACATACCTTCTCATTCTTGAGTTCTAGGTTCTCGAAAAGGGGTTATCCTTCTAGGGTCCATAACACCTAGAAGGGTGGACACATATTTTACCATATGGTAGCATGTAGGACATTAGTCTATGATCCTATTTCATCCTATTGGTCCACTGACCTTATCTTCATTATGATAAAGTTTTTAAGCCTATTCTAGAGTTAGCATATTATGCATAGTGCCTGATAATGAACCTTCAACTAAAGTGCTTATCAAGGCTTGCCAATTCTATGGTTTTTATTCTAGGTAATTTATATCATATCCTAGTTGATGGTAATGCTGCCCATACCATATACCACTAGATCTTCCAACCCCAAGGACCAGCTCTCTAGTTTCGATTTTCATTGGCTATTCTGCAACTAGAGTATGAAAATGAAAAACCCTCATGTACTACCTCATATGATAACCTAGAATGACATCCCATACCATCATTCATTACTCTCCATAGCATTAGGTCCACTGAATATTCTATTAATTCTAGAGAACAGTTATCCCTGAAATCATGATAATCACCTCTGTGACTTATCGGAATTGGATAGGTGTTTTAACCCTCCTCGACAAATTTTAATTTACATTACCCTTTATTGATAGTATATCCCTATAGCCCTTCTCAAATTTTCTAGTAGGATAGTTATCTATATGTTTCAACAGGTTTGGATGTGTTTTATGGTTGTATTTTATGTTAAAGTAATTTACATGGGCTTTGGTGTTTACCCCTTTTACATCATAGGATATTCAAGAGCATATATTTAAAATATAAACTTGTAATACTATCACCAATATTTAATAACATTAAAACAAGAACTTGAAAAGCTAACATTAATGTATAACTTCCTGATTTAATGCTAGTAATAACATAAGATATATCTACTTGTAATTTAACAAATCGTCACCACCAATACTACTTTTTAGAAAAGAGATATTATAAACTATAGTAACACGTTAAGCTTTAACACATTAAAACTATACTAACATAAATATGAAATCTAAACTACTCTATAATTATATATTTATTAAAAACCAAGTCTCCCATGCCTGACTATTCGTAAGCAAGATGCCTTCGAACATGAGTTGAGGACATACTTTAATAAATTAAGAAAATATTTGATGAGTTTATATATTTCATTCATATAATAAAGTTCTAATCAAATTTTTTTTGGTAAGTTAAGATGAATTAAAAGTGGGTTTTTATCAAGGATCCCAAAACTTGATTACATCAAACTTCAAGAGGAAACGTCCAAGGATGGACAATAGGAAAGGCTTGAGGAAATCCTTGAGGAACACCTTCAGGAAAGCATTCAGGAAGGTAGTGAGGAAAATCATGCAGAGCAAAATTTGAAAATCCTGCCAGGTGGGAAAGGAGAAGGCGGTAGAAGAAAATGGAAAAAGCTACCTAAAAATAAATTTGAAACTTTCCAAAGGTGGGAAAAGGAAATAAGTGCCTAAATTTAAATTTGAAACATCCCAAGGGTGGGAAAAGGAAAATAGGTGCCAAACCACCCATGGGAAACTAGAAACCAAGAGAGAAACAACTTCCCACGTAGGGGAAAACTAATAAAATGCAAAAAAACCACCTTGCACCAAAGGGTGGAGTAGAGAAACTAAGAAAATAGTAAATCCCACCTAAACAAGGATAGGAAGCAACCAAGGACACCATAGGATCACTCAAACTAATAAAAAATGAATCCCTTGTGAGCCTGAAATGTGGAACAACAATTTGAGGATTTCCTCAAGCCACAAAATCCTCATGCAATAGAACACCAACCTTGGAAAGTGGGTTAGAATTCAAAGGAACTCCACGAGGCCATGAAGTCCTCATGCAGTGAAGAAGGAAGCCTTCAAGGATGCCAACCTAGCAGAGGAAGTAGTAGAAGTAGAACAACACATTGTAGGAAATAGATGAGAAAGTTCCAAAGAAACCTAAGAGGAAGGAGTCACGAGGAAGCCCAACTGCAAATGATAGAGCCCAAATAGAAATGATGCAGCCAGAAATCCTAGATAGCCTTCAACACCATCAACAAATAACATTAGGAACATAGATGAGGAAGTCCTTCAAGGACACAAAAGTAAGGATCCCAAAACTTGATTACATCAACTTCAAGAGGAAACGTCCAAGGATGGACAATAGGAAATGCTTGAGGAAATCCTTGAGGAACACCTTCAAGAAAGCATTCAGGAAGGTAGTGAGGAAAATCATGCAGAGCAAAATTTGAAAATCCTGCCAGGTGGGAAAGGAGAAGGCGGTAGAAGAAAATGGAAAAAGCTACCTAAAAATAAATTTGAAACTTTCCAAAGGTGGGAAAAGGAAATAAGTGCCTAAATTTAAATTTGAAACATCCCAAGGGTGGGAAAAGGAAAATAGGTGCCAAACCACCCATGGGAAACTAGAAACCAAGAGAGAAACAACTTCCCACGTAGGGGAAAACTAATAAAATGCAAAAAAACCACCTTGCACCAAAGGGTGGAGTAGAGAAACTAAGAAAATAGTAAATCCCACCTAAACAAGGATAGGAAGCAACCAAGGACACCATAGGATCACTCAAACTAATAAAAAATGAATCCCTTGTGAGCCTGAAATGTGGAACAACAATTTGAGGATTTCCTCAAGCAACAAAATCCTCATACAATAGAACACCAACCTGGAAAGTGGGTTAGAATTCAAAGGAACTCCACAGGCCATGAAGTCCTCATGCAGTGAAGAAGTAAGCCTTCAAGGATGCCAGCCTAGCAGAGGAAGTAGTAGAAGTAGAACAACATATTGTAGGAAATAGATGAGAAAGTTCCAAAGAAACCTAAGAGGAAGGAATCACGAGGAAGCCCAACTGCAAATGATAGAGCCCAAATAGAAATGATGCAGCCAGAAATCCTAGATAGCCTTCAACACCATCAACAAATAACATTAGGAACATAGATGAGGAAGTCCTTCAAGGACACAAAAGTAAGGAAACCAAAGGATCTCCCAGGCAGACCATGAAAGAAAATAAAATCCTACTGGATCCACAACATCGATCCCAAAGAGCAGGGTCATAGAAGAAAGCACATGGTCCTCCCCAAGACCAAAATGATGTGCAAAATTGCTCATAAAGCCTCTTTCACACGGTCCTAACATTCTGCAACTGAAGATCCTCCAAGGGTAAATGTCGAGAAGACACCTAAAAAACTTGGGAAAATTGAAGAAATCTAAGGAAAAAACCCTGAACAACCCAAAAAACCTAGGGAAAGTCCTAGGGAAGAACCCAAAACCATCCTAGGACCTAGGCACTAAAGAAAAAACCCCACCACAGGGTAAGGAAAGGGACAAAACATTGGATTAGTGATATCCCTCCCCAAGGAGATCATCTGCAACACCATCCTACCAAGGAGGAAGGGTTAAGGAAGTTCCAGTGAAGTTGGGATAGGATTAGAGACCTGGGATAGGGCCAGGAAAGGGATACAGAGAAGTGGAATAGGACTTCCATAGGAAGTCACCTGTAGAGCCCTTCCATCCAAATTTCTAATCAACTTTCAATAAAAGGCTCTTTCTACAATTTAATACACTTTATAGTAATTGCAAAATAATATAATTTAAATAAATAATATCTTTTTCATAAGTATAGGGAACAAACAATACTTTAATATTATAAGTATTTGGAAAATTAATTTTCACAAGCTATAGTTTATTTTAAAAGAAATTTTTAACTAAATATCTTCAAAGACTTATAGAAGAGATCATCCGAAGGTTCTACACAAAAACATTATTAAAGGATTTTCAACTATGATTTTATTGGTTTCTACGATTATAATACTCATATTTGTAAAGAAATTCACTACAAAAACAAGTATAATCTTAACAAAATATTTTAATATCTAAACAGAGATAAAATTTTAAACCTATTAACTAAGGTTTGAAAACAAACTAAGTTTTATATTGAACTTGCTCCAAATTTTATTATCGCCAAAAAAAATTCTCATGACACAAATTCGGTTGAAGGTTATAACATTAATTAACCTTTTGTTATTTTTTATAAAGGTTTTAAAATCCATAGCTCCCATTCTTTGCTTGTAAACAAGGAAACATCAATTTTATTTAATAGAGATAGTTTCTTTTTTCAATTTGTGCCCAAGAGTTAGTATAAAGTCTTGTCATTCAAAGCATTTAAATATTTTCAAGAAAACCCGAATGGTATATTATATGTATTTCATATGGTCACATATAGCACTATAAAATTGGTACAATCACTTTCGAAAATCCACCACGTTACGTACAATAAAAATTATGTGCTAAACATATAAAGCTCTTTAATTTTCTACTCCAAACTCTTTGGCTCACGTCTACAATATTTTGACTTAAACATTTAGACTCACATAAGCAGTAATGATCAATTGGATAATTTAGGAAGACACAATGGTCAAAGCTCTATTATGCAGAGTGAAATATATTAATACATTATGCGCAAAAATAAAAGTATAAAACATGTCAATATCCATATGAAAAGCTAATACATTATTCCAACAAGTATAAATATTTTCTACGTGTTTTAGTAACTATGGATTTTAAAAGAGAATCCGTTTACCCTGAGTAACTGTCAAGTATATATAAATTATATAACATCAGGTTTCAAAGACTTAACACACAAAAAAATTTCATGATTTGCTAAAGGCCCAACAGGGTGCACCAAATTTAAATTTTATCTCCCATAGCACACACAGATTGTTCATTTCCTTCTAAACTTATCTTCCACACGTTTATCGGTTCAGATCCACAACAAGGATAAGGATTGGATAGTGTAGGGTCAGTACGGTATTTTGAATGCAATGAAACTACATATATTAGCTTGTCTACTATGCAATGAAACATGTCAAAGAAACCAGCAAACCCATTTTCAAAATTTAATTTGATTGCAATGCATATTACACATTTATACTTGCCTACTATGCAATGAAACATGCCCAAGTAACCAGTAAACCCATTTCAAAATTTAAATTTAAAACTGTCCCAATATTGCTGAGCAGAATCTATTAACTCATATAACTCTTAGAAGAGAATTAGCCGAATGGACAAGAAAAAAACTAATTTTACCCATACAACTACATATATTGGTTTTAAAAAGAATGACGAAACTATCAAGAATTTATAAGCTAGTTACACTACCGCCAAACACAACAAAACATACAAAAACAATCACAGAGTAAAGAGAAAGTATTATATAGCAACCGAATTGGAACACACTGACATCTACAATATATGGAGTGATTTCACACTTCATAAGAAGAGTTGTGATGGTCTCTACGATGGATAGAGTATACTTCAACAGGAGAGCAATGATGGTCACACCAAAACATGTTCTCCCACACATTAAAATCGGACCAAATTCTCCCAACACATTCTTTGTTTTTGCTTTTAAAGATATAGTTATTCTTAGGTTTAAAGGCACATAAGATTCTTTAATGCATCAAGGAGCTTAATTCTTTTTCAAGTGGCACTTTGGTCACTTGCCAACAAAACATCTATTTTCAGCATATGCATTTTATTTAATTTTATTTTACTAAAATTTTACACATTTATATTTATTTTATTTTTTTATTATATATATTTATATTTATTATTTATATATATTATTATTATTTATTATTTATTTTGAAATACATATACTTTATTAGTATATTTACAAATATTTAGGTGCATACATATTGGGATTTAACAATGAATGTATTTCTTTTAAATGGAGGCAAACGATGATTATATGCAAAAATAGTCATAGGCAAACCATGCAATCACAAAAAATAATTGTTCCTAGATGAATTTACTTATGTAAAATTCCATGTAATCGCAACTGTGGTGCTATTAAAGCACTATCATCATATCCCAACTTACTTGAGCAAAAATCCTTATCCTTCTACCTTCAATTGAGCAACATTTACACAAAATTTCTTGTCATGTCTACTATATCACCTGCACTCACAAAATATCATCATCTTGTTCTAATAAAAATTGGTAGACAGATAAGGAAATTATGGGGATGTTACAGTTGGTAAGCACTTGAATGAGATTGACTGAAGTTTTGATTGTGGAAAAATTGTGTATGTGGTGAAACAGAGGAGGAAAGTGTGGAGAACAAGACTTCCCAACAATCATCAAGTAGTGGTGTTGTTCCCATGGACATGCCCAAATCACCAATGCCTTCAGTAGAAGGTCCTAAACATGGCTTAGGCTCTGGGTCCAAGGAAGAGGCCATAACTAGTAAAGAAACTTTGGCTTTGGAGGCTAAAAATTCTGTCATGGAAGCTAATCACCAGGTTTAGGCCAAGAATTTAGAAGATAATATGCAAAATCCTGTAGCCAGTCATGTAGTTGTTGCACTAGATGGATCAAATGACAAGAAAATTGATGTGGAAGGTAAATATAGAAAAGGAATGATTGATCATCAGGAAGCACAAGCAGTTGTGCCAGCTGGAGAATCCATTAAAGGAGAAGACACATCATCAAAGAATGAGAAAATGATACCCAATCGCATTGGTAAGTTATTTTTTACCACCATCCTCTTTGATGTGCACTCCATTGAGTATTTGGCTAGCAATCAAGTCCATTTATTATTTCTCTTCTATAGGAGATTTTGATTTGAACATAGCAGTAGACCAGTTCTTAGGCTTTAGATTCTGTTTCTTAGATTGAAATAGTCCATATGACTTGAACAAAACATAGTATAAAGCTGCTTGTTTTGTCAAGAATCCAATCGATAATCTATGTTAAAAATTCAATCAAGATCATATGGAAATTGGACTTTGTTAAGGATATCTAAGATCATGTAATGAAACTGCAATAATCAGATTGCCCTGAGGAGTCATAATCAGTAGATTTCCCTAGTTCACATCAGTTGAATATGGGTATAGTTAATGCAACAATGATGCTGGCTGAAAGTTGAGGTGGTTACTTTATTGACCTTCAAATCTTGATTAACTAGGAAACATTGCTCTATAAGCCTCTATCCCTTTTTGGCCAGTGATTTCAATAAATTGATTTGTCTTATTAGTGCTTATTGCCTCTTTAGGCCTATGAATTCTATATTGAAGATTCTTTATCTAACAAAATCAGTAGCTTATTTTCTTTTTAGTCATTTGTCAATCCTTGTTACCCTTTAAAATTAGCAGCTTATTTACTTTTTAGTCATTTGTTAATCCTTTTTACCCTTTGTTTTTAGTTGTATATTCCAATATAGATCTAGAATGGCATTTGCTAGTGGTAGATAAGTGTTATGGAAAAATATTCTTCCAGTGATTGTATGTTTTCAAGGGTTTTATCTTTCACCAAGACCTAATTTATTTTAATGATAGGGAAATGAGATGGTTAATGTTTATATGGAATAGACTAGGTATCTAGAGTGTAGAAACTATCATTCAAGTTGCAAAGAGTACACAAGGAAGGAGAAGTGTACAATTTTTAGAAGAAAGAGAGATCTAGAAAAGAAAAACAAAATTGGTTTTCTTTGTTTAATTTCCCATATGTTTGCAATTTCCCCTAAGAGAATATAGTGAAATAAAATGGAATTGGATGCATGCTGACTTTACATTGTACTTAAATTGTTTGAAGAATTCAAGTGAATTTTTTTTCATATTTTTGATTTGGATGTAGAACATGATCATAATGAGTATGGGAAAATTGAACCCTCACAACTTAAAATTACTGTAATGCAATGGGAGGATAAAAATTTTGAGAAAGCAATAAGGATCTCACATTTTGACATAAAAAAACCTTACCCTAAACTAGAAGTCATGACCAACAACAATAAAACAAAATTTGATCTTGTTTACCCAAGCAGTGTGAATGTTAATGTAAACATGGTACCTTATCCTATGAAGGCATATGAACCTAATATGAATATAACAGATACAAGCAGTTCAGATGCTACAAGACCACTCTTAGAAAGTGAGGATGCTACCAAGAAAGATTCAAAATTGGAACATGAAATGAATTACCAAGATATATATGTAATTAAGCAAGCTGGAGGTAAATATGTTCTGCAAAGTGAAACACAAGGTTATCTAGGTACATGTTTATTATCACTAGACATAAAAAGATCACCTTCTCCACAAGCATCAGGTACTTATAATTTGTTTTTGTAAATGACACTTCCAATTTTTTCAATATTTATTTTATAAGAATTTTCAACCCTTTAAAACCATAATTTCTTTGAAATGCAAGTTCAGAGGAGGCAAGGGATATCCAAAATTATCTAGTGATTCCAATGCAAATGCCTTCCCAACAACAACATGGTAATGTCATGCCATTTATTTTGATATAATTGCAAATATTTTTAGACTACATCTTAGATTTTGCCTTTTTATGGTAGATGATTATCATTCATTAGACTACTATAACCACCATCACATTGCTTTTTGTGCATGATTTCATAATCATTTGCATTCCTAGGTGGAAAAAAATTCAATAGGATCATGAATGGAGAGGTCACATGGTGATTTTTTAATATTTAAAGTTGAGCTTTCTATTTTTAAAATAGGGCTTACTTACTAGCCTTGATGGGAGTAGTGACTAGCGTTATAGGTCGTTGGGCGGCCGGAAGGTTGCCTGAAGTGAGTCAGGGGCGGAAAAGCACCCAGCATCGGACCCTTTAAATCAAATCAATAAGGGCTTACCCTCTCTATTTTAAGGAAGTTGCGACGCATCCTCTCCCCTCCCCTCCATTTTAAAGGCAGGTAAGGTGGGCTCTAAAGGCATAATATAACATCCCCACTATTTGATTAAATAATAATTTATTTGCTTGTAGAATGAGATATTGCTAAAGATATTTGTGAGTGCAGGTGCAGATATTTACTTCTCAGCAAGTGGGATTGGACGAGATTAGAACCCACCCCTGGTGGAGATGATGGTTGTAGGCATCAGGTAAGGTGGGATATGATGTCGTGCTTTATGCACCATGACCTGTGGGTACATGGAAGCCCACTAAAGAAAATTTATGTAGGTCATGTTGCCTGCTAAATGCATCTAGATATAAACATGCATATATATATATGTATGTATGTATTCTTTCTAAGTGCATTTTTGCTTTTTGGGTGAAGTTATTTGTTTAGAATATGAGTATTTATGTTTATATATAATATTACTATATTTATTTTAAATAAATAAATAAAATATTTAATAAAATTTTGAAGTAAAAGTTAAGATAAAATTTTATGTCAAAATATTTTCTTTTTTGGATAGACCAAAATCTACCACCTGACGGTCGGTTAAGGTAATGTTTGCATGTTTCTTCTTATGTGTCGTCTCGAAAGCTTTTTTAAAATTTCTTAAATGGAGAGTAAGCTTCATTCAATGGGGAGGGGTCCAAAATTTTTGATGCAAGCGTATTCGTGAACAGATGTACTCAAGAATTTGTGAAAAGAAAGGTGTATACCATTATCCATCGTCAGCTAAAATTTGGTAGGCTCCTACCGTTATGCTTATGGGAAGTTGGTATTTGAATTATGCTTGTGACGTTAAGAATAGAATATTTTAAGCATAGGCTATATCATCTCTGTGTTGATGAATGGTATTTGAAATGTGTTGTGTGATATTATGAATAGAACAATTTATGTATAGGCTATGTCGTGCCTTCACTATTGGGTAATTGAGTTGGTAATAATTTGTTTGGCTTTAGCAAACTATTGGAAATTCCTTTGTGGATTTAAATTGATCGCTGAAATTTTCTTGTGTGGATTCCAAAACCAAACCTAAAATTAGTCAAACATAATAACCCCCAATTAAGAAAATAAAATGGAATAGCAGTGGAAAATTTATTTATTTTTAAATCTTAGAGTGCATATTTTAATTTTGAACATAGTTCATCTACTTTCTATTTTCACATAGTAAAATACATCCATATGAGGTTATGTTGACCCAAAATCTTGCATCCATACACTCTCCACCATGTTGGAAGGGGGGGTTTCTTGTTGATAAATACAAGTTTCTCTTCAATGCACAATGGTCTGAAGTGGGATCAAGTTTCGACTTGGAGGTTGTAGATAGCCATTGCCGGAGCCAACTTTGATTGCTTATAAAAATATTTCTTCTTATGATATTTGTATCTTTGTTATATAAAGAAATATAATACTTTCATTGGACATGTAATACTTGTTTTCATGTGAAACTGGAGCTTTGGTCGGAAACAACCCTGTGTTAAAAATAAAAAATATTTGAATATGTTATCAGGTTGTTGATGATTATTGAAATTGGAATTATTTTTCTTCTTCTTTTCAAAATTTCTGTTGAAATATTTTCTTCTACCTTACCTTGGAACAACATAGATAATCCAAATAGTCAATTTTTTTTTATTGAATTCTTATTTATGAAAATGTGAAAACAAAATTATATCCATATATTATCTAAATTAGACCAGCAAGAGTTAATTTCTTGCATCAATTCCGATAATGTGAAATCAAATCCATTATAAAAGAAAATTTGAAAAATCTAACATGTGGTTTAGAGTAAGTTCGATCGGCAACCCTAATGTGAATAATCATTTGAAACAAAGCTTGGAGATGTATTATATAAAATCTCAATTATAAAAGTTTTATTTTTAATTTATCAATAATTTGAAGAGTTCCATATTCATCTTGATGTATATGAATATTATTTTCTTTTGAATGACTAATTATGGCAGTATTTTTACAAAAATATATTCAGGAATGAGATAAAAAAAGTTTTCTAAATTGCTTATTAGGCATGGTTTCTTCTTCACTGTAAATGGAGTCCTATAATAAAAATATAATTGAAATTCTTATTCCTGTGAGAGGGTGAATGTCATGTTCGCTTGTTTTTAGAAGACCAAATTTGTTAAAGTCTACCCGTAGTAACTAAAAATATGATTTATTGGACTCTTATAAAATGAAATCCAAATTTTGGGAAATATACTCCTTGGATCTGAAGGTTGTGAATCATTGAGTGAAATATAGGATTTTCATGTCATTTTTTTGGTATTTTCTATATGATTTTACACTGCCCATTAGGTATGGCTTTTCTAACCTGTGATGTCTCTCCTGTGACGTCACTTGACATGAAGTAAAAATCATAGATTGGTTAAGTCTTGGATTACCTTGGTCATGATTAATCATGACATTAAACTTGGAAATGCTAAAATAGTAGAATATAATTAATAAACCCTCGAGTTTCTAAAAATTGTAGAAGGTATTTTTGGTTTCGACATCTTGTGAAAGTGTGGGTTTAATGCTTTCATTTTAAAAAGAGGATAGAGGTAGGATCAAAATTTTAATTCCAAAACAACTTTAATTTTATGTCTATTGAAGCTTTAGGTAGATGTTCAATTTAAGTATCTTTAAAACAACTTTAATTTTATGTCTATTGAAGCTTTAGGTAGATGTTCATTTTAAAACAACTTTAATTTTATGTCTATTGAAGCTTTAGGTAGATGTTTAATTTAAGTATCATATAAAGATTCATTTCTTTTTATGTAGATAATAGTATAGGTGGAGTTGAGAGAAATATTAATTATCTAAATAAAATTAATATTTAGTTTTGATTTAAGTAGACAATATTACTACATGCATTCTCAAAATTATTATGTATTTTTCTTAGATTTCATAACCTTGTTTATTTTATATGATCTCTATTACTTGAATGAACTTTTAAAGGTTAACGATATTATTATATTATTTTTATTTATATGTTTTCATTTATATGAATTGTTACATTTAAATAATAAGTTTAACTTTAGAAGAAATTACATTAATGTAACTACTTAATCCTCAACAAAATTTTAAAGGTGAAGAAACATCTTCATTGAATACCAAAATCAAACCAAACTAGCTTAAACCAACGAGAAGGTTGGTATCCTAATATATTCAAAAACCATCAAGGAGGATGGATATTAAACTTTAGTGTCATCGAGAAGGATGCACACCCACCCAACTCCAACAACTCATAGTTGGTAGTTGTGATTCAGGGATAACCATTCTCTAGCCGAAAAATAAAGGTCAGAGGACCTTATACCATGGAGAGTAACTAACGATGGTATGAGACATATATTCTAGGTTATCATACGAGGTAGTATAGTGAGGATTCTCATGAATACCATCCAGTTGTGGAATAGCCTGAGACTAGGGAGTAGGCCTCAGGGTTGGAAGATCCAGTGATAGATGGTATGGGACATCTTATCAACAACTGTGATAGGAACTGAGAAATATGGACCCAAAGCCAGAGTATTGGTGGGCCCTGGTAGCTTCCATAGAAAGATGAATTGAAACCAAACACCAGGTATATCAATGTTAACTCTAGCATGAACATAAAACAAACATATGAATTAGAAATTTTTCAAGGTTAGAAAGATCAATGTCCTTCATGCTATGAGATGAGGAAAATATGTGTCCACCCTTCCAAGTGTTATGGGCCTTGGAAGGATAACCCTTTGCTAGAACATATAACTCAAGATAGGAGAAGGTGGTTCTCATAATATGGTAAAATTTGTAGGATTTGGCCAATTTCAAGCACTCGTGACTCCATCTACAATATATAATGATCTCAGAGTGCAAAAACCTATGCCTACATACTAATATAAAGTTAGGTGTGTAAATGGCAATTATGTCTTTATTATCAAGTAAATCAAAATTTTGAATTTGAGAATTTTGATAACCAGGTGAGTTAGACCTATGGTTTTTATAGTTGGTATCAGAGCCTAGGTTGCAAAAATCCTAGGTTGCAAACATTGATTGTTGAATTGACATAGCTCATTTGTCATCAGGTATAATGACGAGGACCTATAGAAGATAAAATGCTACTATGCAAGAAGAGGTGGTAAAAGTTTCAAGAAGTGGAATGAGATGACTCGTGAGATATTTAGATCATGTTCAAACAACTGAAACATCTCAATGTGTTTTGAGAAAAGAGAAGGAGCTTGCAACAGGAAGGGTTGCACAAAACAATGATAACATGACTAAAATAATTCAGCTGATGCAAGAACAATTGAATCAATAGAAGGAACAAATGGAAATTCAAAGGGCTTATATGAGTGAGCACATGGAACAATAGAGAGTACAATTGTCTCAACAACAAGAAATTATTACACAATAGTAGAAGGTAATAGAAAATTTGACTAAAAGTAAAGAGTAAAAAAGAATACAAAGTGAATTTCCTAAGGGATCTTCTAGAAAAAAAGTCGATGTGGAATTGCAAAAAGAAATAAAAAAGTTAGATATATCTAAATTTGATGGGAAGGGGGATGGTGAAGTAGCTATAAATTGGTTAAGTGAAGTTGAGGGATACTTTTCCATTCAACCCTTGTGTGCTGAATCTAAAACCACTTGGGTTGTAGCACATTTAATGGGTCCTGCTAGAGATTGGTGGACCACATACAAGAAAACTAGTCAAAAGGAGGTTGTTGACATTCCTTGGGATGTGTTTGAGAAAGAATTTAGGGATAGATTCCTCACACCATAATTTTACATTGAGAAATATGCAAAATTCACCAATCTTCATCAAGAAAATATGTCAGTGATAGAGTATTATCAAAGATTTGTTCAACTTCTAAAGTATGCTCTTGAATATGACAAATGTGAGGATTTTAAAGCTCACAAATTTGTGTTAGGCTTACATCCCAGGATTGGATCTCCGGTTGGATGGATCAAGCCAAAGAATTTGACTAAAGCCTTTGATGCTGCACGTTATGAAGAACTATGCTAGAAGAATAAGAAGGCTTATTATCAAAAGTTTGAAAAGGATGAATCTAAGAAAATAATATATCTAGAACCTGCTAAAGGAAAGTACCAATACAAGAAAAATAGGGATAGTGACCATTTTAGAAGAGACAATAGGAACAGAGAAAAATATTAGGGTAAAAAAAGGCAACAAGACAGGAGAAATTTTCTAGAGAATGTTGCATAGATAAATGTGACACAAGAAAAAGGAAAGAATGTTACTAGTTAGAATAAGGATGGGGACAGATGGAAGAACAAAGGTCCAAATGTATGCTTCGTCTATGGAGCTAAAGATCATTATGAAAATCAATGCCCAGAGAGAGCATATAAGAGAAAATCATTTGAAGAAGCTCCTAACAGAATTTATGCTGCCACAGGTAATCCCAATCTTTTATGGCAAGCCACTCCAATTTTTTTGGAAGGAAAAATAGGCAATAAAAATATTCATATTTTAATAGATAGTGGTGCAACTGATAGTTTTATATCTTCTAGTATTGTGAGGGACATACTGGTAAGACCTAGGATTATGGTAAATGGGTGGCAAGTTGAATATGGATCAGGTCAAACTTATATGGTCAACCAATGTTTATTTGACTCCTAGATAGTTTTACCTCAAGGAAGAGTAAAATTGCACTTGTATGTGGCACCTTTACATGCTTTTGATGTCATCTTAGGTGTTGATTGGTTAAAAGCTCACAAAGCATTACTAAAATTTGAAGAGAGATGGTTATATTTCATAGATGATTCCAAGAAAAGAATTTGAGTCCTCTGTAGTAGAGTGAACTTAGAACCTCACCTACTATCTGCTATGCAAGTTAAAAGGGCCATAAGGAAGGGTTGTAGGCTTTATGTGGTCAAAATGAACAAGAAATAAGAGATTGAATCGAGCTCTGCTCTATTCCAATAGTATCCAATTTTGAATGAATTTAGAGATATTTTTCTTGAAGACCTATTGAGATTACCACCTAAAAGAGAATTTGATTTTTCTATTGAGTTATTACCCAAAACAATGCCCATAGCTAGAACCCCCTACCATATGTTTGCTATTGAATTGCAAGATCTTAAAACTTAGCTTTAAGAATTATTAGAAAAGGGGCACATAAAACTCATTGTTTCACATGGGGAGCACCTATTTTATTTGTTAAGAAGAAAGGTGGATCCTTGTTATTATGTATCGACTATTGTATGCTCAATAAGATGATTGTGAAAAACAAGTATTCATTACCTAGGATTTATGATATCTTTGATCAACTAAAAGGAGAAACAATTTTATCAAAAGTCAATCTTAGGTCTAGATATCATCAGCTAAGAATAAAAGAAGAGGATACTTTCAAGACTATCTTTAGAACTCATTATGGTAGGTTTAAGCATAAGGGATCAGAACCGAAATGTACTTGTAAAAAATAGGTAAATCTATTTCAAAACTGTGGTGAATCCTAGACAACCTCACATCGAAGGAAATGGTGAATTATTTTGGTTTCAAAAAAACTTTGGGAAAAAATTGTGACTTTGATAGTTTTGGTCAGACCGGGTGGAAAATGCGACCCAGATCTAGTCTGATGCATAATCGAGTCTAAATTCGATCTGATCCATACTAAGGTCTAGATCCAGTCTTACGCATACTAAGGTTTAGATTCAGTCAGATGCATACTAAGGTTTGAAGGTCAAGTCTAATGCATAATAAGGTTTGGGGTTTTGTCTAATGTATAATGAGGTCTGAGATCTAATATGATGCATAATAAGATCTGGAGATCTAGTCTAATGCATAATAAGGTCTAAGGGGTTGGGTATAATACATAATAAGGTTTAGGGGTCAGTCTTGATGCATAATAAGGTCTAAGGGTCGGGTCTAATGCATAATAAGGTCTGAGGATTGAGTCTGATGCATAATAAGGTCTGAGGGTTGGGTCTGATGCATAATTTGGTCTAGAAAGTGGCCTGATGTATAAAATGATCTTGTATCATACCTGATATAAAATATGGTCCAGTATCAGGTCTGTTGTAGTATAGGATCTGATATTATGCCTAATGTAGTATAGGATTTGGTATAAGGCCTTATGTAGAATATGGTTTGGTATCAGATCAAATGCAATACATGGTCTGATGTTGGGCCTCATGTAGTTTATGGTTCGGTATTGGGCCTGATGCAATTTATGGTCCGATATTGGTCCTGATGTACAATATGGTCTAATACCTTGCCTGATGCAAAATACAGTTTACATGCAAAAAATGGTCTACCATTGATCACTTGCCATGTGACCCATAATCGATCACCCATATTGCATGTCCAATATATTTTTGCCATGTGTTGACTCCATCCATTCTATCTATAAAAGGGCATCAACTATCATTTTTTAAGTTCATTTTTATGACTGCACCCAACTAGAGTGAATTGATACTGATCAACCAATTTCTCCTATTTCTCTTGTTTCCAAGTTTACAACTTATAGAAATGGTTGCCACTTCCACCCCTATTTCAAAGCTCAAGAACCCTTCTTGCACTTTAATTTTAGATTTTCTAATACCCCTAGGTTTCAACTTATCATGGTTAGAAGACGTAGGTTTGACAACCTTGGTGTCAATGCCACATTTCAAAACTGATAAATTCCTCTTACAATATATTATTGGTGGTTATGACCATGACAATGCCATTGTTAAAATGAAAATATGAAATAGAAATATATCGTTCACCGTCACAGCTACATATATTAATATATTAAAAAATATTCCTTTCGGTGCACTGTGAAGTGCCAGCTCTCTACATAAGAGAAAGGCTACCTCAATAAAATGTACCAACTTGCCACAAAAGATTTGATAGGTATAATTCTTATGTCTTAGAATCTGTTAATGCTAAAAATTTCAAATTTATAAATTGTTATCTAATTTTTTTTTGTAGCTTCCATCGCCAAGTCAAAAATAGGGTTAACAATCACCGATGTTAAGAATACAACTTTGAATATCATTATTGAGTTCTTCTAGGCAATATTGATTCTACTTGGAAGATCGAAAATTCTATTTTGTGCATTATCGTATGTTATTCATTGTGAGCATCATGAGAGATTTGATTGGTGCACCTATATTGCAGATCGTATAAGGACTAAGATGAATGTGGTGCAATTGCAAATCAACAACACACAGTCCATTGTGGATACTATTAATTACATTTTAGCACTTTATTTTGAATTTTTTTTATAATTTGCAAGATACTCATGTTCCTACTATAGTGCATGCACCGCTACAAGCCATTGCCTTAACACCAGAGGAATTGAAGGTAATTAGTACATCTTTGATAATTAGAAAGTATTTTATATTTTAGCACATTTTATTTTTTAAATTTTTTATTTTTATTTAAATGTAGGGTAGGGTAGCCACAATAAGGAGTAAACAAGATGTTGCCAATATGAGTCATAGGCTAGAGAAAACTGGTGATTCTAAGGACACTAGATCAAAAATATCACCATTATAGAGGCCACCAAAATGTTCGAGGTAAGCTCCTTCACTTGGTGGATCTTGTACACCTAGGTATGCACAACATGTGTAGGCTAAATCTAGTGTAGCCACCCCATCCCCATTGGTACCCAAATTCAATATATTTCATCCTCTTTAGGTAAACCAATGTGTATTTACTTTGAATTATGGTTTTTTTATTTAATTTTTATAATAATGCTAACAAAACTTTTTTTTATGTTTTTAGCCACCTCTCAATGACAAAATATGAGAATGAGAGGCATATAGCACCATCACTTCCACCAAAGCCATAGTTTCCACAACAACAACAATAATTTCCACTATAACAGCAACAGGTTCCACCGTAGCATCTGCATTCACAACAACAATGATAGGCACAACTACACAGATGAGAGACCAAACATGGATTAGAGGTGAAAAATAAAAATTTCATAGATATCACAGTCGACACAAAGTTCCAGGCCTAGGTTCTCATATTTTACATTTCACACTTCTTCACAGGTAACAAAATTTTCATCCGTTGGATTGGATAATATCCAACTTGATGATGATTTTCTATTGCAGGGTAAAATTTTGGGTTTTTAGGTAACATATGTGATTCAATATCCACTGGGTGAAGCACAACAATAGGAAGCCCCTGCACCTGATCAGAGATCATTCCCAAATCTTGAAGGAAATGACTCTCATCCTCAAACTAAGGATAATAATTTTGATGAGAATACCTTAATGGTTGAAAATATGAAAGCAACCATGAAACAGATTGTGCTTCAAGATTTGCAAGAATTGAAGTATTGGCAATATTGAGCTAAGGTCTTAATAAGTCAAATAAAATATCAATATAAAAATTACGTAAAAATATATTCAATTTATTATTTGGTTCAATATGAACTAGAAAAGCTTAGCGGCCTACTAAATCAGGCCACAACAGGAACAATGAATTCTAAAATTATGTATGATGATGATGTTTTAAATATTGTTGTCAATATATTAGAGAATATTAATACTGAAGCCCAAGATGTTTATAACCAATGGGATTTCGATAAGGAAAAATTTGCACTTGCTGAGTCTGCCAGGGATGTGGCTGAGGTAAGAAAATGTTTATTTATGTTTCAATTTATTTTTGTAGTTTATTTTTCATATTTCAATTTTCTTTAAAACAAGTAATAATTTTTTATATAACTATTTTGAATGATGTTTTCATTTTCTTTTTTGCAGTCAAATTTTGAAAACCTAAAAATGCAAGTTAACAACATGCAACTTAATATCAATGCGACAAAAATATTTTTGCTAAATGCAATGGAAATGAAGAAAAAAATGCAATTAAAAGTGGTGAATAATAATTGTTTGAGAAAATATATCAAGGAGAAGCTCCACAAAGATCTGGACGTTGTACTATAACACCAGAAAGAAAAATAAAAACTTCCAACAATACTCAAAGATCCAAACCAACAATAAAGTGCATTGTTGGGGAGTATTGTGAAAGTTCAAGAAAACCTAGTTAGACTTGGTGTGCTTCCAGGACAAGGTGTCAAACAAGGAGATAAAGGAAAAGAATCCATCGTTGCAAGCAAATCTGGCAACAACTATCCTAGAATAAGATATTTTACAATGTAAAAATATTTTGAAGTTGACTACAGTCAACAATTTTGTACAATATAATATATTTCCAATTGTATTAATGAAAACTATATTTTCTAAATTTGTGTCTTCAATCATTCAAAGGTTTTTTGCATTTATAATTTTGTGTTGCTTTTCTAGTATTACTCGCCAATATTATTTACTAGATTCATCTCAAACAACAAAATAATATTTTTGTTGATCAAAATTCATACATTAACAATACAATACCAATACTATGATATAAAATATAAGACAATAATTTATCAAGGCAGTTGAAACAGTATGATATAAAACATACAATATTTAAAAGTGCAATGTGATATAAAATGTATAATTTTTAAAAGCATAATGTGATATAAAACGTACATTTTTTAAAAGTATAATGTGATGTAAAGCATACAATTTATGAAAAAGTAAATTTTTGAAATCTTGTACATCTGAAACAACATTTTAAAATTTAGAATAAACAGTTGTGAAATCTAGAATGAACAGTTCTCAACTTGTGAAACAACATTGTGAAATCTGGAATGAACAGTTCTCAACTTGTGAAATAAATATTAAGCATAACACATTTTGAAACAAATATTGTGAAAGTTGATAATAAAGAAAGTCAAATGTTACATTGTTATGAAATACTAGAAAAATCAGAATTCAAATAGCTAAAACGAACACTTTTCAACTTATCCAGAATCAATCTGTGAAGCCATCATTTGATCACTACAAAAATTATTATCCTCCTTATCAGTCGTATTCATGATACCCCTTCTATATGTAATTGAATTCTAGTATGCCAATGCTTTGTCATATGGAAATTTGTCCAATTGATATGATGACACATAAATTCTTAAACAATTTTCTAGATTTTTTTCCATCTTGTTGCGGAGCTTAGATTTAACAAAATATAGTGCATTAAAAACCCTCTCATCTTCTACAAATCCCAAAATCAAAAGTATTCACTAATCGTATCTTGTAAGATACTACTTTGATACAAATTTTGCCACAAATGTGCAATGGAATCAGTCTCATGGATATTAATAAAAAGTGATGCTTGATGAACCATTGCTCTTACAAAATGCTATGATTGTTCTCTTAAATAATCTTTGTTAAGTATACCTTTTATTTCAACACCATTTACTTCCACACTTCTACTGAAATGCTCAATAAGGTTGCCCATATATTTAATAAACAACTCTTGTATAGATTTATGATCATTGTAAGAAACCCAAAACAAAGGGTTAACAACACCCATGGCCTCAAGCAACTCATGTATTTAAAATCGATCTCTTATCTATTTTTTCAATGATTTTGCTATGTTGAACAATTTTTTCTTTATATCATGTCAAAAAACTTCGTATCTATTGTGTGTTACACAAAATTTTTCAACATCGTCAGTAACTATACTTGATTGCCTTTCATAACAATATAGAGGTATCATATTTTCACAAACATTAATACAAATATTATCATTAATGTCAAACTTCAAAAAACTATTTGCATATTTCATGTTTGTTAATGTTTTCCAACTTTCAAATAAGGGATCTGTAAAATTTGGTTTGAACACATATAACCTATCAATAATCACACATATTTGCTTTCTCATCCTCATGAAATCAATGATATAGATGGATCTCTCTTGTGCAAGTTTAGTTGATATGTTCATTTCTTCTAACATTGGAAGAATACCACATAATGTTAAAAGAGTTTCCAAGTTAGTCAAACGGAACAACATATCATTTGCCTTATCAATTTCCCTACTATTTGTGTACATAAACCCTGTTAAAGATTTATATTTTGTAAAAACTTTGAGTGCATGTTGATACAATGAAATCCACCTTGTATCCACATCTTTCAACAATTTTTTTCCTTCTGTAACTCCTATTCCAAACTGTTAAAACTCTGCAAACCTTTTAGGGCTGCAAGAAAAATAAGAATGAATTTCACGAATGAGGTCTTCCATTCTAGCAATATTTTCAAAAGTGCTCACGATTTTATATACAAGATTAACTTTATGAGCCATGTAATGAATGGGTATCATATATAGGTAAACTAAGATGTGGAGTCAAACACATAGGTTGTTATTGTGCCCTTGCATTATAGTAGCACCATCAGCTCCAACGCAAATTAACTCTATGGCTATGTCAATATCATTCATTATTGTAATTTCCTTTAAACTGGTCAAAACAATATTATAGATGTTTTTTGCATTTGAACTTTCCACCATATTATGTAATCCTAGAAAACTAGGCTGCCTCACATGATTTTGAAATGTGTACACATGAATGTCAATCTAGGATGTATTGTCCACAGCTATCACCTCATCAATATAAAGTGAAATGAATTTGGAAAGTTTTACTTTCTCCCTCAGGTCCTCCTTCTCAACTAAAGATAGAAATTTTTTCATTTCCCAACCACTTCAATCTAACCAATGGAAACTAGGAAGGTTTTGCATATCATCTAGTTGATAAAGGTGTTTTTAAAAAATAAAATCGAACATGGGTCTACCTTTTTTGAGAATACTAAATACAACAAAAAACTGTAAAATTTTTGAAGTTAAAATGGTCTTCTACATTTTATGAAATTGGGTTTCAATCATTCCACCTTTCTCAACAAGGTATTATTGTTGCTTTAAGTGATTCTCATAATCTATTGCATATTTGACATGCATACATTCTGATGCATCCTTCCATCTAACATCTTTTGTAATTTTACCATCACTTATAACTTTTACATATAATTTGCTAGCATATTTTTCTATTGTATCTTTCCTAGTTTGGAGCATGTGATTCTTACCTATTTTCCAACTACAAATTTTGTATCTACATTATTTTGATTGACTTGGTTGTCTACAGTCAAGACCACCTCAATCCAAGGAAATTTTTCTGCCCATTCATTATTAAATGATATTCCAATAATCCATTTAGAATTTTTCTTCCTCTTTTTAGAATTTTTGCTTGAATATTCATAAGACGTTTGTAGTGTATTTGATTTATTGCTTTCATTTTTAACTTGCATATCTTGGTTAGGAATATCTTCAAGTGATTATTGGATGTCATTGGTAAGAGAATTTTCTTTAGAAGACATCTCTTGGTGAGGAATATTTTCAAGTGAATGCTTATTAGGGTCAACAGTGTATTTTGCATAGTAGCATACAATAATATTCTTTACCATTTTTTAATTTAAAAGACTAAATTAAAAATAGAAAAAAATTATATCATTGAGCATATACTGACAACTAATTGTTTGAGGAAGAAATCAGTATTGAGAATAATTACAAAATATACAACTAACTATTTATAAGTCAAAAATAATTTGTACCTGGTAGAAGGGGAGATGGAGAGGGAAGAAAGTAGAGAGTGGAGGGCTCTGGTCTCTCCCCTGCTCCCCCTCCCATGGCTCCTGGTTCTTGCCCAGTCCCTGGCTCAACCCAGGTCATCCCTCCCGGGGAGTGGTTGTTTGCAGATGATCTCTTGGGGGGAGATCCTTCTCCACTATTTGCGCCCCTCCCGACCGGCTAGGGTTTCCTTGGTTGTTTTTTCAGACTGGTGCTTCCCAGGGATCCCTGTTTGGTTGGGGATCCCTTCCCTTTTTCCATCAGGCTTCCCCCTGGGGTTTTTTTGCAGGTTATTCGCATGGATCTGGTCCCCTGCATTTCTCGATGCGGTGGAGGTGACGATTTAGGGTTTGGACAGCTTCCCCCTTTTTATTGTGAATCCTCGACGGGCTCTGTGCTTGGACGGGATTCTTGGTCCCTCGACGGGATCTGTGCTTGGACGGGATTCTTGGTCCCTGCTGCTGGGATCCTCTTTTGTTTTCCCGAGGTGGGTTCCTTGTGGTGCAACTCTCTGGTCACTTCTTGATGGGCTGGATCCTCTCTGTGCTGGCTGTCGGCTTCCTACAGGATGGCTCTCGCTGAACTGAATGTTTTACCGGTGGGCGGGATGGTTTCTCCACAAGGCGGGATCCACCAAATCCGCCGGTTTTCCTGCGAGGCGGGATCCTTTCTTTTCTGCTGGTTTCCCGGATGGCGAGATTTTCCTGTTGCTTCCCGCTAGGCGGGACTGTTTGTGGTGGTTTTGACTACTTCCCGCGAGGCGGGATTTTATTGTAACGGTTTTTCTGTGCTTCCTGCTGGGTGGGATCTTATCGATGGTGGTTTTTGGCTACTCCCCGTTGGGCGGGATCTCCAAAACTACTTTCTTTCTTATTTGTTTGTTTCCCGCTAAGAGGGATTGTTTCATGCTTACTGTTACCGCTGGGCAAGATTTCTGTTTTGGTGTTCAGTTTCAAGGGATTGATGCCCTAAGGCCATTGCTTATGTAATCAGGTTTTGGGATCCTTGTTAAAACCCGCTATAAATACAAACACTTATAACTATCAAAAAAAAAAAAATCATTTGTACCTCAAATTTATACGGATGTCAATGGCTTGTTTGTTTTCAGCGTATGGCTAAAATATTTGAGGATACTCTTTTTAATAGAATATTTTGTCCCCCTTATTTCCATTTTTGGTGGGTGAAAAGTTACTTGTAAATAAGGTATTCTTCATTTTAGAAAAGTAATAAAATGTTAAAGAGATGTTACTTCTCTTAGGCCTCAAAATAATATTGTAATTAGAATAAACAGATGGTCAATCACTAGAAAATAAATACCTGTTTCCTATCATGTTTTATTATGATTTTGTTAGTGTATGTCACTACCACATTTTTTGGTGATAACACTTGTAACTGATAAGAGCACAAAAATATGCAATATACAAATTCAAATTAAATTCAGAAAATAAGTTCTCTATGTGAAAAATAACTAGAGATACATATATGGAACAATATCATATTATAGTACAAAAAAGCATTTACCAAAGTATTTACCTATTTATAATCTTATCACAAAAAAACAGATCTGAATAGAAATAGAGAATCAAAGAGTTTTCACAAGAAAAAAAAATAGAAGACAACATTCAGAATAGGGTAAAATAGAGAAAAAAATTTGAAATTGAGCATTGACATATTTTCTACAACTACTTCAACTTATATTCAGAATGTCTTAAGAGAAACAAAAAACCTGGTGTAGAACATGGTCCAACAATCTATTCTGGTGTAGAACAAGATATGGATATAGATCTAGTGTTGAAGATATGTAGAACAGGGAAAAATAGAGAAAAAATGGGAAACAAAGCATTGACATACTTTCAATAAATGATAGAAAAATAGCAAGAGAAAAAACTGCAATTAGCTGATAAAAAAATAAATCTTATTATTATAAGTGTTTCAAATTATATTCAAAATGTCTTAAGAGAAACAAAGAACCTAGTGCAGAACATGATCCGATAGTCAATCCTACTACAAAAAAGGGTTTAAAATTTGACCTTGTGCAAATCAGAGTTTGGTGTCAACCTTGTGCAAATCAGGATACAGTGTTGGCCTTGTGCAAATTAGGATCCGGTGTTGGCCTTGTGCAAATAAAATTCTGATGTGGACCTGGTGCAAAATGGGATCCGATGTTTAGCCTTGTGTGAAACAGGTTCTAGTGTTTGGCCTGGTGTAGAACGGGGTCCAATATTCAACCTTGTGCAAAATGGGTGTCGGTGTTCAACTTGGTGTAGAACGAGGTTCAAAAATACACCTAGTGCAAAATTGGGTCCAATATGATGTAACGATATTTTGTAGAATAGGGTTCGAACTATTGCAAAATAGGGTCTGATCTATTACAGAATTGGGTTCGATATTTTGTATAATTGGGTTCGATTTGCTAAAAAATAGGGTCTATTATGTTATAGAATTGGGTTCAATCTATTGTAGAATTAGGTTTGATCTGTTGTAGCATAGGGTTTGGCTATCAATCTTCTCCAAATCAAGGCCCGAATATCAATTTGTTGTAGAATTAAGTTTGGTTTGTTGTAGAACTGGGTTCGATCTATTGTAGAACATAATTCAGATGTCGGTATGGTGCAAAATAAGGTCCAGTTTGGGTCTGCATAGAGTTTTGTTCCAGATCAACTAGTTTCTGCAAACAACCGAAGTTTCGTGGAATTCTCAATTTTGTAATAGTTTGAAAGTTTTAAGTGGAAAAATATTGTTGGCATGTTAGTTATATATAGTGGTATACTTGGTAAACTTGGTGGGATAATTTTAAAATTTTTGGGCGAAAAGTGTCCTCATTCTGGAAAAAAATGATGGCAAATTTTTATAAAAATCCGTAATGCTATTATCAATGGATGACGAACTGACACCTTAAAAAAAATTGAAAATTTTGGGTGAAAGGACCAACCTTCGAGTCCCCCAAACTTGCCAATTTGAGTTTTTGAAAATGTAAATATTAGCCCAAATGGCGAATATTCGTCGTTGTGCATAACCCTACATTATGGGCATTATGAGTTCACAGTGCTACCCTTCGGTTTGACAAATGCTCTTGTTGCCTTCATGAACTTGATGAATAGTGTATTTTAGAAATAATTAGACTAGTTTGTGCTAATATTTCTAGATGATATATTGATCTATTCTCGGATTAAGGAGGAACATGATCAACACATGAGAATAGTTCTAGAAATTCTTAGAAGAAATTAGTTGTATGGAAATTTATCTAAGTGTGAATTTTATACACCACAAGTACAATATTTGGGTCACATAGTCTCAATCGATGGGGTTGTAGTCGATCCCAAAAATATAGAAGCCATAGTGAATTGGCCAACTCCTACCAATGTATCTAAAGTTAGAAGCTTTATGGGAATGGTAGGATATTATAGGCGATTTGTAAAGGGGTTTTCAAAAATTACCTTTCCCATAACAAATTTGCAAAGGAAGGGAAAAACTTTCAAATGGACTTCTCAGTGTGAAGAGGCATTCAAAGTGCTTAAGGAGAAATTGACGAATGCACCTATTCTCTAGATTCCATATCCATATAAACCATTCACTATTTGTACATATGCATCTCTAGAAGGGCTAGGAGGAGTCCTGATGCAAAATGAGGTCATTGTGGCATATGAATCTAGAAATCTTAAGAAACATGAAGTCAATTATGCTACTCATGACTTAGATCTAGCCATCATTGTTCATGCTCTCAAAATGTGGTGACACTACTTGTTGGGTAAACCCTTTGAATTGAAAATAGATCACCAGAGTTTGAAATACATCTTTACTCAACCATTATTAAATGCTAGACAATGAATATGGATGGAATTTTTGGCTGAATATGATTTTGGGATAGAGTATATTAAAGGGAAAGAGAACAAACTAGTTGATGCACTCAATAGAAGGAGACATATAGCCACTTTAACATGATGCCAGTATGGACTGGTAGAGCAAATTAAAGAATTGCAAAAAAATGATGAATTTTGTAATCAATGCCGAATTAAGGTCGAGCAAGGATCGAATATGAATATGGATTTCAAAATCAGAGAGGATCTACTATATTTTATAAATTAAATAATAGTCCCAAACAATGATGAGATAAAAAGGACTATATTACAAGAGGCACACTATGCTCCATATTCTACTCATCCAGGAGTAGTAAAAATGTGGGAGAATTTGAAGAAGGATTATTTCTGGCTAGGAATGAAAAGGGATATAACCCATTTTGTTGCAAGGTGTCTTGAATATTAGAAATTTAAGGCAGAACATCAACATCCTGGGGGACGACTTTATTCTTTTGATATTCCAACACAAAAATGGTAAGTGATTTCCATGGATTTTATAGTTGGTCTCCCCAAGAATCGATTTTAGCATGATGTAATTTTTGTTGTTGTTGATAAATTAACTAAGGTGGCACATTTTATACCTAGCAGTGTTCATGATGATGCTCCTACAATAGCTCAAAATTTTGCTCGAGAAATAGTGAGATTACATGGTTTTCCTGAGATAATTATCTCTGATAGGGATTCACAATTTACTTCTGAGTTTTGGCAAGCTTTGCATTGAGCATGGGGTACAAAGCTTAACATTAGTACAACTTACCATCCTAAAATGGATGGGTAGACCGAGAGGGTCAACCAGGTGTTGGAAGATATGTTGTGTATGTACTACATGGACCACCAGAGCAAGTGGGAGGATTACCTTTTTCTGGTGGAATTTGCTTATAATAATAGCTATCATACCACATTGGGCATGGCCCCTTTTGAAGCCCTATATGGGTGCAGGTGTAGAACACCATTGACATGGGATAACTTGGATGATCGAGAAATGATCGGTCCTGATGTTGTGAAAAGAATGGAGGTCCAATTGAAAGAAATCTGCTAGAGACTTTGAGAAGTCATAGATCATCAGAAGAGCTATGTTGACCTTAAGCGATCTCCTAGAGAATTTACTATAGGAGATAAAGTTTTCTTGAGAGTCAAACCAACCAAAAGCTCCATAAATTCCACTAAACTTAGCCCCAGATTCGTAGGACCATTTGAAGTTATTGCCAAAATCAGTCTTGTTGCTTACAAACTAGCTTTGCCACCTAATTTGTCCAAAATCCATAGTACCTTCCATGTGTCCCTCCTTCGTAAATATGTGGCTGATCCTTCACACATTTTGGATGTTTCTCATTTGTAGACATCAGACCCATAACTCATTGAGGTTCACCCTATCAAGATTCTAGGGTACCGAACCAAATAGTTAAGAAAAAGGATTGTTGATCAATGTAGAGTTCAGTGGGATCTCTACTCAGAAAGAAATACCACATGGGAAGATGTGGCAACAATGAAAGAGCAATTTTTATTTTTGTTTGAAGACTGATATGTACATGAATATTTGGATATTTGATATACATTTATGTGTGTAATTTTGGATTTATAATGCATATTTTTGATATACTAATGTTGGAATGCCTGCATATTTTGATAAAATTCATAATATATAGCTTAATGTCTATATAAGTATTAATGATTAATTTGAAACCTGCAAAAATATTTTGGCTAACATAGGGACTATGTTAAATTTTGGAGGGGAAGAATGTAACATCCCCACTATTTGATTAAATAATTATTTATCTGCTTGTAGAATGAGATACTGCTAAAGGTATTTGTGAGTGCAGGTGCAGGTATTTACTTCTCGACAAGCGGGATTGGATGAGATTAGCACCCACCCCTGGCGGAGACGATGGTTGTAGGCATCAGGTAAGGTGGGATATGATGTCGTGCTTTATGCACCATGACCTGTGGGTACATGGAAGCCCACTAAAGAAAATTCATGTAGGTCATGTTGCCTGCTAAATGCATCTAGATATAAACATGCATATATATATTCTTGCTAAGTGCATGTTTGCTTGTTGGGTGAAGTTATTTGTTTAGAATATGAGTATTTATGTTTAAATATATATATATACATATATAATAATAATATAACTAAAAACATAAATATATTTATTTTAAATAAATAAATAAGATATTTAATAAAATTATGAAGTAAAAGTTAAGATAACATTTTATGTCAAAATATTTTCTTTTTTGGATAGACCAAACTCTACCACCTAGCGGTCGATTAAGGTAATTTTTGCATGTTCCATCTTATGTGTTGTCTTGGAAGCATATTTGAAATTTCTTAAATGGAGAGTAAGCTTCATTCCATGGGGGGGTCCAAAAATTCTGATGCAAGCATGTTCGTGAACGGATGTACTCGAGCATTCATGGAAAGAAAGGTGCATACCAGTATCCATCATCAGCTAAAATTTGGTAGGCTCCTACCGGTTACACTCATGGGAAGTTGGTATTTGAATTGTGCTTGTGATGTTAAGAATATAATATTTTAAGCATAGGCTATATCATCTCTGTGTTGATGAATGGTATTCAAAATGTGTTGTGTGATATTATGAATAGAACAATTTATGTATAGGCTATGTCGTGCCTTCACTGTTGGGTAATTGAGTTGGTAATAATTTTTTTGGCTTTAGCAAACTATTGGAAATTCCTTTGTGGATTTAAATTGACCGCTGAAATTTCCTTGTGTGGATTCCAAAACCAGACCTAAAATTAGTCGGACATAATAACCCCCAATTAAGGAAATAAAATGGAATAGCAATGGAAATTTTGTTTATTTTTAAATCTTAGAGTGCATATTTTAATTTTGAACATAGTTCATCTGCTTGTTGTTTTCACATAGTAAACTGCATCCATATGAGGTCATGCTGACCCAAAATATTGCATCCATACGCTCTCCACCATGTTGGAAGGGGGGGTTGCTTGTTGATAAATACAAGTTTCTCTTCAATGCCCGATGGTCTAAAGTGGGATCGAGTTCCGACTTGGAGGTTGCAGATAGCCACTACCGGAGCCAACTTTGATTGCTTATAAAATCATCTCTTCTTATGATATTTGTATCTTTGTTATATAAAGAAATATAATACTTTCATTGGACATGTAATACTTATTTTCATGTGAAACTGGAGCTTTGGTCGACGACAGCCCTGTGTTAAAAACAAATAAATATTTGAGTATGTTATCAGGTTGTTGATGATTATTGAAATTGGAATTATTTTTCTTCGTCTTTTCAAAAATTCTATTGAAATGTTTTCTTCTGCCTTACCTTGGAACAACATAGATAATCCAGATAGTCAAAATTTCTTTATTGAATTCTTATTTATGAAAATGTGAAAATAAAAGTATATCCATATATTATCTAAATTAAACCAGCAAGAGTTAATTGCTTGCGTCATCGCTGGTAATGCGAAATCAAATCCATTATAAAAGAAAATTTGAAAAATCTAACATGTGGTTTAGAGTAAGTCCGATCGGCAACCCCAATGTGAATAATCATTTGAAACAAAGCTTGGAGATGTATTATATAAAATCTCAATTATAAAAGTTTTATTTTTAATTTATCAATAACTTGAAGAGTTCCATGTTCATATTGATGTATATGAATATTATTTTCTTCTGAATGCGTAATTATGGTGGTCTTTTTACCGAAAGATATTCAAGAATGAGATAAAAAGAGTTTGCTAAATTGTTTGTTAAGCATGGTTGCTTCTTCTCTAGAAATGGAGTCCTATAATAAAAACATAATTGAAATTCTTATTCCTGTGAGAGGGTGAATGTCATGTTCGCTTGTTTTTAGAAGACCAAATTTGTTAAAGTCTATCCATAGCAACTAAAACCATGATTTATTGGACTCTTATAAAATGAAATCCAAATTTTGGGAAATATACTCCTTGGATCTGAAGGTTGTGAATCATTGAGGGAAACATAGGATTTTCATGTCATTTTCGTCGATGTTTTCTATATGCTTTTACACTACCCATTAGGTATGGCTTTTCTAACCTATGATGTCTCTCCTATGACGTCACCTGACATGAAGCAAAAATCATAGATTGATTAAGTCTTGGGTTACCTTGGTCGTGATTAATCATGACATCAAACTTGGAAATGCCGAAATAGTAGAATATAATTAATAAACCCTCGAGTTTCTAAAAATTGTAGAAGCTATTTTCGGTGTCGACATCTTGCAGAAAGTGTGGGTTTAATGCTTTCGTTTTAAAAAGAGGATAGAGGTAGGATCAAAATTTTAATTCCAAAACAACTTTAATTTTATGTCTATTGAAGCTTTAGGTAGATGTTCATTTTAAAACAACTTTAATTTTATGTCTATTGAAGCTTTAGGTAGATGTTTAATTTAAGTATCGTATAAAGATTCATTTCTTTTATGTAGATAATAGTATAGGTGGAGTCGAGAGAAATATTAATTGTCTAAATAAAATAATATTTAGTTTTGATTTAAGTAGACAATATTACTACATGCATTCTCAAAATTATTATGTATTTTTCTTAGATTTCATAACCTTTATTCTTTTATATGATCTCTGTTACTTGAATGAACTTTTAAAGGTTAACGATATTATTATATTATTTTTCTTTATATGTTTTCATTTATATGAATCGTTACATTTAAATAATAAGTTTAACTTTAGAAGAACTTACATTAATGTAACTACTTAATCCTCAACAAAATTTTAAGGGTGAAGAAACATCTTCATTGAATACCAAAACCAAACCAAACTAGCTTAAACCAATGAGAAGGTTGGTATCCTAATATATTCAAAAACCATCAAGGAGGATGGATATTAAACTTTAGTGTCATCGAGAAGGATGCACACCCACCCAACTCTGACAACTCGTAGTTGGCAGTTGTTGTGATTCGGGGATAACCATTCTCTGGAAGAAAAATAAAGGTTAGAGGATCTTATGCCATGGAGAGTAACGAACAACGGTATGGGATGTTGGTTCTAGGTTATCGTACGAGGTAGTACAATGAGGATTCTCATGAATACCATCCAATTGTGGAATAGCCTGAGACTAGAGAGTAGGCCTCAGGGTTGGAAGATCCAGCGATAGATGGTATGGGATGTCTTATCGATAACTATGATGGGAACTAAGAAATCTAGACCCAAATCCAGAGTATTGGTGGGCCCTGGTAGCTTCCATAGAAAGATGGATTGAAACCAGGCACCAGGCATATCAACACTAACTCTAGCATGAACATAAAACAAACATATGAATTAGGACTTCATAAAGGTCAGAAGGACCAATGTCCTCCATGCTATGAGATGGGGAAAATATGCATCCACCCTTCCAGGTGTTATGGGCCCTGGAAGGATAACCCCTTGCCAAAACACAAAACTTGAGATAGGAGAAGGTGGTTCTCATAAGATGGTAAACTTTATGGGATTTGGCCAATCTCAAGCACTCATGACTCTTCTTGCAGTGGATAATGATCTCGGAGTGCAGAAACCTATGCCTATGTACTAATATAAAGTTGGGTGTGTAAATGGTAGTTGTGTCTTTGTTATCAAGTAAATCAAAATTTTGAATTTGAGAATTTTGACAACTAGGTGAGTCAAACTTGTGGTTGTTACACATAAACCGACTTTAAAAGCTACAGTGATCTATTGAGTGGGATCTATTGCAGAAACCATCTCCATCCCCACACATAAATATCATATTAGATCTTCAATGATAAAAATTTTGGATTTGAATTGCATAAACATTAAAAAATTATGCAATGCTAGAAAGAAGTAATGGATTTTGTTATTCAAATACTTTGCCTGAGTATATGTTATAAAGGCTCTAGTTATACATAAGATATTAATGAACTGAAACCTATATAATGCTTTTTGCTAACTCAAAATCATAGAGCCTAAAGAAAAATTCACTGACAATTAAACATTCTTTACAAAAGAATCTCATTATAGTAAAGTGGAATCAACCAACATTCCAAATGGCTTGAAGCCTGTTTTAGAAGTTAAATAGGATATAAATATATCAAAATTTTTAGATAAGGCAATTCCAATTGAAGCAAGTGGTTTGAAAGAATCAATCAAAGAACCTAGTAAAGTTTCTCTCAAAAACAATGAAATGAGGGAGAGACATTAATGCTGAAAAGGAAAAAATATCAACTTCAGATATGAGTAATGGATTCCTATATCATAAAATCATAGAGGAGAAAGAGGAAAATATGGCATTATCGGTGGAAAATCTTGATACTACCACTAGTGTGCTTCTGGATAAACATTAATTGGTAAAACAAGAAGTTTACATTACTTTTGTGGAGGTGAAGGAAAAATACGTGAAACTAGAATCTTCTTCTGAGGTTCTGTAGGAGAATAATTTATTTATCTTGCATGAATAAATGGAATGCAAGGAGGAGAAAATATCTAAAATAGAAATTGAACTGATAAAAAATCCTAACAAGTTGCCATCTAAAATAGAACAAATTCAAGATCATCAAATGGAAAAATAAATAAATTTATCTATTTCTAAAATAATTTAGGAGTTTGTTAATTTTCCATCTCCTACAAAATATGTGGAAAACTCATATAAGGCACTTTTGTAGGAAGTGAAGGTTGAATCATATAATGATAAGGTGTCCACTATTGTGCATGATCTGGATAAACCTACCTTCAAGCAGTCTACGATTGAATTTCTATAGAATGAGCATGATAAATGTGGGAATGTAAGTGTTGCAGGTGAAGTATTAAAAGAGATTTCTAATTCAAAACCTATGGAGGAAATAAATATAAAAACCACCCTCTTAGCTTCCCTCTTAGGGCTAATATGGAGGTTTGAAACCACCATTGTATGATGCAGACTTCTTATGATGCCCTCACAAACGATGTTTGAATAACCGCCCTTAAAGACCCTTTTTTGTGTATTGCATATTTTAATCTCTTTCTTTTATGCCCTTGGATTCATGGTTGTCCCTTCTACTCTTCATAAATGTTTACATTTTGAATGTAAGAATCAACTTGTCACCATTTCGGGTAACCCTCATCCATTCCAATATTGTTCAATGGTTGAGCAAGCTTAATCTAATATCAATTTCTATCCATTAGTTTTTCTTGCTTCTCTTTTTTCTTCATCATCATACATCTCCAAGCAACTTAAAATTTTAAAAATAAGTAAGGAACCGCTAATGAATGTTTCATCACGAGATCAGGTTAATCCTTTTCTTCAAGAACCTCTTATAAATTTAGCCAAGCTACCACCTTCACCTTGGACTATCATTTTACCTCATAAGAAGGGTGAAGTAGTATACATTGGCATGTGTACCTTTATCTACGTAGTTATATCCCTCAAAGAAAATATCCGTGGTAGCAACCCTCCTACTATAGAGCATGTTTTTACCCATTGTGATCTATCTAACGATTACCCATTTCCTAAGTAGATCCCATCTAGTATGGGATACGTAGGTAAAGGTTTTGAGCCACAATAGAAAGGTATTCGAGAACCTTTGGAAGTTTAGCTTTGGCTTGGGAGATGTGGCATAGGCTACATTCCCAATAAAAACTAGCTCTTACCAACTAATGATGATCATCTCATGGCTTAGAGTGGGATGATAAGGATGAGGGACCTCCTTCTTCCTCTTTGATTTACAATGTGATAACCTTGGTGGATCCTAAGTTAGCTGTGATCCTATGGGAGTATGTTGAAGAGGATACTCTTTGTGACATGGATCATGAGGATATCCTCCAAAATAGCTTCTTCTTTGATATTTATCCCTTATATTGTACATATTGAGTCTTCTAGTTCTCAAGGGTATTCCATTCCTATGTCTCTCAAGGACCTTGAGTAACTAGGAGTGATTCCTACCTCATATCATTATGAGGATGAGTCTCATATTCTCATCGAGGAGACTATAGATGTTAATATGGGTTATGAGGAGAGCGCTAGAATACTTAAGTTAGGCAAAGCCTTGTCCATGGATGAGGAGTATTTGACTAATTTGTTGAATAAATTTCATGATATTTTTTCTTGGTCATATGCTAACATGTTAGGGCTTAATTCCTTCCTTGTTATGCATCATTTGGTAGCTAAGCCTAGTGTTAATATTGTTAAGAAAAAACTTAGGAAGATGCATCCTAAGGTCAATCTTATGGTCAAGGAGGTGCTCCAAAAATTCCTTGATGTCAGTTTTATAAAAGATATCAACTATTCTAATTAGATTTCCAGCATCGTTCATGTAGCTAAAAAGGTAGGAGCAATCAAAATATATACCAAATTTAGAGATAATAACTTAGTATGTCCCAAGTACAATTTTCCTTTCTCCAACATAGATATGATCATAGATTTCACTTCCAAATATGGAATTATTTTGCTCATGGATGGTTTTTCAAGATATAATCAGATCATGGTTGTACCTAAGTACCAAGCCAAGAAAAATTTCATTAATCCATGGGGTATATTCTATTATAAAGTTATATATTTTGGCTTGAAGAATGTTGGTGCCACATATTAGAGGGCTATGACTTATATTTTTCATGATATGATGCATGATATTGTTGAGGACTATGTGGATGATCTTCTTGGTCATTCCATACATCAAGAGAATCATATTCAAGATTTAAGATAATTTTTTGAATGGATTTGACAATATAGAGTTTGCCTTAAGCCCTCCGAGTGTGTGTTTGAAGTCACATGTAGCAAGTTGTTAGGTTTCATCATGTCTAGGTGAGGCATTAAAATAGACCCTACTAAGATAGCTACTATCACTAGCATGCCTCCTCCTCATAACCTAATTGAGTTGCATAGCTTGTAGGGTAAAATTCAAGCTATTTGTCAGTTCATAGCTTAGTTAGCCAACAAGTGTCAACCTTTTATTAAGATACTTAAGAAAGATGTAGTATTTCAATGGGATTTTGAGTGTCAACAAGATTTCAGTGAAATTTAAAGGCATCTCACTTCCTCACCTATATTAGTTCCTCTTAGATCGAATAAGCATTTGATGCTTTACATAGCAACCACAACTCATGATTTGGGAGCCATGTTGGCTCAGCATGATGATCAAAACAAAAGTGAGCTATCTACTATATCAGTAGAACCTTGGTTAGATATGAAACTTGGTGCAACCCCTTAGAAAATATTTTCCTTATTGTAGTGTTTGCTTCTCAAAAGTTAAGACACTACATGCTTAGCCATAAGATATTGGTTGTTGTAAAGTTTGATCCTTTGTGCTAAGTGGATTTTAGCCCTTAGTGAGTTTGAATTAACCTGTATAGGTCATAATGCTGTCAAAGGTTAGATGATTATTTATCATATAGCCTCCACTCTCATAGAGTCAGTCCATCCCTTAGTCATCGAGTTTCTTGATGAGTGCCTTAGTTTAGAATCCAAAGAGCTAGAGTCTTGGACTTTATTTTTTTATGGATCCCAATGCTTAAAGGTTGCTAGTGCTAGAATTGTTCTAGTTACCCCACAAAAATAGCTCATCCCCTTTCCTTAAAGATTTATTTCTCTTGTATAAATAATATTGTAGACTACAAAGCCTTGATCATTGGTATTAGAGCAACCTTAGCCTTGAAGGTTAGATTCATTTTTTATTTTTGGTGACTCTCAACTTGTGGTTAATCATATTAGTGATGTTTAGCAGACTCAATATGATAAGCTAAAACCTTACAAAGATATTTTCACCAAGATTTTGTCTACATTCGATTGAGTAACCATAGAGTTTATCCCTAGATCCTCCAACCACCATGTAAATTCCATGGCCACTACTACATCCTTGTTTCTCTTGGATTTGGAAGATGACCAAGTGTTGATTATCATTAAATAACTATAGAAGCCCACATCACTTAGTTCTAGTCTTGTTATGTTAGATGTTTTGACCATCAAAGCTTCCCCATCTAAGCCATAGTATAATGACATATTTAATTTCATTAAGGATGGTTTGATTTTTGATGGTTTATACCATAATCAATGTAATATTTTACACAAAAGAGCATGTCAATTCATTATAATTAGCAATAATTTATATCTACAGTCTTTTGAATGTATCCTCTTGTGATGCCTTCACTCTGATGAAGCCCAAATAGCTCTTAGTGAAGCTCATGAAGGATTGTATGGAGGGCATTTTAGCGGTAATTCCATTTATAAGAAGCTCCTTTGGATGGGATATTATTGGTCTTCCATGGAGAAATATGCATGTGACTATGTTTGAGGTTGCAACAAGTGTCAAATCCATGACAACCTTGTTCATGCTCCTTCTCAAAACCTGCAGGTTATTTCTTTTCCTTGGCCATTTTCCATGTGGGGATTGGACAACATAAGGAAGATTAACCCAACATTATCTAATGGTCACAAGTTTATCATCACAATAATGAATTACTTAATTAAGTGGGTTGAATTCATACCCCTAGCTATGGTGACTAGATCTCAGATCTCCAAATTCATCTTCAACTAGATCCTCTATAATTTTGGGATTCCTTTGGTGATTATTTCTAATAATACCACTTCTTTCAAGAAAAAAGGATGTCCATAACCTCTGTGCTAAGTACAAGATTCAAAAAAAGTGGTCAAATTAATATTACCCTCAAGGTAATGGTCAAGCTGAAGCATCCAACAAGTCTTTAGTTAATATCCTTAATAATTTTGTTGGTAAGACTAGTCAATACTAGAATATCTAGCTTCATCCTACCCTTGTGGGTCTATCATACCAGTGTGCAAACTCCTACATGCACTTCTATATATGTCTTGGTTTATGGGACTAAGGTAGATTTTTCATTCAAGTTAAAGGTCCCTTAATTGCACATCTTGCTACAAGATGCCTCGATCGGTGATGAGTATCATTTAGATCATTTAAACCAATTGGATTTGTTGGATGAAAAGTGCATTCATGCCTTAGAGCATCTTCAAGCCTATCAAAATAGGCTCAAGCATTATTATTCCAAGAGAGTTTGTAATTTTTCTTTTGAGGTTGGAGACCTTGTACTCAAGGAGAACAAGATGAACACTAATGCTCAATAAGATTTAAAAAGTAAGTTTTAGCCCAATTAAGTAGGCCCCTTTATCATAAAGACCAAGTTTGACTCAAGATACTATCATTTAACATTATTATATGGTAAATATTTAAAATAACCAACGAACATAATGCACCTAAAATATATTATGCATGATTATGCATCTTCATTATTCATTATACATTTGGTTTGCTTGCTCATACTACATAACTTCTTATAATTTTTTGTATGAGTTGTATGACATTCTATTTTATTTTCATCTTTTCTTGTCATACAGTTGCATTGTTGTTTGATCATACTTGCATGATTGCTTGATCATATAGAATCTTGGGGATTTCATGAGGATGACAAGTGATGAAACCTAGTTAGGTTCTAGATCACATGCATTGCAATCATACTAGGGATCTGATGCTTAGTGAGTCCTCGACCTTAGCCACATATTTATGCATTTTTTATCATTGCATTTGCTCATGTATTTTCTTATTTTCTCTTCTCATATATTCCTTGACCTTGAAAGTTTCAATAATTTTAAAATTTCTCCAAGTCAAGGGATATAGTTCTTCATATCTTATATGTCCTTTTCCCTTTGAAAGTTTTAATCATTTCTTATTTTCCCCAAGACAAATAATATACGTTCCTTCTTCTAATCTATGCATCTTATTTTTTATCACACTTTTTCCTTCTTGATGTTTTGATTGTTAAGGGATCCTTGTGGGATAGGGTAGATACCACATGGATATTGTTTATGGTGTTCACACGGCCACTGACTATATTATGCACATCTCTTAGATATTGAAATTTTAATAAGGACACACACACACACTATTGTTTACTTCTTGCTTCTCTCATTATTTTATCTTCCTTTTGTCTAACATGTGCACACCCACATTGTTCTATTGTGATTTGCTTTTGATCACTCATATTTTGCATACATCACACCCCTATAAAGTTGCACTTATTTTGATAAACCAATCATAATATTTAACCCCATATGAGATAGTTTCATGGCCACCAGTGAGGGTAACCTCTATTTTTTCATTTGTGAGCATACATCCTAGCGGGTATTTCTCCAACCACAACCATTAGTGAGCATCACACCCATAGTAGGTATCACTCCACACTTGTTATTTTAGTGATAATTACACCCTTATGGGATAGCTTTATGGCAACTAGAGATGGGTAACCTCCATTCAGCCATTTTCATCCTTACAGGGTTTCGCTCCACCATTTTATTTTTTATTTTTTCTTGGCTTATGTTCGTTTGGTCACACTGACCCTTTGGCAGTATATGCTAACTCAAATTTCATACTATAAGCACCTTTTTATTTTTATTTACATTTTTTACCTTCTTTATCTACTTCTTCTTCTTCTTTTCTTCTTTTCTCTCCTCTTTGTTGAATTTGTGCCCTATTTATATGGAGCATGAATTCGCTCTACATAAAATTTATGATCCATTTTTACGAGGCATGAATTCGGCTAGAGCCATATTTTTCTTTATTTTTTCTTCTCTTATTTCTTCCATCACCTTTTCCTTCCATATCTTCATCCACTCATGTATTTCATTCATTAGTTAGCTTCATCACATCATGCATTGCATTAATTTAGTCCATTTACACATTCAATAATTAAGTTATTTTCACTCATTCATGCAATAATCAAACATAAAAGAACTACTAAACATAAAAATCATAAACACACATAAGAAAATACATTTATATATCAAATGAAACATAATATTACTCAAAATACAAAGAGTACACCTTAGCATGGTTGATGTGTTATAGTCCAATCCTGACACACTTGACCCTCCTTATGGATACATACCATAATCAAAATTGGCATGTCACCCTAATCCTATACTTAGCTCTACAATACCATATCCTTTACTTCACTTACTAGAGGTGGTCCTCATGGGATCATGTTCATAGATAGTAAAACAATCTATGACCTAGATCGTGATCGACATTATGTCTAAAGGGAGGAAAATGAAGGCACCCTCTACTCTGTTAGAACTGCATGAAAGTACAAGGTCTAGTAAAAGTTATCCATTCATATATCCACCTCCAACCTCTCATCTACCCTCTATAGATTTTCTTGTGGTAGGTAGATCTCCTTGCCCTATTGGCTACTGGTCATGATAGTCATCCCCTTAGCTCGAGCCTATTTCCTATCCTATTCTAGTCGACTCGTATCCTCCCTAAGGGAGTCTATCTTGATTCTAGAAACATATCACTTTGTAGCTATCCTATTACATTATACCAATACTTGGTATCACTCTATTAGAGTCATGTTGAGGGCTCCCTATAGCCCATATAACCTCTTGGTCATGTCCTCTCAAAGTAGGTCCATCTCCCACTACATAACTACTAGTTGGGCCTGTAGTGCCTCCACCTCCCTTTCCAGGTTCTCCTAACCTTCAATATCACTAGGTCCTAATGCTATTGATGTAGAGGCCTCTTCAACCATCCTACTTAGCCTAACTCCCATCATCATGGAGGTATCTCCTAAAGTTCTCCAATCCCCTATCCTAGATATGGTGGTCACCATTGCCATCATATCTACCTAAATATACACTTGTGTTAGCCTTGGATCCTCTTGGCCCTATTTTTATCACTCCATGGTGTGTTAAGTCACCTCTCATGGTGCCAAATACACCTGTTGACCCATAACCTAACACCTCTGCACTAGTATCAATGGGAAGATCCTTGGGGTATGATTCTCCTATACCATATCTTATAGCCAAGAACCACCCAAATGTTATACACCCTTATATCCACATACAATGGGTCATATAGGTCCTCCACCCATATACTCATATTAGGGTCTCCATTGATCCCTAATGGGTCCCTTCGATCCTGCATACACTAGTAGTCTTCCAAGTTTAGTATCTCCTGAAATATGTCAAACTAATATTGAACTTGATCGAACCGATAAAGCTCTAGATCCCGCTTCTTTGTAGAGAACCATATGATTCTCTTAATCCTTACTGTAGGCCCAAAATGGCCACATCCTTAGAAAAATTTTGAGAATATTTTCTAAGGCATGAAGATGTCCTAAGCCGCTCACACTTTAGTGTATTTTCTAGTGGCACAGTGCAAGATGTTCCACGCCATTGGTAGAGCAGTCAAAACTTGTAGTGTGATCACTTCAGAGGAGTGGGATATAACATATTTGCTAAGGCAAGAAGGCATGTTCCCAACCACTCAACATTTAGTGTATTTCTTAGTAGGACAATGTAGGATGTTCCACACCGCTATCAACCCGAGTCAAAGCTGATGTCATTGTTCTTCGACCAATGGCTCAATGCACATTGCTCTAGCCCATGTAATAAAATGATTAACTTTTTATGTGTTCTACGCCATTGAGGTTCACATTCATTTTAGAGTGGATCAGGACACATGTTCTACACTGGTCAAAGAATTCAAAATACTCGAAATGAAGCACAAGGCAGTGGCGTAGCACAAAGTTTCATGAAGGGCTATTTTACACTGTATTCTGAGTGGCACAAAGTAAGGCTCTATCCCATGGACAACTTGGTAAAATTTTGAAGATATGGATATCAAGGAGCGGGCTACGACATTGTGTTCTACACTACAAATGTGAAAGTGAATTAAAAATTTTTAAGATTTAAAGCAAGCGGCCTGGTGACATGTTTCTAATCCGCGCATATTAAAGTATATTTTTTTGATGTGCTCCACATCGTTGGTCAAAATGGTCAACTCAGGTGACAAGTCTCTCTAAAGAGTGGCCTGGCGACATGTTCTATGCCGCTCATCTCCAAGCATTTCTGAGGTTTTAATCATAGTCGTTCATGAATGAATCAATGGTCAAGCTTATGCTAACACTTTCTCAGGCATACAAAAGTGAAGTCTTTGCAAATAAGAACCAATCGATTCGAGCAGGTAGAGTAGAAAAATATCCATGGAGCCAAGAACCAAGAACTTAGTTGGTTACAAATCTACGGCTAGATAAAGTCCCCAAGAAAGATACATGACTTAGATCTAGAGTCTAACATCCTGGAGCCTAACTGCCATTGAAGAACGAGCAAGTTATAGAGCTGAGCTAGGAGGGTATGCGACATTGCATGGATTCTTCGAGATTCAAAGATAAATGAAATGATGCCACCTCAAAATTCTATCGATCTGGCATGGTTTTCTCCTTGTAATGTTCCATATTCTTATTTCAATGTAAAACTATTAATAGAGGTCAAACCCTCGATTTTTAGGGTCATCTCTAGAGTGTTTGCTTGCCCTGCTATGTAACATTTTTCTGCAAGTCAATAGAAGGAACATTACTTGGATGTTTACCTCTAGAAATTGATATCTTCAATTATTTTGTCGAGATATTCAAGCTATGGATTGATTTTCTACTAATGTTGTATGGTTAGTCTATTTTGCTGATATTGGATTACTAACTTAGAGCAATTGAAATATTTTCATAATTGAATCTATGCTTGCAAGAAGTTATTTTCTGTAAAATCATGATACTGATCTTATTTTGCTAAATTGGATTATTAGTATTATAGATGTTGAAATAGCTTCTTGGGGTATGTCTCTATTTTTGTATTTTTGATGAAGATAATCTGTTTCTTGAATGTTGTTAATCTCAAGTGTGGGACACTGGAAATGGTTTGTTAGAAAGGTTTTCCTTGTGGATGCCTATGTTGTTAGCTCTATCCGGCCACTATTTTGATAATAATTCCTTAACCCTAAACCCTTTTCTATCCCTATCTCTTAAATATTTACTGAGCTTATATGAGTCAACACCTTATCAGTTGACAAGGAACCAACCTACTCTGTAGGTTGGATTAGAGTAATCTTTAGTCCATCCAATGTTGAGGTCTGAACTGTGACTAGCGGGTGCTTGCCTAATCAAAAAATTGGAAGATAGATAATCATAGTTTTGAGTTTTTCTTGATGTCAATTTGGATCCCAATAGTTTTGGCATACTCGGTGGGACTTATTTACAAGAAACACTAGTTAACCCACCCCTTTCTTTATTTTGTATATTTTCTCGAAGGAATCAAGATTTGGTGAATTGTCTTGACCTTGTTAAGTGATGAGTAGTAAATTCACCTAACGACTCCTTGAATGCAAGAAACCATAAATCCATCCCTATAGCTTGTAGTTTTTCATGAATACTAGGTCATCTGCAAGGAATAACCCTGGTTCTTTCATCTACTATGAGCTCCCTTTTAGAGGATCTACCATCATAAGAGATTTGAACCAAGATTTCCATTCATATGAAACTCCTCCTGAGCAACCTGTTGTAGGGCCCCCAAGGCCACCTCCAGCAAGAACTACACAAGTAAATATGGCTCAAAATGTACCCCCTAATTAGCCCCTACAAAAATATCCTAGTTGGAATACAGCTAGTCCCCTAAGACTAGCTCATATGCATGATATCCCTCAGGTTGTGACTAAATCCATTCCCACATATGATGGATCAGGAAAGACTACATATGAACATTGTCAAGATATTCTAAATTTAGCAGCCATCCATAACATAAAGAATGAAGATGTTATCATCAGAATCCTGGCCCTATCCTTCGAGAGGAAAATTTTACACTGGTTTAGGACTTTAGAAGATAATACCATTACATCATGGGTAGCATTAGAAGAACCCTTTGTAGAATATTTCAATGAGTCTGTTGATCCCTTTTCCCTCCTCAACCAATTTACGTCCATGCAAAAGCATCAACAAGAGTCCGTTTTAGATTTTAACCTAAGATTTAGTAGGTCCTAGAAAAGAATTCCACCTGAAGCTAGGCCAACTACAACCCTTGCTTTCATGTACTACATTAGAGCCCTTGGATCTAAATTGGGTTTGCAAACCCAATATTCAGGGATATGTACCTTCCCCCAAGTCTACAATGCAGCCATCCAAGCTAAAAATACCCTTATCAATGTGGGAAGATTACCTCCTAAAGTTGTCATACCCTATTGTTCAGAAACTCCCAATGTTCATAACTAGGCAACCACATCTTCTTATATGGATCCTCCTTCTTTATCATCCCCACTTCCTCATATGACCCCTATTCCTCACCCCAAAGTATCATCTATTGCAGTTCCTTTCCCACCACTTCCTATTCAAACATCCTAAGAATCCACTATGCTTCTTGATATATAGAATACCCTTAAAATGCTCAGTAACAAAATGAGCTCAATGGAAAAAAGAGAGATGGAGAGATCTCAGAAAAAAATATTTCCCTATGTCAATAGGGACAAAAAACTTGGTACCAACAATAGCATAGGAATCAGAGTAAATACAATGCAAGAATATCCAGGATGTTCCTCCGAAACAAGCCTAGTAAATGTGTGGTGTCTTGTATGCAATGATCCCCATGATTCAGAATCATGTGTCATGTACCAACATCATGTGCAGTAGGCTATGGAAATGGTAGAGAGGAATTATAAAGGTAGGGTCAATATGCTTTGGCAGCCAGACCAAATCATGGTTGGACAAGACCTAGATGAGGAAGGATCGATTTTAGTTATGACAAGATCAGGAAAGAAAACCTTACAGGTTGATCCACAAAATATGGGTTAGTTTCAAGTTCCTTCCCAAAAGAAGAAATATGCTCTCCCTCAAGGTAATGATATTTTACCTATTCCTCAAGAAAAGAAAAAGAGAGATATGGTCCCAAAAGGCCAAGAAAAGGAGGTCAGTTTCCCTAGAAGATATGACAAAGAAAATGACAAATAAGGGATGAGATCCAAGAGTGAAGCACAAGAAAAGCTTAGATTTCCCTCCATAACCAAGAGGCAAAGGATTGAGGCCACCCAAAAATACAAAAGGAAGTATGGTGAACCAGAGAGAAAGTATGAGAATCCCTCTTCAGTGAAATTAGAGTATAACATTGTAGAGGAGATGAAAAGAATACCCTCAAAGGCTAGCCTGTATGATACCCTATTTATTCTTGGACAAATAGACCTGCTGAAGGCTTCTCTAAGCAAATATCCATAGGAAAAGTAGGCTACTACAATCCTCAACATGCCCTCTAGGAAAGACAAAATATCCCCTACTACCCTAAAGAACAAACCCCCTCCCTTTTACATTTCTTTGAGGATGGAGGGTTGGATTATCCATAACTACATGATCGATTCAAGGGCTTCCACCATAGTTATGCCCAAAGTAGTCTACGAGGAGATGGGTATGGAATATACCAGATCTTGTCTTAGAGTTTTGCAGTTGGATGGAACCCCAGTGAAGATAGTGGGTGTAATAAAGGATGTTCTAATGAGGTTGCATAGAGCTCTAGAGGTAACCATTGTGCAAGAAATAGTGGTGGTAGACCTAGAGCCTTATTTTGGCCTATGTCTTTCAAGAGAATTCACTACCAAATTGGGAGGATGTATGTACATGGATTACTCTAGCATGGTGATTCCCTTTAAGGGAAAGAGAATAAGGATTATGCCTGAGAAGCCCGTGTCTTATCATATTGAAAAATTTGAAGAAGACATGTGTAACCTCACTCCTATGGATGAGTTCCAACTGGTGGAAAGTTTTGAAGAACTAGAGGTTGAGGATGAATTGTCGTTCAAAGAAGATTACAGTCAGTTTGGAATAGGCATGGGTACATATAGCATTTCCTTAGAAATAGAGAAAAGAGTCCCTACCATATCCAATCAATCATTAAGGGAGACAAAGACTTGGACCATGCACTTTGATGGTGCAAGATGCAGAAATGGGGTTGGTGTTGGTGTATTGTTGCAGTCTCAGTCAGAAGGTGCAAAGAGTTTCGCATATAGATTGACTTGGTCCTGTACCAAAAATGTTGCAAAGTATGAGGCTTTGTACCTCGGACTAATGTAGGCTGAGAGTATGGGCATCAAAATACTGAATATATATGGTGACTCTAAACTAATTGTTAATCAGGTAAGAGAGAGGTGCAGTAGTAAGCACCATTACCTGAAGGCATACAGAAATAGGGTATGGGATTTGATGGAATCCTTTGATGCCCTAAATATTAATTTTATTTCCAGAAGACATAACACTTTGGTTGATTCCTTGGTAGTGAGGGGAGAAAATTTTAATCCATCCGTAGATATAGGAGTTACAAAAGACAAAGGAATCAAAATGATTTTTAGGCTTGTAGTACCAGACAAGTAGATCTTCTGGCAAGTTTTTGAAAGCGATGAACAAATCATTGATTTCCTAGTAAGGGAAGCCTATCTATCTACCATTCAAGAGGAAAATCCAGAAGAGATAGACCAACAAGATGTCATCCAACTAAAAAATAATCATATCCCTAGAGGGTTGGTCACTTTGGAAAGCTTGTTTGATAATGAAGACAGGAAGAAGATCAAATCCATGGAGATTAATGAGAATATTTACAAGGAAATTGAGATTAAAAAAGAAAATAAGCTCAAATTTGGAGTCAGATGTTCTCCAGAAGAAGAGGAGGATATCAAGATCATGTGCCTAAAATACCAAGACATTGTGGCTTGGTCATATGAAGATCTTAAAGTATACGATAAAAAGGTGATCCAACATACAATTGAGCTAGAACCAAACACAAAACCTTTCAGGAAAAATAAAAGACTTGTGAACCCTAGAATTAAATATATAATGAGATAGGAGTTGTTAAAGCTACTAATATCTAATATTATTTACCCAATCAAACACTCCACCTAGGTAGCTAACTTGGTTCCAGTAAGAAAGAAGAATGGAGACATCTGCTTGTGTGTATATTTTAGGAATCTTAACCAAGCATCATTAAAAGACCACTATCCCCTCCCTCAGATTGATCAGATATTGTAGATTTTTGTAGGAGTAGAGAGGTTCTCACTATTAGATGGCTTCTCTGGTTACAACTAGATTTGGGTGAAGGATGAGGATCAGTTCAAAACAATATTTACCACAAAATGGGGTACTTTTACCTATCAAAGAATACCTTTTGGTCTATCCAATGTAGGAGCCACATTCCAAAGAGTGATGGATTATGCCTTTGGAGAGCTGATCAAAAAAGTCATTATGATCTACTTGGATGACATGACTGTATTCTCACATAAGAAGCAAGATCACCTGGCACATTTAGAGCAAGTATTTAAAAAGTGCAAGGAATTTGGTATCTCTCTCAACCCAAAGAAGTCATTTTTTGTAGTCCATGAGGGAAATTTGTTAGGCCATGTGGTCTCTAAAGAAGGTATGGCTATCAATCCAGATAGAATCAATTCAATTCTCACTCTTCCATTGCCCATGAATAAGAAATATTTGTAGTCCTTCTTTGGCTAGATTAATTTTATCAAAAAATTCATCTCAAATTTTGCTCAAAAGGTGAAACCTATCTCAGAATTGCTAAAGAAGAATGCAGATTTCAAATGGATTGAAGTGAGAAAACAAGATTTTGAGATCATCAAATAGTCCATTGCCACTACTCCAATTCTAGTGAACCCTGATTTTAGCAAATATTTCATTTTGTATGCTTATGGAGCTGAAGAGAGCTATGCATCTGTGCTCACTCAAAAAAATGATGAGGGAGAAGAACACCCCATATTATTTTGGAGTCAAAATATCCACGAGTATCAGGTCAAGTACAATTTTATTGAGAAATAAGTATTTGTAGTGATGAAGTCATTGAAGAAATTTAGGTAATATTTGGTTCAGAGCAAAACCCTAGTCTATGTAGTTCACCTAGATGTTAGAAGTTTCATTTTACAAGGTGAACTAGGAGATAAAAGAGCTGGATAGATTACTAAGATCTAGGAGTATGAAATGGAAATCCATCCTACTAAGTTGGTCATGGGTAGAGCATTATAACAAGGTTTAAAAAAGTAGTAATGATAGCAAAAGTGGCAGCTTATCAGTCATCAACAAAACAACAGACTGAAGAGCTACAGTAAGGAGAATCAGACTGGGTCGATCAGATGACCAAATACTACCAGAAATGAGTTTGTCCTAATAATATTAACCCCTCAAAAAGGAGAATATATAGGTTTCAAGCCTTGAAATATGTCCTACTTCCAAAAGGACTATACAAGAAAAATCTTGATGGAGTCCTCTTAAGATGTTTGAAATATGATCAAAAACAAAAAGTCATCAAAGAGTTCCATGGAGGATCATCTGGAGGATATTTTTTAGGAAGGGTCACAACTTTAAAGATCATTAGGGTAGGTTATTACTGGCCTACTATTTTTTTTGATACTTTCAAAGTTACAAGAGCCTATGATGAATTCCAGTGATATGTGGGAAGAACCAGGAATGCATTGTTTCCCCTCAAGCCGATTTAGGTTGAAGATCCTTTTCAGCAATGGGGGCTAGACTTCATAGGGGTAATCAATCCAAATTTCTTAGTAGGACATAAATACATATTGACTGCCATAGACTACCTCACTAGATGGGTAGAAGCCATCCCCACAAAGAAATCAGATCAAGAAGTGGTGATTGACTTCATGGAGAGTTTGATCACAATATTTGGTGTCCCAAAAGCTATAGTAAGTGACAATGGTCTAGATTTTGTAGGATCTAAGTACATTGAGTTTGCTAGCAAGTATGACATTACTATAAAAAATACCTCCAACTACTATCCCTAGGGGAATGGATTAGCAGAGTCAACTAACAAAAATCTATTGAGAATCTTGAGAAGATCATTAGAAGGTAACAAGAGAAGTTGGCACCTAATGTTAGAGCAAGCTCTATGGGT